>CM035842.1:101390830-102590830 GCA_020510985.1 Pholidichthys leucotaenia | reverse complement strand
AATGGTACGTGTCCACTGCTCCATTTTTTTGATGGAAGGCGTAACATTAGGGATGCGTTGCAGTGCGGGGATAGGCGTAACCAGGTGGAGTAACAGAAAGTAATTGATATTATGGAAAAAACATAGTCAGAGCCTCTCATTTGTCCTGCTGCTGAGGACACACAAGCTGTACCTGACTGGTTGACAGATCCAGTCGACAACATGGTGCATCATGAGTATAGTTTTGTCTGATTTCTTTAAGGTGTGGCAAATGCTGACGAATGTGGCCATTTTTCAATTCGGCAACTTTTCTGACGAATGTTAGCGAAAATCAAACTGAAATCAAGCTAGTATCTCACAGAGCGGTGAATGCTGAGGAACGTTTACAAACACTGCACTTTTTGGGTTTCATCAGGGTTTGTCAAAGGTTGCAAAGCAGTTCATGCACAGTTTTTAAGGTCGCCAACTGTTTTGTCGTGAATTGTCTTAAACAGTCGCTAGTGTTCACTCATAAGGAAACCAAAAAGAACTTTAGACATGTTACAACCTATTTTGCATTTGCAGAAAAATACGTTTGCAAAAATGTTTTGAACATGTTCAAAATTTGGGGGCGGCAAGAAAAATTGTTGGCAACCTTAAAAACTGGTGGTGAACTGTTTGGCAACCTTTTATAAACCCTGGCAAACCCTGACAAACCCTGACGAAACTCAAAAAGTGCAACATTCTTGAACGCTTTTCAGCATTCAGTGCTCCGTGAGATACAGGGGTAAAACAAACCTGCGAGAAATGTTTCTCACAACATTTCAGGCGAGAAATAGTAGGTGCAGTTAATCAGTCTGTGATTATTTAGCATCAAATACTGCTGGTTTAAACATTCAGCATGACATCGCTGTAGCCCACATGGCTGGCCAGATCTCATTTGCATAAGGGGGACACTGAAGGGACGGTTAGCGGAGAAAATGATGGATCCAGTGGACAGGTACCATAAGGCATTGCAGTTCTGGAAATGTGGCTGGTCTTCTTACCCAGAAGGATTGGATGTTTTATGACCACAATGTAATATGAATGTTGCATATACTGATGTTGTCTTGCAGAATTATCCAACATTATCTTTAGCGATACAGTTATATTTGCACATTTCTGCATTTCTACACACACTTTACAGCCAAACGACCTTCACGCTCTGCAGATCACCGAATACAACCAGAAGAATCCCACCGCTTTGCAGTCATAGCCCAACCAAAACATTACAAAAGAAAGAAAGAAAAAAAAAATCAGATGGTGTCATGCCTCTGACACTGAACTGTACAGTCAACTTTCTATTTTCTCTGCTTTGCGTGTTTGCATTAAGACTGCGTGGATGCATGTGCAGAGTGTGTATGTATGCGGCGTGGGTGATGTGCGTTCCGTGGCCTAATTCTGCTCCTCTGTGTGGCCGTCTGGTGAATGTGTAGCATGCTGTCATGCACAAGGCTCAGACTATAAGTGTTGTACTTGCATGTGATGACCAACGAGACATAATAGAACACCATGCCGAACCAAATGCAGGCCCGATTCTCATACCTGGGAATGTTTGTGACTGAGTGAGCTTGGAAATGTGACCCTTACTTTTATTCATGCGTTTTTTTCCTCAGTTAAGAGAGAACTTAAAGCAGACTCAATTCTGTTCTCATCCAGGTATGAGAAGCAGGACTGCATTTGCAAAGGGAATATAACATGTAGCAAACACACTGATGATGTGGGTTGCCTCCCACACCATCCCTTGAATAAGTACAATATGCCTACTTCCTGTATACCCATCCTTTCAACCACAACCTCTGCAAGCCAAAGTCCACAATGTGTGTTTACTTTTTCACCTTCAGAAGACTGAAGTTTCTTCTAAGTGAACACTTAAGAGAAAAGTGAGCTGAATTTTTTAAAGTCTTGGAGGGTTGTCTGTTACTTTATCACAAGCAGACACCGGTCCTCTAAATTTCTTTTTTTTTTTTTCTTAAATGCTAGGAATAGTATTTCATTAAAGTATTAGTGTCCAAAGACTATGTCAAATGGTCCAACACTGACATAACGCAGTGAAAAAGTACAACACTAACATAAGAGGTGGAACTAAAAGAAAGGTATTTTTCTACAGCTGTTTCCCATCTATGGCCGTCCTTGGGTGGGTGTGCACAGCCGAGTTGGGTGGAGTTATCAGTCTTCTCTTTGTGTTTTTGTTTAATCACATGGAGGCCTGGAGAAACTGCTAAAAATATATTTTTAACGACCGTAGTCTCTCTGTAAGAATAGAGCTCATTTATAATGCTTAGTTCTTTCCGTTGAGGGTTTTTGAAATGGTCAAGACATCACTAGCACTGTAGAGAGCATAAGAGTAGTAACAGAGAACATGCAGAAACTATTTTAATACAATTCTATAAAGGTAAACTACAAGCATAATCAAATATTGCCACAACTGCTTTTAATATCCGCTACCAATTGTTTATTTTGTCTCGGAGAAGGTGTGCCATGTTCTTCCTGTGCTCTGTGTTTGCTGTGGCCGAGCGTCCAGTCAGTATGTGTCAGACTTGTTGAGATTGGCTTCTCTTGCAACAATAAATTTCGATTCCTTTTCTCTTCTGTATATTTTGTCACAAAGCTGTACAATATAATTGTTTTCTATATTTTTAATGGTTTCTTCCATATGTGAAGTTCTTTTGCTCCTGGGTGCGCTTGTTTTTGCTTAGTTGTTGATATTGCTTCCATGCAACAATGAAAGTTATTTATTGCAAATACTCATTGGAGGCTGGCTCATTTTGTTCCCCAGTAAGCACAAACAGACACGATTACATTATGGTGTTACACATGGTTGTGCCTATGGGAACACAATCGTGGATTTAAGAAAATGCTTTAATGCAGTAGGCCATTTTTTTTTTTTTTAACAAGGGGAATGGTGTGATGGTGGGTGGGTGTATTCACAAATTCAGCATAATGTACAAACATATTAACATAAATTGAGTGCTACTTTGCAAGAATAAAGGTGGCCAAATATGAAAAACAGATGTGAATTTACAGTTTAAAAAGTACCAAATTTACAATAAACAAGTCTCAAATTTATGAGAAAAAGATAAATTTTGGGGAAAAAAATGACGAATGAGAAAAAAAAAACATACAGCAGGGAAAATAAGTATTGAACACGTCAACATTTTTCTCATTAAACATATTTCTGATAGAACCATTGACCTGAGATTTTCATCAGATATCAGTAACAACCCAAGTAATCCATACATACAAAGAAATCAAGGCAACTGTGTTCACAAAACAAGTTATATTTAATAAAGTGGAATGACATAGGGAATAAGTATTGAACACACTTGGTGAAATTCATTTACTATTTAGTAGAAATGTCTTTGTTGATAATAACAGCTTCCAGACACCTCCTGTATGGAGAAACTAGGCACGGGCATTGCTCAGGAGTGATTTTAGCCCATTCTTCCACCCAAATTGTCTTCAAATCTTGAAGGTTCTGTGGGTGTCTTCTGTGAACTCTGATTTTTTTTTTTTTTTTTTGGTAGACTTTATTAATCCCAGAGGGAAATTCAGGGCATCTACCTGGACTGGATGAGGCAGCCACGGTGTGGCACCAATCCCTTCACCATTCACACACACATTCACACCTAGGGCCACTTTTAGAGTCTCCAATTAAACTAACTTGCATGTTTGTTTGTTTTTGTTAATTCCCCTTGTCCTGTCAGGCAGCTAGGCAAACAGAACAGGGATCTGTCACCCTTATTGTGCCAAAACAGATTTACTTTGCCAAGAGGAGCTTATATAGTGCCTAACTGTGTATTGTACACTACAGTTCAAAAGTTTGGGGTCACTTAGAAATTTCCTTATTTTTGAAAGAAAAGCACTTTTTTTTTCAATGAAGATAACTTTAAACTAATCAGAAATACACTCTATACATCGCTAATGTGGTAAATGACTATTCTAGCTGCAAATGTCTGGTTTTTGGTGCAATATCTAGATAGGTGTATAGAGGCCCATTTCCAGCAACTATCACTCCAGTGTTCTAATGGTACAATGTGTTTGCTCATTGCGTCAGAAGGCTAATGGATGACTAGAAAACCCTTGTGCAATCATGTTAGGTCTGCGATGCTGTAATTGCTGCAAATGGAGGATTCTTTGACGAAAGCAAAGTTTGAAGGAAAAAAATATTATTTCAAATACAAATCATTATTTCTAACCTTGTCAATGTCTTGACTATATTTTCTATTCATTTTACAACTCATGGTGGTAAGTAAGTGTGACTTTTCATGGAAAACACAAAATAATTGTCTGGGTGACCCCAAACTTTTGAACGGTAGTGTATATTGTTGTAAACTCCTCCTGCAATAACTTTTAATACTTTATTTTAATTATTTTACCCATGGAGGACCCAACAGGATAGGGAAGAGGGAAAGGAAGTATGTGGAGGGGGGAAAGAAAAGGGAGGGAAACAGACAAAAAACCAAACAAACCAACAACTAAAACAAACAAAAGACAAACTGCTTCTTCCACTGTTTCCGCTCCTGTTAAAGGAGAGACACTTGTGCGTGTATGTCTGCGTGCATATATATGAGAACGTGCGCAAAATAAGTGTGTGCATGTGAGTGGTTTGTCAGGAAACATACGAAGCGGAGGGCCGGTCGCAGCAGCTCTCCCCCCAGGAACCCCGAGCAGGCAAGGCAGCGCCACCAACCCCCACAGGGCACAAACGTCCGAGGTCAGCAAGCCCCAGGAAAGCCAGGAATCCGCCCCCGGAGGGACAATCAAGGGAGGTCAGGCTGCTCGGCGGCCGGTGCAGTGAGCCCACACCCCCGGACCTGCCCGACCCCCACCCTCCCAGTGGGGCCAATGCTTGCCCCCGGGCCCCGAAAACCAGGAGGCCAGCGACCCCACCCCTGGGGCGGAAACCGGCCCACGCCCCCCGGCGCGAGCCCCCCCAGGCACCCTCACAGCGGGCCTGCCCCAGTGCCACTGTCACACACCCCGGGGACCCCCATGCCCAAAGAAGTCCTCCTGCCGAGGGGGGCCCACATTGCCGAGAGGCACTACCCCCCTTAATCCAGCACCTCCCAATTCGCAGACACACCCCTCCCCACACCTTCACACCCACATGCTCCCACGCACACCCACATGCACTAACTCCCTCTCACTCACCTAGACCAACCCACTCTCTCCCACCCCCGCACCCACCCAAACCCACCCCTCATTCACCCTTGTTTCATAAGGCAGCTGTGAAGCAGATGCAGCGAGCCTGAACACACACCAGTGCCCGGCAGTGACCAGGGAGACCACCAACGCAGACCAGAGAAGCAGACCCCCACCCCCGGCGTCCACCTGAGCGACCAATCAGCAGACCACCGCAGGCACCCCAAGATGCCACCCGACATGCAAAGCACCGCACAAAACCATCCCACCATCACCACCTCCATTCATCACCCCCTCACTCTCACTTACGCTTATATTCAACCCCCCTCTCACTCCCTTGGTTGTATCTATACATTCAGTAGCACCCAGGGATTTTGACAACATGACAGGGCCCAGGCTCCCCACCAGGCCCCCATGCCCCCAGCAGGAGCAGGGCAACAGGGGTGGGGGAAGACCCCTACTCCCTCTCCCCCCGCACAAAACATGGTGGGTGGGTGTCGGTTATATGATGTAATTGTGTGTAAATGTGTGGACTACCAAAGTGCAATTAAAATTGGGGGGATAGTGATTGGAGCACCACTAGCCATTGCGATGGGCAGCAGGGCCCCCATCCCCCCAAGCCCTCAGTGTCTAAAATGCAATTAAAAATGAGATGAGGGCAGCCCCACCGCGCAGCAAAGGTATCCCCTTCACTGACACAGTGTGGCACACCCCCACCCCAAAGCCCTAAATGTAACAAAAAAGATGTATATTCCACCCAGAGTCACGGGGAGGGGGAGGGTGGGAAATAAGACTGGGAGGTAGGCGGTCCAAAAGCGAGGCCGTCCCCCCCAGAAGCCAGCTTGCAAATTGGTTCATGAGGCCACCCACTGCCCCCAAATCCCAACCCAGGGAGAGGGCCGCCAGTGGAAGCAGCCCAGGACCCACCAGCATCACGCCCCGGCGCTCCCAGCACCACAAACATGATGGGGCAGCCCTACCAATTTCCACTCATCTTGCACACACAAACATGGACAACAATAGTCACAATAGTGAACAATGGGCCGGACCCACACGGCGCCTAACGTGCCAAGCGACACCTCCGAGCACCCACGCAGGCCCACGACCACCCACCCCAGATGCACACTGACAGCTGCAGGCCGGTCTGCAATCACAGCCACCCCAGAGTAACCCGACGGAAACATGGCCATCAACCCGTGCCACTGGCCCCCCAACCACCCCAAGCACCAACACACACCCGCCGCCAATGACACCAGGGGCGATGCGACAAAGCGCCTCACCCCGCGACACAACAGCAGGGCGGCCAGGACAAGCAGGCCCCGAAACGCCAACCCCCATGCCACTAGATGGACTGCCCAACCCCTGCCACCCAACAAAGTTCTCCTACCCATACACACATCCTCCATCCTCCAGACATCCACCCACAGGTAACCGCACCCATACACACACATACCCCCACCCACCATCACACATGCCCGCCTACACCCATACACAGCCCCACCTGCCCACTCACAACACACACACCCACTTCTGCATCCGCTCATACACAAGCCCCCACTCACACCCACTCTCACACACATACAAACACACACATGCACACCTACACCCGCAGACCCCAGTGGACAGGGAGGGTGACCCAGGATGCAGGCACCTACCCCAGGGTGCTGCCAGGGCCCCAGGGGAAACACGACCCATCGCACAAGGATGCACCGGGGCCAACCCGCACCACCGGCGCACACCCGGCCCCGGCCCGGGGGGGGGCACCCCCCCAGCACCAGGGGCCCAGGGCCAGACCCAGACCCTCCCCCCCGAGAGGCGAGGCCAGCTGGCCGGGGGCCACAGCCCAACCCCCCTGGCCCACCCCACAGCCCCCCCAACCAACTCCCCCACCAGGGCCAGACAAACGGCCACCCCAGAGCCGGCCCCCCAGACATCCGCGGTCGGGGCGCAGCCAGCCGCCAGAGGTGCCAAGGAGAGCGAGCCACCGACTGCCACCCCTCAAATTATAGAATTAATAAGCGGGGACCAGAGAGAATTGAATTCCGCCAATTGATTATTTGAGGACGCTGACAATCTCTCCAGGCTAATATAATCCAATAGTAAGTTATTATAATAAGTCATGCATAACTTATTTCTTGATTTCCAATTCATGAGGATAGTTTTCTTTGCGATGCATAAGGCATTGAAAACATGTGTGACATCCTTGCATCTATATTTATTTCACTTAAATCACCTAATATGCAAAGTGTGGGTGAGGATGGGACACTATACACAAGCCATGCCGACAAGTCCTCACATGTCTTCTGCCAGAACTTTTGAACCGGTGCACAGGACCACATAGCATGCATATAGCTATCTGGGAGGTTGCTGGTGCAGTGAGAGCAGATATTTGTGTGACTCAGGCCCATTTTGAACATCCTTTGTCCTGTGTAATGAAATCAATGTAGAACTTTATACTGTAAAAGTTGTAAGTTAGTTTTTAGTCATCTTAAAAGTGTTTAAACATATTTGTGTCCAGAAACTTTCCTCCTTATTAATTCATAAGTCTGTCTCCCATTTTGATATTGGAAGAGATATGGACTCATCCAGCTTTGATAATAGTCCATGCATTTTCGATATCAATTTAGGGGAACGGAGATTTAGAAACTCTGCCACCTTAACTGGTACCTCTAAATATGTCTGATTAAGATTAAATCTTGCTTTTATTATGGTTTTAAGCTGTTGGTATTCAAAATACTTTTTATCACTGATGTTGTACTGTGACACTAGATCCTGAAATTGGATAAAATTTCCATCTTGAATAAGATGTTCTAAGTTATTTATTCCCTTCTCTTGCCATAGTGAACATTTTAATGTCCTCTTTTGTTGCAAGATGTCAGGATTATTCCAAATGGGCGTGAGTTTACAGGGGACAAGTGAAGACCCTGTTATTTTTAAAAATTTCCACCAAGCCGTCAGAGAGGAGCTGATATTAATATTTTTTAAAACAGTCATGGCGTTTAATACAGGGACTTATAAAAAGGTAAGTCAGAGATATTTAGCAACCCACAGAGAGCCTGTTCAGCATCTAACCATGGCTTTCCTAGTGGGGTTAATTTTGTCCATTTTGAAACAAACTGCAGTCTATTGGCTAAAAAGTAATTAAAAAAATTTGGTAGATCTAAGCCTCTGCACTCTTCGCTTTTTGGAGGGTTTTTAAACTAATCCGTGATGGTTTATCCTTCCATAAAAATTGACTTATATTTGAGCCTAGAGACTTAAACCAGGCCATTGATGGTTGGGTAGGAATCACTGAGAACAAATAGTTGATTTTAGGAAGGACCATCATTTTAACAGTTGCGACTCTTCCCATTAGTGATAAAGGTAGTGTCCTCCAGCGCGTAAGGTCGTCTTGTATTGTTTTTAAAAGGGGAATGTGATTTAGTCGCAATAACTCTGAGAGCTTGGGGGAAATATCTATTCCTTAATATTTAATATTACCTGATTGTATTGGAATAGTAGATGTATTTGAGAAATTGCAATTTATAGGTAGAACTATTGATTTTACCCAGTTAATAGAGTAGTCTGATAATGATGAAAATTTATCAATGAGCACCACTGTCTGAAGAAGAGATCTTTGTGAGTTTTCAAGGAAAATCAATACATCATCAGCTTAAAGACTTATCTTGTGTTCTTTTTTTCCAGTTTGAATACCTCTGATATCAACATTTTGTCGTATAGCTGCTGCTAATGGTTCAATAAAGATGGTAAAACGTGAGGGAGAGAGTGGACACCCCTGCCTAGTATCTCTCTGGAGATTAAAGCTTCGGGAAGTCTGATCTTTTTTTCGGACAGATGCAGCTGGACACCTATATAGTGTTTTAATCCAGTTTATGAAAGATGAACTAAACCCGAACTTGTTTAACACCATAAAAAGAAATTTCCAGTTAACACGGTCAAAGGCTTTCTCTGCATCCAGGGACAAGATTGTAGTTTCTACGTTATTGATCTTGCAGTAGTCTATTAAATTAAATAGCCTATGTGTATTATCAGCTGAGTGCCTACCCTTGATGAAACCTGTTTGATCTGGGTGTATAATAAACAGAATTATCCTTTCCAGTCTTTTAGCGAGAGCTTTGCAAATTATTTTAAGATCGACATTCATAAGTGAGATGGGACGGTAGCTAGATGGAAGCATAGGTTCTTTTCCAGGTTTAAGGAGCAGGATAATACTAGCCAAATTCATATTTGTGGGGATTACATTATCTTCTTTAATTTGGTTCACCATTTTAAAAAAAAATAGTTGCCATCACAGGCAACTATTCTTTATAAAATTCTACTGGAAAACCATCTGGTCCCGGGGCCTTGTTGTTTGGGATGTGCTTAAGTGCCTCCTGGAGTTCAGACACCTGAAGAGGTGAATCCATAACTGCAATCTGTTTATTATTTAATCGTGGTAAGTTAATATCGTCCAAAAATTTATTTATCTCTGAGTCAGATGGGTTAACCTGAGATGAGTAGAGGTTTTCATAAAACTTTCTGAAGGAGTTATTTATTTCTTCAGGCTCATGGGTAATATTTCCAGTCATATCCTTGATAGAGTGGATAGTTCTTTTTTCTTTATTACCTCCGCCAGGAGGTTATGTTTTTGCCGGGGTTTGTCTGTCTGTCTGTCTGTTTGTCTGTCTGTTGGTTAGCAAGATAACTCAAAAAGTTTTGGACGGATTTGGAAATGGTACAAGAAAGAACTGATTAAATTTTGGGGATGATCCGGATCACCGTCCAGAAGAAAACTGCCATTACACAAAATGCCATTTTCGTGAATAACTACTGAACCACTAATCCTATCATTGTCAATCCAATTGCTAGTCATATGTTTTCATGGTCAAGGAATCTGAAAACGTACACACAAACACTGTATGGGGGGAACTGTGGCCGCCATTACAGAAAATGCCATTTTCGTGAATAACCACTGAACCACTAATCCTATCATTGTCAATCCAATTGCTAGTCATATGTTTTCATGGTCAAGGAATCTCAAAACGTACACACAAACACTGTATGGGGGGAACTGTGGCTGCCATTACGGAAAATGCCATTTTCGTGAATAACTGCTGAACCACTAATCCTATCATTGTCAATCCAATTGCTAGTCATAAGTTTTCGTGGTCAAGGAATCTGAAAACGTACACACAAACACTGTATGGGCGGAACTGTGGCCGCCATTATGGAAAATGTCATTTTCGTGAATAACTACTCAACCACTAATCATCATTATCAATCCAATTGCTAGTCATATGTTTTCATGGTCAAGGAATGTGAAAACGTACACACAAACACTGTATGGGGGGAACTGTAGCGCTTGGTGGAGGTCTGCGCTCTCCGAGTGCTTTTCTAGTTCAATCTAAGATGGTTTGCAAGATATCGCCCCGATTCATTATTGTGTTCAAACTTCTCAAGACGCAGTCTTTGTATAAAAAACTGTACTCTTTTGTTTGTAATTTCTTTTAAATCCAGCTTTAATTTTCTCAGATCGTTAAGTGTCTGTTCCTGCAGGGAAACTTGCATGTTTTTTGCCTGTGGGAGGAAACCAGAGTAAGATAAGATAAGATAAGATAAGATAAGATAAGATAAACCTTTATTAGTCCCACAATGGGGAAATTCCAGGATTGCAACAGTACAGGGATAGCAACACTCAAAGCAATAATTTAGAAGATAAGATAATAAGAGCAGTGAATATACATATGTACATAGACATATGCACAGTGTGGAGCATTGCAACTAGATGGAATAAGCATCATAATGGTCTATTCAGTTACCCCACATAGTATGAATATGTACCCATACAGCATATTTCGTATTTGAGTCAGCCTAGAGGACCATTATTGTGCAAGTTTGTTACGATTGTGCATTCTGTACTTATTAGGTCGTAAAGTTTTGGGGTTTTTTTTACAGCCTCTACCAGCAGCCCTGCTTAGGTTATAAAGTCTGACAGTCGTAGGTAGGAAGGACCTGTGAAACCTCTCGGTCGCGCACCTAGGATGATGTAGCCTACTGCTAAATGAGCTCCTCAGTGCGTTCGGCGTGTCCTGCATGGGGTGGGACTCGGACTCCAGCAGAGATGACAGCTTAGCCACCATCCTCTTCTCTCCTATCACCTACACTGGGTCGAGGTGCTGCCCCAGGATAGAGCTAGCTTTCTTGATCAGTCTATTCAGTCTCTTCCTGTCGGCTGCTGTGATGCCGTTGCCACAGCAGACCACTCCAAATGTGATGGCTGATGCCACCACCGTGTCGTAGAAGGTCTTCAGGAGCACCCCTTGTACACCAAAAGACCTGAGCCTCCTCAGTAGAAACAGTCTGCACTGTCCCTTCTTGTAGAGTGCGTCAGTATTGTGTGACCGGTCTAGTTTATTGTTCAAATGAACACCCAGGTACTTGTAGGATGTCACCATCTCAATGTCTGTTCCCTGGATGTTTACTGGTGCTGTGAGGGGTTGTCCTCACCTGTGGCAGTCCATCACCAGCACCAGTCCACGAAGTCCTGGATAAGTCCTCTGTACTCTGCATCATCTCCATCGGAGATGAGGCCGACGATCGCAGAGTCATCAGAGAACTTCTGTAGATGGCAGTGTGGTGTGTTGTGTAAAAAGTCTGCAGTATACAGCCGTGGAGAAAATTGTTGGTACCCCTCTGTTAATGAAAGAAAAACCCACAATGGTCACAGAAATAAGATAAGATAAGATAAGATAAGCCTTTATTAGTCCCACAATGGGGAAATTCCAGGATTGCAACAGCACAGGGATAGCAACACTCAGAGCAACAATCAGAAGGCAAGAAAAAACAAGAGCAGCTAGTATACATATGTACATATTAATATAAATATATATACTGTATATATAGACACACAGTGCGGAGCATTGTGGTTGGTAGATGTGCAGCAGAAAGTCTAAGCTCTCTCTCCGCGGATGGGGCGGGCCAGCTGGATGTCTTTGGGCATGATGGTGACCCTCTTGGCGTGGATGGTGCACAGATTGGTGTCCTCGAGGAGACCCACCAGGTAGGCCTCACTGGCCTTCTGCAGAGCCATGACGGCGGAGCTCTGGAAGCGCAGGTCGGTCTTGAAGTCCTGAGCGATCTCCCTCACCAGGCGCTGGAAGGGCAGCTTACTGATGAGCAGCTCCGTGGATTTCTGGTAACGACGGATCTCTCTCAGAGCCACGGTACCGGGCCTGTAACGGTGAGGCTTCTTCACTCCGCCGGTGGCCGGAGCGCTTTTCCAAGCAGCCTTGGTGGCCAGCTGCTTCCTGGGGGCTTTTTCCTCCAGTAGATTTACGGGCGGTCTGCTTGGTTCTTGCCATCGCTCTTTATTATTCTGTCTTATATTTCTTGCACGCCGCCTAAACTCCAGCCCGGCACCCGAGTCGTTTTCGCTTCAGTTCTCCAGTATGTCGAGTTTCTCCGTTAGCACCAGGTGGCGGTTGAGTGCTAGCTAGCTCTTCCCTGCTGTATCGTCTCCTGCTGTAAACAGAGGCTCCGTCCGCCGACTCGGGAGACCTTTGGGGCGACCTGCGTGTCCGTGATATATATAGAGTGAAAGGTGTGCCGGATCAGAAAGTTATCACCGGATCAGAAAGAAGAAGGAAGATAAAAAGACTCAGAATTGAGCCGCTGTTGCAAAAGGCAGCCAACTCGTGAAGTAAAAAAAAAAAAAAATTAAAAAAAAAATAATAACTTGAATCTGAAAAAAGTGGCAATAAATAAAAATTCTATGAAAATTAACCAATGAAAATCAGACAATGCTTTTGAATTGTGGTTCAACAGAATTACTTTAAAAAACAAACTCATGAAACAGGCCTGGACAAAAATGATGGTACCCAATTCAATTCAATTCAATTCAATTCAACTTTATTTATATAGCGCCATTTCCCCTAGAAAAGATTGAAAATAATGTGACCATAGGGACATGTTCAACCAAGATGTGTCCTCTAATTAACATCACAGGTGTCTACAAACTTGTAATCAGTCAGCCAGCCTATTTAAAGGGTGACAAGTAGTCACTGTGCTGTTTGTTGACATGGTGTGTACCGCACTAAACATGGAGGAAGCAAAGGAGAGAGTTGTCTCAGGAGATTAGAAAGAAAATTATAGACAACCATGTTAAAGGTAAAGGATATAAGACCATCTCCAAGCAACTTGATGTTCCTGTGACTCGTCGGCCTCCGTCGGTCTATGATGACCATGGAAGAGAATCCTAAACGTCTACTCTGCTGGAACAGCACCGCCTGTGGCTGAACAGGCCGATGCGCGAATGGCAGTCCCTGTCACACAGGTTGCACTTGTGGGTGGTCTCCGTGCTGCTGGGTCTGTGGCGGTTCTTCCTTCGCGTCCTTTTTTCATCTGCTGCAGTAGTCAGTCTCTCTTCACCCGCCTTGAGCTGTCTGGTCAGGGTGCCTCTCCATTTGGAGCGGTACGTTGCAAGGTCCTCCCAGCGCTCTGTGTTGATCTCAAGGGCCTTCATGTCTCTCTTGCAGACGTCTCTAAAGCGCAGCTGTGGGCGGCCAATGTCTCTTCTGCCAGTCGCCAGTTCTCTGTAGAGGACGTCTTTGGGGATTCTGCCATCCTCCATACGGTGAACGTGGCCTAGCCAGCGGAGCCTGCGCTGCCTGAATAGAGTGAACATGGAACACCTCCCTTAAGCAATGTCACGTGCCGACCTGCCTCAAATCCTCCACCATCATCCCTGTCCCCAAGAAGCCACGGATTACTGGACTTAACGACTACAGACCTGTAGCGCTCACCTCTGTAGTCATGAAGTCCTTTGAGCGCCTGGTCCTGTCTCACCTCAAGTCCATCACCACACCCCTCCTAGACCCGCTGCAGTTTGCCTACCGTGCTAACAGGTCTGTGGACGACGCAGTCAACCTGGCCCTCCACTCCATCCTGCAGCACCTGGACTCCCCGGGAACCTACGCCAGGATTCTGTTTGTGGACTTCAGCTCCGCATTCAACACCATCCGCCCCGATCTGCTCCAGGACAAGCTGTCCCTGCTCAACGTGCCTGACTCCCTCTGCAGGTGGATCACCGACTTCCTGACGGACCGGAGACAGCATGTGCGGCTGGGGAAGTCTGTCTCAGACTCTGTTAGCATCAGCATTGGATCACCCCAGGGCTGTGTACTTTCCCCCTACTCTTCTCCCTTTATACCAACTCCTGCACCTCCTCCCACCAGTCTGTTAAGCTGATTAAGTTTGCGGACGACACCACCCTCATTGGGCTCATCTCCAACGGCGACGAGTCCGCCTACAGGGAAGAGGTGGCCCAGCTGGTGTCCTGGTGCAGCCACAACAACCTGCAGCTGAATGCTCTGAAGACAGCGGAGATGATTGTGGACTTCAGGAAAGTCACAACCCCCCTGCCCCCCCTCACCATCACAGGCTCTCCCATCACCATTGCAGATTCCTTCCGCTTCTTGGGCACCACCATCACCCGTGACCTCAAATGGGAGCCAACCATCAGCTCCCTCATCAAAAAGGCCCAGCAGAGGATGTTCTTTCTGCGGCAGCTGAGGAAGCTCAAGCTACCCACCAAGATGTTAGTGCAGTTCTACACGGCCATCATTGAGTCCATCCTCACCTCCTCCATAACTGTGTGGTATGCAGGAGCCACTGCCAGGGACAGACTAAGGCTGCAGCGCGTCGTGCGCACTGCTGAGAAGGTGATAGGCTGCGAGCTCCCATCTCTCCAGGACCTGTACATCTCCAGGACCCGGAGGCGTGCTGGCCGGATCATAGCCGATCCTTCACATCCTGGTCACGTACTGTTTGCTCCCCTCCCCTCAGGTAGAAGACTTCGGTCCATTCGGACTAAAACCTCCCGGCACATGAACAGCTTTTTCCCCTCTGCCATCAGACTGCTGAACATTAAGTGACTTTTTGACTCTCGTGCACTATATACAGCAGCTCAACCAGACTCACGTCATTCATCACTGTTTTCTGTTGCATTATCAACTGCACTATGTGGTACTTCACATTATCTGCTACTTGCTAATTTTTTTAAAACTGCCTTGACTAGTACTACTCATTATTACTAGTATTGTTATTATTATTATTATCATTATTACTTATTATTACTTATTTTTCTACACTTATTGCACGTTTTCAGTCCTTTAGTTTTTTAGTTTATCTCTTTTTCTCATCATGTTTTTAATGTTGCAGCATGGCATCGAGACAAATTCCTAGTTTGTGTACTACATGAACAATGGCAATAAATCTAATTCTGATTCTGATTCTGATTCTGAGGGAAGGCCGGCGCAGGACAGAACTTCTGTGTTGGGCACTTTGTCCTGCCAGGATATATCCAGGATGTGGCGAATGCAGCGCAAGTGGAAGGAGTTCAGTCTCTTTTCCTGCCGGGCGTATGTTGTCCACGTCTCACTCCCATAGAGCAGTGTGCTGATGACGCAGGCATTGTACACTGCCATCTTCGTCTTGACAGAGAGTTTGGGATTCTCCCACACTCGTGTGGTGAGGCGAGCGAGTGTGAAGGCTGATTTTCCAATCCTCTTGTTGATCTCTGTATCAAGGGAGAGGTTGTTGCTGATCGTGGACCCCAGGTACGTGAACTGATTCACGACCTCCAGCTCGTAGTCGTCGATGGTGATGGTTGGTGGTGCTTCCGTGCCTTGCGCCAAGACGTTAGTCTTCTTCAGGCTGATGGTAAGCCCGAAGTCCTTGCATGCCTGGGAGAAGCGGTCCATCAGGGTCTGAAGCTCCTGCTGTGTGTGGGTTGCCACTGCAGCGTCGTCTGCGAACAGCATGTCTCTGATTAGAGCCTTGCGTACTTTGGTTCTGGCTTTCAGGCGGGCGAGGTTGAAAAGCCTGCCGTCAGATCTTGTGTGCAGGTAGATTCCCTCTGTTGCTGTGCTGAAGGCATGCCTCAGGAGCATAGCAAAGAAAATCCCAAAGAGGGTTGGCACAAGTACACAGCCCTGTTTCACTCCGCTGCGTATGTTGAATGGCTCTGAGACGTTGCCATTGTGCTGCACTATCCCCTGCATGTTGGTGTGAAACGATTCGATGAGACTTTGCAACTTTGGTGGGCATCCTATCTTTGGCAGGATCTTGAAAAGGCCCTTTCTGCTGACCAGATCGAACGCTTTGGTGAGGTCGATGAAGGTGACGTACAGGGGCATGTTCTGTTCTCTGCATTTCTCCTGGAGTTGGCGGATGGAGAATATCATGTCTACTGTTGATCGCTCAGCGCGGAAGCCACATTGAGACTCGGGGTAGACACGTTCGGCAAGCTTCTGTAGACGAACGAGAACAACTCGTGCGTAGACTTTGCCAACAACGCTGAGGAGGGAGATGCCCCTGCAGTTGTTGCAGTCGCTTCTCTCCCCTTTGTTTTTGTAGAGGGTGATGATCTTGGCGTCCCTCATGTCCTGTGGTACGGCACCTTCCTTCCAACACTGGCAGAGGACGTCATGCAATGGCAGCAGTAGGGCGGTCTTGCAGTGCTTGATCAGGTCAGGGGGTATGCCGTCGTTGCCGGGTGCCTTGCCAGCGGCCAAGCTATCAATGGCCTTGCTGAGTTCGTTGATGGTTGGCTCAGCGTCAACTTCGTCCATGGATGGCAGGCAGTCGATGGCATCAAGGGCTGACGGTGTCACGGTGTTCTGTCTGGAGTAGAGGTCGGAGTAGTGTTCCACCCATCTCTCCATCTGCTTGTTCTTTTCTGTGATCATCTCCCCAGTGGAGGATTTGAGGGGGGCCGTCTTGCTCTGAGCCGGACCAAGTGCTTTCTTGATGCCATCGTACATACCACGGATGTTCCCTGTTATGGCAGCGGTTTGAATGTCTTGGCTGAGCTGAGTCCAGTACTCGTTGGCACAGCGCCGAACAGTCTGCTGAACTTTGCTTCTCGCAGCCCTGAGAATCTGGAGATTCTTCTCGTTTGGGTACTTCTTGTACTCAGCAAGTGCTGAGCGCTTGGCTTCAATGACGGGGGTCATCTCGGTCAACTTGGCATCAAACCAGTCCTGTGACTTCGAGGTCTTCCTCCTAAAGGTAGCCAAGGCTGTGCGGTGGATGGTGTTTCGCAGCGCTTCCCACTTCTGCTTTGCAGATTCTCCTTCTTGTGGTACACCAAGTTCCTTCTCAAAGGTGGAGGCAAACTGCTCAACAAGTTCTGGTTGAGCCATCTTGCTGGTGTCAATCCGTGCCTTTCCAGGGTGTCTAGCATGATGGAATTTCTTCAGCTGCAGCATGACCTTGCAACACACCAATGAATGGTCTGTGTCGCAATCTGCGCTCTGGGACGAACGGGTGATTAGCACGTTCTTCAGTGAGGTGCGCCTGGTCAGGATCAAGTTCAGCTGGTGCCAGTGCTTTGATCGCGGATGTTGCCAGGAAACCTTGTGTTGGGGCTTGGTCTTGAAGAACGAGTTTGTGATGCACAGATCGTGATATGTGCAGAACTCGAGCAGCCGCTGTCTGTTGTCGTTCATTCTGCCCACGCCAAAAGGTCCAAGACAGGAGGGCCAGGAGTCGTGGTCAGCACCCACTCTGGCATTGAAGTCTCCAAGGAGAATGAGTTGTTCAGAGTTGGGGATGATCCTGACAGTTGTTGCGAGATTCTCGTAGAACTCGTCTTTTGCCTCTGGTGTGGCTGTCAGTGTTGGGGCATACACACTGACGAGGGTGACTGGGCCTTGAGTGGTGTTCAGGCGGAGGGTGAGGAGTTGTGCAGAGCCAGTGCTGCCCAGTTCCACCATCTTCAGCAAGGTGTTCTTCACTGCGAAGCCCACTCTGTGTTCCCTGTGTTCGTCACTGCCCTTTCCCTGCCAGTAGAACGTGTAGTCCTTCTCTCTCAGTGTGCCTGCGTCAGCCAACCGTGTTTTCTGGAGAGTGGCGATATCCACTCCCAGTCTCTTCAGCTCATTATTGATGATGGCAGTCTTCCTGGTGTCGTTGATGTCCTTGAGGTTAGCAGTGAGTCCTGTCATCATAGTGCGGATGTTCCAAGTTCCCAGTTTTAGAGTTGGTCTCTTTTGTTTTATTGTCTTGCTTGGTGCGAAGGTTCTCAGCCTGCTGTTCGGACTTCTCCTCATCCCCATGCACCCAATAAGGAAAGCAAGCTGTGGCGGGACAACACCTTATTGGCTGGGGGCTGCCCAGCTTGAGGCGGGCGATAGCTGTCCAGTGAGATCCGATGATCCCTCCCACCGTCGGGAACAACCCCTGGCGCCGCGCTCTACGCCAATTGAGTGGTGGCTTATAACCGGTAACTGTTATTCCCCGTGTTTTGTCTACGCCAAAGGCGAAGCTGGAGTGTCCTCTCCAGCGATCCGGTGTTCTACCTTCCAGCGTTGGGCGCTGATAGGATTCAAGCCTGGGCAGGAAGATATGGTGGACAAGATGTTGCCCATGCAGCATGTCCCCCCTCTCCATGTCACTGATGAATCCAAAGGAACAGCAGGGCTGCTACAGTTTGGCACCAGCGCCGTCGCAGGAGCTGCCAGAACGATGTTGAGCACAACATAGAACTGCCTTAGGGGCTCCGACTTCGGATTTTTCCTCAGGGTTGACTCCTGAAGCCTTTCCCATGACCGGGTATGCCGCAAGGCAGCGGAGGTTTGAAATCAGGGTTTACCTTCCCATAGATGGACTACCTTCCCAGGTTGACGAGCCACCATCTACCCGAAGCATCTGGTTTTAAGGCGCCAGAGATCCGCCCTCGCCCCTTCTCCTATTAGTAAAAGCAGTTCCGCCGGGCTTAGAGACTAAACCACACGGGCAGGCTAGGAGTTGGACTTAGTTGTCAGAGGCTTTTCGAGACGCACGCCATAAGGAGCATTTTATGAGCACTGGGAGCTTAACCCCAGTGCCGCTCCTGGCTATGACAACCTTGGAACCTTCCTGTGACTACAGTTGCACATATTATTCAGAAATTTAAGATCCACGGGACTGTAGCCAACCTCCCTGGATGTGGCCGAAGGAGGAGACGGATAATACGAATGGTAACAAAAGAGCCCAGAACAACCTCTAAACACATTCATGGTGAACTCCAAGGTCAAGGTACATCAGTGTCAGATCGCACCATCCGTCGTTGTTTGAGCCAAAGTGGACTTCATGGGAGACGACCAAGGAGGACACCACTGTTGAAAACAAATCGTAAAAAAGCCAGACTGGAATTTGCCAAACTGCATGTTGATGAGCCACAAAGCTTCTGGGAGAATGTCCTATGGACAGATGAGACAAAACTGGAACTTTCTGGCAAGGCACATCAGCTCTATGTTCACAGATGCAAAAATGAAGCATACCAAGAAAAGAACACTGTCCCTACTGTGAAACATAGAGGAGGTTTTGTTATGTTCTGGGGCTGCTTTGCTGTATCTGGCACAGGGTGTCTTGAATCTGTGCAGGGTACAATGAAATCTCAAGACTATCAAGGTATTCTAGAGAGAAATGTGCTGCCCAGTGTCAGACAGCTTGGTCTCAGTCGTAGGTCATGGGTCTTGCAACAGGATAATGACCCAAAACACACAGCTAAAAACACCCAAGAATGGCTAAGAGCAAAACATTGGACTATTCTAAAGTGGCCTTCTATGAGCCCTGATCTAAATCCTATTGAACATCTGTGGAAGGAGCTGAAACATGCCGTCTGGAGAAGACACCCTTCAAACCTGAGACAAGTGGAGCAGTTTGGGCCAAAATACCTGCTGAGAGGTGCAGAAGTCTCACTGACAGTTACAGAAATCGTTTGATTGCAGTGATTGCCTCAAAAGGTTGTGCAACAAAATATTAAGTTAAGGGTACCATCATTTTTGTCCAGGCCAGTGTCATGAGTTTGTTTTTTTTTAAATAATTCTGTTGATCCATAATTCAAAAGCATTGTCTGATTTTCACTGGTTAATTTTCATAGACTTTTTATTTATTACCACTTTTGTCAGATTCAAGTTATTTCTGTGACCATTGTGGGTTTTTCTTTCATTAACAGAGGGGTACCAACAATTTTGTCCACGTGTGTAAAGAGTGAACAGCAAGGGAGCCAGAACTGTTCCCTGGGATGGGGGGGTGGGGGGGCTGTACTGCAGATGATAGTGTCGGACACACAATCCAGGGTTGTCACAAATTGTGGCCAGTTTGTGAGGTAGTCCAGGATCCACGATGACAGATGCTGGTCCACCCCTGCGCATAGTAGCTTGTCCTTCAGGATCACCGGTTGGATGGTATTGAAAGCACTGGAGAAGTCAGAGAACATGATCCTCACCGTGCTCCCAGGCTTCTCCAGGTGGGACAGGGAACGGTATAGGAGGAAGATTACTGCATCCTCCACCCCAATGCCATGCTGGTAGGCAAACTGGAGTGGATCCATCACTGGTCCCACCAGGGGGCGGAGGTGGGCAAGGAGCAGCCTCTTCAGGGTCTTCATTAGGTGAGATGTGAGGGCCACTGGTCTATAGTGTCTGGGGTAACCCCATGCAGACATGGGAGAACATGCAAACTCCACACAGAAGGGTCACCGATGGTCAGGGGGTGGGATCGAACCCACGATTGTCAGGGGTGGAATCATCCCGTGACCTTCTTGCTGTGCTGCCACAGTGCTAACCACTGTTCCACCAAGCTGCCCAGTTCTTCATTTCGTTCCATAGATTTTCAACTGGATTCAGGTCAGGTCAGGTGACTGACTGAGCCATTCTAGCAGCTTTATTTACCTTCTCTGGAGCCAGTTGAGAGTTTCCTTGGCTGTGTGTTTGGGATCATTGTCTTGCTGAAATGTCCACCCTCGTTTCCTCTTCAGCATCTTGGCAGATGACAATAGGTTCTTATCAAGGATGTCTCTGTACATTTGTCTATTCATCTTTCCTTCAAGTAAATAAAGTCTGCCTGTACCATGTGCCGAAAAACACCCCCACACCATGATGCTCTCACCTCCAAACTTCACTGTTGGTATTGTGTTTTGGGGCTGATGTGCAGTTGCCATTTCTCCTCCAAACATGCTGTGTGTTGTGACATCCAAAAAGTTCAATTTTGGTCTCATCTGACCAGACTATATTCTTCCAGTATTTTACTGGCTTGGCCAAATGTTGTGCAGCAAACTTTAAATGAGCTTCAACATGTTTTTCTTCAGCAATGGAATCTTGCGAAGTGAACGAGCATATAGCCCATGTCGGTTGAATGTATTACTTATTGTTTTCATTGAAACAGCAGTACCTGCTAACTCCAGATCTTTCTGGAGCTCTCCACAAGTGGTCATTGGCCCTAAGATAACTCTTCTGATAATTCTTTTGACTCTTCTGTCAGAAATCTTGTGAGGAGCACCTGGTCATGGCCAGTTTATGGTATAATGTTGTTCTTTCCACTTCCAAATTGATGGCTTCCTGTGCCTTTTTGCACCTCTTTTTTCTTCATGTATTCAATACTTATTCCCTCTGTCATTCCACTTTATTAAAAACAACTTGTTCTGTGAACACAGTTGCCTTGATTTCTTTGTATGTATGGACTACTTGGGTTGTTACTGACATCTGGTGAAAATCTCAGGTCAATGGCTCCATCAGAAATATGTTTAATGAGAAAAATGACAGCTCGGTGGAGCAGTGGTTAGCACTGTGGCAGCACAGCAAGAAGGTCACAGGATCGATTCCACCCCTGACTATCGTGGGTTTGATCCCATCCCCTGACCATCGGTGACCCTTCTATGTGGAGTCTGCATGTTCTCCCTGTGTCTGTGTGGGTTTACCCCAGGTACTCTCGTTTCCTCCCACAGGCCAAAAACATGCAAGTTAGGTTAATTGGAGACTCTAAAGTGGCTGTCAGTGTGAATGGTGAAGGGATTGGTGAGGCACCGTGGCTGCCTCATCCATCCAGGTGGATGCCCTGTAATTTCCCTCTGGGATTAATAATAATAATTAAAAAATGTCAGTATTTATTTCCCCTACTGTATCTCCAAGTGGGGGAAAATCATAAATTTACAAGAAAAAACAAATTTATGAGAACAAAAACTGTTCATTTGTATAAATTGAAATTTTTTTCTGTCATAATTTTTCAATTTTTTTAACCAATTTTTCTTTTTCTGGCAAACTTGTGGTTTTTCTAATACATTTTGCACATTTCCCCCCATAAATTTATCACTTTTTGTAATAAATTTATCTTTTTTCCACACAGATTTACAGCTGTATACTCATTAATATGAAATAATTTCATATTAAATTTGTGACTTTTTCCAATAAATTTTCAATATTTTTTCTTGTATATTTGCAGCTACTCACTAACATATTCAGATGTACTGTATAAACTATCCTTGCACTAGGGGTAGGGAGGCATTTTGCTAACAAAAGGGATGGCATGCCTCTCAAATCACCTACTGCTTTTCGGTATAATCTGTTTCCTTATTTGATGTGAATAGAAAATGCTGAAAAACCTAATTTTAATGAAAAAGAAAGGCCAGGGTTCCCTGTTGATTGGTGATTTTAAGAAAGTTTGTACAATTTCATGCAATTGTACAAACGTTTTGATGGAGGTAGATGTGGAGTGAGAGTGCAGGCAGACAACTGTAACAGTTACTTTTTCAACAACTACACTTCTTTACCTCAGAATAAATTTTAGAAAATCAAGCTCTTGAGACTTTGCCTTGAGACTAAGAAAGTCAACATGATATTGGCAGTAATTTCCTTATTTTAGAGTGAGAAATAAGGTTCGTGGTGTAAGGGGGGGAAAGTGTTGGGGCCGTATTACAAAGACGCAGTACATAATCAGTTGTCTCAGGCGCAGGATGCATTTATGGGTGTTTCCAAGTTCATTTTCCTTTTTACAGCAACGCAAAAACAAGTTTTCCACTGGGCGCAAAGTGTGAAGAGGCTGTCTTAATGCTCTTAATTATTCAGAGGTGTGTTTGGGACGTAACCATAAAATAAAGCAATTGCTGCCTTTGCTTTCATTCCCTTTATTAATAAACAGGGGCACAAGATCAAAACCGTAATACTATCATGTGTTTAACTGAGAGGACAAATCTATTTTGCACTGAGGATAATGCGAATTCATTCACAAAGTGAAAATGCATTTAAGAGCTAGGACAGTTAAATATGAACTATTTGAAGACACAGTAGACAGTTTTTCACGTCACAGAGGGAAAAAAAAAAAAAAACAGCATGTGGGGTTACATTCAGTCCTCTTTTTTAATTTAACCACACCACAGAGGGACCAGTCTACCCTACCAGGTTGAACAGAGCTGTGACTGCAGCAGAGAAGAAACAGCAGGTGTGCAAAACATTCATCATTAGGCCATCTAATGATGGCAGTTTTTACAATTTTTTTAACCTCATTCACTGTCATTCCTTTAACAGAATAATTCAAAATGAGAAGATCCCAGCAGTTGTTTTGAGTTAAAACACAACAATTTTGCATTCAGCAGAGGCAATTAATGGAGTGGCTCCTTGTTCTCGGTTTTAAAGATAATGCATTCTCATAAAACGCACCAATATATGGATGCACACGAGATTGCACACTGCCACACCACTTTGAAATGAGCTTCCTCCTCCCAGCGCAAAGCTGGCGCACTGTCTACTGGTAATTAGATGGCGTGACGCAAAGCCTAAAAAAGAAAAAAACAGTGCGCTGACAGATCACTGTCATTACCTCCGCCAGGCCGAAAAGGCCAGGAGGAGGTTATGTTTTTGCCGGGGTTTGTTTGTCTGTCTGTCTGTCTGTTTGTTTGTTGGTTAGCAAGATAACTCAAAAAATCTTGGACGGATTTCCATGAAACTTTCAGGCATTGTTGGAAATGGTACAAGGAAGAACTGATTAAATTTTGGGGGTGATCCGGTTCACCGTCTGGATACAGGAATTTTTTAAAGCATTTTTCATTCAACACTGTGACATACAGCCATTTTCAACATGTGCGCAGGCGCAATGGAGGGCGCTGGTTGTCGTGTCTGCAACACAAACTCTGCGTTCTTCAACGTTTTAGGCACAAAAGGACGCGGAAAACACTGCTGGCCTGGGCCCGCCAGCTTGCCTGTGTTTGCGCGCAACTGCAAAACCTCACACGGGCAGCTGTCCGCCGACGGATTCTTTGGCAGAAATTCCCCGGCCAGCCATAGGAGCTGCGCATTTGGCAGAAATTCACCGGCCAGCCATAGGCGCTGCGCAAAAACGAGCTCTCTGCCGGCGAAGCTTCTAAATTCTCGTTTGCCGCGGAGCGCAACCCCCCAAAAAATAATATTGTAGCGAACTCAATATGAGCACCCTACTTGGCTTGCCAAGTGGGTTGACCCTATTGGCGACACAGGTAGCGTGCGGGACTCCAGAGCGGGAGGCGTGAGTTCGAACCTCCCGGTGGGACGTCGCCATGTCGAGCAGCACGTTACAATATAATATAAAACCCACAGCAACCTGTCTACCCAATTTGCATCCGTCAGTGGAGGAGATGGACGCAACACTTCAGTTTATTACCTCCGCCAAGGAGGCAATGCTTTTACTACTGAACCACTAATCCTATCACTATCACATTGATTGTCATTGATTAATTGTGTGTTTATTGCACTGTCCCTGTCAAATAAACAAATAATCATTGTGAATCCAATTGCTAGTCATATGTTTACATGCTCAAGGAATCTGAAAACGTACACACAAACACTGTATGGGGGGAATTGTGGCGCTTGGCGGAGGTCTGCGCTCTCCGAGTGCTTTTCTAGTTTTATTTATATGATGATACACTAAAAAGTTTTTTTTTTTTAAATTCCAGCCACATTCTCATTTTAATTGGGAACTTACCATTGGAGTCTACAGATTAGGCATTAATGTATGATTTTTTTTTAGGGGAATGAATGAATGAACAGGGAGCATGTGTGCGTTTTGGTGTGGATGCAGTGCAGGTGTGTTAGTCTGAAAATTTTTATTCCATCCGCATTTTTGTTTTCATCACAGCCTTATTAGGCATTAATTTTATTTTTAGGGGAAAGAATGAACAGGGTTTTAGTTTTCACTATAACTCCCCAGAGAGACAGGAGATGCGTCCACATCTGCCTTTGGCTGCGCGCCCCCGGGTTTCTGCACCGCGCTCCTACAGTCGGGGTTCTGGAGCTGCAGGTGTCCTGACTGCCAATGTTATAGCCCCTGGGAGGGGCCGCTGAGAGGGGGGTTGGTGGCGGATGGGACACCATGCCAGATCTCCTTTCCCTCCACCCCGGAGGGACTGGGACAGAGAGCCACAAACATTGGTGGACCCCTGCATGAGACAAGGAAGACCCTCGGTTGGTGATAGCAACAAGAGAGGGAGCCCTCCATCTACCCACAGACCGGGAGTGTCTTCTGCGCTGCCATTGATGATTCTTCCATTTTATTAAAGTTTGCACAGGCATCATCTTCTTTTCTTGAATTTTCACACCCATTCATGTCTGCGTGTTGCATCTGTGCGCAGTACATCAAACTATTCAGCTGATTCGTCAGGCCAGCATGATCTCTTCCCATTTGTTCTCTATAAAAACTGGCCATCAACTGTGATTGATGTCTTCCTTATTACCAAGCAGTGTTACTATCACATGCATTTTTGCTCACGCACATGCCCTTTGGCCAGCGTAAAACCCGTCATAAATAAGCCATCATGATCAGAGTTCACTTTAGATAATGTGCCTCTGTGCATTAAAGGGATGGGTAGGAGAGCTTTGGATTGGATTATCCAAAACACACCTCTGTATAATTACGAGGTAGACCAGCCTCTTTGCACCTTGTGCACATCGGAAAATTTATTTTTGCACTGCTGTGATAAGGAAATTAATTTGGAAATGCCCATCAATGCGTTCTGCATCAGTGACAACTGATTATGGACTGTGTTGTTGTAATATGGCCCTTAGTCAGCAACACCAAACAAAGCAGGATGTGTTCAAGATAATTTAAGTATACAGTTGAAAGTAACTAATTGCTTTAATCATGCAGTAATTGTTAAGTAATTTAGTTACTGTTGAAAAGAAGTAACTTTAACTGTAATTAGTTACTAATTTTCAGCAACTCCCCCAGCACTAATAATTACTAAAAATCAGTGGTAAAAAAAAACATTTTTTAAAGGGGTCATTTGACTGCACTTTTTCCACATTTTAACAGCTCACGCATGCCTAATGAAGTGTTTGTGCTATTTTTTTTTTCACATTTTCTTTAATCTTTTAATTACTTAAGCAAATTTGTTTTGTATTTTTCCCGGCTTCCTTGAAACGCTCTGATTTAAAGCCTATCACTTTAAGAAAATTGTTCACCTATTCAACTCTGCACTCCCTCTTACGTCAGTTAGCTGACTAGCTTCTAGCCTCCTTCTAGCTCAGATGAGTGGCATTGGTTCACTGATCCACAGTCAGTGGTGTATCTCGCATCACTCCGGCCCATCCGCCAATACTTTTGCTGTGGTTACACAACAAGTCGCTAGCACCGTGCGCCGGGCAACCCCCCGATTGCCACAACTGACCTGGCCCAGGACCCGAGGCTGCTGGCCGAGCCGAGCTGCCAAGCCACGGGATCTCAAAGGGCAGTGTCCTGCTCTGCAGGGCTCCGCTCCGCTCTCATGGGCAGCGTAGGGGAGCCGCCTCGTAACAGGGCGTCCCCCAGCTGGTCGGTGGGGACGGTGGGGGACCTGGCTGCGAGAGCCAGCAACCTCCAGCCAGCAGCCCCAGGTGGCCAGGTCGGTTGCCGCGACAGACGCGCTGGTGCTGAGGAAAATAACAAAATAAGTTGTGCTTGGTGTGAGCCTCCTGGTACCAGTGTTACCTAGGGGCTAATAGCCCAGGGGCTAATAGGTTACTTTTAGCGCCTCTTCCATCTACATGACAGGCAGCTAGGCAGGCCAATAACAGAGCAGTGGGCAGGTCTCCAGGAGAGTGGTGGGTTGGCTTTGTCAAATTATGATGTATATACGATTTACCTGGAAGAGTCAAAAACATTTCTGGCATTTCTGGGAGAGAAAAACGACATAAAGGCTGTGTTTTTTTGTTTTTTTTCAGAGAATTGACTGTTTTGATATATTTTGGATAATTACATGACCAATAGACACATTTCAGACAGTTAAAACCTAGAAACACACCATTTTTAGTCAATGACCCCTTTAAGAGACATCATGCATTAAAATTATACATTTAAATTAAAACCTGCATCAATGCACTGTAAAAAAAAAAACCCTAGTTATTTCAACTTAAAAACAGTGTCTATGTTGCCGCAAAATTTTAAGCTGACTGAACTTAAAAAGACAAGTTGTAACTTGCAACAAAGAAGTGCAAGAGTTCCCTCTGAATCTCACTCCAAGCTTTTCTGAAAAGTTGGCAACACTGATGAAGGCAGCTACAGTGGTGTGAAAAAGTGTTTGGCCCCTTCCTGATTTGTCATTTTTTTGTGTTTGTCACACTTAAATGTTTCAGCTCTTACGGCCATACCACCCTGAACACGCCTGATCTCGTCTGATCTCGGAAGCTAAGCAGGGTCGGGCCTGGTTAGTACTTGGATGGGAGACCGCCTGGGAATACCAGGTGCTGTAAGCTTTTTTTTGGGCTGCACGGTGGCGCAGTGGTTTAGCACTGTGGCAGCACAGTTTACCCTCGGCCGGGGGATCGCAGGGATCATGAGATCGTGGGTTCGATCCCAGCCCCCGACCAACAGTGAGCTGTGTGGAGTTTGCATGTTCTCCCCGTGTTGCGTGGGTTTACTCCGGGATTTCTCCGGTTTCCTCCCGCATACCAAAAACATGTAGGTCTAGGGCGCTCGCGCACGCAGCGACCAGCAGCCGGTGGCTTGTCACCAGACTGCAAACCAAATCTACCTACGGGTACAAATAAGTAACAAAAAAAAAAAAAAAAAGCTCATCAAACAAATTTAAATATTAGTACAAAGATAACATAAGTAAACACAAAATGCAGTTTTTAAATTAAGGTGTTTATTATTAAGGGTAAAAAAAAATAATAAAAAAATCCAAACCTACATGGCCCTGTGTGAAAAAGTGATTCCCCCCCCCCATTAAAACATAAATTAACTGTGGTTTATCCCATCTTTGGAAAGCTGAGTTCAATTTCTCTAGCCACACCCAGGGTTGATTATTGCCACACCTGTTCTCAATCAAGAAATCACTTAAATAGGACCTGCCTGACAAAGTGAAGTAGCCCAAAAGATCCTCAAAAACTAGACATGAAGCTGCAATCCAAAGAAATTCAGGAACAAATGAGAAACAAAGTAACTGAGATCTATCTCAATTACTTTGTTGGGTGGCAGTGGCTCAGGAGGTAGAGCAGGTTGTCCAACAACTGGAGGGTTGGTGGTTTGAATCCTGCTCTCCCCAGATATTCTGCCGTTGTGTCCCTGGGCAAGACACTTTACCCACCTTGCCTCCAGTGTCCGTAACACTGGGTATGAATGTGTATAAATGTTTGGAGGTGGCCGAAGAGGCTGTTGGTGCAGATTGGCAGCCATGTTTCTGTCAGCCTGCCCCAGGACAGCTGTGGGAACGAATAATCTATCTACTTGTAAAGAGTCTATGATAAAGTGCTATATAAATCTGATGCATTATTATTATCAGTCTGGAAAAGGTTAAAAAGCCATTTCTAAAGCTTTGAGACTCTAGCAAACCACAGTGAGAGCCATTATCCACAAATGGAGAAAACATGGAAGAGTGGTGAACCTTCCCAGGAATGGCCAGCCGATCAAATTTACCCCAAGAGTGCAGCGACGACTCATCCAAGAGGTCACAAAAGACCCCACATCAACATTCAAAGAACTGCAGGCCTCACTTGCCTCAGTTAAGGTCAGTGTTCATGACTCCACCATAAGAAAGAGACTAGGCAAAAATGGCCTGCATGGCAGAGTTCCAAGACAAAAACCACTGGTGTGCAAAAAGAACATAAAGGCTCATCTTAGTTTTGCCAGAACACATCTTGATGATCCCCAAGACTTTGGGGAAAATACTCTGTGGATTGATGAGACAAAAGTTGAGCTTTTTGGAAGGTGTGTGTTCCATTACATCCCGCGTAAAAGTAACACAGCATTTCAGAAAAGGAACACCATACCAACAGTAAAACATGGTGGTGGTAGTGTAATGGTCTGGGGTTGTTTCAGGACCTGGAAGACTTGCTGTGGTAAATGGAACCATGAATTCTGCTGTCTACTAAAAACTCCTGAAGGAGAATGTCCTGCTATCTGTTCGTGACCTCAAGTTGAAGTGCACTTGAGTTCTGCAGCATGACAATGATCCAAAACACACCAGCAACTCCACCTCTGAATGGCTTAAGAAAAATAAAATGAAGACTTTGGAGTTCCCTAGTCAAAGTTCTGGCCTGAATCCAATTGAGATGCTGTGGCATGACCTTAAAAAGGTGGTTCATGCTCGAAAACTCTCCAGTGTGGCTGAATTACAACAATTCTGCAAAGATGAGTGGGCCAAAATTCCTCCACAGCGCTGTATAAGACTCATTGCCAGTTATTGCAAACGCTTGATTGCAGTTGTTGCTGCTAAGAGTGGCCCAACCAGTTATTAGGTTTAGGGGGCAATCATTTTTTCACACAGGGCCATGTAGGTTTGGATTTTTTTTCCCTTAATAATAAACACCTTTATTTAAAAACTGCATTTTCTGTTTACTAATATTTAAATTTGTTTGATGATCTGAAACATTTAAGTGTGACAAACATACAAAACAAATGAGAAATCAGGATGAGCTACAGTCTGACAAACAGTTTCTTCCCCTGGGCCATCCAAATTGCAAACAGTCAGAGACCCCTCCCCCCTTCCCCCGCCGAACACTCTCATGCACAGAGCTGAGGACCTTTTTAATGATCATAATAGCACAGCTGTCTTTGCACTCCGCACTTTCATGTAGATTGACCCAGGATTTTCACACCACTGTATACGCAGAATGGAAAGAGGGTACATTGATAGTTTCTAAAAATGCTCAAGTTGTATTTTATTCAGGTAGACATTGTTTTTCATCCCTCTGAGAGGCTGTCACAGCAATGAGTATATGTATTTTCATTTGCCACATTTACTCCCACATTTATTCACACTGACTTAAAAAGCAGTGGTACAATCTCCAGTGAAGATTATAAAAACAGGACATTGTGCTGTAGCTTCAATAAACCGGCGCATAAATGCTATGACAGCTGGCCTCATTTTCTGTATTATTTAAACATTATCCATCCATATGATGAAATGGATAAGTGGAGAAATACATAAGGGGGCTTGTACACGGGTCAGTTCACACCTCTTCTTAGTCAGCTTTGATGTTGGACAGACAGCAGCTAATAGGTAGCATTCTGTGTATAGCATATCATAACACTACAACTCTCTCAGCAATAAAGGACAGCTTGTTTGCCTCCTATCCTCCCACTGGCCTCCTGATGACTGGATGGCTCCATGCCTGGAACAGCATCACATTTCAGGGAAGACACACCTGCACACACAGGCGGCCCAGGAAATCCACATGTGGAGTGACACCGTTGTATGTAGCAGTAAGATGAATACTGTATGTGCGAATGTCTGAAGATAAGCTGAGGACAATGAGATAGAATGTGTTGCTTGCAAAGTGTTTCATCATATCTGTGGAATGAGTCAGTGACCTTCATAAGGGTAAAGGAGCACAAACACTGGACACAATTATCTTACATTCTGTGTGGTTGATGGGAATGAGAGTGTGTGGCATTTCAAATCTTGGACGGTGCACTTCTGTGCTCACCAGTTCAAGGTCAGTGAACCAGTTTTCAGCCCGACAGATAACATGTTGTTATCATATTAGCTCATAAACAAGTCTGACTAGGCCCAAAACTGGGGTAGCAAAGGCTTCAACCCATCAATTTGATAAAGACAAGTTTCACTCAAGGAAAAGGTAGTTTTCACTGTTGTGTCTTTATTGATAAAAACAAAAACAACAATAGCACATCAATGAGAAAAAATAAATAGCCATAACTGGCATTATTTTTGTGCAGTTCTGAGTTTCTTTGAAATATCAGGTTTTATATGAACTTCATAAAAGTTGTTCCGCATAATACTGGGTTGTGTTTTCGCTAATTTTAGTTAGGTCACATTGATTAAGGAAGTTTGACTATAATATGTATAAGACATTTTGAATACCAGGTGCTTATTTTCTAACACAGTTATTATTCAAACCTAAAATACTTACATATGTAGATGTTAGTTAAAAAATAAACTGATCAAAGTATCAAATGTTATTATATTGTACATGACAGAACCAAATGTTTGGTGTTGTCAAATATGTTGCTTCAGTGCAAATACAGAAAGTCTAATACAGATTTACAGTGTGAACCTCTGTATCTGCTCTGAAAATAACTCACTGGAGAAAAACCAAAATATTTCAGTGCAAATACTAAAACTTGACAGGTTTCATACGTATTACAGACTAGAGCTCCTGTGTGGAATTTATGTTGCCACCACGCAACTTTCATCCCGGCGGAGAAACAAAAACAGTGCTAAATTATTTTAATCAAGTCTATCATTCAAGAGGCAAATGCACAAGAGAGTTGTACAATACTGTCAAAAAAAAAAAAAAGGAATGTACACAAACTGAGCCATACTCTTCTAAAATTAAAACAATAGATCATAACATTATTTGTTTTGGGGTTTTTTTTTTAAATAAAAAAAGGCACTCATGAGGATTCAACTTTAGGTACATGATTTTAAAAAATGAAGTAATAGAAAATCTAAATGCACAAACCCTCATATTCCAAGGCCCTCAAGCAGTTACCCGGGAGGCTGGAAAATTATGCAAGAGTGGGGATAGTCCATAACACACCCAACATGTGGAGGTTGGAAGATGAACTGTGCAACAGGAAATTAGTCCCCTGTTGACGCCAATATGAATGGCTGTGAATATGTCATCTTGTTGTCCAGGATCAATTTTCATCTAAATGGTATTCTACTGAATGATATGCACATGTCTCTATATACACAGTCATCCATGTGAGAATTAGCTCCAATCTCAGACGTGTGCACTCTTGGCGTGATTGGTGGAGGAGGTGGTCTGCAAGTTTCCACCTCCCTGTTTGGAGTAGTAGAAGTGGTTGTCTTGGTGGGAGCGGGAGGAGGAGGCGGAGGAAGAGGACTCAGATGAGCAGGTGAGAATCGACCCACCCAGCAAGCAGAAAATAGTGCCCACCCATCCAGTGTAGAGAGAGAATCCGAATGACATGAGGCCAGTCTCTTGATGGGCGCCGATGGGAAACCAGATGGTAGACACCAAACCGCACAATGCTGGGGGGAGACGGAGGGAGAAGAAGAAAAAGTTAAGCTTTCAATAGATGCAAACATCTTGCATTCTAACACAGTTTTATATTTTCAATTTTGAAACACAACACTGTTATGTCCGGGAACCGGAATGACCAACGGACAGTTAAGCTAGTTCAGAACACGAACTTTATTATAACAAAACTAATAACATACAGTGCAGTTGGTTGTAGCTGTGTTATCCCTATTGCTGAGCATCATGTGAGAGAGAGCCCTAAGATGGTTAACCCTCTCCTTATAACCGTCCAGCGTGATGACGTCACCCTCATGGCTGCATCACCACCCTGGTGCTAGTTAACCCCTGTAGTGCCACACTACATTCACCCGCCCCCATCCCCCGGAAAAAACAGAACCGCATGCAAGATAAATTTGCCCTCCCCAGTTTGGTACATAATTGACAGAACTAGCTAGGGCTAGCGGGTAGACCACCGTGTAGCCCAGCGTGGCTGAGTGGGTTATTCTGTCACTATCAGTTGACAGCCACGCCCCTAGCTAAACAATCTTTCTTCCTTCTGCTTTTCCACGAGAAAGGCAGTCCATCTGGAGGGGCCTTGTAGCGAGCCCGTGGTGGACGCGCCCCTGGAGGTGCCAGTTGCAGCAGGGCCAAGTGCCATCCCACCAGAGCCACGGCACACTCGCCAACAATGTCCCAGCTGGGATCCCACACCAGCTGAATCGGCTCCAATGCTGCGTCTTGATCCACAGCAGTTGCTTTCACCTTCCACAGATGGCTGGCCTGCCATCTCGATCCATCCCCTATCTGAACGGCGACTGGTCTCAGCTGTGTGACGATCTTCATAGGTGTCGGTGGTGGTAATGATGTTAAGGCCGACTGTGGGCCTGGTTGCTTGGTTCTGCGGACCCAAACCCAGTTCATCACTGTGAGTGGTGCTCTGTTTGGCTGCATTCGGTGTTGTGTTTGTGATGTTATGACTCTCATGTCTGCTGTGGGGCATCCACCAGGCTGTGGTAGTTCTGTTACATCTTGTTGGGTCATGGACTCTTCATCCTGTATCTCTGCGGTGGCTTCTGGGGGCTGGTGCCAATTGTGGATTCGGAAGACATCCGGTGACTCTACTGCTTTCTGTATGATCGTGGACTCGAGTCCGCGTGTGGATTCGGAAGTAATTCAGCCCCTTCTCCCACTCGCCTGGAAAGTCTGGTCGTGGCGATGTGTCACTATCGTCACTGTTAGAATCTGCGCCGGGTTGTTGTGTCCCAGGATTCCTGATAGATGTGGACTCCCTCTCCTGCAACTTCTGGAGGCTCCTGGAGGCTCATGCTGGGCGAGGATCTGAGGCGAGTCTGGTTGCTGCTCTCCCTCCATGTCGTGTTCACTCTCTGTGTTGTATCCACTCTCTGTGCTGCATTCGCTTTCTGGGCTGTGCTCTTCGGCTGCACTCATGTCCGCGAAGTCACACTCTCCCTCCTGTGATGAGGCTGCAGCTTGAGAATGTTCATGCTGCAGGGGGACCGGCTCCAGGTCCCTTGTGGCTGCAGACTGGGGCTCTAGTGGCTGCTCCGGTTCTGCTGGGCTCTGTTCGGCATGCGGTGTGAGGCAGGGGGTGGCTGCGTCCACATCTAAGTGTAATGGACCTGGACCGTCGTCGGTCCGCCTGGGGACTGTGAGGGAGAAACCCAGTTTACAGAACAAATCCCACCCTGTAATGTTATCGCCCTGGTGTGTCACTTGGAACCAGAACGCTGGAATTGCTCTGTCGCCATATTGCACTGCGAAGGTGATGTTTCTGCCGGTCATGAAGCATCCGTCCTCCAGCAGTTCCACCGCATCAGGTCGCTGGGGAGTAAGCCTCCTAACCGTGGCCTCATTTACCAGGGACTGTGAGACAGCGGTGGCCACCATCATGGATACACTGACACTGTCCAGCTTCACCACACGCTGCAGTTCTGACTAGCCTTCAGGGCCCACAATGTTGACGCCATCTCCGTCAGATGTGGGGTCGACAGACCCAGTTTTTTGTCGCTGTTTGCGAAACCTAATGTGCTGCGCCAACACATTGCCGAGTGTGGTGAAGTAGCTAGCTAGCAGCTCAACTAAATGAGCAAACAAGTCCATTGGTCTTAGCGAGTAGAAAATATGTTGGCCGTCTATGGCCAGATAGTGAACCAGTAGAGATTGTTTCTGTACCTCATCTATCGTCCAGGCGAAACATCGATATGTGGGTGGTGAATGCATCAAACCAGCGTGGCCATGGGATGGGCAGCTCACTGGAGTTTTCCAGAAACGGCTGTAGTGGCCTCACACACGCTTCCATGGTTTAACTCTCATCACCAAATGTTATGTCCGGAAACCGGAATGACCAACAGACATTTGAGCTGGTTCAGAACACGAACTTTATTAAAACAAAACTAATAACATACAGTGCAGTTGGTTGTAGCTGTGTTATCCCTATTGCTGAGCGTCATGTGAGAGAGCCCTAAGATGGCTAACCCTCTCCTTATAACCATCCGGTGTGATGACGTCACCCTCATGGCTGCGTCACCACGCCGGCATTTGTTAACCCATGTAGTGCCACACTACAAACACAGAACATAAAGTTGTGCTGGTGAATGCAAACTGCACAGAAGCTGATTGAAAGAAACCAGACCAGAAAGTGGATCATTCCAGCCTGAGGAGCACACCCTAAGGTCATCAGTAGCATGAGCTTCCCTATATACAGGTGCAACTCAATAAATTAGAAGGTCATCAAGAAGTTGATTTATTTCAGTAATTCAATTCAAAAAAATTAAACTCATTATTTACATACAAAGTGATATATTTCAAGTTTTAATTTTATCGGTTATGGCTTATAGCTAATGAAAACCCCAAATTTAGTTTCTCGAAAGATTAGAATATTACATTAAATTTATTTTAAAAAATGGATTTTTAGTAAAGAGAAATGTTGGCCGACTGAAAAGTACGTTCATGTACACACTCAATACTTAGTCGGGGCTCCTTTTGCATGAATTACTGCATCAATGCAGTGTGGCATGATGGTGATCAGCCTGTGGCACTGCTGAGGTGCTATGAAGGGCCAGGTTGTTTTGATAGCAGCCTTCAGCTTGTCTGCATTGTTGGATCTGGCGTCTCTCATCTTCCTCTTGACAATACTCCATAGATTATGGGGTTTAGGTCAGGAGAGTTTGCTGGACAATATGGCTCAGTGATACCATGGTCAGTAAACCAGGTATTAGTACTTTTGGCAGTGTGGGCAGGTGCCAATCCTGCTGGAAAATGAAATCAGCATCTCCATAAAGCTTGTCAGCAGAGGGAAACATGAAGTGCTCTAATCACTGACTGTGGAAACTTCCCACTGGACCTCAAGCAACTTGAATTCTGTGCCTCTCCACTCTTCCGCCAGCCTCTGGGACCTTGATTTCCAAATGAAATGCAAAATTTACTCTAATCTGAAAACAGGTTATCTGCTGGTGTTGGTCCACTTTCAATTCAATTCAACTTTATTTATATAGTGCCATTTCACAACAACAGTCATCTTATAGCACTTTCAACTGTAGGGGAAACCCCCACAATTGCAGAAAGACCCCAGCAATCAGGTGACCCCCTGTGAGCAAGTACTTGGCGACGGTGGAGAGGAAAAACTTCCTTTTAGCAGGAAGAAACCTCCAGCAGAACCAGGCTCAGGGAGGGGCAGTCATCTGCTGCGACTGGCTGGGGGGTGAGGGGATAGAGAAGAAGATGAAAAGAACAGACATGTGGAGAGCAAACAGCATGATGGGGACTCAATCTATGGGAGAGAACAAACAGATGTTAATAACCAGCAAAAATACTTCATTGAGAGTGAAGAAAGCAGTGAAACCCAGTGCATTGTTGGAGGTCCCCCAGCTGTCTAAACCTATTTGCAGCATAACTAAAGAAGGGTTCAGGGGCACCTGATCCCACCCTAATGATAGGTTATATGAAAAAGGAAGGTTTTGACCCTATTGTTAAAAACAGAGATCGAGCCTGACTTCCGAATCCAGATTGACAGCTGATTCCAAAGGAGAGGAGCTTGATAACTGAAGGCTCTGCTTCCCATTGTACTTTTGGAGATTCTAGGTATTACAAGTAATCCTGCATTTTGGGAGCATAGCGCTCTGTTAGGATGATAGGGTAGTATCAGACCTTTTAAGTAAAAAGGGGCCTGAGTATTTAGAGCTTTGTAAGTGAGAAGAAGGATTTTAAACTTAATTCTAAACTCTGTGGGAAGCCAATGAAGGGAGGCCAGAACTAGAGAGATATGATCTCTCTTTCTAGTACCTGTTAAAACTCTTGCTGCAGCATTTTGAATCAACTGAAGACTGTTTAAAGATGTTTTAGGACAACCTGATAATAAAGAGTTACAATAGTCTAATCTAGAGCTAACAAAAACATGGATTAGTTTCTCAGCATCACTCTGAGACAAGATGCTCCTAATCGTGGCAATATTACGCAGATGACAGAAGGCTGTCTTAGAAACAAGTTGAATATGTGAACTAAAGAACAGATCTTGATCAAAAATAAATCCAAGGTTCCTCACAGAACTATTAATTAAGAGAAAGCGTCACTGCATCCAGACTAAGAGTTTGATTTGGAAAGGCATTTCTAAGGTTTTTTGGACCAATTAGAATGACTTCAGTCTTATCTGAATTTAATAGCAGAAAATTACAAGTCATCCAAGCTTTGATTTCCTTAAGACAGGCCTCTAACTTGGTTAATTGATTACTATCATCTGGCTTCACTGACATGTATAATTGTGTGCCATCTGCATAACAATGACAATGTATACAGTGCTATCTAATAATGTTGCCTAGTGGAAGCATATATAAACTAAAAAGAGTAGGGCCTAGCACAGAACCCTGTGGAACTCCATGAGGGAGCTTTGAGTTGAAGAAAACTCATTATTGACATGAACAAACTGGAACCTATCAGATCAATAAGATGTAAACCACTGCAACAAAGTTCCATTAAGTCCAACAAGTTGTTCTAGTCTGTCAAGAAAATATTATGATCGATAGTATCAAAAGCTGCACTAAGGTACAAAAGGACAAGTACAGAAACAAGTCCATTATCAGATGCGATAAGCAGGTCATAAGTGGCCTTCACTAAATCTGTTTCAGTACTATGATGGATTCTGAACCCAGATTGAAACTCTTCAAATAAACCATTTCCCTGCAAGTGGTTAAATAATTGCGTAGCAACAACTCTTTCTAAGATTTTTGAAATGAAAGGGAGATTAAAGATTGGTCTATAGTTAGCTAAAACTCCTGGATCCAGCATTGGCTTTTTAAGTAAGGGTTTAGTTACAGCAGTTTTAAAAGCCTGTGGTACATGTCCTAATGTTAATGAAGAATTGATTATTTGAAGAATAGAGCTACCAATAAATGAGAAGACTTCTTTAAATAACCTGGTAGGAATAGGGTCTAAAAGACAAGTTGAAGGTTTTGATGAGGAAATTATTTTATCTAATTCTAAAAGGTCAACTGGAGTAAACTCATCCAAACAGATATCAATTGAAGGAGTTGTAGTAGTTACTGTATTTTTTGTGTTAACGGTGGGAAGAATCTGACTGATTTAATCTCTGATAGATGAAATTTTATTATTGAAGAAGTTCATAAAGTCCAGACTAGTAAGCTCTAGGGGAATGCTAGGTTTGACAGAGTCCTGACTCTTTGTCAGCCTGACTACAGTGCTGAAGAGAAACCTGGGATTATTCTTATCCTCTTCTATTAATGCGGAATAATAACTTGTTCTAGCTTTCCTAAGAGATTCTTTATAAATTAGAAGATGATTTCTCCAAGCAAAGTAGAATTCATCTAATTTAGTGGAACACCATTTTCTTTCTAATTGAGTCTTTTGTTTTAAGCTACGGGTTTCTGTGTTGAACCAAGGAGTTAGAAATCTCTGATTAGACTTTTTCTTTTTTAAATGGGCCACCATGTCTATTGTCTGCTGTAGAGAAGCTGTAACACTATCTACCATGCTATCAATTATAGAAGGAGCAAGCTTTCCATAGCTTATCTACATTGTGTTGACACATGGCCTTGAGGAAACAATCTGCATAAATTTGGTAACAGCATCATCTGAGAAGCATCTACTGTAGTAATATTTTTCTTTAGGAGCCAAATAGTCAGAAATTGTAAAATCAAAGGTCAACAGGTAATGGCCTGACAGAACAGGGTTATGAAGAGACACTACCAGATTTTCTATTTCTATGCCATATGTCAGAACAAGATCCAACGTGTGGTGGAGATAATGGGTAGATTTTCCTACTTTCTGAGAAAACCCCATTGAGTCTAATATTGAATTAAATGCCATATTAAGGCAATCACTATCTACATCTACATGTAAATTCCCCTACTGTAATTATTCTATCCGATTTCAGCACTAAGTCAGCTAAGAATTTGGCAAATTTGGATAAAATCTCTGAGTAGGCTGAGAGAGGACCATAAACTATGGCAAATAAAATTGGGTTTAACCTAAAATTACTAACATGCCCAATACTGAAGACCAGGCCCTCAAAGGAATTATAACATGTTTTTTGCTTTACATTTACTAGTAATTTGGAAAGATAAATTGTTGCTACTCCTCCTCCATGACCAGAACTTCTGGGATTTTGACAGTTTAAGTAACCAGAGGGAGTTGATTCATTTAAACCAACATAATCCTCTTGCCCTAACCAAGTCTCTGTAAGGGATATTAAATCAATCTGATGATCAATTAACGGATCATGGACTAGCAGAGACTTGGGAGTTAGAGACCTAATATTTAACAAACCACATTTAATTTTTAAATTATGAGGAGGAAGAGAGGCTAAGTCATTAAAATTTAGAGGCTTCGTGTTTAATTTGAGTTTTACCAACTTTTTGCTTAATCACTTTGGGATGCTTATACATTATATTTTTTATTTACTTTAGAGGGAGCAGACAGTGATTCTCTGATGGGGGAGACAGGGGCTAAGTTGAGAGGTGGTGAGTGGAAAGAAGCTGTAGAGAGGCCTGTAAGACTGCAACGCTGCTTCCTGGTCCCAACTCTGAGTTGTCAAGGTTTTGGAAATCTGGATAAAAATTATCCCAGATTGTTAGATAAATGAGAGGCACCATCCAAAGTGGGATGGACGCCGTCTTGCCTGATAAGACCAGGTTTTCCCCAAAATGAGTTCCAATTGTCTATGTAGCCCACATTGTTTGCAGGACACCATACAGACAGCCAGCGGTTGAAGGATGACAAGCGGCTAAACATTTCATCACTGGTCAGATTGGGGAGGGGCCCAGAGAATACTACAGAAGCAGACATCGTTTTTGCAAAGCTACACACCGATTCCACACTGAGTTTTATAACTTCTGACTGCCGGACTCGGATGTTGTTAATGCCGGAGTGGATAACAATTGTGGAGTATTTACAATTACTTTTAGCCAGCATTTTCAAATTTGACTTGATGTCGCCTGCTCTGGTCCCGGGAATGCATTTGACTATGACCGCTGGAGTCTCTAGGTTCACGTTTCTGACTACAGAGTCACCAGTGATCAGAGTTTTTTCCTCAGTGGGTGTGTCGCTGAGTGGGGAAAAGCGTTTAGAAACATGAACCAACCTGGTGCTGAACCAGGGGCTTGCGACTATGCTTCCTTCTCACTGTCACCCACCCGTTCTTTCCTGGCAGCTCAGGAGAGGTGGTTGCCGGGGGATGGCTAGCAGGCCCTATGCTATGGTGTTCCGCTGCACCTAAGGGGAGTCTGTCATTATTAAGTGGTGCTGACAGTGTTTCAATGCAGCGGAGCCGGGATTCTAAATCACACAACCTCGCCTCGAGTGCCTCAAAAAGACAACATTTATAACATTTACCATTATCACTAAAAGAGGCAGAGGTGTAGCTAAACATCTGACACAGAGAGCACACCAGAGGAGAAGGGGAAGGAGAGCTAGTAGCCATAGCTAGTGGCTAACCTGAAGCTAACACAAACACCGATGAGAGGTGAACAGAAGTGTAAAGAGGGTGATTAGGTGACACTGAGTGTGCACACAGGTGCAAGAGGCTTGTTAAACAGAAGTGAGAGGTGACAGTAGATGGAAAAAAAAGTGATTAAAATGCAATTAAAGGCAATAATCTTCAAGAGAGTGAGGAGAACTAAGCGCAGAGCAAACGGCACCAACAGCCAGCAACACAGGAAGTGACGATATGTTACCACAGGAAGCTTGTCCTCCAGACTTCAATTCTTATCAAGTCCAAAGGTGGCACAGCCGTCCACCAGGAAATTTCTAGAGCACTTCATGCTTCCCTCTGCTGACAAGCTTTATGGAGATGTCAATTTCATTTTCCAGCAGGACTTTGCACCTACTCACACTGCCAAAAGCACCAATACCTGGTTTACAGACCATGTTATCACTGTGCTTCATTGACCAGCAAGCTCTCCTGACCTAAACCGCATGGAGAATCTATGCGGTATTGTCAAGAGGAAGATGAGAGATACCAGAGCCAACAATGCAGACAAGCTGTTTTGAGTTTCATTTCTGTGCTTATTACACTTCAGGGACCGGCCATATCCTATCGACCACTGAAACCACCCACTCCTGTCCACCAATGATGCTATATTTCATTCCTTCCTTAAGACAAATTTATACTAATTGGCTCAGGCTGTTTTAGCTACCTCAGCTAGGAGATATCTAGCTAACATTAGCAAGATCCTAAGTGACCGAAGAGGGAAGGTGAAATTAACTGGAGCTCATGAGCATTTAAAGAGACATGCACTGAAATGAGCCATTTTGAGGAAGTCTGCAAAAGATGATTCAAAATGATGCTGCAGTGTTTAAATAATTAAAGGCAATTTGACCAAAATAAGTCAGACATTTTAAGACCCGTGGGACCTGCTGACATGTGGAAAAAGTGCAGTGAATGAGACCTTTAAAGTTGAAACGACATATCCTTGTGATGTTTGACCTCAGCCTTGAAGACAACCTAAATGTAGATGTCACGAGTCTGAGCGCGGTGTGTCACCGTGCTCATGCTCTTTAATTTATTTCTGAGTCTTTCCTGTATTTTTCCAGTTTGGTGTGTTTATTTTCCTGGATGTTGGTTTGGGATGTGTCCTTAGTTGTCAGTTGTTCTGTTATTTATTCATGTCCTTATTGTTATTATTATTCTGTCAGTTTCTTTAGACATCCTTTTCCATGTAGTTCCTAGTGTTTATATTTTGTTTCTGTGTGACATGAGTTCTCCACCTCTTCTTCCAGACACTCTCACCTTGTCATCATCTCATATTTGTTGCCCAGTCTTTTTCCCCTCATTGGTTCATGTTCGGGTCGTCACAGCTGACACCTGTCCGTTAATTAGGTCAACCTTCCCACTCATGTGATCCACACCTGCAATCATTTGTGTTCATTGGTTTCATGCCCTATTTAAAGACCATTGTTTCTTTCACTCGTTGCTGGAGTCTAATCAACCTACTCTCTCATGTCAGAACCCTTTCCCCATTCTGATGAGGACTGCTGTGTTCATCCTGCCAACTCCTTTGTCACCTCAGCTGTAAGTTTACTTTGTGCACTGTTTGGACTTTGTGTTTTCCATATTAAATACCACAAACTACAGTTCAGTGCCTGGGTCTCTCTCTTCTGTTCAGGTGGTTAAAGAACTCTGGCAGACCACCTGACAGACTGTGCCTCTGGGTTGGGTGGCCCACATTCTCCGGTAGGCCACCCAACTCTTTCCATTATGCCATCTGCCAGGTCTGGGACTTTAGCTGACCGCCTGAACTGTCCAGCTCCCCAGTCCAGGGGGCCTAGATGTCTGGTTTTTGCTTGGATGAGGGTTCTGAGCGGGGTCTTTGTTTTCGTTCCCTCCTAACCTGGTTCCCCCACTGTCCTCCAGGGTTGGTTTACTGTTTTTTCTCCTGTTGGAGGGGGATCCTTTTCTTTCTTTTTTGATGTTACCCTGGGGTGTCTGGTGGGGGCCTCTGTCACGAGGCTGAACGCGATGTGTTACTGTGCTCATGCTCTTAATTTATTTCTGAGTCTTTTCTGTATTTTTCCAGTGTGGTGTGTTTATTTTTCTAGGTGCTGGTTTGGGATGTGTTCTTAGTTGTCAGTTCGTCGTCGTCGTCGTCGGCCTCCGTCAGTCTATGATGACCATGGAAGAGAATCCTAAACGTCTACTCTGCTGGAACAGCACCGCCTGCGGCTGAACAGGCCGATGTGCACCGGTGTTCTACCTTCCAGCGTTGGGCATTGGTAGGATTCAAGCCTGGGCAGGAAGATATGGAGGACAAGATGTTACCCATGCAGCATGTCCCCCCTCTCCACGTCACTGATGAATCCAAAGGAACAGCAGGGCTGCTATAGTTTGGCACCAGCGCCGTCGCAGGAGCTGCCAGAATGATGTTGAGCACAACAGAGAACTGCCTTAGGGGCTCCGACTCCGGATTTTTCCTCAGGGTTGACTCCCGAAGCCTTTCCCGTGACCGGGTGTGCTGCAAGGCAGCGGAGGTTTGAAATCAGGGTTTACCTTCCCCTAGATGGGCTACCTTCCCAGGTTAACGAGCCACCATCTACCCGAAGCATCTGGTTTTAAGGCGCCAGAGATCCGCCCTCGCCCCTTCTCCTATTAGTAAAAGCAGTTCCGCCGGGCTTAGAGACTAAACCACACGGGCAGGTTAGGAGTTGGACTTAGTTGTCAGAGGCTTTTCGAGACGCACGCCATAAGGAGCATTTTATGAGCACTGGGAGCTTAACCCCAGTGCCGCTCCTGGCTATTCTGTTATTTATTCATGTCCTTATTGTTATTATTATTATTCTGTCAGTTTCTTTAGACATCCTTTTCCATGTAGTTCCTAGTGTTTATATTTTGTTTCTGTGTGACATGAGTTCTCCACCTCTCCTTCCAGACACTCTCACCTTGTCATCATCTCATATTTGTTGCCCAGTCTTTTTCCCCTCATTGGTTCATGTTCGGCTCATCACAGCTGACACCTGTCCATTAATTAGGTCAACCTTCCCACTCATGTGGTCCACACCTGCAATCAATTGTGTTCATTGGTTTCATGCCCTATTTAAAGACCGTTGTTTCTTTCACTCGTTGCTGGAGTCTAATCAACCTACTCTCTCGCGTCAGAACCCTTTCCCCGGAGGATTACTGTGTTCATCCTGCCTACTCCTTAGTCGCCTCAGTTGTAAGTTTACTTTGTGCACTGTTTGGACTTTGTGTTTTCCTTATTAAATACCACAAACTACAGTTCAGCGCCTGGGACTCTCTTCTCTGCCCCAATGGGCGATTCATAACAGTAGACCCACCAGAGGATCGTGTGTGAGTTTGGTGAGCATCCAAGCAACTGATAGGATAAGCAGGGATTCTTGCAAATTGTAGATAGACAGATGGAAAGACAAACAGATGGGCTCATCAACACGACATAAACTCATCTTGCCTTTGCCAGAATGAGCTAAAATATCAACATTCTGTTGCCGAATTCAACCCCTTGTACAATTAAACTGCATTCACACAATTAGAAGTTTATCTTTTCATAGCATGTATGAATGACAAGACAATTATGTTCTATTATGAGACACTAAATGGTGTTACCAAATACCATGACCATACACAGTTTTTTCTATAAGAAAAGAGATCTAAAAGACAAGCTGTAGAATGGTAAGGGAGAAAATCTCTACCACTTACAAACTTTGTTTTTCAGAGTCATGGAATGGCACTGTTCATTGAGAGATGCAGAAATATGCACACAAATCACACCATTACAGACATTACACCATAACTACATAAAGGACAATGACAATGTAAGTGTAAAAACAATCACTAAATACATTTTTTTCCTGATAGCATATAGTGACATCTACTGTGTGTTCCTGTCATTTTGTTTCTATGAGTTCTGTATTCTAGTGTTAACAGTCCTCAGTGAGAGTCTGATAGTCAGTAATAATGATAATGCTACAGAGAACGACAAAAAAATGATAAGGTAGGGTGATACATTTTTGCAAAGTGAGTCATATTTGAAATTATTTACTTGATTATATTTGCAGTCCCACATCTCTGGCCCTGTAATTAAGGTTAAATGGTTGGTGATGCTCAAGTTTAACCTGCAGAATCTACAGGTGGATGTTGGGGTGGTGGAGGGGTTAACACAGTAAGAAACTTTAGAGAGCATAGTGAGCAGAAGGGGAGATGATGAAAATTCTGCTGCTTAAATAGTCACCAATTTAGAAGTGTGTTTCTGAAATGTGAGATGCAAAGATTGAGACCCGTTAGGTGTAATGATGCTGCAAAGCTCAAGCTGATGGTCAGAACTAGCACCATTTGTCCTAAATTTACACATAATGATCTTAGATAATGGCTTCAGAAGTTGAGATAAAGGAACTGTTCAAATTAATGTGACAAAAAATATTACCTTTATATAATCGTCTCTCTCAAGGCTTCAGCTTTATGTATACAGTGGTGTGAAAAAGTGTTTGGCCCCTTCCTGATTTCTCATTTTTTTTTGTATGTTTGTCACACTTAAATGTTTCAGACCATCAAACAAATTTAAATATTAGACAAATATAGCACAAGTAAACACAAAATGCAGTTTTTAAATGAAGGTGTTTATTATTATGGGTAAAAAAAAAATCCAAACCTACATGGTCCTGTGTGAAAAAGTGATTGCCCCCCCCGCCCCATTAAAACATAAATTAACTGTGGTTTATCACATCTTTGGAAAGCTGAGGTCAATTTCTCTAGCCACGCCCAGGTCTGGTTACTGCCACACCTGTTCTCAATCAAGAAATCACTTAACTAGGACCTGCCTGACAAAGTGAGGTAGACCAAAAGATCCTCAAAAGCTAGGCATCATGCTGCGATCCAAAGAAATTCAGGAACAAATGAAAAACAAAGTAATTGAGATCTACCAATCTGGAAAAGGTTATAAAGCCATTTCTAAAGCTTTGGGACTCCAGCGAACCACAGTGAGAGCCAGTATCCACAAATGGCGAAAACATGGAACAGTGTTGAACCTTCCCAGGAGTGGCCGGCTGACTAAAATTACCCCAAGACCGCAGCGGCGACTCATTTAAGAGGTCACAAAAGACCCCACAACAACATCCAAAGAACTACAGGCCAACAGCAAGTCCACCTCTGAATGGCTTAAAAAAACAAAATGAAGTCTTGTCCTGACCTGAATCCGATTGAGATGCTGTGGGATGACCTTAAAAAGGTAGTTCATACTCAAAAACCCTCCAATGTGGCTCAATTACAACAATTCTGCAAAGATGAGTGGGCCAAAATTCCTCCACAGTGTTGTAAGAGACTCATTGCCAGTTATTGCAAACACTTGATTGCAGTTGTTGCTGCTCAGGGTGGCCCAACCAGTTATGAGGTTTAAGGGGCAATCACTTTTTCACACAGGGCCATGTAGGTTTATATTTTTTTCCCCTTAATAATAAACACCTTCATTTAAAAACTGCATTTTGTGTTTACTTGTGTTATCTTTGTCTAATATTTAAATTTGTTTGATGATCTGAAACATTTAAGTGTGACAAACATACAAAAAAAAAAGAAATCAGGAAGGGGCAAACATTTTTTCACACTACTGTATTAGCTTTATATAATCCTCTCTCTCAAGGCTTCAGCTTTTTGTATATACAGTAGTCATGTTGGCATTTTTGGTTTTTACATTATACACACACCCAGCATGTCCATGTGGGTCCTATTAAACCTGGGCTGTCTTACGGGTCTCATGTGGGTTTGTCTATGATTTCCACATTGGTCCCATCTGTGTTCACCCACATGGACTTCACCTATGGGGCCAGTGTTACTGAAACCTGCTCACCCACATTAAACCCAAGTTTTAACCTATACTGGGTCCCACATGGACATGCTGGCTGGGTAGTTATTAGAAATGGTTGTTTTGACAACACTAGAAGACATTTTGTTTGGCCAAATCAAATTCCTCTGCTGCCCTGAAAATGTAAATCAACTCAACCTGAAGACTCTTTATTTCAAACCTTAATTCAAGTTTTATAAAGTGACTTAACTTCAGTCAACTAGCTGTTTCAAAATTGCATAGCTGTGAAAGTTTCTAAACTTTTGAATCCTTGTTGTTTCAACTTAAAATAATTATTTTACATTATTTTTGAGAGAAAAAAACAGTTCAAACAAATGCACATTTTGGTATTATTTTAGCTCACTATTTCAAGTTATATAATCACAATTTTGAATTAAGAGGATCTCAACTTCAAATTCAATTTAAGCTATACGCTGATTTAACTCCAACTATTATAATTTGCTTAAACTCCACATCTGGCTGTAGGCGAAGCAATATTGTGAGTACCACCGTTGTTGGAAAGTGCTACATCAGTCACATATTTATAAACAGTAAACTGGGCAGTGCGTGGAGAGAGCTCCCACAGTGTCTAGGACAAAGAGAGGGTGTGGATGAGTAGGTGGAGGACAGGAATGTTATGGGAACTTGGGGGGAAGGATCAGTGGAACAGGAACATAACAGAGAGTGTGAGTGGGCATGTGTGCACCCAAGGGAGACAGGCAGTTGTATTTAACATCCTCTGCACTGAACAGCTTGCAAGCATCAGGAAGGTTGCCTGATCCATCTGCATCATAGTGTGCTCTTCTCCCATGTACATTTTGTCTAATCAGGACCTTTACATGTTTCTCACTCAGTGCTGTTTCTGGCTATAAGGCAGAGTATGCAAAATGCATGCGCCACCTCACCCAGCAGGGTCCCCCCAAGATACAAGATCACCTTCAATATTTCTTGGGAGGAGAGTTACAATTACTTTCCACATTTTTCTCCTAAATTTGTGACTTTTTTCCTTTCAAATATGCAACTTTTTTTCTTGTAAATCTGAAACATTTTCTAATAAATTTTTAAAACTTTTTTCATGTAAATTTTAGCTTAGTTTAGTTTATTGGCTTATTTGTCAGAGACCATGTACAGAAAAAAACATTAAACACAGGGCGCAGATGCTCTGTACCAGATTATAGCGTTCTCACTAATTTCCATCTGTAGTCCCTGAGGCAGGCAGGAAGATATTAAAAGAAAAACAGCATACATAGAAAGCAATTTAGGTCGGGTTTCAGAAAATGTTGTCCTTGAAACAAGCAGGGAGTAAGTTGAAAAGATAAGAAGATAAGAGAAACAGCACACATAAAAACAATTTAAGAGTACAATTTCAAATCCCATTTAAGGGGGAGAGTCAGTGCTGGCAGGCTTGATTACTTAAAATTCATTTTTTTAGTCTCTGGAAAAGTCTGTAATTTGTTCTGGTCTTCAAAGCAGTGGGGAGCTTGTTCCATTCCGTTATCCACCTTATTCCTGGGGGTGCTGCTGTAGGAACAATTATGGGCGGAACTTCCGGTTTTGGCTGAAGTAGTGTTAAATTGGTCAGCAAGAAGTTTTTCAAATTCATTTTAATGTATAGTCCACATACGTGTTTTGCACTCAAGTGACAGCTAATTTAAGCACTTGTAGTTTTTGTATTTTTTTGAATGTTTTGGCATAGTTCTGGTACTTGTTGCTGGTGTTCATGGTTGTGCCGTACTGTATAAATGGAGGCTTTTCACCGGCGATGCATAGGTCATGCACTGAAAACTAAAGAGGACTGTTGGTGTGATCGGTGGTACAGATGCAAGAGCACAAGCATGTTTTCACTTGTATGAATGTCACAGATCTGACATTTATGCATCATACATGTTGCCAGATGCAAGACTGCATGAAGTAAAACAATAAATAAAAATAGCGACAGTTTGCTTCCTAAGGCTTAACGTTTTAAGAAAGATATCAAATAGTTTTTGGGTGGGGTTGCATTTGTTGCACTGCATTGGAATGATATGGACTTGATATTTAGCAGCTTCAGTATGCATTAATTTTTAAATTACCACAAAATATAGATCAATACTATTTTGAACAATTGTCAGAAAATGTCTGTACATGTTAAGTTAAATAACAAGCATTTGTGGCATGACAGCAGCATGAGCATTTTAATTTCGGGGTAAAACAAACAGCTACACTTGTCTGTTTTGTCATGATTCCGAGCGCAGGTTGGGGCCATGCTCGGGTCTCAAGGTTTTGCTGTCCATGTCACAGCTGTTTAGTTGTCTTTGATTACTTTCTCACTCATGTGTCCACACCTGATCCACATTTGGTTTCTCCCAAGCTGCCTATTTAAGGTCGCTTGCTTGATTCATTCCTCGCAGGGACCTTCTCCGTGTTCTGACAGGAATCCCCATTTGATTCCTGTTTATTTCTGCTCAGTTCTCAGCCTCGCCTGTCTATTTGTAAGTTACCTTTCATGATTATCTTTGTGTCTTCTGTAAGTTACCCTTCGTGGCTATATTTGTGTTCATTATATGTGCAAACTCACAGCTGGTGATTGGTGCCTTATTTCTGCCCTGAAAGGGCTGATTATGACAGAAGGTCGTTGCCAGTAGGTGCCAGCGGCTGTGGGTTTTGCCTTTTTTTCCCCCTTTTTTCCGTCGCTCTATTTTTCCCCTTTTCTGTGTGTCCGCTTTTTCTGGAATGGCAGCGATTGGGAGAGGGTACCCTATGAGCCTGGGGTGGGAGCTCTGTCTGGCCTTAATGGAGATTGATGATCTTCTAGCCATAGCTCATAAATATTCCACTCCGAAGGACGCTCTGTGGTACCTAAACCTCGCGGAGGTGGCCGTGCTGCATCATCCTCGCCTCTTGGAGCATGTCGAAGGAAGAGAGAGGATATCCCTGGTGACAGCTCTGCAGCGGGAGAACCGTGAGTTGGTGAAGAGTTCCACCAGAAAGCCTAGATCTGCGCCGACAGGGAGGCGCTCCCGGGCCTCAGTCCAGTCGGCTCCTGGCCAGGCTTCAGTTCTGGCTCCAGCTCCCGCTCCACCTGCTCCAAGACGCCGCCCCCTGGAACAGCCCTCCACTCCTCCCCGAGACACGGTTGTACCAAATAGGATGGAGGAGAGTCATCGGGTGAAGACGCCGCAAACCTCTCGTCATTTTCCAGCTACAGGCTGCTGGAGGAACTCCTCTGCCTCTCAGCCAGCAGCTTCCTCATCGCCACGTCAAAAGGGTACCACAGCAGCTTCGTCCTCTAGGTTTTCCTCGCTGGCTGTCTCGTCAGCTCCCTCTTCCTGAGTTGTCGCTGCTGTTCCCCTCTTCTCCACAGTGCCTCCTCTTGCTGTTGAGAGCCCAGCTGTCTCTTCCCCAGTTTCACCCATCATTGAGGCTGCAGGGGCAGCTCCTCCATGTTCTCCAAGGGGGCCCACAACCACCGCATCCACGGGGAGGGACGGCTCTAGGCCTGCTCCAGCAGAAACCACGTGCCCCGAGAACACAGGCAAGTGATTTTTCATTTTTTATCACCAACATATGAATTACCTTGCCTGATTCCCAGTGGTGAGGCTCAGTTTTTGCAGTCTACTGAGTCCTCACCGCCTGCTGCAGATAATTTTCCTTCACCTGCTCCCTCCGTGTCTCTTCCTATTTCCCCTGAGAGTCCACCAGTCCCAGGATCGAGCCACCAGATGATGGAGGAGCCTGCGGTCCTGGAGGACCTGGCCCCAGCCCCGCAGTCACGGCTCGGACGGGGGGAAGAGCGCTGCCTGTGACCTGAAGCCTGCGACCTGAAGCCTGCGACCTGAAGCCTGCGTCAACAACTGAGCATCCCCTGGCTTCAGCTACACAGGATGCCATACCAGTGGTGAGACGACCTCCAGCTGCCACACCGGACGAGCCACCTGCGTCGGTCGCTTTGCCTGGAGGTTTGAGGACTGCACTAACCACCATGCCTGCTGTAGGGGCCGCCGCAGCAGAGTCAAAGCTGGACCTCAAGAGGACCTGGCACAAGATGTCCCCGCCTGGATCGACAGAGTCCTGGACAGCGGTGGAGCTTGAGCTCAGGCAAGTGCTCTTCTTTGTTTTCACTTTTTCTGTTTTGGAGAGATCTTGCCTGGCTCTTGGTGGGGAGGGCCAAGTGCAGCCATCAGCTGCACCTGAGCTCGCCCCGCCGGGCTCCACTGCCGCCGGTGACCCTGATTCTGTTTCTTTGTCCTTCTTGTCGGAGCTTCTCCTCAGGGTCACCAAGGGTTATCCAACATCACCAGAGGTCTCCGTGGGTCCAGCCTTGTCGCCCAAGGTCTCTGTGGGTGCTGCCCCTTCGGATGAGGTCTTCGCAGGTGCAGCTACGTCCCAGTCCGGGTCCACTATGGGTGCGGCTACATCCCAGTCTGGGGCCACCGGGGGTACTGCGCCTATGCCCAAGGCTGCTGCAGGTCCTCTGTCTACATCCGGTTCCATTGTGGCTTGTTCTCCGCCTGAGTTCGTCGGTGGCCATCCATCTTCCTCACCTGGGTCCTTTGTTGGTCTGCCATCCCATTTGCTGGGTTCCCATCTCCTGGCTTCGGTGGTCCGTGGTAAGCACAGGTTCCATCTGCCACCTCCAGGGGGAGGTGCGTGGTGCTCCACAGCCCTTTGGCCCAGAGATGCAGGAAGACCACCTGACAAACTCTCTTGTTTGCTCGGGTGGCTTCAGAATTCAGGAAGGCCACCCAATGGACTCTCTCCTCCATTTTGGTGGCTCTGGAGACCTGGTAGGCCGCCCGACCTTTTCCACCTGATGTTCGGGTGGAGCTGGGACTTTGGTAGACCACCGGAACTGTTCCCTCATTCACCCAGTTTAACCTGGGTTTCATAGCACTTTATTTGGTCAGTGTTGTGGGTCATGTGTGTTTTGTTTTGTTTGTTTTTGTGTCTCTCCCTCCAGGCCTGGATCCCCATCACCATCCTCCCGGGGTCTGTTTTTGGGGTTATTCCTGTTGGGGGGGGGTACTTTTCGTTCTTTTTTGATGTTACGTTAGGGTGTCTTAGATCCACCCCTTAAGGGAGGGGCACTGTCATGATTCCGAGCACAGGTTGGGGCCGTGCTCAGGTCTCAAGGTTTTGCTGCCCATTTTCTGTATATGTATTTGTTCTTGGTTTTCTTCCATTTTGGTTTGTGCTTTTATTTTGACAGCGCTGTCATGTTACTTCCTTCTGTCAAATCTTTTTGTGGCCTGTCACAGCTGTTTAGTTATCTTTGATTACTTTCTCACTCATGTGTCCACACCTGATCCACATTTGGTTTCTCCCAAGCTGCCTATTTAAGGTCGCTTGCTTGATTCATTCCTTGCAGGGACCTTCTCCGTGCTCTGACAGGAATCCCCATTTGATTCCTGTTTATTTCTGCTCAGTTCTCAGCCTTGCCTGCCTATTTGTAAGTTACCTTTCATGGTTATTTTTGTTTCTTCTGTAAGTTACCCTTTGTGGCTGTTATTTGTATTCATTATTATTAAATGTGCAAACTCACAGCTGGCGATTGATGCCTTATTTCTGCCCTGAAAGGGCCGATTATGACATGTTTTTCCCCGACATTAAAACACCCAAGCATGGTGTTGCGGTTCTTTGTGGCTCTGACTAGATTCTACGTCTGCTCTGAGGTAAATCTAATTATGTTCAACATCTTTTAACAAAATGCATCTGACTTTATTGCAGTGGAGACATTGATACATCTCAGAGTTTTTATTTAACAGCGACAGCATATTAGCAGCAGAGCTAACTAACGGAGCTACTGTCTACAAGGCCACTTTTTAAGGTCATCTTCCCATCCCTCCATAGTCATGGGAAGTGGTATGATTATATTACTGTTTCTGAGGTGCAAAAGGCCGTGTTCCCGCATTTTTTATGTCAAAGTCATTGTTTTTTAAGAAGGAAAAGTGTTCCATTTCAGTGATAACCATATGTTCTAAACTAGTACCGGAAGTTGTGTCCATAATTCACACAAGGCATCATGGGGGCTAGGTATAAGGTGGATAGCTTTGTATGAGAAGGCTGATTGTCCAAAAGCAGTTTTACATGGAGGGGAGGAGGGCGCAACACTGCCACCTAGAGGAAGTCCTTGTTATTCTGGTATTTTGTTCAGAAGTTAGGTAAACAAAAGTCTTAAGAGGTGGGGGTGCAGAACCATGGATAATTTTAAAAACCAACCGTATATTTGCATACATGATCATATTTTCAAAGCTTAACATCTTGTGTCTGGCAAAGTATACCACAATGGTGATACTGTCATGTCTTCTTATCCAGAATTTAAGCTTTTTCTCATAAATTTGCTACATTTTTCATTGTAAATTTGCAACTTTTACATATAAATTTTCAACTCAAAAATTTTCAGCTTTTTCTCATAAATTTGCAGCTTTTTTCTTGTAAATCTGCAATTTTTTTTGTAACTTTTCCTCATAAATTTGATATTTTCTCATTGTAAATTGGCAATATTTTTCATATAAATTTTTAATATTTTCTTGTAAATTTTCAACTTTTTTCTCACATATTTGCCACTTTTTTCATATGAATTTTCAACTTTTTTCATTGTAAATTTGCAACTTTTTCATATAAATTTTCAACTTTTTTCTCATAAAGTTGTGAAGTTTGTTCTTGGAAACTTGCTACCTTTTTCTTGTAAACTCATAATTTTTTCATAATAAATATGTACCTTTTTTCTTGTAAAATTTCCATCTTTTTTCTCATAATTTTTTTCTTACAAACTTGCTATTTTTTTCTTGCGAATTTGCAAAGTTCAAATGGATGCTGGTTATTTTTTTTTTAAATTCTATATAATGGTTTCGTTTTTTTCCCTGACTTTTCATCTAGACAGTGAGCCATGTTTTTAAATGCTTTTTTGATGGGAGGCTTTATTTTTTCTTTTGAAGGGTAGCTCTCTTCCCTATTACAAAAATGTGGGCCCCCAAACACAATCTGGCACAGGGCCCTCAAAAAGCTAGAAACGTTCCTGTTCCCACTAAGCTATTAAGATACAAAATGTGAATTAGCTAGAATTGTGTCTCTTACCAACTATGAGTACGAGCACTCCTCCAAAGACTGCCCTCTTGTTCTTAGAGCTTTGGGATTCAGTGCCAAGGCTGATGCAGGGCATCGACATGAGGAGCATTCCCACTGCTGGGAGACCCAGGATCGAACCTGTGATCATCAGGGCACGAGTGGTCTGGATGTAGGCTAGGAAACATGCAACAAGATTAAAAGTTGTTGTAGATTGGAATATAAATAGCATAAAATAACAAACTGTGTTTCTGTGAGAGAATGACTCCATATAGTATGGCCACACTCAAAAACCTCTAAGCTGCTGCATGCATGTAACAAGAGCAACGTGTACCTGGTAGGTCCAGAATCTGGGTGAGGGAAACACAATGGTAGAGTCCTGTGGAGATCACACATTCTGCCCAGGGTCCCTTGCCTCCCAACTCATCCATCTTCTTGCAGGTATTCAAACCATATTTACACATAGTCACCCAGTCGTTGGTGGCTGTGGCAATCACGATACCCACCCAGCCCAGGCAGCTCAGGAGAAAACCATTCAGCTGGAGGCAAGAATTTGCCATAGTGCACAATAATAGGTAAGTGGCCACTTAACTGTCCCAAGTTCAGAAACTGTTAGGCACTCGAAAGCTGAAAGCTGAACAGTGAAAAAAATAAAACTTATTGGAGCAGATAGTCCACCACAGAAGATATTCCACTTCTACCTTTCCCCTTTAAATTAAGTAATCCCAATCAAATGACCCGCTGTACTGGATGCTACTGCACTTCAGAATAATAAAGCTTTCGCTTCATCAAAACTTTTATAGAGGGAAGTTGTGGAAAGAAAAAAAGGACTCCAAAAGGTTCAGCCAATCAGAAACTCCTGCTGAAAAACTAAGGGTGTGGGGGGTGGGTGGGGGGTCATTGTTATTATTTCCAAAACCTAGAAGTGCACACCCCTTTGTTGCAGTCTATTGACCATCATGTTGGGTGAGGACAAGGCTGGTGGGAGGTGATGATTGAAAAGTAGCCTGCTGCCATCTACTGGTTGTACTGTGTTTGATCGCTTAAGGGTTTCCAATAGAATATACCTTGAATCCAGTAACTTTAGTAGACAGACAGACAGAAATTGTCACAAATGTACAAGAAATGTCACAGATTTATGTCAGAAATGCTGCAAATTAAAGAGGACAGAACTTTCCTTCATTTTATTGCACAAACGTAGATTTTTCTTTTTTTTGGGGGGGGGGGGGCGAAATTTGCTAAAATTATCTCTTCGAAGGTTATCAACCCCTGATTTTGAATATTGTCTACAAGGGCTGCTCATTAAAGATTTCCCCCGGCCCACTTTCGGTTATTGTAGGAGGCCGAAATTTCACATTTATAATAAATCATATCCTTGTAGGTCAAGAGGTAATTTGCAACTCTTTCTCTTTTACAGGTGCGAAGGTGAAATAATGTGTGATAATGGAGCCAGTTGAATGCAGAACAGTCATCAGGTTCCTGTACTTGAGAGGATGCACAACACGGGAGACGCTCGATGAGATGAAAGAGACTTATGGGGATGATTCTCTATTGTATGACCTATAGTCTGACAAACAAGTTTCTTCCCCTGGGCCATCCAAACTGCAAACAGTCAGAGGCCATACCCCCCTCACTCCAGACGCTGTCATGCACAGAACTGAGGACCTTTTTAATTATCATAACAAACCTGTCTTTGCACTCCGCACTTTTATGTACATTGACCCATCCATGAAACCACTACCATTCCTGTGTATATTTTCCCATAATTCTTGGGCCATTTTATTCAATTGTGTGTTCTGCGGTCTGCACTCTTATGTACATAGTTCCATCCATGAAGCCACTACCATACCTGTGTATATACCTGTGGGCTATTATTTTTATTTCAGTCATATGTTTAATCATGTATTCTGTAACCCTGCTTTATCAAATTCTTCTCTTACTTTATTGCGCAGTAGCCTGGTGGAGCACCCACAGTTTTATTATACTGTACAACTGTACAATGACAATGAAGCCTGTTTTATTCTATTCTATTCAAGCACTGGCAGCTCAGATGTGATTGGACATCAATGGAAACAGCACCAATTCCCAGGTGACCAAAGTGCGTCATTGATGAAGACATCATTCTGGAAGTGGAGGCCACAATTTTGGAGGATCGCCACATAACCGTTCACCAACTAGTCCTAAACATCAAGATCAGTGTGGGGTCTATGGAAAAAAATCCTCACTGACCATATGTACATGCCGAAGTTGTCTGCATGATGGATTCCCCAGTTGCTCACACCTTTCCAGAAGAAGGAATGAGTCCCAGACTCTTTTGGTCATTTGCCAAGAAAACCAGGAGGACTTCTCCAACAGAGTAATCATGCAGGATGAAACATGGGTCCATCACTATGATCCAGAAGCAAAAGCCCAGTCAAAGCAATGGAAGCAATGCTCACCACCTCCAAAGAAGGCATGTGTCCAACCCTTGGCAAGCAAGATCATGCTCATGGTCTTTTGATGATGGATTTCCTGGCAAAGGGTACCACAATTACCAGGCCTTACTATGCTTTACTATTGCAAAAATTGTGAAAGGCCATTAAAACTGAGAGGCGTGGCATGCTGACCAAAGGTGTCCACCTCCTCCAAGACAATGCCCCAGTTCACAACTCGCAAGTTGCCCAGACAGAAGCCCGGACCTGCGGCTATGGAATCCTTCCTCATTCCCTATACTGTCAACTCCTGACCATCCGACTTCCATCTCTTTCTATCCGTGAAACTATTTTTGAAGGGCAAGCACTTCCAAAACGATGAAACACTGATTTCCAAGGTCAAGTCGTGGCTTCTGACGCAACCTGCAGATTTCTACAGGTGAAGTCTTCATGGCTGCATAAAGCAATGGGAGAAGAGTGTGACCCTTGGTGGTACCTATGTAGAGAAAGACTAATAACTGTGCCAAATTTTGTTTCTCTTCATCTATGGGAAAAGAGTCAGGGGAAATCTTTAATAAGGCGCCCTCGTATGAACATTGGGAAAATCAGCTTTTAATGTTTCTTTCTTTTATTGAGAAGCCACTGATTAGAAGCATAAAACAAGTAAAATTTTAAAAAAAAAAATTATGTTATACCTTGGAAATGTAAAATGTGACCATTTCCTTTGAATTTGACCTCCAAATGTACCACAACCCAGTCCATCATATGGCCACACAGACCAGACTATTAAACCTAGCTCTGCTATATTCCCCAATAGCACTGTTCTCAAATTTATGGCTATGTATGTCTTGTAGAAATATGCCAAAGTCTCAAAGTAGCTCACCCAGCAGCTGGCATGCTTCAAAGACCCAACGTTAAATCTAAACTCATGAAAGAACAGTCAGCAACAATTTCTCTAGACTGAGTGATAACTAAAACTAAACACTGGATGTTGCCATCTTCTTTACCACTTAATAATTCTGTTTCTAAATGACAGCGCACTGCTCTGTAAACTGAAGCTCTGAGCTTAAGAACCTAACATCTGGAGGTCTGGTGATGTATAGATTAATAAAGTAAAGGATACAGCGTGGACATACAACGATGAACTCTGCTCAGCTGTCATTCCCAAAGACCAAGCATTTATTTTTAGCCTTAAGCTACAGTGGAAGTGTTCAGCACCAGCTTTTACTAAATACATTTAAGCCTTATTATTTGAAATATCACACTGCATATTGTGTTAAGCTGTATGAAGGTGAGTGATGTTTTGCTGGCCCTTTGTGGGCGCCCCTGCTTGCCAGACGGTACATTGATCTCCTCAGCAGTACAAGCAGCTTTCACCTGAATGCAGCAAATTGGACTGGAGGAAAGGCCTCCTGAAGTCAGTGTCTGAACGCACTTCAAAAACTCCTGGCAGTTGGTGTATTTCAAATTGCATGCGCTGAAAGCTGTGCCAGTGGGGCTCCTTGATTTATTCGACTGTGGCTTTGTATGCTGCGTGGCTCTGTGCTGAGGGTCTCAGGGTACTCACCAAAGCAACAGGGAGCAGCAAGCCTGTAGTAGTGGCTTTAATGTAAAGTAGTACTCAAAATTGCTTCTTTTGTCTCTGTCTGTTTGCAGACTTGGAAAATCCCTAAATTACCAAAGCACAGACTCATAGCCCAACTCATCAACAGGGGGCGGTACAACACAGGAGTGCATCACACACATTGCGCAGTTTACATTCAGGTGTTGTAGGAGAGTGTTTCCTTCTCCCCTGTCCTTGTTGGGTAGAGTTAAGTAAGTCCTCCATCACTGGCATCAGTGAGGTGGCAGCAACCATAGCAATCATTCTGAGAGAGAGACAGCCTGAGAGACACATACAAGGTCACCAGTTCTTTGTCCTATTGTTCCTCTACTTCACATGTTCTGGAGGAAACATCAGGCTATTTCTAATCTACATCATCCTGATTTGCTTGGAGACTGTGCATTTTTTTCAACCTCTGTGTTGGTGGCCATCTCAGCAATGGCAAGTGGACACATTTTTTAATTTTTTATATGAACTGGCCTTTATACGAGGCCTTTATATGAACCATTTAATCTACACTGCCCCTTGTGTTTTTGGCAGCAGTGACATAGCTCAGTGGTCAAGGTAGGTAATAGGGAGAAACTGGTGTGTGTCCAGTCTCTTTAGAGGCATGGGTCTGATTCCCACTGCTATGCCAACAAATTTTACTTTCCAGTTTTTCATGTAGATATTTCAGCATATAACGCCACCGGTTTACCTGCTAGTTATTGCCTCACTGGTCAAAGTTTAACAGTGCTGCATATATTTTTAATTCAACCAGGTGCATGAAGAAGGGGAAAAAAAAAGGAAATGAAAGAAATAGGCAGCAGTACTGCAGTGGGACATAAAGCCAGTGGGGGAAAGAAAACTTACAGCCAGCAGATTTTTGTAATTGTATGGTATCTTAATACATGCACCATAGTTCTTTTAGCTGCTTCAAAGAGAAAAACCCTTTCACTGAGGATAATCAATTATGGCTTTCTCTTGGGTCAGCTGGAGTTTTATTCATTTGGTGTAGCTTGTCATGTTTTAAAAGAGAGTACTTTGTTCCCAATCAATATTTATACTTTTAAGACTGCAAATGATTTAGCAGAGGCAATTACAAAGCTCTATAGCAAAAAAAAAAAACAAAAAAAAAAAACAAATCTGTGCACTTCTGACTGCTTCAGTCCTTAACCTGGCACAATCCAAAACTGACACCATAGCATGGATGGCTGTTATCTACCTTTTTGTGGTTATTATGGATGGAACTGCTTTAACTGAAGGTTCATCTTGTGTCTTAAATTTGAAAGGGTATTATAGCACTAAAAAGAGAGATCATATTTCTCCCATATTAACCTCCCTCCATTAGCTCCCTATTCAAAATCAAATTTTAAATCAGCCTCCTTACATATAAAACCATACAAAATCTGTCCCCATGTTCTCTTAAATACTTGATTGCACCTTTTTATCCTAACAGAACATTACGTAAGTAATTTCAAGGGTCAATAAAAGAACTATGAGAGGTAGAGCTTTCAGTTATCAGTCTCCTCTCTTATGGAACCAGTTATCAGTAGCCACGGTTACATGTGCAAAATTTCTTCATTCTGATTACAATTCAGATCAGAACTTTACTGTTTACATGGATCCTGAAAAAGCTGATCCAATTAGGACATGCGTTCCCATGTGTCGCATGTTGGAATGGACTAGATCATTTTGACATACGCACAATTATCTGATATTCTGGAAATAGCAGAAGAAGAAGAAACTTCCGATGTAAACAAACCCCACTTCGTGTCTTTCTCTTTTTGAAATGGACCTGTATTGTGTTATTCAGACTGTACTTTTGCTTCTGCTGGTCTCCGTAATGAAGCTACAAGCCCAGCAGTACATACTTCTGCATATGACGAACAGAGGGAGACAGCAGGACGATATGGACCAGATTTGTTTTACTCCCGCTATGTCTTCCGCTAGCTGCTGTGAAGGCGGAAATACGTCACGTCGACATGTAGCTGACGTACAGACATGCGCAGTAATGGGCTGCACGGTGGCGCAGTGGTTAGCACTGCGGCAGCACAGTTTACCCTTGGCCGGGGGATTGTGGGGATCGTGGGATCGTGGGTTCGATCCCAGCCCCCGACCAACAGTGATCTGTGTGGAGTTTGCATGTTCTCCCCGTGTTGCGTGGGTTTACTCCGGGATTTCTCCGGTTTCCTCCCACATGCCAAAAACATGCATGTTAGGTTAATTGGCTGTTCTAAATTGTCCCTAGATATCTGTTTCCTATAGGCCCTTAGAATAGAGGGTTAGTGTTAATGAAAGCGCTTTGAGTGGTCTTTGTGACTAGAAAAGCGCTATATAAGTGCAGGTTAGTTAGTTAGTTAGTTAGTAAACATATTTTCTACCCAAACTTCAGAATAAGTGTTTTGTATGCACACCAATCAGATTGACAATCGGCATAACCCACCCATCTCAATTGGAAGGAAATTTTGATCCGAATGAGTGTGATTGGGTCATAATATTCAGATTGGCATGTTTACATGAAGCATTTTTATTCCGATCAGGCTTTTAATCCGGTTACTTGTGTCCATGTAAACATGGCTAGTGAGGCAGATGCTCATGCCACCTTTAAGAAAAATCTGAAAACTTTCCTATTTGACAATGTTTTTGATTAGACTTCCCACATATACACTATCTACTATGCCTACTGTTATACTACTAGTCCTGTGCATAGTGTGAAGTCTGCATAAATGGGGCCCGCTGTGCACGTGGTTGATTGTGTATATGAGCTATGTGAAGAGCTGGCTAGCTAGAAGACAATAATATGTTTTAACTGAGCTCTGTTCACAAGTTTTGATTGGATTTTTCACATCATAGTTAGATATAGACAGGAGTTCCTGGCAGCAGAAGGCTAGGGACAGAGCTGTGTGGTGGAATCTGATCAGACCTAAATGAAACAGTCATTGTCGCCCACAACAGGCTGCTATGATGATGATGATGAGTTTTGAATCTTACTATTACTATGTCCACTGCTGCACTGCTGGCTTGTGTGCTCAGTGTTCAGCCAATGCATCACTAGGATCCAGTTATACATGTGTCTATTGTAGTGTCTGGACTTGGCTCCTGGTTCCTAGCCATGCCCAGCACTTTCTGTGTTTCCATGTATTCTTGGTTGTTATTATTATCACCTTGATTATCATCATTGTCATCATTATTATTATTATCATCATTATTATTATTACTCTCTGCTAAATTAGTCCTAGTTCCTGTGTTTGGTTTTATTTTGAATTAATTGCTGTTTCATTACATGTAGTTTTATTGTTGTATTCCTCCTTCCAGTTTGCCATCATGATTTTCTATTTACTTTTCATTAATTACCTGCATCACCTGTTTCTTATCTACCCTCATTAGTGTTTGTATTTAGCTCCCCTCATTCCTTTGTTCCCCGCTGAGAGATAAACCCATGTTGTGGAGATGTGTGGAAGGACGAGGCTGGGTTTATTTCTCAAGATCAGTTTTATTCACCTTCACATTCTCCAACATCCAAAAACCAGAACGAGAAAGGAATCCCCCAACATCTGTCCCTTTAATACCCCAGGACATCAAAGCACACAGTCCATTGTCTCTTAATCCCAAATCACAATGCATCCCCCTCCAGGTCTTCTCGTCTCCACCAAAAGTCCTGGTGGTCAGGAAATCCTTCAAGGCCATCTCTTTGCATACAAAAGGCCAGACTTCACATCCTCCTGTTACCCCTAGGAGGTTCAGACCTTTTGTTCCTCTGAGACGTGAAGCAAACAATAAGCATACAGTAATACACATGTGAAGCATATGACACCCCCATATGTGCACCACATGACCCCCCCCAAACGTCTAAGATGGAACAACATAACCGCAGATTGCATGTCATAATAAAATCACTACATATCAGTCCACGTGCCGCTTGGGTCTCAACCTTCTTCCGTATTTGCTGTAAGCAGGCTGAACCACTTCTGCGGCGTCTTCCTGCTGTGGAGCTGCTGCCTGGGGATGAGAACTGTTAGTCAACCTCTGTGGGTGTTCTGGGGAATGCTCTCTAGGGGGTCTGCTGCGCCGAGGAGCCTTAGCCAACTGCACAACTTCGTCAGCTACCACAAAAGCGGGTTTGAGCCTGTTAATGCCAATCATTTCTTTTCTGCCCCCCAAATCTAGCAAAAAATGCTTATCTCCTGTTTCCAGCACTCTATATGGTCCGTCATAAGGTGGGCGTAAAGGCGGACGATGGGCATCATGTCTGACAAAAACAAACTCCGCATTTTTTAAAGCCTTAGGTACAAAAACACGCGGAAAACTGTGGTGAACGGGGCCAGGTAGCGTGCTCGGGCCCGTGCTATTCTGTAACCGCTGAGCCGGGGAGCACTCTGGCGCTGGATTATCTGGGAGAAATTCCCCGGGCAGCCGAAGTGGCTGTGCGAAAACTAGCTCAGCTGGGGAGGCTTCTAAATCCTCTTTAGGTGCAGAACGCAACCCCAATAAAACCCATGGTAGCTTGTCCACCCAATTTGCATCCGTAAGCGACGCTCTGAGAGCCGCCTTCAGTGACCTGTGAAAACGTTCGCATAACCCGTTAGCCTGCGGGTTGTACGCGGTCGTGCGGTGGATCGTTGCCCCCAGGCTGCGGGCCATCGCTGACCAAAGTTCGGAAACAAATTGCGGACCTCTGTCGGATGTAATGTCCGACGGGACTCCAAAACACGCTACCCATGCCATTAAAAACGCGCGCGCCATCTCCTCGGCTGTGGTTGACGACAGCGGAACCACTTCCGGCCAGCGCGTGGTGCGGTCAACCATTGTCAGAAGATGTGTGCACCCTTGTGAGGGCGGGAGGGGGCCTACAAGGTCCACGTGGACATGATCAAACCTTTTAGCTGGGATGTGAAACGGCTCCAAGGGAGCTCTCGTGTGTCTATGAACCTTGGCCCGCTGACAAGCCATGCAGGCTGCCGCCCACTCTCTAACTTGTTTGCGCAGGCTCGGCCATACAAATTTTTCTCCTACCATTTTGACCGACGCACGCACTCCCGGGTGCACCAGAGAATGGATCGAGTCAAAAACACGGCGGCGCCACGCGGCTGGAACCACCGGAAGCGGCCGCCCAGTGGAGACATCACAGATTAGGGGGGGCATACCGTCTTGCAGCACCCTGTTCTCCAGCCTTAACCTTGTTGGTCCAGACTGGAACACACGCACATCCGCGTCGCTAACCTGCTCCGCGGCCATGGCTGCATAATCTATCTCCACGGGGACCGGGGCCATGCGCACTTCCGCGTCGCTAACCTGCTCCGCGGCCATGGCTGCAGGATCTACCTCCGCGCGGGCTGGAGCCCCCACTGCGCGCGAGAGGCAGTCCGCCACTACATTAAGTTTACCCGCCACATGCTGGATATCGGTAGTAAACTCCGATATCGCGGCCAGCTGTCTCTGCTGCCGGCCCGACCAAGGTTCTGAAATCTTGGCCATCGCGAAAGTCAGCGGCTTGTGGTCAACGAACGCGGTGAAACGGCGTCCTTCCAGCCAGAACTGGAAGTGGCGAATGGCCAAGTGGAGAGCTAACAACTCCCTGTCGAATGCGCAGTATTTTCGTTCGCTGTCGTGCAGGGTCTTACTGAAAAAGGCGAGCGGTTGCCAGGCTCCGGCTACATACTGTTCCACGACCGCCCCTATGGCCAGATCTGACGCGTCAGTAGTGAGCGCCATGCGGGCCGCTGGGACTGGATGTGCTAACAACACAGCGTTTGCCAGGGCTGTTTTGACTTCAGAAAATGTGCGCTCTCGCTCCGGAGACCATTCGACTTTATTTGTGGGTTTTTGTTTTTTTAGTGCAGCATACAATGGTTGCATGAGCTGCGCTGCGCGGGGGAGGAAACAGTTATAAAAATTCACCATTCCCAAAAACTCCTGTAACGCTTTGACCGTTTGTGGCTGGGGAAAATTTGTTACTGCGCGCACTTTGTCAGGCAGAGGGACCGCTCCCTCTGGGGAGACGCGATGCCCCAAAAAATCAATCTGCGTCACCCCGAACTGACACTTCGCTGGGTTAATTATTAACCCGTGCTCTGCCAACCTCCGGAAAACTGCCGTGAGGTGGTTTTCGTGTTCGTCTTCGGACGCGCTGGCTACCAATATGTCGTCCAGATAGACGAACACGAAAGGGAGATCGCGCAAAACCGCGCCCATCATGCGTTGGAATGTCTGCGCCGCGCCTTTAATCCCAAACGGCATGCGCAAAAACTCAAAAAGCCCGAAAGAAGTTATTACTGCTGTTTTGGGTATGTCCTCAGCGTGCACTGGGACCTGGTGGTAACTGCGTACCAAGTCTATTTTAGAAAAAACGCGCGCCCCCGCCAAATGAACTGAAAAATCTTGGATGTGCGGGATCGGGTAGCGGTCGTACGCTGTAGCATTCTTCAGCCTGCGGAAATCACCGCAAGGCCGCCACGAGCCATCAGCTTTCGGGACCATGTGAAGCGGTGAAGCCCATGGGCTCTTCGAACGCCTGATGATGCCCAACCTTTCCAGGTTGTCGAACTCCTCGCGCGCTATGGTCAGTTTAGCTGAATCCAAGCGCTGAGCTTTTGCGAAAACGGGCGGTCCGGTGGTAGTAATAAAATGCTCCACCCCGTGTTTAGCCACGGTCGCCGAAAATGTTGGAACCGTGAGTGCTGGGAACTGAGTGAGGAGTGTGTGGAACTTACCACCTGCAGCTGTGACGTTGGCTTGTGCTGTTGGCGGGGTCACTCGAGCTGTACAGGGAATAGAATGAAAAGAGAGTGCATTAACCAGGCGTCTGTTAGCAAGATCGACCAACAAACCTTGTGAGCACAAAAAATCAGCCCCTAACATGTTGAAATTGACTGCCGCTATGACGAAAGTCCACTTGAATGTACGGCCGTGTAAAGACAGAAGCAGAGTCCTCTCACCGAAGGTCTTAATCGCCAAGCCGTTCGCTGCTGACACCCGGGGACCACTGGAAGGTGCCAGCCGGTCAGCATAGGAAGGTGTGATGAAACTCAGCTGTTAGCCCGTGTCCACGAGGAAATGCCTCCCCGAGTGCGCATCCCTCAAGTACAGCAGCTTGTTCTCCTCTCCGAGGGCCGCAGCTGCTACCGACCCCCAGTCTTGGCGTTTCCCGAGCGCTTAAAATGGCACGGTGGAATGCATTTGCGTGCCCTCTCTGCGAAGCGGCGATGGTAGAAGCAAAGGACGTCATCTGCTCCGTGTTTCCTGGCCCCTGCCGCCGCCGTCGTCGGTGAGTCTGGTGCTGCAGCCTCTGGCCCCCTGCCTTCTCCGGACGTTGCACCTGGCTCCACTGCTGCAGCCGTAGCCGCACGCCGTTTATTGGCGTCGACGAGTCGTTGCGCCTCCTGGCCCAGCTCGTGGTAGTCTTGTTGGGCCAACAGTGGTGAACTGGCCAGGGTCACTCTCACCGCTGACGGTAGGGTCCGGAGGAAAAGGTGGGTAAAGATGAAATTATCATCTTCGGAGTCTCTCAAACTCAACATCTTCCCCATCAGGTCTGCAGGTCTGTCGCCCTCAAATTCAGTCAGCGCCAGGAGCCTCTCTGCTCGCTCCTCCACCGAGGGGGTGAAGTAACGGATGAGTGCAGCCTTCAACGTGCTGTACTTGTCGCTGTCCGGCGGGTGGTTGATCAGGCTCTCCACACGCTGGGCTGTGTGGTTGTCCAGCTTTGCAACCACATGGTAGAACTTTGTGGCATCTACCGAAATCCTCCGGAGGTGGAACTGTGCCTCGACTGCGTTAAACCAGGAGTGTGGATTGTTCGGCCAGAAGTCCGGTAGCTGAACTGTGGATGCATTCGTTTGGCTGGCTCCTGACGAGTCTGGCTCGGGAGATTCGTCTCCGCTCATGATACGTCTTAGGGTCACCAGTGTGGAGATGTGTGGAAGGACGAGGCTGAGTTTATTTCTCAAGATCAGTTTTATTCACCTTCACATTCCCCAACATCCAAAAACCAGAAAGAGAAAGGAATCCCCCAACATCTGTCCCTTTAATACCCCAGGACATCAAAGCACACAGTCCATTGTCTCTTAATCCCAAATCACAATGCATCCCCCTCCAGGTCTTCTCGTCTCCACCAAAAGTCCTGGTGGTCAGGAAATCCTTCAAGGCCATCTCTTTGCATACAAAAGGCCAGACTTCACATCCTCCTGTTACCCCTAGGAGGTTCAGACCTTTTGTTCCTCTGAGACGTGAAGCAAACAATAAGCATACAGTAATACACATGTGAAACATATGACACCCCCATATGTGCACCACAATGTTATGTTTTTCCATTGCTTCACTTTCCACCCTGCTTCAGTCTGGTTTGGTTTGAAAGAATGACTGTTTTAAGTTGTAAAACAAGAAAATTTGTCACTTTTCTTGTTTTTGCATTAAAAGATAAATAATTTTGGTTTTGCATGACAAACTAAGACATTTGATAAGGCCATCTTGAGCTCTGGAGTATTGTGCTGGACAATTTTGACTATTTTAAAAAATATATATTTTAGAAATCAAACGATTAGTCAACTAACCAATGAAAAAAAAATGACACATTCATTTGTACAAAAAAATAGTTGCAGCCTTACTTGCTCACCATAAACTCATTCCTAATGTCATGTGTGCTTACCACAGTGCTGTGAAGGCAAAAAACTTTATCTGTTGATTCCAGATGTTAAATGTAGCTTTCATAACTGTATACTTTGAAAACAGGTTAAAAATAAATGACTTAACTGCTGATTTTGCAGTGATATATAATGAAATGTACACAACGCTATGATAACAGTGACTGTGGTTTCACTGTGAAACATTTTTGTTCCTTCTAATTTATTCTAAATTGGCAGGTGCAGCTCAGAAATGTATCACACATGATGTGAAATATTTCAAGCCTTTTTGGTTTGAATTTTGATGACTTACAGCTTTTAAAAATTATTTTAGTATATTGTTTAATGCACCTGGATATCATGAGCTACAACAGCAATTTTAAGGGTATGAAATTAAAAATGAACAGAATTACAAAAGGCATTCATTATACAAATATTTCTTATGACATACACCCCCCACACACACACACATACACATAAAAGAACGTCCATTCACAAAATGGTAAAAAGTATATATGACCACTTTACAAATTGTTTTGTTCAAATATTTGAACTAAAAGTGCTGAAATATAATGGCTGTACTGAATATCTGACTATTAATATACTTATTGTGTAGGTGCAGTATATGGTTATATTTTGAATGATGCCGTCTATCTAACTAACTAACTAACTAACCTGTACTTATATAGCGCTTTTCTAATCACAAAGACCACTCAAAGCGCTTTCACTAATACTAACCCTCTATTCTAAGGGCCTATAGGAAACAGATATCTAGGGACAATTTAGAACAGCCAATTAACCTAACATGCATGTCTTTGGATTGTGGGAGGAAACCGGAGGCCCCGGAGTAAACCCACACAGCACAGGGAGAACATGCAAACTCCACACAGAAAGATTCCAACCCCTGCCAACCTGGGGATTCGAACCAGGAACCTTCTAGCTGTAAGGCAACAGTGCTAACCACTGCACCATCAGCCAGTATGTGGAAGTACGATCCAGCAGAGTGGCCAGAAACAACATTTATTGATATTTGTAACTACCAGATAGATGTGCCAGCTTCCCTGCACATTGGCGGAACACTCAGATAATTGAAAATAAATTGTAACTGCTGTGGAACGCCCCAAAAGGCTGTCATGTTTAGGTTTGCAAAATTTATCCACTGGAGTTTGTAGTATACCGCTAGGTCCATCTTAAGTATGCATTCGCGCAATGACAGCACCACGTCAGGGGTATATTAAGGAGCTATCAGTGGGAGATGGTCTCTTTTGGCACGCTGCCTCTATGCCAACACCAACCTATGCCATCTGTTTGTTAGCATATCAGCCTGTTTGTGTGTTTCACGTGCTGTTAGCATCTTTAATAAAGAGCTACTGTTTAGCACAACCATCGCCTCCGCTGTCCCTGTTTTCCAGACATAACACTTGCGATGAGGAGGAACTTTAACATCGACATGGAAGTGTGCTTGGCACCCCTGCCACCGTTCCTCGCATCCCCAGGTGAGCCGCCCATCCCATGGCCTCACTGGTTTGATTCATTCCATACTCCGTCTATGGACCTAGCTAGAGTTGGCAAGATGTGGCTGTGGACATTCCTGATTCACAGCTTGGGTACTGAGGGACAGTGGGTGTTCAGTACATTCGGACAAGCGGACACATACAAGGAGTGCATCACGCTACTCACTGGACATTCCGCGACACCCGAGAGCATGCTGGCAAGGAGGATAAAGTTCCGCCAGTGCTGACAGGGAGCGTGAGAAGCAACTCAACAGTACATTGCGGACCTACGCTGTCTGGTGTGCATGTGCAGGTTTGGAAACTAGAGGACAAACAAAATGGTGCGCGACCAGTTAGCGGAACACACCAACAACCCACGGCTGCGGACGAAGCTGCTGATGACGCCAGACAACCTGCCACTGGTGAAGGTGGTGGAGTTAGCATTTCAGCTGGAGGCCTCTGACAAGCTAACACCGCAACTAGGAGAACGACAACAACAGACCCTGCTAACACAAACAGTTACCCTGACAGAAGAACCTGGTTACACTGCGACCTTCTCTGAGGATCCTGAGGTGAACACTGAGCAACAACGGAACATAGCGAGACACCAAACGTGCAGTAACTGCGGTTCCCCAATGCATCGAACGAGAGCACGCTCCTGCCCGGCCAGGGGGCAGCGATGCCAATGATGCAGAAAGCTTAATCACTTCGTGAAAATGTGTCGCTCAACAGCATTAACAACAAGCCCGCTACCCACTTCAGTGGAATCACCGACAACCACCATCCACACAGTAGATGCCGGTGGAGCGGCTTACAACTGGTGCATGGTGAGGCTCGACAACGTCAGCTTGCCGTTACTGCTGGACATCGCCGCTGTGAGGTCCATGGTGAACTGGACCACAGTTACGAAATTCTTTCCTAGTCATCCCTTCGGGAAGAATGCAGTGAGGCTTTACGGTTATGGGCACACTTGTAGGAACCATAACACTTACGGTTTGCTACAGGTCAAGAGTTCTCCCGGCATTTACCTTCCAGGTAGTCATAGACGGAGACAACATCCTAGGGTGCGGCCTGTTTTATGAGTTAGGCTTGACCATTTACAATAACCAGGGACTCTGTTTGACTGCTGATGACGGGGGTGCATCACACCTGGACAAGGGTACAGCCACTCCAAGCCTGACACAGCAAGAAGAAGAACCGAACACCGAGTGAGGGCACAAACCAGACTCGCCTCTGATCCTTGCCTGGCATAAGCCTCATGGAGCCACCGCAGCACTGCAGGAGAGGGAGTTCATGGTCGAGAGGGACCTCAGTGTACGTCGACAACCCAGCACGCATCCTGTCGCTGGTGATGGCAACATACTGCTGCGACCCTAACCAGCACCAGAAGAGAGAAGGCAGAAACCGGACTCATCTCAGATCCTCGCCCGGCATCAGCCTCATGGAGCTACCGCAGTGCTGCTGGAGAGAGAGTTTGTGACCGAGCAGGACTCAGCACAGCAACACCAATCCAGGGCACGTCCCGCCACCGGCATGAAGGGCACGTCGCCACAACAACAACCAGCATCCAGGACGAGAGAGCAGCAGTGCTGAATGCAGCCAAACAGATCACCGCTCGCAGTGCTTGATTGGGTTCAGGTATGCCCATCCGAATGCCCAGAGGATCTGCAGATACTCCTGTCACTGCCAATGCAGATCACCGCACAGTTGGGGCCAGCCACCTTCCAGATGGTCAATGGTTCGAGATGGCACACCAGCCATCTGCGAAAGGTAACAGCAGCTGCCCAGATCAAACCACAATGCTGGAACCGATCCAACCAGTGTGGGACTTGGACTGGGACTTTGTTGACGAGAGAGCACACCCAGGTCCGCTGCAGCCGGAGCTTCCAGGGCTGCGCCCACCGTGGGCTCGCCTGAGGCCCTTGAAGTTAAACTGCAACAATGACTCTGTTTTACAATGTTTAGACACAGCACTCACCCCAAGTGGAGGAGTTTAAGTACTGTATCTCGGGATCTCATTCACAAGTGAGGGGAGAATGGAGCGTGAGATTGACAGATGGATTGGAGCAGCCTCTGCAATGATGCAGACGTTGTACCGGTCTGTTGTGGTGAAGAGGGAGCTGAGCTCTAAAGCAAAGCTGTCGATTTACCGGTCAATCTATGTTCCTAACCTCATCTATAGTCATGAGCTTTGGGTTATGACCCAAATAATAATGGGCAATAATGGGTGGCTTCCTGTGGTAACATATCATCACTTCCTGTGTTGCTGGCTGTCTGTGTGGTTTGCTCTGTGGTTAGCGCTCCTCATTCTCCTGAGGATTTTTGCCTTTAATTGTATTTTAATCACTTTTTTCCATCTACCATTAGCTGTCACTTCTGTTTATCAAGCCTCTTGCACCTGTGTGCGCACTCAGTGTCACCTAATCACCCTCTTTAGCCTTCTGTTCACCTTTCATCTGTGTTTTTGTTAGCTTCGGGTTAGCCACTAGCTATGGCTAGTAGCTCTCCTTCCTCTCCTCCTCCGGTGTGCTCTCTCCGTCAGATGTTTAGCTACACCTCTGCCTCTTTTAGTGATAACGGTAAATGTAATAAATGTTGTCTTTTTGAGGCGCTCGAGGCAAGGTTGTCTGATTTGGAATCCCGGCTCCACTGCATTGAAACACCGTCTGTGCCAGTTAATGATGATGGATGCCCCTTAGCTGCAGTTGAGCACCCTAGCATAGGGCAGCCTGCTAGCGGTCCTCCAGTCCTCAGCAGCGAGTAGACTGGGTGGGTGAGGGTGAGAAGGAAGCCTAGCTGCAAAGCCCCGGTTAACCACCAACCTGTTCATGTTTCTAATCACTTTTCCCCCCAGCTCAGCGACAGACCCGCTGAGGAAAAAACTCTGATCATTGGCGACTCTGTAGTCAGAAACGTGAACCTAGAGACTCCAGCGGCCATAGTCAAATGCATTCCTGGGGCCAGAGCAGGCAACATTGAGTCAAATTTGAAAATGCTGTCTAAAAGTAACTGTAAATACTCCACAATTGTTATCCACGCCGGCATTAACGACGTCCGACTCCGGCAGTCGGAAGTCTCAAAACTTAACATGGAGCTGGTGTGTGACTTTGCAAAAACAATGTCTGCCTCTGTAGTATTCTCTGGGCCCCTCCCCAATCTGACATGTTTAGCCGCTTGTCATCCTTCAACTGCTGGCTGTCTGTGTGGTATCCTGCAAACAATGTGGGCTACATAGACAATTGTAACTCATTTTGGGGAAAACCTGGTCTTATTAGACGAGAGGACGTCCATCCCACTTTGAATGGTGCGTGTCATTTATCTAACAATCTGGCATCATTTTTATCCAAATTTCCAAAACACTGACAACTCAGAGTTGGGACCAGGAAGAAGCGTCGCAGTCTTACACGCCTCTCTGCAGCTCCTCTTCATCCGCCACCCCTCAGCTTAGCTCCTGTCTTCCCCATCAGAGAATCATTGTCTGCATAATGTATCAGCATCCCAAAGTGATTAAACAAAAAGTTGGTCAAACTCAAATTAAACATGAAGCCTCTAAATTGAATGATTTGGCTTCTGTTCCTCCTCATAATTTAAAAATTAAATGCAGTTTGTTAAATATTAGGTCTCTAACTCCCAAGTCTCTGCTAGTCCATGATCTGTTAATTGATCATCAGATTGATTTAATATCCCTTACAGAGACTTGGTTAGGGCAAGAGGATTATGCTGGTTTAAAGTAGAACTGAACCCACCTTTTTCCGCAAAAAGTAGAATAGCGGATTAAATCCTTATTACCTATTGTATTTTTCAGCACATAAAAGAAATTTTTAGGCTGTGCGATGGCCAAGCTATAAGCCGATAAACTTTTGCCTCTGGCTGGCAGTGCCAAACAAACCGGAAGTAGTGCAGACGACGCTGCGTGACGTCACTAGTGTGACCCTTAGCAAAACAACAATGGCAGATGATAGCAGTTCCAGCAGTCAAGAAAACCAGAGTTTTCAGAGTGAAGAGGCATTCAGGATCGGTGACGAGACAGAGGAGGATGCAGAAGTGTCAAGTGAACAGGAAGAGAGCGAGGGAGGCATCGAACCATACAGATTCGAGCCAGAATTGTCGGGGGATTCCGGCACCGACTCAGAGTCAGACCGCAGCAGTGATGGGGAGGAGAGTCGCTTATTGAATACAGAATGGTGAGTCTTTACTTCTCTACTTTGGCATGTTTGGGGTGTCAGGATAAGGAAAATTAAGTCTGGACTGCAGACGATTTTTGTGTTTCAATAACAATAATTCCAGTAGAAAAGGGACAATGCGGTCCGAGGGTGGTGCCAATGGTCTGATGCAATCAGTGCAGTGACCAGCTGGTGACCATGCAATGCATCGCTTCCCGGTTGCTTTTATTTATTTATTTTTTTTTTGTTACTTATTTGTACCCGTAGGTAGATTCGGTTTGCAGTCTGGTGACAAGCCACCGGCTGCCGGTCGCTGCGTGCGCGAGCGCCCTAAACCTACATGTTTTTGGTATGCGGGAGGAAACCGGAGAAATCCCGGAGAAAACCCACGCAACACGGGGAGAACATGCAAACTCCACACAGCTCACTGTTGGTCGGGGGCTGGGATCGAACCCACGATCTCATGATCCTCACGATCCCCTGGCCGAGGGTAAACTGTGCTGCCACAGTGCTAAACCACTGCGCCACCGTGCAGCTTTTCCTCCCCCTTTCTTTTCTTTCGTCGCCATGACAGCTTTCCTTGGCCACTGAACAGATCTTCCCAGGTGTTGGAAGTGTTTTGTAGTTGACTATCACGACAAAATGCACCAAAAACAACCAGTGTCGACATGCTCGCAATGGTAAACATGGAGGACTGGGCCCAATTCGTGACGTCACGCGGAACTTCGGCTGCACTTCCCGATAATCGGCGGATTCGTCGGATTTTTCAGGGCGGGAAATTCAAAATCACGATTTTCTCCAAGATTCCGGGATTGGTGGAGGGGGTGCCAATGATAAATTATCTTTATAATTGTATGTACTATCACCCAGTGCCGTTCAATGCCGTTCACTTCAGTTCTACTTTAAAATGAATCAACTCCCTCTGGTTAATTAAACTGTCAAAATCCCAGAAGTTCTGGACGTGGAGGAGGAGTAGCACCAATTTACCATTCCAAATTACTAGTTAATGTAATGCAAAAAACACGTTATAATTCCTTTGAGGGCCTGGTCCTCAGTATTGGGCATTTTAGCAATTTTAGGCTAAACCCAATTTTATTTGCCATAGTTTATCGTCCTCCATCAACCTACTCAGAGTTTTTATCCGAATTTGCCAAATTCTTAGCTGATTTAGTGCTGAAATCAGTTAGAATAATTATAGCAGGGGACTTTAATATACTGTACATGTAGATGTAGATAGTGATTGCCTTAATATGGCATTTAATTCAATATTAGACTCGATGGGGTTTTCTCAGAAAGTAGGAAATTCTAACCATTATCTCCCCCCTACGTTGGACCTTGTTCTGACATATGGCATAGAAATAGAAAATCTGGTAGTGTCTCCTCATGACCCTGTAGTGTCAGACCATTGTCTGTTAACCTTTGATTTTACTATTTCTGACTATTTGGCTCCTAAAGAAAAATATTTCTACAGTAGATGCCTCTCAGATGATGTTGTTACCAAATTTATGCAGATTGTTTCCTCTATGCCATGTGTCAACACAACAGAAATAAGCTATAGACAGCTTGCTCCTTCTGTAATTGACAGCATGGTAGATAGTGTTACAGCTTCTCTGCATCAGACTCTAGACTTGATGGCCCCTTTAAAAAAGAAAAAGTCTAATCAGAGATTTCTAACTCCTTGGTTCAACACAGAAACTCATAGCTTAAAACAGAAGACTCGTCAATTACAAAGAAAATGGCGCTCCACTAATTTAGATGAAATCTATTTAGCTTGGCGAAATCATCTTTTAATTTAAAAAAATCTCTTAGAAAAGCTAGAACGAGTTATTATTCTGCATTAATAGAAGAGAACAAGAATAATCCCAGGTTTCTTTTCAGCACTGTAGCCAGGCTGACAAAGAGTCAGGCCTCTGTCAATCCTAGCATTCCCTTAGAGCTTACTAGTCAGGACTTTATGAACTTTTTCAATAATAAAATTTCATCTATCAAAGACAAAATCAGTCAGATTCTTCCCACTGTTAACTTAAATACAGTAACTACTGCAACTCCTTCAACTGATATCTGTTTGGATGAGTTTACTCCAATTGACCTTTTAGAGTTAGACAAAATAATTTCCTCATCCAAGCCTCCAACTTGTCTTTTAGACCCTATTCCTACTGGGTTATTTAAAGAAGTCTTCCCATTTATTGGTAGCTTTATTCTTCAAATAATCAGTTCTTCATTAACTTTAGGCCATGTACCGCAGGCTTTTAAAACTGCTGTAATTAAACCCTTACTCACAAAGCCAACGCTGGATCCAGGAGTTTTAGCTAACTATAGACCAATCTCTAATCTCCCTTTCATTTAAAAAAATCTTAGAAAGAGTTGTTGCTATGCAATTATTTGACCACTTGCAGGGAAATGGTTTATTTGAGGAGTTTCAAACTGGGTTCAGAATCCATCATAGTACTGAAACAGCCTTAGTGAAGGTCACTAATGACCTCCTGATCGCATCTAATAATGGACTGGTTTCTGTACTTGTCCTTTTAGACCTTAGTGCAGACTTTGATACTATCGATCATAATATTCTACTTGATAGATTAGAACACTATGTTGGACTTAATGGAACTTCGTTGCAGTGGTTTAGATCTTATTTATCTGATAGGTTCCAGTTTGTTCATGTCAATATTGAGTTTTCTTTCAACTCAAAGCTCAGTCATGGAGTTCCACAGGGATCTGTGCTAGGCCCTACTCTTTTTAGTTTATATATGCTTCCGCTAGGCAACATTATTAGAAAGCACTGTATACATTTTCATTGTTATGCAGATGACACACAATTATAAATGTCAATGGAGCCAGATGACAGTAATCAATTAACCAAGTTTGAACCCTGTCTTAAGGAAATCAAAGCTTGGATGACTTGTAATTTCCTGTTATTAAATTCAGATAAGACTGAAGTCATTGTAGTTGGTCCAAAAAACCTTAGAAATTCCTTTCCAAATCAAACTTTTAGTTTGGATACGGATACGCTTTCCCTTAATAGCTCTGTGAGGAACCTTGGAGTTATTTTTGATCAAGATCTGTTTTTCAATTCATGTATTAAATTTATTTCTAAGACTGCCTTCTATCATTTGTGTAGTATTGCCAAGATTAGGAGCATCTTGTCTCAGAGTGATGCTGAGAAACTGATCCACGCTTTTGTTAGCTCTAGATTAGATTATTTAACTCTTTATTATCAGGTTGTCCTAAAACATCTTTAAAAAAAAGTCTTCCGTTGATCCAAAATGCTGCAGCAAGAGTTTTAACAGGTACTAGAAAGAGAGATCATATCTCTCCGGTTCTGGCCTCCCTTTACTGGCTTCCCATAGAGTTTAAAATTAAGTTTAAAATCCTTCTTCTCGGACTTCTGGTCTGGACACAATGGTGATAGCAGCTTAACGCTGAAGCTCCAAAACCCCATCCATGAAAATACCTTGAAAATCAGATTTAACGGATTTTTGGAAGGGTGAAAATCAAAAGACAGTCATTATGCCTAAAGGAAAACAGAAGAGATCGACATTTGCCAGGCCAAGACGCGCATCGGCCGGAGAATCTGACCTGGAGGACAATATCCACTCGGAAACAGAGGAGCTGAATGAGGCTAGCAACACGGTTAGCTTAAAAATGATAATTCAAGAATTAAGAGAATTTCGCCGAGAGTGTTGGGCCGAATTTCGTGAAATTAAAGACGAAATAAAAAGGACAAACAACAGAGTGGACCAGGCTGAGGACCGAATCATGGAAGCAGAGGAAAGAATAAAAGGGTTGGAAGAAACCGTGCTGGAATTACTCAAATGACAGACAAGACTGGAGGCTAAGCTAACCGACCAAGAAGGAAGACTAAGAAGAGACAACATAAGAATTCATGGTTTGAAAGAAGGAGTTGAGGATGGTTTCACCACAATGGCTGCATGCGTGGAATCCATACTGAGAGAGAAGTTGGAAATTCCCCAATCCACCGACTTGAAGATAGAAAGGGCGCACCATTCATTAGCCTCAAGGCCGTCGGCGGAAGGGCCCCCGCGATCGGTGGTGGTGAAGTTTTCCAACTTCAGAACAAAAGAAGAGGTTGTGAGACTGGCTTGGCAGAAAAAAGGATTTATGCACCAAGAAAGAAAAGTTTTTGTGGAGCACGACTACTCCCCGGAGGTCCTTAAAAAGCGTTGGGAATACAACAACGCTATAAAGGTAATAAGAGAGAAGAAACTGCTCTTTCAAACTCCATTTCCGGTGAAGCTGCGGGTTTTTTACGGGGAAGAGACGTGTCTCTACAACTTGGCAGAAGAAGCAACCAGGGATATGGCGAGAAGAGGGCTGCACGGTGGCGCAGTGGTTAGCACTGTGGCAGCACAGTTTACCCTCGGCCGGGGGATCGCGGGGATCGTGAGATCGTGGGTTCGATCCCTGCCCCCAGCCAACAGTGATCTGTGTGGAGTTTGCATGTTCTCCTCGTGTTGCGTGGGTTTACTCCGGGATTTCTCCGGTTTCCTCCCACATGCCAAAAACATGAAGGTTAGGGATAAGGGGCGCTTGTGCACGCAGCGACCGGCAGCTGGTGGCTTGTCACCAGACTGCAAAACAAATCTACCTACGGGTACAAAATAAGTAATAAAAAAAAAAAAAAAAAGAAAGAAGAGGGCTCCTGGTAACGGTGTATAAACCCGCAGCAGACCCGATCTAAAGAATCAAGGCTCAAACGTGGTGCACACAGAGACCCTCAAAATCCACGGGCCAGCAGCGGGAAACCCAGCGCCAGGGCTATAAGGAAAAACGAACGCTTTCAGGAGGGAATAACGATATTTTTAATCAATCTGCGCATCCAACCCTCCTCCTACAAGGTAACAAACATTAAAGGAGATGCAGAATCAGCAAGTGGTAAAACATTTCATGGAACAGTCATAATAATAGAAACAAGTAGGTCTTTAAAAAAAAAAAGAAAAAAAACTTGTTGAAATAGAAATGTGACAATGAACCACATGAACTCTCCACACTAACAAATACTGTATTAACGTGATTGTTTGCTGTGACGGTGGTGGGAGGTTGCGCACAATTTCATAGGGTACAGGCATAAAAAAAAAAAAATCATTACAAGTTCAGATTGGGATCTGAAATTCACGTTAAAAACATGGGACAACTTACAGGGGTAAGAGGGGCGCTGCTGAAGTCATTCTATGACACGGTGGTGGCATCAGCCATCACTTTTGGAGTGGTCTGCTGGGGCAGTGGCATTACTGCAGCCGATAGGAAGAGACTGAACAAACTGATTAAGAAAGCTAGCTCTGTCCTGGGGCAGCGCCTTGATCCGATGGAGGAGATAGGAGAGAGAAGGACGGTGGCTAAACTGTCATCTCTGCTGGAGTCCGAGTTCCACCCTATGCAGGACATACTGGATGCACTGAGGAGCTCATTTAGCAGCAGACTACATCATCCCAGGTGCACAACCGAGAGGTTTCGTAGGTCCTTCCTACCAACGGCTGTCAGACTGTACAACCTAAGCAGGGCTGCTCGCAGAGATAGCAAAAAGACGTAACAAACTAATAGTTTTTTGAATGCAAAAGATGCAATAGACTTACACAATGGTCCCCTCCGGCATACAACTAGGAACATACCGGTCGCTATGGAGGGTGAGAATATGTATGGGCACATAATCATACCATGTAGGATAACTAAGTAGACGGTTATGCTGTTTCATCCCATCTAGCAACAATGCTCTGCACTGTGTGTGTTTATATATTTACATATTTATTCCATCTAGCTACAATGCTCCGCACTGTGTTTTTATATATCTACATATTATTCCATCTAGCTACATTGCTCCGCACTGTGTGTGTTTATATACTTGCATATTTATTCCACCTAGCTGCAATGCTCCGTACTGTGGGTGTTTATATATTTACATATTTATTCCATCTAGCTACAATGCTCTGCACTGTGTGTTCATATACTCATATATTTATTCCATCCAGCTACAATGCTCTGCACTGTGTGTCTGTGTGTGTGTGTGTATATATATTTATTTTATAGTAATATGTACATATGTATATTAGCCGCTCTTGCTTGCTTGTTTTTTTCTTGCCTTCTGATTGTTGCTCTGAGTGTTGCTATCCCTGTGCTGTTGCAATCCTGGAATTTCCCCTTTGTGGGACTAATAAAGGCTTATCTTATCTTATCTTATCTTATCTTATCTTAAGAGAGGGCCCTCAACACATAACAGAGTTTGAGGAATTTCCCTCAGAGCCAATGCACCAACAAGGCTCTTCTAAGGTCGCTAAAAAGACCTCAGCTCAGGAAGACCTTTTGACAGTTTTTTGTTTTAAAGTTTTATATACTATGTTCTTAATGTTTTTTATGTTCTTAATGTTCTTTCAGTTTCTGAGTAGCATAAAAGAGGGCCACTACACTGTTATACTAAATAAGACAACACAATGGAGAAACAGGGTGTAACCAAAATAATCTCATATAATGTAAAAGGGATCCTGAATCCAGTTAAAAGATCCAAGATTCTTGGCAAAATGAAAAAAGACAATGCAGGAATAATATTTTTACAGGAAACCCGCCTAACAGACTTGGAGCACACTAAACTTAATAGACAAGGGTTTAAACTGATCTCTTCATCCTCATATAAGTCAGGGAGGAGGAGGGGGGTAGCGACATTGATCTCAACCAAAATTATGTTTGAAAAAAATTCAGAACACAAAGATAAAGAAGGGAGATTTAGCATGGTACTTAGTCGGCTAGAGGGAGAAGATATCACCCTGCTGAATATATATGCACCTCCAGGGGCTAACTGGAAATTTTATAAAAATGTATTTGACCTAATGATAACTAAAGCCAAAGGTTTAGTGACATGTAGTGGAGATTTCAATCTAAGACTGAATCCATACAGGGATGCATCAGGTAATTCGCCACGTCAAAATAACACTCAAAGTAGAAAAACTCAGATGCTACTAAAAGAAATGGGAATCTGTGACGTGTGGAGGGAACTCAACTCCAATGTAAAAGATTATACATTTTACTCGGCACCACATTCATCATACTCAAGGACTGACTTTTTTATGTTTAATAGAGACATTGGAAGAGTAAAAACATGTAAAATAGGACTGATGGATCTCTCTGACCACAGTCCAATCTATATGGACTTAAATATCCAAAAATGCACAAATAATACATTTTCTTGGAGGTTAAATTCAAATGTGTTGAAAGGACCACTGAAAGATGAATTGGAATCAGATATTCTCAGATATTTGGAAGAAAATGATAATGGAGAAGTATCTCCTTTAAGACTGTGGGACGCATGCAAAGCTGTAATGAGGGGAAAGATTATCGCAAAACTGGCAACCGACTGGCAACCAACTGACAAGAAAAACTAATCACATTAGAGTCAGAACTTAAGAAACTAGAAAAAGAGCACAAAGACAACACTCATTCTAATGACTCACTCAAAATTAAGGAAATTAAAAAACAATAAACGAGATCTACACAATAGAAATCCAGAAGAAACTTACATTTCTGAAACAAAAATACTATGAAACAGGTAGCAAATCGGCAAAATTACTAGTCTACAAATTGAGGAAACAACAAACGGAGAGAGCAATCTGCAAAATCAGAGACCCAGTATCAAAGGAAATAAAATTTAGAATTCAGGAAATTCTTAAAAGCTTTGAGAACTACTACAAGAACTTACACTCCCTCAAAAAACACAAAAATGCATCTGAAGCCTTCCTAAATACATTAAATCTTCGCCAACTTACTGAGTCACAAAATAAAACACTACTGTCAGAAATACAACCTAAAGAATTAGAAAAAGCAATTATGAAACTTAAAGCTAACAAATCCCCAGGAGCAGATGGCTATACAGCAGAGTGGTACAAAACCTTTAAACAGCAACTATCTCCTCTCCTCCTGAAAACATTTAACTATGTCCTCCACACAGGGGAAATCCCCCCCCTCCTGGAGAGAAGGTGTCATTGCAGTCATACCTAAACCTGAAAAGGATAAACTAGACTGCTCCAACTACAGACCAATCAGTGTGTTAAATCAGGACTATAAACTTTTTACCGCTATCCTTGCCAAAAGGTTAGAAAATATACTGACAGACTTAATTCATTTAGACCAAACAGGTTTTATAAGACAAAGACAGACACAAGATAACATTAGACGCACTTTACACGTAATTCATCATATAAAAAAATATCATTTAAATGCAGCCATATTGGGATTAGATGCTGAAAAAGCATTTGATTCAGTTGACTGGTCTTTCCTATATAGAATCTTATCCAGTTTCAGTTTTCATAATAACTTCATTAGAACTATCCAGGCATTATATAAAAAAACCAACAGCTAAAATAAGGATTAATGGTAAATTATCATCATCTTTTGAACTGGAAAGAGGATGTCGTCAGAGCTGCCCCTTGTCCCCACTGCTCTTTGCAATCTTCATAGAACCTCTGAGCCAATGGATTGAGACAGAATCAAAAAATTCAAGGTATTACACTTGGTCAGAAGGAACATAAAATAGCACTCTTTGCCGATGACATTTTAATATACCTGGGGCAGCCGGATACCTCTTTTCCAGAACTAATCTCAGTTTTTTCAGAGTATGGAGAGTTATCGGGGTACGAATTAAACATGCATAAAACCCAAATTTTAACATTCAACTATAACTGAAATCAATATTTAATAAGCAAACTCAAAACTAACTGGGAGATGGAATCTATGAAATATCTGGGGGTCAATATCCCGAAACAACTCAACAAAATTATAACACTAAACTATGATCCACTGATGGCAAAAATAAACTCTGATCTAGCAAGATGGAATATGATACCATTCTTGGGTACTGCACAAAGAATTGAAGCAGTCAAAATGAATATACTTCCACGTCTTCTATACCTTTTCCAAACAATACCGGTAGAACCTCCCCAAAAAACATGGCAAGAACTGGACAGAAGGATCTCAAGATTCATATGGCAGGGCAAGAGACCTAGAATCAGATATAGAACCCTACAGCTAAACAAAGACAAAGGTGGGCTTGCGCTGCCAAATATCAGGGACTATCTGGAATTTCCCCATTGTGGGACTAATAAAGGCTTATCTTATCTTATCTATTTTAAAGCCGCACAAATGAAAACTTTAGTAGAGATATGTAACCCAGTCTACACTGCACAATGGAAGGAGATGGAATGCCAAATAACAAGTGACATTCCCCTACAGGCGATTATAGGGAACAATGCCTTACCTAAACTTTTGAATAACACTAACCTGTGGATAGAGACCCCACTAAAAATTTGGTTTAAGATAGTCAGAGAGAATCAAACTAAAGAACCTTATCAATTATTGCAATGGATTTCCTATGATCAGGACTTTACTCCTAATAAAACAGACACTAGATTTAAAAAGTGGAAAGAGAACGGACTGATAAAATATTACGATTTTTTTAAAGGGCAAACTTTAAGAAGTTTTGAAGATTTAAAAAAACAAGGTCTAGTAAATCAAGACCTTTACAGGTTCTTTCAGCTTAGACACCACATAAACAAAATACTTAAAAAGGAGGACTTGGAAAGGGCCCAGTCAGGTGTTCTGAAGGTTTTCTTAATGGCATATAAAGGGATCCCAGGGATCAGATACATTTCTAAAATATACCATGGTCTTCAAGACTTAAAATGAGACAACACATCATATACAAAAGAGAGATGGGAAAGAGGGGAATTTCACTTTACAACTGGAAATATGGGAAAAGCTAAATAAACAACAATGGAAAAGTACTTCATCCCTGCAGTGGAGAGAATTTGGATGGAAAAATTTGGTAAGATTTTTCAGAACACCTGCACAAAACAAATTTACTCGTAAGGGGTTGAATTGTTGGCGCTTGTGTGGTGAAGAGACTGCAAATCATTTTCATATGTTTTGGTCATTCCCAGTTATCCACCAATATTGGACCAATGTACAGACAATATTGGGGAAAATATTCAAAGTAACAGTTCCCTTTTCTTTTGTAACTTTGTATTTGGGTTTACTACTGGAATCACTGGAAAGACGAGGAGAAAAATACTTATTCACTGTTTTAATATTGGCAAGTAAAAAAGCTCTAACAAAAAAAAATGGATGTTGAAAGACTGTCCTACACCTGAAGATTGGATTAACATGATTCAGGACATTTATTCGATGGAAAAGTTGACATTTGCACTGAGACGGGACATGGATGGGTTCTTGAACTTTTGGCAACCCTGGAACGCATATGTGTCTTCCATCAGATCTAATCTTTGACAAATACCATTTCAATAATGGCACCTCTCTTTGCTCCAACGCTACTCAGATGCTCTTTTATTTTTCTGCTCTTTTGTTTTTTTTTTTGTTCTTCTTTTAAGTTCTCTTTTTCTTTCACTTAAAAAAAGGGTGTTGTAATAATTTTTTTCCAATGTTGCCAAAAAACAAAAAAAGGGGGAATATGTGATGAAAATGTAAACAATGCAATGCTGTAATGACATGTATACCCTTTACAAAAACTTAAAAAAAAAAAATCCTTCTTCTCACTTTCAAAGCTCTAAACAATCAGGCCCCTTTTTATTTAAAAGATCTGATACTACCCTACTATCCTAACAGAGCACTACGCTCCCAAAATGCTGGATTACTTGTAATACCTAGAATCTGCGAAAGTACAATGGGAGGCAGAGCCTTCAGTTATCAAGCTCCTCTCCTGTGGGACCAGCTGCCAATCTGGATTTGGGAGTCAGACTCAATCTCTGTTTTTAAGAATAGGGTTAAAACCTTCCTTTTTGATATAGCCTACAATTAGGGAGGGATCATGTGTCTCTGAACCCTCCTTTAGTTATGCTGCTAATAGGTTTAGACAGCCGGGGGACCTCCAATAATGCACTGGGCTTCACTCCTTTGGTTGATGGTTTACTTGAAGAGTTTCAATCTGGGTTTAGAATCCATCATAGTACTGAAACAGCCTTAGCGAAGGTCACTAACGACCTCCTCATTGCATCTGATAATGGACTAGTTTCTGTACTTGTCCTTTTAGATCTTAGTGCAGCTTTTGATACTATTGATCATAATATTCTACTTGATAGATTAGAACACTATGTTGGACTTAATGGAACTTCGTTGCAGTGGTTTAGATCTTATTTATCTGATAGGTTCCAGTTTGTTCATGTAAATGATGAGTTTTCTTTCAGCTCAAAGCTTAGTCATGGAGTTCCACAGGGATCTGTGCTAGGCCCTACTCTTTTTAGTTTATATATGCTTCCGTTAGGCAACATTATTAGAAAGCACTGTATACATTTTCATTGTTATGCAGATGACACACAATTATACCTGTCAATGAAGCCAGATGATACTAATCAATTAGCCAAGTTAGAAGCCTGTCTTAAGGAAATCAAAGCTTGGATGACTTGTAATTTCCTGCTATTAAATTCAGATAAGACTGAAGTCATTCTTGTTGGTCCAAAAAACCTTAGAAATTCCTTTCCAAATCAAACTTTCAGTTTGGACGCAGTTACTCTTTCTCTTAATAGCTCTGTGAGGAACCTTGGAGTTATTTTTGATCAGGATTTGTCCTTCAATTCACATATTACATTTGTTTCTAAGACTGCCTTCTATCATTTGCGTAATATTGCCAAGATTAGGAGCATCTTGTCTCAGAGTGATGCTGAGAAGCTGATCCACGCTTTTGTTAGCTCGAGATTAGATTATTGTAATTCTTTATTATCAGGCTGTCCTAAAACATCTTTAAAAAGTCTTCAGCTGATCCAAAATGCTGCAGCAAGAGTTTTAACAGGTACTAGAAAGAGAGATCATATCTCTCCGGTTCTGGCCTCCCTTCATTGGCTTCCCATAGAGTTTAGAATTAAGTTTAAAATCCTTCTTCTCACTTACAAAGCTCTAAACAATCAGGCTCCTTTTTATTTAAAAGATCTGATACTACCGTATTATCCTAACAGAGCACTACGCTCCCAAAATGCAGGATTACTTGTAATACCTAGAATCTCCAAAAGTACAATGGGAGGCAGAGCCTTCAGTTATCAAGCTCCTCTCCTGTGGAATCAGTTGCCAATCTGGATTCGGGAGTCAGACTCGATCTCTGTTTTTAAGAATAGGGTTAAAACCTACCTTTTTGATCTAGCCTACAATTAGGGAGGGATCATGTGTTTCTGAACCCTCCCTTAGTTATGCTGCTAATAGGTTTAGTCAGCCGGGGGACCTCCAGTAATGCACTGGGCCTCACTCCTTTCCTCACTCTCTATGAAATATTTTTTTTTTGCTGGTCATTAACATTTGTTTGTTCTCTCCCATAGATTGAATCCCCATCGTGCTGTTTGCTCTCTACATGTGTGTTCTTTTCTTCTTCTCTATCCCCTCACCCCCCAGCCAGTCGCAGCAGATGACTGCCCCTCCCTGAGCCTGGTTCTGCTGGAGGTTTCTTCCTGTTAAAAGGGAGTTTTTCCTCTCCACCGTCGCCAAGTGCTTGCTCACAGGGGATCGCCTGATTGCTGGGGTCTTTCTGCAACTGTGGGGGTCCCCCCTACAGTTGATAGTGCTATGAGATGACTGTTGTTGTGAAATGGCGCTATATAAATAAAGTTGAATTGAATTGAATTGAACTCCTTTCTTCACTCTCAATATTTTTTTTTTTGCTGGTCATTAACATCTGTTTGTTCTCTCCCATAGATTGAGTCCCCATCATGCTGTTTGCTCTCTACATGTGTGTTCTTTTCTTCTTCTCTATCCCCTCATCCCCCAGCCAGTCGCAGCAGATGACTGCCTCTCCCTGAGGCTGGTTCTGCTGGAAGTTTCTTCCTGTTAAAAGGGAGTTTTTCCTCTCCACCGTCACCAAGGACTTGCTCACAGGGGCTCGCCTGATTGCAGGGGTCTTTCTGCAATTGTGGGGGTTTCCCCATCAGTTGAAAGTGCTATGAGGTGACTGTTGTTGTGAAATGACACTATATAAATAAAGTTGAATTGAACTGAATTGAATTAATGACTGAAAGAATGAGATTGTGGATACAAGTGGCTGACATGAGCTTTCTCCATAGGATTGCTGGACTCACCCATAGAGATAAGGTGAGGAGCTCAGTCATCCGGGAGAGGCTCAGAGTAGAACCGCTGCTCCCCCACATCAAAAGGAGCCATTTGAGGTGGTTTGGGCATCTGATCAGGATGCCTCCTGGATGCCTCCCACTTGAGATGTTTCGGGCACGCCCAATGGGGAGGAGACCCCAAGGCAGACTCAGGACATGCTGCAGAGACTACGTCTCCCAGCTGGCCTGGGAACGTCTTGGTATCCTCTCTGAAGAGCTGGAGCAAGTGGCCGGGGAGAGGGAAGTTTGGGCTTCTCTGCTTGAGCTGCTGCCTCCGTGACCTGTTCCTCCAGAAAAGTGGTAGAAAATAGATGGATGGATGGATGGATGGACAGAGCACGGTTGACTACAGTGGCAGAATAACCTACTCAGCTGGCGCCTGTCAAGGCAGACATCTTTGCTCGTTCCGTTCACGAATGCTGACTTTTTCCTCCTTTTTTGCATGTTTGCTGCTCTTTCTACAGTGCGTGAAGGTCATGCACTGCTACCATACGATCGACGGACACTACTGGACATCGCCAAGACGAGCAGTCATACGGAATTTACTGTCTTCATACCACCCGATCTACAATGCATTGTGTGTCCACGCAGTGATCGGCACTACCCCCAGGAAGGCCCCGAAGCACCAAGCCCACATGAGCATGCTGACCCCAAGATTGCCCGTCGGAGCTGGTGCCGGAGATGAGGTAAAAGAGGAGGACTACATGCTAGGCTAAGGGCTCACGCCTGCCGACCACCGCTGCCCAGCCTCTTGCTGGCTAACGTACAGTCTTTGGAAAACAAGCTAGACAAACTAAGAGTAAGGATTGAAGACCAGCAGGAGATAAGAGAGTGCTGCGCCCTAATTTTCTGCGAGACCTGGCTCTCGGACAGGGACTCCAGGACTCTGTCCGAGAGTCCCGGAGTGCGCCATTCAACTACAGACACACTCAACACATTGAGCAGACAGAACTGGAACCTTGGGTAAGACGAGGGGAGGGTGTGTGTGTGTGTGTTTATAAACAACTCGTGGTGTGGAGATGTACAGACTGTTTATAAGCACTGTTCGCCTGATGTGGAGTTTTTACTGCTGAAATGCCGTCCCTATTATCTACCGAGGAAATTTACTGCTGTGTTTTTGGCCGCTGTCTACATTCGCCCGCAAAGCAACTACACGTTAGCGCTAAGCAAACTCCATGACATCATCAGCGCTGTAGAGACGACCCATCCTGATGCTGTTTTTATTGTTGCTGGTAACTTTAACCAGTAAAATTACGGACTGTACTCCCTAAATATTACCAGCATGTGGACATTCCCACCCGCGATAAAAACCATACTCGACCATGTTTACTCCAATATACGCAGCGCTTACAGAGTGGCACCCCACCCCCACTTCGGACAGTCAGATCACAGCTCGCTGTTTATGTACCCAGCCTACAGACAAAAGCTGAAACAAACAAACCCTGTTATTAAGCAAATAAAACGCTGGACTCCAGAGGCTGAGAGCACCCTGCAAGACTATTTTGCCTGTACAGACCAGGATGTGTTTAAAGTTGCAGCCACCCGAAAGGACTCTTCTGTGAACATACAGGAATATGCTGAGTATGTGACTTGGTACATCAGCACGTGTGTTGATACCATCGTACCCGCCATACAAATCAGGAAGTTTACCAAACAAAATCCCTGGATCAGCAATCAGGTACGTCAGATGCTGCATGCTCACTCATTTAATTCAGGCAACGAGATCAAGTACAAAGCTGCAAAGTATGGACTGAGGAAGGCTATAACAACAGCCAAGAGGCAGTACAGGGAAAAGCTGGACAGCCTCTAGTCCACTCCTGATCTGGGGAACATGTGGCAAGGCCTGAAACACATCACAGACTACAAGAGGACCAACAGCAACACCACAAGCTCCACAGACAGCCTGCCAGATGATCTCAACATCTTTTACACCCGCTTTGAGACCACCAGCTACAGTGCAGAAAGGAGATACACACTCACACCCCACCCCCACCCTCCACTAAAAGTCTCACCAGGCCAGGTAAACAAAGCATTGAGGAATATCAACCCTCTGCAAGGCAGCAGAACCAGACAACATCCCTGGGCGGGCCCTCGGAGCATGTGCTGCCGAGCTGACTGATGTTCTCACATACATCTTCAACCTCTCCCTCAACCAGAACATAGTCCCCTCCTGCTTTAAAACCACAACCATCATCCTCCTCCCCAAAAGGAACCCACCGACCTGCCTGAATGATTACAGACCGGTAGCACTCATTCCAATCATCATGAAGTGCTTCGAGAGAGTGGTGCTGCCCCTCATTCAGGACAGCATACCGGATACCCTGGACCCCCTGCAGTACGTCTACCAGCCCAACAGGTCCACCTCAGATGCCATTGCTGCAGCACTCCATTATTCTCTCTCCCACCTGGAAGATAAAGACTCTTACATTTGGATGCTCTTTGTCAACTACAGCTCTGCCTTCAACACGGTCATCCCCCACAAACTCACCGACAAACTGTCTTTACTTGACCTGCACTCCACCCTCTGCGACTGGCTACTGGACTTTCTGACTGGCAGGCCCCAGTCTGTCAGAATGGGTAACAGGACCTCAGCCAGCATCATCACGAACACAGGTGTCCCACAGGGTTGTGTTGTCATTCCCGTCCTCTACAGCCTCTTCACCCATGACTGTGTTGCTTCCCACAAGGCCAATATCATATTAAAGTTCACAGATGACACAGCAGTGATAGGACGCATCACTGGTGATGACGAAGCATCCTACAGGATGGAGGTGGCTAGCCTGGTGTCATGGTGTGAGGACAACAACCTCACTCTCAACACGGACAAGACAAAGGAGATGATAGTGGACATGAGAAAGGGGAGGAGGAGACCCCATCGGCCGCTGCTCATCTGGATACTTGAGATGGAGAGGGTGAGCAGCTTTAAATACCTGGGCATCCACATCAGCGAGGACCGTAAGTGGACGCACAACACCACAGACCTGGTTAAGAGAGCTCAACAGAGGCTGTACTTTCTGAGGAGGCTGAAGAAGTTCAGCATCTCCCCCAGGATCCTCAACAATTTCTACAGCTGCATCACTGAGAGCATCCTGGCCAACTGCATCACTGCGTGGTACAGCGGCACTACTGCCCTGGACCGCAACGCTTGCAGAGAGTGGTGAAGACAGCAGAGAAGATCATCAGGACTTCACTCTCCTCTCTGCAGAGCATCTACCACTGCAGAGTCCAAAGGAGAGCTGACGCCATCCTCCGGGACCCCACCCGCCCCAGCAGAGAATGTTCACATTTCTACCCTCAGGCCGGAGATACAGAAGTGTGAAATGCAGGACAACCAGACTGAAAAATTCCTTCTTTCCCACTGCCATCAGACTCCTGAACAAATAACTAACTCCCAAAACTCCGCAACACAACTTGGCAAATAGGAACTCACACACCAGTTGCTAAATTTGCACATTGCTTACTTATACGGTGTACATAGTCTCACCCCGTTTGATGTCCATATCATCTCTGCTGCTAATTATCATGTACAGTCTACTGGTATTATCATTATAGAGAAATTCTCACACTGGATGCTAATTTGTAATTTGTATACTGCTCATTTGCACACTGCTCATTTGCACGCATAGGCTTATGCCATCTTAGGTTCATATCATCTCTGATATCAATATACACTGTCCACTATAGTCATCCAGTGAACTTTCAATTTCACTCTTCTTGTTTCCTCTTCCTTTAGCCGTCCAAATTGCCTAATGTGTGTTATTAGTATTCATTAGTATTAGTACTTAGTATCAAGGTGTGCTAAGGTGTCCTAATTGCATAACTGTGTGTTTCGTGTGTGTCATTAGTGTCCATTAGTATTAGGTGTGTTATTACCTTATTAGCATGTTGTGTACCTATTACCTTGGCATTCGTTCGGAGAGCAGAGTAAGAATTTCATTGCTCAGCAAATGTTGCATTTCTTAACTGTTCACATGATAATAAAGCCTTCAAATCTTTGAATCTTGAATCTCAGCCCTGCCGGGTCTACCGGCAGTCTACCCCAGTTACCCAGGTTCAGGTTTGTTTGATGTGAGTTCACATACTGCCATAACATTTACAATAATACTGGTCATGGATCTGGTTAATGATACTGTCACATCATACAGTAATAAATTTAACATTATGCTATATGCCACCTGCCGATAGCCAGGCCATGTATGTGTGCTAGCTAGCCTTGTGCTATGTTTGTCATAAATTGGTCCATTTGGAACAGAAAGACAGGCCCAAGCGCTGAACTGCAGTGTGACATTTATTAACAAAAAATCCAAAACAGTGCAGACAATACAAAAAATGCAAACAAGAATGACTTACTTAAAGAGGCACTCCAGAGTTGGGTTAGCTCTGGAGGAGAAGAGGAGGACATGGAGGGGTAAAGTCCATACAAGTCCAAACAGAACAATGTTGCTGCAGTGAAATAATGAATTGACAGAGCTTAAGTACTGGGCAGACAAATGAGCAGCAGGTGTGGGCTGAGCAGGCAGGTGAGCTAATTACCTAACAGTCCACGGCTGAGGTGGTAGGAGAGCAGACTGTGAACAGTTAGAGGGAGAGTCTGAGAGAGAAGGGCACATGAGAGACAACAACCCAAAATATACACAGAAAACTGACAAAATAATAACAGACATGCAAAACTCAGAAATAAATTGAGTCTGAGCTCAGAAGGAATGGGGGGGATTCCAGACATGCCCACGCAACACCAAAAAAGGACCCCCCCTCCCCAGAGAAATAGTACAGCAAAAAACTACCCCGGGTGGGAGGTGGGGGAAAACAGGTTAGGAGGGAACTAAAGTCTGGAGCCCACTCAGGACCCACACCCACACTACGCCCGGCCCCTGGGCCCCCTAGGCCAAAGAACTACGCTGTTTGGGAGGCCAGCTGAAGTCCTAGGCCAGACAGACAGCAAGGTGGAATGAGTCGGGTGGCCTGCCGGAGAATATGGGCCACCCAACCCAGTGGCTCACTCTGTCGGGTGGCCGGCCGGAGTTCTTAAGCCAAAAGGACCGGAGGGGTGACCCAGGAGGCAGCTCCCCCATGGGAAGGCCCAAGGACGGAAAGCAGGGACGTAGGGGGGGGAACCACGACAGCATCTGGTGGTGGAGGAGGATGGGGGACAACGATGACGTCTGACAGAGGAGGAAGGGGGACCATGATGTCCTCGGGCTGGCTGGTTGTACCTTCGGTGGTCCCGGGTTGAGACATCGTTGCACCCATGGTGGCTCCAGGCTGGAGCAACGCTGCACCCTCGGTGGTTCCAGGCTGAAGCAGTGCTGCACCCTCAAGAATCTGAAACCTCAAAAAGACTGAAAATTAGGTCCGTACCTCATTAAAGATTCAAGACACAAAGAATTCTTTTATGAGTTTTACTTGCCTTAAGGAGTACAGGCAATGAAGACATTCAGCACTGCACTGAGGAAGTCTCAGTGTCTTACAGCTTTTATACCAGCAGTGTACATGAGTCATACAGGCAGTTTGAGTCATACAGGCAGTTTCTTTGTCATAAAGGCAGTTGTCCAATCAATCAAGTTCACAGTATTTTTCCACTACTTATATATCAATGGTCATATAAAATGATAAATGAAAAACAAGTATGTACATTTTCTGACATTTCCCTCCTGCTATCATTTTATATCATTGTTTTATTCACATGCAAACATCAGTACAATGTATCTTCTCACGATTTTCTACATTGTCGTCATGGAGCATCAAGTCCAAATTTAAACGGGTACAATCATCATAGTCCTCAGGTTCGGGATTGTAATTATCATCAGTTTTCTGAGATAATGGGGTGTACTGACTCAAGAAGGAGTGTTGTAACACGAAGGTGTGTTGGGTGAGGGCTCGTGAGATCATTGATCTAATACAGGGAACAACACACATAAAGAGTACACAGAATAATACTAATATCACAATTAGTGGTGTTAACCATTTCAAAAGAACTTGCCACCATTGACCAGAAAGGAACCAAGAAGACAGGTCCCAATTTTGGGGTACATCCTTTAGGCCATCTAGATGTTGGCGCAAACCACGCAATCTGCTAATTATTGCGGTAATATTGTCAGAGGAGTCAGGGATGAAAGTGCAACAGTGTTCTTCGACAGTGTTCTCCACATACACCTCCTGTCTCTGCAAGCAGTAAGTCAAGAGCAATACGATGCTGGGTTATCATAGCCTTCATGGCTGCCTTTTCTGGGTCATTCTTAATGAAAAGAGCAAGGTCAGTAACAACATCAGTAAGGTTTCCCAAGGCCCAATACATGTCATTCATTCTGTGGCTCAAGTAAGCAACTCCATACATAGGGAACGCAGTCATGAAAATACCTCGAAGATCACTTATTAAAGGAGGTGATTTGATAGACTCTGCAGATCTTTTGGTTCGGGAATGGGGCACAACACCTATAGCAGTAATGTTTGTGGTAAATATATATGAAGCAGGAGTCATTTTTGCCAGGTAATAAGTACCACACCATCGTTTGGGGAGCCACAAATAAACGTTATGGCCACATACCCATACGTAATCTCTCGGGCAGGGATACCCGGTTCCACCTGGAACCATAATATTAAGACCTGGTGAGCCAAACCACCAACCTGGGGCTTCTTTTGCAATAGAATAGCTGTCATGTTCCAGGCGATGACATTTTTACCATCACATGATTGATTAGTACCATTACAATATTTATGTTTGGCCACATCCTCACTGTAAGTGGCAATAGGAAAATTTTCAATACACTGACTATTGCCTAAAAGATTAGCTGCATCCTGCCAATATGTACCGCTCTTACTAGTGCAATTTCTCTTAAAACAAAAAGGAATCTGTAATGGATCTCTTGCCAGAGAAAATGACTTCATATTAGTCTTGTTTACAAAACTGGTAAAGTTAGTTGGTAATCTCCAATCAACGGAGGCTGGGTCAGGATTGTAATAGGTGCAGTTTGGCATGAATTCTCTAAAGGATGTCTCCTTACAATATCTGTAAAATGAATAAGCAGCTAGAACACAAATAGAATCTGTTAAATTAGCTGGTTTGGCTGTCAGAACAGGACTGTGACGTGCATGATGAGGAACAATAGAACATACAAAACAATTCGAAACGTTGTATGCTGTTGCAGTCAGCTTAGCTAATTTATACCACTCATTGTCTAGATGGGTGCTGTGGTCAACAAGTCCTCTCTTTGGTCGCTCCCGTGAGTTGTTTCCACCTGTGTCCTGAGGGTTCCTTTGAGCTGGGAATGACCACCATCCCACAGTCATGAACAGTACGAAACACAAAGTTAGCAACACCTTCAGTGCCATGCTTCTACCTGAGAGAGTACCCCTCCGGGCCTCTTTCTTCCCCAGGTTTGAGATGATCTCCCTAAATGGAGGGGGCCACTATTACCCCACACACCGAGGTGTGTATCCCCTTTGTAGCTGGACTTACTCAGGGAAGCAGGTTAGTTCACTTACAGGCACCCGTAGTCTCTTAACGTGTGAAAGGTGAATCCAAGATGATCGTTCAGCGATCCTTACTGCGGTGGGGGTTGTCAGCAATACCTCGTAAGGTCCCAGCCACCTCGCTGAGTCCCAACGCTGCCGGTGATGATTTTTCACGAAGACAAAGTTACCAGGCTGCAGTGGGTTGATCACTTCCTCCTGTGGAGTAGAGAGAGCTCTGACAGAATCATTGTATTCCTTAGTGTTCAAACATTCCTTCAGGTGTTCACTAAGAGTCTTATGTTTATGTGGTATTAGTAATGACAGACCCGGCAATACATAAGGGTGGTGAAAAGCACATTCAAAAGGAGACAATCCCATTTTCTTATCTGGGATGGTATTAATTGTTAGCTTCACTATCTTAAGAGCCTCAGGCCACGTAATGGCCTTACCATGCGTGGTTTTTGCCAGCATTTGTTTGATAGTCCCATTTTTCCTTTCTACCAGTCCAGCACTCTGTGGATGGTAGGTTGTGTGGAATTTCATTTTTGTCCCTACAGCTTTGGTTAGGTCCTCAACCATCTGAGCTGTAAAGTGCGTTCCATTGTCTGCATAAATAATCTCTGGTATTCCAAAAGTTGGGAATATATTATTTTGCAAAACCTTACAGACAAACTTTGCATCTGCCTTAGCAGTAGGATGTATTTCTGTCCATTTTGTAAATGTGTCAATGAGAACAAGGCAGTATTGGAGTTGACCCACTTTTGATAATTCTATAAAATCCATGCACCATTGAGAAAAGGGTGCTTTTGGTGGTGGAAAACTCCTCAGTCTGGTTCTCATTGCACCTTGGGCATTATTTTGTATGCAAACTGTACATTGACTGCAAACCTTTTTCATTTCCTTTAGTATACCTGGACAAAAGAAGTGTTTTTCAGCTATCTTAATCATCCCTTCTGTTGACACATGGCAAGAGCCATGGGTCACCAGTGCCATCCAGCGGTACAGTGAGGGAGAGAGAACAATTTTGTCATCTGCAGTGCAATAAAGTTTGTTGACATTTAAGTGTGTGTGTGGTGGCATAGTCATGTTTTTCTGCTCATCTTGTATAACAGAGAGATCTACTTCTTCCTTGGCGATGTAAAATGCTGTAGCAAGATGTAATTCTGCAGAAAAGCGCTATATAAGTGCAGGTTAGTTAGTTAGTTAGTTAGCACAACGAGCTGCATGATCAGCAAGTGCATTGCCCTTAGTCAATAAATCTGTTCCTTTGGTGTGTGCTGGGCAATGTACAATGGACACAGAGTGTGGAAACATCAATGCATCAGCTAACTGTTTCAGTAAATCACTGTGCTGTGTGGGTTTCCCTGATGACGTGGTAAATCCTCTAATGTTCCATAAAGCACAGTGAGTGTGAGCTGCGTTAAATGCATATTTGCTATCCATGCAGATGGTGACATCAATGTCTCTCGACCATTTTAAAGCAGCAATCAGCGCCAACAATTCTGCCTTTTGGGCAGAAGCAGGCTGGGGTACATTTTCCACAAGTAAGACTTCAGTTAATGTGGTTACTGCATAGGCAGTTGAGGTGGTTCCATCTGGCAACTTCAGTGATGAGCCATCGGTGAAAAGCCAGAGGGAATCAGGTCGCACTGTTTGTGAAAGATCAGGTCGGGGAAGAAATTCCTTCAAAGATTGTTGAACACAATCATGGTTAAGCATTTCAGTGTTGTCACCACCAGAGGGAAGCAAAGTTGCAGGATTGAGGGATGTACACTTCACAAAAGTGAGATGAGGTTGTGACAATAAGGTCATAGTGTACCTCAGACAACGTGCATTGGACAACATTTTGTGGCCATTTTCAGATAACAAAATACCAACAGCATGTGGAACATGTACAGTTAGATTATGGTATAAAAACAATGCCCAACACCGTATTAACAGCGTCGGTGGTTGCTGCGACCGATTGCATACATGGAGGCAGACCGGCGGCCACAAGATCCAATTTTTTAGAATAATAGGACAAAGGTTTGTATTGTCCAGCATGAATTTGGGTTAACACAGCTGACATATACAGTATATGACCATTGACAGCATCACAAAAGAGGTGGAACGGCTCCTCATAGTTAGGAACGTGTAAAGCACAGACAGTGGAAAGCACTGTCTTGAGCGTGGCGATTGCCTTTACATGCACATCTGCAAGTGTGATACTAGCATGCAAATTCCCTTGTGGACCCTGAAGTAGTGTGTACAGCGGAGCCGTGTGTTGTGAGAAGTTTGGCAACCACTGGCGGCAGTAGTTCAGGGTACCTAATAGTGACATCAAATCCTTTTTTGTCTGTGGCAAGGGTAAGCTTTGAATGGTCTTTATTCTATCTGGTTCCAATGTTTTCCCGTCGGCAGTGAGCATATGACCAAGGAATTTAACCTCAGATTGACAAAACTGCAGTTTTTTCTTGCTACATTTTAGTCCATGTTCACACAGGAAGTGCAGCAGGGCCAAAGAGTTCCGTCGACATTGTTCCTCAGTGGAGGAGGCAACCAAAATGTCATCCACATATAACAGAATTTTTGAACCAGCTGGTGGGTTAAATTTAGCCATTAAGGCAGTCATTTCCTGTGAGAAAATGGTTGGACTTTCACAGTAACCTTGAGGTAGTCAGGTGTATGTGTATCTTTTCCCATCAAATGTAAATGCAAACCAAAACTGGCTTTTTTCATGCACAGGGATAGTAAAAAATGCATTACTCAAATCTACCACAGAGAAAATGGATGAATCATGACCCATTTAATTTAGAAGGGTATGAGGGTCTGGGACACAAGGAGCACGTGGGACTATTGCAGCATTTACGGCTTGTAAGTCCTGTACTAATCTCCAGCCAACACTAGGTGGGGCCTTCTTTACAGGGAATTAGGGAGTGTTAACTGGAGAGTCAGGACAAGGGATAATCACTCCATGTTTTAACAAAGCTTTAATAATTGGTTTAATGCCCTCAAGGGCTTCTGGTTTTAAAGGATACTGTTTATTGTAAGGAAATCCTCTCCCGTTAGATCTAATAATCACGGGAGTAGCATTTTTTAGTTTCCCCACATCCGCGTCAACTGTGGACCATAATTGCGAAGGCAAAACATCTAAATCTCATTTAGAAAGTGCATATAGTGGACCACATGTTACTCCAAAGGAATCAGGTGGGCACTCAGTTCCACAGACATAATGAATGTCAAAATAAAGGGTCATGACCACTTGTAAAGGTGCCATAAATAGTCCTGTGGATTGTGAGTACTGCACATTTTTCTTAGGAGTTTTCACCCAATCAGCTGCATGATTTGCCTTCTCAACCATTTGTCCGCAGTCAGCCCAAAAGTAATTGTCTGGTCCCCATAGGGACATGTGAGGTGGAGTGTTAACATCATGCAAGGAGGTAACATCTTCGGGCAATTTCACCGACAGTGCAGCTGCTCCTTGCTCATTGAAAATCAAATTGTCCGTCTGCACTGTGATGACATCTTTGTCATACAATTTGTCAGCCAAGGCACAATCAAAAGGTTCAAAACATCTGATGTATTTCATAGTAACGTGCAGTGGCTGTGGACTTCCTAGTCCTTCAAGGATATGACCTGGCAGTACAGCAGCCATGAGGGTGGTGCTTTTTGTACACAATGTCGTGACCGCTGCACTGTCTTCTTTTAAGTCATAGCTAAACAATGTACCACACCCTTGATCATCAGGTTCGTCATTGTGTGCCAGAAATGTCTGCTCTGTTCTTAAAACAGTATAATCATCTTTTTGAGGGTCAGGCCCTAAAGTGATAGCAAGTTTAAATAACACATCTCGTCCTAGCAGGTTCACTGGACAGGAGGGCGCCACAACAATTTCAGAAACACACGTCATACCTGTAGAGGGGTCTGTTAAAGTGATTGGGCCATAAAGGCTCTCGGTGGTGGTGCCCCCTCCTGCATTTTGAACTCTGATTGTTCCTCCAGTGAATCCAGCTCCTGCAGGTACTTTACGGACGGTTGTGCATGTAGCCCCTGTGTCACAAAGAAATTCAACCTCTCTTCCGTTCACTAACAATGTTATTGTCGGGGCAGATAATGCACTACTGTACATAGACAAGTCTAGAACATTAGTAGGTCTTGGTAGTACGTCAGTCAACCTTTTTTGTTGGTCCAAAATTGTTTGTCGGTCTTCAGGAGAGAGCTTGTCACAGTCGGTTAGTCATGCTCTCCACCCCTCTTGTCCTTGACTCCCTGAGGGTCCTGGTCTCGGTGGACCTTGAAAGCGTCCTCTGCCTCTCCCTCTATGGTCATTACCAAATCTTTTCCTGCCTCTACCTCTTCCTCCCTGTTCAACATTCTGTCTCTGTCCTACAGTACATTCACGCCACCAGTGTCCTGGTTGGCCACAGTTAAAGCAAACATTCTGATTTCCATTATTCACCTGCCTTTGCTCTCATCTTTGGTCGTGCTCCTCCCTGTGTCATTCTAGCAACATACACCTCGTCTTCTTCTTCCTGGCTACTGAGAAATAAAGGTATTAAGATAAGATAAGATAAGATAAGATAAGATAAGCCTTTATTAGTCCCACAACGGGGAAATTCCAGGATTGCAACAGCACAGGGATAGCAACACTCAGAGCAACAATCAGAAGGCAAGAAAAAAAGCAAGCAAGCAAGAGCAGCTAATATACATATGTACATATTACTATAAAATATATATATACACACACACAGACACACAGTGCAGAGCATTGTAGCTGGATGGAATAAATATATGAATATATAAACACAGTGCGGAGCATTGTAGCTAGATGGAATAAATATGTAGATATATAAACACCCACAGTATGGAGCATTGCAGCTAGGTGGAATAAATATGTAAATATATAAACACACACAGTGCGGAGCAATGTAGCTAGATGGAATAATATTTACATAATGTATTGTTCTTTGTTTTAACTTTTTACTTTGTTTCACCGACTCTTCAGCATGGAGGACATGGTTTTTAAATTCTTCCAATGGACATCCTTTGAGATTAATGCAGGTTGACCTCACCATACTAGAGATATCACTAGGGAGTGCGTCTAGAAGGCCATATTTGAACAAGATTAGGTAAGGTCGATCTGGATCTGCCAGATGGGCATCCCTCTGCATGCCTATGGTTTTTTTGAAATGAGCCATATATCTTGCCCAAAATTCAAATATGTCCTCATCTTTTTTCATTCTGACATTACTCAAATCGTTCAGCGACGACGGAGGGCTATAATGTTTCTCTATTTCCTCAATAACCTTAAGCATTTTATCTTTGTATTCTTTCCATGTCTCTTTTAAGAGAGTTTTTCCCTGGACCTGATCCTCATAATTGTCTTCAAAATGCTTTGCGATAAAATCATTCACTTTGGTACCACACACATACCTCATTACCTTAAACATTTCGGTGGGGCTCAAATTAAAAACAGTCAACAGGTCCTTTAATTCCCGTATACACCCAATAATGTCGTCTTCAGGCTTCGGTATGGCTGCTTGCAGTAATTCCTGCGGGGTCCACGGCTTAACTTGCATGGCATCTTCGTTTTCTCCATGTTGACCCTTGACTACTTTACACACCACAGGAAAAGCTTCTACTGGGTCATTTTTAGGATAATATTTTTCCTCTATTCTCTTGGCTTCCTGCAGCAATTCTGAATAAGGACCCTCCTTAGGATCCGTTGTGGGGTAAGGTGGGGGTGGTTGTGAACCATTTGTTTCTGGTTTCAGTAGTGGTTCCGTGTTGCTCTGATTTTCATATTTTCTATTTTCATTTTGTTTGTTTTTCTCCCTGCCTTCATCGGCTTTTGTTTTGGCGTCTGCAGCCACCATTGCCCAGAGATTAGCACAGTGAAGTTCAGGGTGGTGCCCCTTTTTGTCTTTGCCTTTGGTGGTCATTTTTATCGTTGCCACCAATACTTGGCATTCATCCACGTTAAGTGTGGGTTTAAAGGAAAAGTATTTTTCCCATTTGCTTAAATATTTGTTAGGATCCTTTACCTGGTCTTGTTCTTTTAATTTGTCGTTATAATTTTTTACCGTTCGGAGCGCAGTTTCCTCTTTTTTCTTTTGCTTATTTTTTACTTTATTTGTTTTTCCTGTACAGTTACCCATTGTTCTTGTTAGTCAGGGTACGCCCACCACAACACTATTACTCCTTTAAAACGCGCTCACCTGTCGATGGAACTAGATGCTCACGCAACTTGTATTAGGACTCCTGTAATTTCTTACAGAATCATTACCTGGTATGATCAGATAGGAAAAATATAGGACGCCGCCTTATATTACCATTACTAGCTAAAGCTTGACCTATCAGTCGATACACAGCACCTTTACTTTCTGAAACCTGACTCCTCGGCTGGAATACAACACAATCCTTATTTCTTTGTTATTTCAGAAAATATTTTACTTACTTTTATGGCTCTACTAGCGAGGATGATCGTCACTAGACAGAGCCAGGATGTCAGCTTCCTCCCCTGCATTCCCTGAAGGCGGGTTTCCAAAACTGACCGTTGGTCAGACCATGCATGGATTTTCAACCCGGGGAAGACGTCTCTCCTGGCACGTCTAGGTGTTGGTCATCCGGGTCACGGCACCATGTATGTCAAGAATCTGAAACCTCAAAAAGACTGTATATTAGGTCCGTACTTCATTAAAGATTCAAGACACAAAGAATTCTTTTATGAGTTTTACTTGCCGCAAGGAGTACAGGCGATGATGACATTCAACACTGCACTGAGGAAGTCTCAGTGTCTTACAGCTTTTATACCAACAGTGTACATGAGTCATACAGGCAGTTTGAGTCATACAGGCAGTTTCTGAGTCATACAGGCAGTTGTCCAATCAATCAAGTTCACAGTATTTTTCCACTACTTATATATCAATGGTCATATAAAATGATAAATGAAAAACAAGTATGTACATTTTCTGACAGTTCTTAAGCCAAAAGGACCGGAGGGGTGACCCAGGAGGCGGCTCCCCCATGGGAAGGACCAAGGACGGAAAGCAGGGCCGTAGTGGGGGAACCACGACAGCATCTGGCGGTGGAGGAGGATGGGGGACAACGACGACGTCTGGCACAGGAGGAAGGGGGACCATGATGTCCTCGGGCTGGCTGGTTGCACCTTCGGTGGTCCCGGGTTGAGACATCGTTCCACCCATGGTGGCTCCAGGCTAGAGCAACGCTGCACCCTCGGTGGTTCCAGGCTGAAGCAGTGCTGCACCCTCGGTGGCTCCGGGTTGGAGCTCTGCAGCACCCACGGTGGCGCCGGGCTAGAGCTCTGCAGCACCCGTGGTGGGCCCGGGCTAGGCCAACGCTGCACCCTCGGTGGACCCAGACTGGGCTAACGCTGCACCCCCAGTGGGCCCAGACAAGGCCAGAGCTGCACCCACAGTGGACCCAGATTGGGCCAGAGCTGCACCCACAGTGGACAGGCCAACCCGCGACAGCACCAGGCCAAGGAGGCGGTCCACCAATGGGACACCGGACGAGGGTGAAGGAGGAAGGTCCACGGTGACCTCACTGGGGGGGGGGCTGGACCCACAGAGACCTCTGGCTGTGCTGGAACATCTCCGGTGACCCTGGGAGAGAGCTCAGAGGAAACAAACAGAGGAACAGGGTCAGGGTCACCGGTAGCGGCAGCGGCGGAGCCTGGCGAGGTGAGCTCAAGTGCAGCTGGTGGCTGCACCCAACTCTCCTCACTAAGAGCCATGCAAGATCTCTCCAGAACAGATAAAAGGAAAACAAGAGAGAGCACTTGCCTGAGCTCGAGCTCCACTGCCATCCAGGACTCTCGGACGTCTCGGGCCAGGTCTCTTGGAGGTCCAGCTCCGGTTCCAACTCTGCGACAGCGGCAGCAGGCATGATGGTGGTTGCAGTCCTCGTCTCCCCAGATGAAGTGGACCAAGCTGGTGGCTCTTCCGGCGTGGCAGCTGGGAATTGGCTCACCGCTGGCACTGGAAGAGAGTCCTCCAGGTCCACAGGCTCCTCCATCATCCGGCGGTTCTGCTCCGGGGCCAGCAGACACTCAGGGTCCACAGGAGAGAACACAGAGAGGGCTGGTGAGCAATTTGTAACAGCAGCAGGTGGGGAGAGCTCAGGGGACTGCTTTTCCTGAGCCTCCCTACCAGGAATCAGGCAAGGCATATTATCATAAATAGAAGTAGAATGAAATAAAACTTGCCTGTTTTCGCGGATCTCGATGTTGCCTGCTGCTGTATATGAAGCGTTGTCCCTCTCTGTGGCTAAGGTGAGCTTGGGCCCCTCTGGATTGTAGAGGAGTTGCCTCTGTAGTCACTGGGATGGATGTAACAGGGGAAAACAAGGAGGACCTCTCGGCAGCAGGAGAACACGTCGAGTGGATGGAAGTTGCAGCAGCAGCAGAGAGAGCGAAGGCTGACAGGACAGCCGGCGAAGGAGAATGAGAACGAGGAACTGCTGCGGGAATTGTTGGGCTCGGCGTAAGGGAAATGTCTGCTGAAGAGGCAGGGGAATTCCTCCGGCGGTCCGGAGCGGGATGACGTTGTTGTGGTGGAGCTGGAGTTGGCGAACCAGGAGAAGGGATGGACTTCTGCTGTGGAGAACGTCTCCGCTTTGGCTCCGCTGGAAACGCCCCCACCGACAGTCCCGGAAATGATCACTGGAGCGTACAGACCATGGACAGCAGATCTGTGTATTGTGGATAACTCCACAGGGCGGGGAGTGCCTCCAAAATTCCCACTGCTCCATTCAAACTTTCCCAGATTTTCTTGAGTCCATGGGCGGTGAGAGCTTCATCCACAAAGGTTTGGATGAAGTCCGCCGCCCACTCCTCCTCCATGGTTGGAGACCCCGCTGCCAATCTTCCCTTGTTTGTGTGAGGACGGTGTGCTGGGGACATGATGAGTTCCACTTCACAGGTGAGTGAAAAAAAGGAAAAAACACAAAAAGACAAAAAAGCACACTACAGTAGCTGGGCCCTAACTTGGCAGTAGCATTCTGTCATAAATTGGTCCCTTCGGGGCAAAAAGATAGGCCCAAGCGCTTAACTGCAGTGTGACATTTATTAACAAAAAATCCAAAACAGTGCAGACAATACAAAAATGCAAACAAGAATGACTTACTTAAAGAGGCACTCCAGAGCTGGGTTAGCTCTGGAGGAGAAGAGGAGAACACGGGGGGGTAAAGTCCATACAATTCCAAACAGAACAATGTTGCCGCAGTGAAACAATGAACTGACAGAGCTTAAGTACTGGGCAGACAAATGAGCAGCAGGTGTGGGCTGAGCAGGCAGGTGAGCTAATTACCTAACTGTCCACAGCTGAGGTGGCAGGAGAGCAGACTGTAAACAGCTAGTGGGAGTGCTGAGAGAGAAGGGTACATGAGAGACAACAACCCAAAATATACACAGAAAACTGACAAAATAATAACAGACATGCAAAACTCAGAAATAAATTGAGTCTGAGCTCAGAAGGAATATTTGAGCTCAGACTCATGACAATGTTACCTGATGGTCTGGTTATGTTTATGCAGTGCTAGCTGTGTGCCACTGAATTTCCACACCTGATTGAAGAAAATCATCACCAGGGGTTCTGGTTTTCTCAAGAGGGAGGTAAATGTGGTATACTACTAGGTCCACCTTAAGTACCACCTTAAGGGCCTTGGACATGCGGACGCATTTGCACAATGACGTCACCATGTCAGGGGTATATTAAGGAGCTATCAGCGGGATGTCTGAAGATACAGCTGAGGTTCGATTGGACACAGCAATGATGATAGAAGGACTACAGCTCCTGACCAAATAGAGTGATGATATAGAATGAAGTACGATGATATAAGATAAGATAAGATAAGATAAGATAAGCCTTTATTAGTCCCACAACGGGGAAATTCCAGGATTGCAACAGCACAGGGATAGCAACACTCAGAGCAACAATCAGAAGGCAAAAAAAGCAAGCAAGAGCAGCTAATATACATATGTACATATTACTATAAAATATATATATACACACACACACACACAGACACACAGTGCAGAACATTGTAGCTGGATGGAATAAATATATGAATATATGAACACACAGTGCAGAGCATTGTAGCTAGATGGAATAAATATGTAAATATATAAACACCCACAGTATGGAGCATTGCAGCTAGGTGGAATAAATATGCAAGTATATAAACACACACAGTGCGGAGCAATGTAGCTAGATGGAATAATATGTAGATATATAAAAACACAGTGCGGAGCATTGTAGCTAGATGGAATAAATATATAGATATATAAATATAAACACACCCAGTGCAGAGCATTGTAGCTAGATGGAGTAAGTATGTAAATATATAAACACACACAGTGCAGAGCATTGTTGCTAGGTGGGATGAAACAGCATAACCGTCTATTTAGTTATCCTACATGGTATGATTATGTGCCCATACATATTCTCACCCTCCATAGCGACCGGTATGTTCCTAGTTGTATGCCGGAGAGGACCATTGTGTAAGTCTATTGCATCTTTTGCATTCAAAAACTATTAGTTTGTTACGTCTTTTTGCTATCTCTGCGAGCAGCCCTGCTTAGGTTGTACAGTCTGACAGCCGTTGGTAGGAAGGACCTACGAAACCTCTCGGTTGTGCACCTGGGATGATGTAGTCTGCTGCTAAATGAGCTCCTCAGTGCATCCAGTATGTCCTGCATAGGGTGGAACTCGGACTCCAGCAGAGATGACAGTTTAGCCACCGTCCTTCTCTCTCCTATCTCCTCCATCGGATCAAGGCGTTGCCCCAGGAGAGAGCTAGCTTTCTTAATCAGTTTGTTCAGTCTCTTCCTATCGGCTGCAGTAATGCCACTGCCCCAGCAGACCACTCCAAAAGTGATGGCTGATGCCACCACCGTGTCATAGAATGACTTCAGCAGCGCCCCTTGTACACCAAAAGACCTGAGTCTCCTCAGCAGGAACAGCCTGCGCTGTCCCTTCTTGTAGAGTGCGTCAGTATTGTGTGACCAGTCTAGTTTATTGTTCAGATGAATACCCAGGTACTTGTAGGATGTCACCATCTCGATGTCTGTTCCCTGTATATTTACTGGTGCTGTGAGGGGCTGCCCATGCCTGCGGCAGTCCACCACCAGCTCCTTAGTTTTCCTCGCGTTGATCTGGAGGCAGTTCCGATGGCACCAGTCCACAAAGTCCTGGATAAGCCCTCTGTACTCAGCTTCATCTCCGCTGGAGATGAGACCAACGATCGCAGAGTCATCAGAGAACTTCTGTAGATGGCAATGTGTTGTGTTGTGTGAGAAGTCCGCAGTATAAAGAGTGAACAAGAAGGGAGCCAGCACCGTTCCCTGGGGGGCCCCCGTGCTACTGATGATCGTGTCGGAAACACAGTCCCGGGTTCTCACAAACTGAGGCCGGTTCGTGAGGTAGTCCAGGATCCATGATGACAGGTGCTGGTCCACCCCTGCGCGCAGCAGCTTGTCCTTCAGGATCATCGGTTGGATGGTGTTGAAAGCACTGGAGAAGTCAAAGAACATGATCCTCACCATATTCCCGGGCTTCTCCAGGTGGGACAGAGAACGGTGAAGGAGGAAGATCACCGCATCCTCCACCCCAATGCCATGCTGGTAGGCGAACTGGAGTGGATCCATCGCTGGTTCCACCAGGGGGCGGAGATGAGCAAGGAGCAGTCTCTCCAGGGTCTTCATCAAGTGGGACGTCAAGGCCACCGGTCTGAAGCTGTTCAGGTCTTTGGGGTGGGAAGTTTTTGGTACAGGTACCACACAAGATGTTTTCCACAGCTGTGGTACCCTCCCCAGTTTCAGACTCATGTTGAAGATATACGTCACAATCCCACACAGCTGGTCTGCACAGGACTTGAGGAGCTTTGCGCTGATGCCGTCCGGTCCCGACGCCTTCCTCGCCTTGATCTTCCTCAGCTCCGTCCTCACCTGGGTCTTGGTCAGGGTCAGGATGGGGGGCTGTGTGTTGGGAGTGGGGGGGGTGTCGGTGGAGTGGGGAGTGGGTAGCAGGACTTGATTTCTTAGAGGCAGCAGTGGTTGTTGTGCAGACAGGGGGGAGGGCGGTTGGTCAAATCTATTGAAAAACAGATTCAGGTTGTTCGCCCACTCCCTGCCCCCCGTGGCCTGGGGGGAGGTATTCTGGAGCCCCGAGATGGTTTTGAGGTTTCTCCAGACCCCGCTGATGTCGCTCTGTTGCAGCTTGTCCTCCATCTTCTTCCTGAAGCTGTCCTTGCCTTCTCTGATCTTTCTCCTCAGCTCCCTCTGTACGGACTTCAGCATCTCCCTGTTCCCCGACCTGAAGATCCTCTTCTTCTCTCTCAGAAGTGTTTTTATCTCAGGGTTGATCCAGGGTTTGTTGTTTGAGTGACGCCGTATGGTCTTGGTGGGAACGGATTTGTCCACACAGAAGCTGAGGTAGCCCGTGAAGGTGTGAATGAGGCCATCGATGTCCTCACCATGTGGATCGCAGAGCTGCTTCCAGGCAGTGGCTTCAAAACAGTCCTTTAGAGTGTCCATTGTCTCCTCAGACCATAACTCCACTGTGTGCATGGCCGGAGGTTGTCTGTGCACTAGGGGTTTGTACACCGGTCGGAGATGAACCAAGTTGTGATCCGATCTCCCAAGTGGGGGGAGTTGTGATGAGGTGTACGCCTCCTTAGTGTTTGCGTAGAACAAATCCAGTGTTTTATTGTCTCTAGTGTGGCATGTGACATACTGGGTGAAAGTGGGCAGAATGGGAGACAGTGAAACGTGGTTGAAATCGCCTGAGATGAGGAGAAGAGCATCTGGGTGTTCTGTCTGCAGCCTGCTGGTTACTGAATGGATGACGTCACGCGCTGTCCCAGCGTTCGCCGTCGGATTTGCATAAACAACAATGCAGATCACGTGTGAGTGTTCTCTCGGGAGATATGTAGGCCTCATGCTAACAGCTAGCAACTCAATGTCTTTGCTGCAGTGTCGTTGTTTAACAGTGATATGTCCCAGTCTGCACCAGTTGTTGTTAACATACATGATCACTCCACCGCCCCTAGTTTTGCCACTCTCTGGTGTTCGGTCAGCTCGTATCGTGTGAAAACCCTCCAGCTCAATGTTAGCATCTGCTGCTAGTTCAGTTAGCCACGTCTCAGTAAACAAAAGGAGAGAGCACTCCCGGTAAGTGCTATCATAACGGGAGATAGCCGCTAGCTCATCTAACTATCCCAGTATCGACCGTACATTTCCCATGACAACAGATGGAAGGGAGGGTCTGTACCTTATATTTTTTGTCCTCCGCCTTACTCCAGCCCGGCAGCCGCGGCGTTTTCGCCTCAGTTCTCTCGGTATGTCGAGTTTTTCCAGTGGGACCGGGTGGCGGTTAAATGCTAGCAGCTCTTCCCTGTTATATCGTATCCTGCTATAAACAGTGGCTCCGTCCACCGGCTCAGGAGACATTTGGGATGATCTGTGTGTCCGTGATATAAGTGGGGTGAAAAAGAAAAAAAAAAAAAAAAAAGTGATCAAAAGAGAGAGGAAGGGAAAAAAAAAACTCGGAATCGAGCCGCTGTTGCAAAAGGCAGCCGACTGGTGTGGCGCCGAGAGAGAGATATATAGAATGAAGTAATGAAGGTGATGAACCGCCAATCAAATCTAAAAGAAGAAGAAGAGACGGTCTCTTTTGGTGTGCCGCCTCTATGCCAGCACCAACGTATGCTAACTGTTTATTAGCATACCAGCCTGTTCATGTGTTACATGTGCTGTTATACATGTGCATCTTTGATAGAGAGCTACTGTTTAGCACAGCCATCGCCTCTGCTGTCCCCGTTTTCCAGACATAACAGAGCTCACAGCTGGGAAAATATTACTTGCCTCCACAAAGAGGGGAGACCACTGTGTGTTTACACTTGTATCCCGCCATAATCCATAGCAAGAGTGTGGATACCACCCGACACTTCGTTTCAGCTCTACAGAGCTCCGGCCCATCTGTCTGCAGGTGAGTGGCAGTCTCATTTTTTTTTCCCAATTAGTTTAATTGCAGTATTGATACTTTCACTCTGAGACTGATTAGCAATCAGTTCTCTCAGATGCAAATTTACGTGTTTTCTGCATGTTCGCATTAACTTTACATGTAGGCAAATGACATTTAATCCTAAATAAGAGTCTGTAGTTTTGGTAAGTGGACATACCTGTGGTCAGAACAGACATAGACATGGGTCATATCCTCCCTCCGTTTCCACATCTCATTGCTAAGACGCATTCTCCTTCAGCAGACATTAGCCCCCAACATCCTCCTTAGATAATCTTTGCTGGCCAAAGAGAATCTAAAAAATGTATAGTTCTGCTTGCCATTGTCATTTAGCATAAGACGATGATGGCTACATGAGCCAATTCCACACCATTTTGGCATATTCCTTGTTTAAATTTAGTTAACATTTCCATTGAAATATATTAAGATCTGGATTTGTTTATACCTTGCTCTGCCACTATAAGTGGTGTAAGTGTAGACAGCCATCTTGTCAGAAAACTGGTATATCCGGTTGAAAGCCTTTCATAATAAAAACACAATGAAACAGAGTCCATCGTTGAATCGATATCAAGCTTTTATTTTCAAATAATTTCAGGAAGTGCTGAGTTGTGTGAGAGAAAATTATACATTAAGCTCAAATTTTATTTATTTATTTTTTTTTTTTTTTACCTTTTTTCCTCTCGTTTTTCAAACTGACATCCTGGCAGCAATGGAAAAACTTAATGCCTGAGGGTTGGCTGTGAGACTTGCTAGCTAGCTTGGGAAGCTTGAATAGTCTAAAAAAATTGCTGTAATCCTAGACTAATCAAAACTCAAAGCTTTTGGCTCAACAGTGCACATGTTGTATCTGTACACATGTACAAATATCTGTATATTGTAGTCATCTGTATAAGTAGTATGTCTCCTCTTCCTTCCTTGTTCTCTGTCCTCACCACCAACCAGTTGTGGAAGATGACTGCCCCTCCCTGAGCCTGGTTCAGCTGGAGGTTTCTTGCTCATAGGGGATCTTCTGATTGTTGGGGTTTTCTCTGAATTACTTATGATTTGTGCCTTATGTATCTAGTAGGTTGAGATGGCTTTTTGTTGTGATCAGGCGCCAAGTTGAACTGAACTTAAATATATTTGTCTTGAGTGTTAGGAAAAGAAAAGTGCCAGCACAGTCCTACCTATAATGATATGCCGTGTATGCCATATTAGTATGAGGTTTATGAAATATAAATATCTTAGACAAACATATAGATAATTTGGGTAAGTGGTTTAAGCTAGTCAGCCAAGTAAAAAAAAGTGTTACACTTCATCTCTCTTACCATTAGGCTACTTTGTATCTTATTCATATCTCCCTGTCTTCTCACACACTCTTGAGCTCAGCTGTCTAACAGATGGATGGATAGACAGAGAGTTCCAAGCAGCTAATTTAAACAGAGCGTTTGTGTATGCCTATACATGAGTGCACACTTGTGTGATAGAGCATTAGCAACTGAAGACAAAAAAAGAAGCCGAGTAAGAATATCCTGCTATGATTCCCAGAGCCATTTGTCTGATGGTGGACAAGTCAGAAAGCAAGGGAATAAGAATATTATGCTAAAACGGGGAGGACCGCAACAGTAGTACTGACACAGAGGGATGATGGGATTCTAGAGGAGGGATGGCTGCTGTGCATGCAGACTGTGTGAGTCTCTAAACGGGGCATCCGAGAGGAAGCACGGTAGAGTAAGCCGTCTCTAACCCTTCATGCTGTCAGAAGCATCTGTCAACCGGCTGCAAGGGATGAAGAGTGAGAACGCATTTTTTGTCTCACCAAACCAGGACCAGCGGTCCAGTTCAAGAGGTGGGGTTTCGCTGCGAGGAGAATAAGTTATGAGTGGGGAGGTGGAGAAGAGCAATGATAGAACGATTGGACGAAGAAGGAAACCTTTTCAGGCCAGACCGCTGTGATGGAGTGGCAGCCATACTGGATGAGTCATCCTAGCCCAGGGGAATGATGGGTACTTTTTCAAATCGTTGTCACGTCGTATTCTGTGATTAACAGGAGGCAGGAGCCGAAGAGGAGATGATCAGTTTTATGTCCCCATCCAACAGTGCCGTGACTTGCAGTGATGAGGTGCAATCAAAGTGTGTTACCGTTGATCCGTTGAAGAAAACAACACTCATCTTTTATTTTTAAACACAAAATATATCCAGTGACATCAAGTAAATATAATATCAGATTTCTGTCTCTTTTCTGTTATTTTTCACGTGCAGTTGATTCCTTTAGTGGTTCCAGGAATTTAGCTTTCAAATTTTTTATTTTTGCTTAACAACTGGGCCTGTTGGTCCATGTTTTTCCGAATTAAGTTGGTTTAAAGTTTGGTCAAACAAAAGTAAATCTGGCACATCAGGAGAAATTTTGCACAGTTTTTGCTGATATCTTTATGTTCTAATGCAAGTACTACAATGAAAAATCCACTCTTGCAGATGTACTTTGGCTCAGAGCTTCCCAGTTTAAGTTTCTTCTAAGTTGCAGTGATGAAAATTATTTTATATCCCTGGCTTTATGCCTGGTGTTAACATGCATCTCTTGTCAGGATTTGTAAAGACACCATTAAGATGGATTACACTTAGATCTCCCATTCTCCAGCAAAATGAATCCATCGTTCACATCATTTCTGTCAAGTTCCAAACTTAATTGCTTGGCGTGCAAGATATGCATTTGCTTTATGGTTGATTAATATACGTATATCACATTCTGCTCTGCACAGTTGTGCTATGCTTAAAATGAGAGCTTCATGGCAAGAAGTTTCTTGATTTAACTCATCTCAGGGACTTTCTTTATAAAGTTTGCATGCTCTGACTGTGTTTTTATGGCAGGAGTAGGTTTGAATGTGAGAGGGTGTGGTTGTCTGGCGATCTGTCTGTATCCTGCTCCTCACTCTGACGTCTGGGATATGATCCAGTTTCCATTTGACCCATGGTTAAATAAGTGTTTAAGGAGATGAGTGGATGATGTAGATTTTCAACCTTGCTCTCTTTTAACTGGATCAAACACAACATGAAAAAGTAGGTGACAGAACTTATACCCCCTTACACAGGGATGGAGGTCATTGGGAGATCAATGATATCATTGCACACACCTTGACCTCCCAAGAATCTCATCGATCTCCCAATGATCTCTCAGCGATCTTTCAATGAAAGCCACATTTTCCCTCCCCGAAGGCAGAGATGGCTGAGAGATCAGTGAGGAATTGCTGGACTTTTAATGAGAGGCCAATAGAGTTCATCGAAAGCTTGCAGAGAAATCATTCCAGGATCGATGAGATTGTTGAGTGATACTTGAGAGTTCATTGAGTTTGTTGAGAGATCGCTTTCCTATGGTGATCGTTGAGCACACATGTGCACAGGAAGACGTAAACTGCAGCTCAAGGACTTCCCCTTTGCTCCCAGAAGTTCCCTATTGGAGAGCTTTTTTTTTTAAAGGCATAGATTTTAATACTCCTCCAGGAAAACACCTGTCATGTCCGCTGCGTAACTTGCAGCGAACATATGAATGGATATGAGCCCAAAGTGCAGTAATGTAACGTGTTTATTTATAAAAGGGTAAATGTACAAAATGTCCAAATAACGGTCACTGTTGAGAGAAGATGAGACAACCGGCTACAAACTCCATTGGCTTGGATTAGATGCCAGTCGCGCTCCAGGCAGGGTAGGAGCAGAGTGGAAAGGCATAAATGAGGAAAGACTTACATACATGTTGGAGCGGAAAGGCTCTGAGGTACAACACGGTTCAGTCCAGGGAAAAACCAACAGGTGCGAGCCAGGAAGTCCAATGTTGACTTAAGCTGCCACACTGACTGATCACACTGCCTCCCCATAAGTACACAATATACTAACGAAGGCAAGTGGATACAGCCGTGTGGCAAGCCAGTGCATGATTAATTGGAATGTGTGCGTGTGTGAATGTGTGAGTGTGTGTGCATGTGTGCGTGCATGTGGTGATGAAATGCAACCGGTGAATGTCTGGCAAGAGGAGCAGGTGCGGTTGTAGGACTGGCAGAGAGCAACGCTCAATTACTCTGCTAGCTGGAATTAATAAACAGTAATCAAAGACTTACGACCACAGAATGTGGACGGGGTTGAAAACAACCCCGAACATGACAGTGTCCCCTCCTCAAGGGGTGGAAACCAAACACCCACCGTACCATCAAAAAACAGAAAACAACCCAAAAGAAAACCTGCCCCCCCCCTTCCCACCCGGAAGGCCAACACAACAAACCAGGGTGGGAGGTTGGGGGAAACAGGTTAGGAGGGATCAACCAAGACGAGAAAACACCACAATACAACACAAGATCAACACACTTCCCAACCCTAAAAGCTAAACTAACCCACCCCACCCCCCAAGAGTCCCACAGTTCAGGGGGCCAGCCAGAGTTCAAGGCCCAGCGGGCAGCCCGCAGAATAGTGTCAGGTGGCCTGCCAGGGCATAAGGGCCACCCAGCAAAGGAAATCAGTCTTTCGGGCGGCCTGCCCACAAGATTAAGCCACCAGGACCGGAAGGGCAGATGAGGCGGTGGCCTACCCACTGGGAGGCTGAGAGGTGGGTGGCCAGACAGAGGAAGAGAAACCCCTGCGGTCACTGGTGGTGGAGAAAATAGGTCTCCGACGGTGCCCAGCAGAAGGAGGAGGAACACCCACAGGGTCTCCAAAAGGAAAAAGACGACCCTGGTGTCCCCAAAATGTCCTGTAGCACCCTCGGTGGTCCCGACGTGAGACTGACACTCGGTGGCACCCGCAGTGGACCCGGGCTGGGCCATGGCTGCCTCTCCGGTGGTCCCGGCCTGGGACAACGTTGCAACCACGATGGACCCAGACCGAGCCATGGCTGCACCCACGGTGGAGTCCGGCTGGACCCCTGCTGCACCCGCGGTGGGACCCGGCTGGGCCACTGCTGACCCAATTCCATCTTGGCCATGGGCCAGCCGACCTACATGAGCACCCAAGCAAGGAGGCGATTGATCATGGGCACCCTGGAATGGAACTGGGCACCCCCGACGACCACCTCAACAGGAACCTCGATGACCTCCAGTCACAAACCTGGATCCACGGACTTGTCCAGTGATAGTGGACTCTCTCTGGCAACCCTGAAAGAGGACTCGGATAGCGAGGAGGAAGGGTCACAGTCGCCGGCAGCGGCAGAGCCCAGCAAGGCGAACTCAAGTGCAGCGTATGGCTGCAGCTGGCTCTCCTCACCTGAAGCTAGGCAAGAATGCTCTATTATAGAAAAGAAAAAGACAAAAGAGAGCACTTGCCTTAGCTCAAACTCTACCGCCGTCCAGGACTCCGGCGATCCGGGTGATGTCTCCTCAGGTTCGGCCTCCAAGAGTTTCTGGAAACTAAGGTGCTGACATTGCTGTGGCAGCCTCCGCAGCTGGCGTGATGGTGGTCTCAGTCTTGGCCTACTCCAGTGAAGGTTCCAACGCAGGTGACTTTCTCGGCGTGGATTCTGGAGGTGGAATCTCCCATTGCGCTGGACCCCAGGACACTGAAGCCAGGGGACACTCTTTCATTGGCACAGGCTTCAGGTTGGTCACAGTGCCCTCTCTCTGTCCGTTGAAGTTCTGCGGGGCCGGGCTGAGTCTTTCAGCACCGTGTGCTACTCCTTCATCTGGTGACTGAGCTCCAGGGCCTATGGATGCTCAGAGGCGAAAGGAAGAGATACGGAGAGGGTAGGTGAGACATTTACTGCTGCAACGGGTGGTGAGGACCCAGTGGACTGCATGCTCTGGGCCTCACTCATGGGAGCCAGGTAAGAAAATTTATCAGATTGATGAATGGAATGAAAAATCACTGGCCTGTTCCTCCCAGGTGTGATGGTCTCCGCTGCAGCTAGCCCGGTCTCCTCCATCTTTGTGTCTGCGATGAACTTGGGCCCCTTGGAAAAACCTGAGGAAACCGCCCCTGCACACTGGATGACCGCTGGAACCGAGGGAGGACTGGCTACGCTCCCAGTGGTCAATGACGGCATCGTGGGCAAAGGATCCTCAGCTGCGATGGCCCCGGGGAGGAAGGCTGACTTGACAGCCAGAGCAGAGTTCCAGGGGGCTGGAGATTTTGGAGTTCCTCCTGGGCACGGCGTACACGATTCGGCAGGCTGAAAAACGGTAAAGGTCCTTCCATGGTCCATGGCCTTCAGAGAGGCTTGGTCCTCCCCCTGGTGATCAGATGGACCCTCAGGCAGATACAGGGAGACACAAAGGGAACAGAAGTCATAACTTCTGCAGCTTGAAGAGAAAACACAGACAGTAGCGCAGCCTGCATCTCCCTTCCAGGTGACAGACAAGGTTTATCATTTTCAGAAGAAAAAGGATGAAAAAACACTTGCCTGGCAACCCGGGTATGGGAGTCAACCGCAGGTTTGTGTAGCAGAGGAATGGGCCCATGGTCGGGACGAGGGTGATGAGCCTCCGGCTTCCGGGGATGCTTCTTCTCCCCACGGGGCGATTCCCACGTCAGAGCGGCTTCTTCCTGTCCCTCGCTCTCCCATGAGTAGGAAAAAATGGATGCCAAGATGGAGGCAGCATCTGCGCAGCTCCACAGATAAGGGCGCATCTCCATCAAACGTGCTGCGCTGTCCTGGCTCACATGGACTGATTCGGGAGTGCCGGTGGTCTGGATCTGTGACAGGAGACCCTCCAGGGCACACATGCCTCGCAGCTCCACATCATCCAGCCAGGACATGATTCTCCAGTTCAGGTGGGTGAAAAACACACAAAAATGAAAGGGGGAAAAAAACAACAACACGCTACTCACTGCTAGGGCTCTTTGTAGTGGCAGCTTACTGTCATGTCCACTGCGTAACTTGCAGTGAACATATGAATAGATATGAGCCCAAAGTGCAGTAATGTAACGTGTTTATTTATAAAAGGGTAAATGTACAAAATGTACAAATAACAGTCACTGTTGAGAGAAGATGAGGCAACTGGCTACAAACTCCATTGGCTTGGATTAGATGCCAATCGCGCTCCAGGCAGGGTAGGAGCGGACAGGAAAGCCATAAATGAGGAAAGACTTACATACATGTTGGAGCGGAAAGGTCCTGAGGTACAACACAGTTCAGTCCAGGGAAAAACCAACAGTCGCAAGCCAGCAAGTCCAATGTTGACTTAAGCTGCCACTCTGACTGATCACACTGCCTCCCCATAAGTACACAATATACTAACGAAGGCAAGTGGATACAGCCATGTGGCAAGCCAGTGCATGATTAATTGGAATGTGTGAATGTGTGAGTGTGCATGCATGCATGCATACATGTGTGTGCATGTGGTGATGAAATGCAACCGGTGAATGTCTGGCAAGAGGAGGAGGTGTGGTCATAGGACTGGCAGAGAGCAACGCTCAATTAATCTGCCAGCTGGAATTAATAAACAGTAATCAAAGACCTACGACCACAGAACGCGGACGGGGTTGAAAACAACCACGAACATGACACCAGTTGCCGATCAAATGTGTTTTAATGTCCAATCACTATATTTTTCCCAGTGATTCTGTGTGATCTGCTGCCTGAGCCCTGAATGTAGTAAATTTAGTATTTCTTTCCTATAAATTTGTCATGTTTTTTGATAAAATTGTTACTTTTTTCCCACACAAATTTACAACAATCTATTCATATATATTTTAAAAAATGCAACTTTTTAAGATAAGATAAGATAAGATAAGCCTTTATTAGTCCCACAACGGGGAAATTCCAGGATTGCAACAGCACAGGGATAGCAACACTCAGAGCAACAATCAGAAGGCAAAAAAAGCAAGCAAGAGCAGCTAATATACATATGTACATATTACTATAAAATATATATACACACACACACACACACAGACACACAGTGCAGAGCATTGTAGCTGGATGGAATAAATATATGAATATATGAACACACAGTGCAGAGCATTGTAGCTAGATGGAATAAATATGTAAATATATAAACACCCACAGTATGGAGCATTGCAGCTAGGTGGAATAAATATGCAAGTATATAAACACACACAGTGCGGAGCAATGTAGCTAGATGGAATAATATGTAGATATATAAAAACACAGTGCGGAGCATTGTAGCTAGATGGAATAAATATATAGATATATAAATATAAACACACCCAGTGCAGAGCATTGTAGCTAGATGGAATAAGTATGTAAATATATAAACACACACAGTGCAGAGCATTGTTGCTAGGTGGGATGAAACAGCATAACCGTCTATTTAGTTATCCTACATGGTATGATTATGTGCCCATACATATTCTCACCCTCCATAGCGACCGGTATGTTCCTAGTTGTATGCCGGAGAGGACCATTGTGTAAGTCTATTGCATCTTTTGCATTCAAAAACTATTAGTTTGTTACGTCTTTTTGCTATCTCTGCGAGCAGCCCTGCTTAGGTTGTACAGTCTGACAGCCGTTGGTAGGAAGGACCTACGAAACCTCTCGGTTGTGCACCTGGGATGATGTAGTCTGCTGCTAAATGAGCTCCTCAGTGCATCCAGTATGTCCTGCATAGGGTGGAACTCGGACTCCAGCAGAGATGACAGTTTAGCCACCGTCCTTCTCTCTCCTATCTCCTCCATCGGATCAAGGCGTTGCCCCAGGACAGAGCTAGCTTTCTTAATCAGTTTGTTCAGTCTCTTCCTATCGGCTGCAGTAATGCCACTGCCCCAGCAGACCACTCCAAAAGTGATGGCTGATGCCACCACCGTGTCATAGAATGACTTCAGCAGCGCCCCTTGTACACCAAAAGACCTGAGTCTCCTCAGCAGGAACAGCCTGCGCTGTCCCTTCTTGTAGAGTGCGTCAGTATTGTGTGACCAGTCTAGTTTATTGTTCAGATGAATACCCAGGTACTTGTAGGATGTCACCATCTCGATGTCTGTTCCCTGTATATTTACTGGTGCTGTGAGGGGCTGCCCATGCCTGCGGCAGTCCACCACCAGCTCCTTAGTTTTCCTCGCGTTGATCTGGAGGCAGTTCCGATGGCACCAGTCCACAAAGTCCTGGATAAGCCCTCTGTACTCAGCTTCATCTCCGCTGGAGATGAGACCAACGATCGCAGAGTCATCAGAGAACTTCTGTAGATGGCAATGTGTTGTGTTGTGTGAGAAGTCCGCAGTATAAAGAGTGAACAAGAAGGGAGCCAGCACCGTTCCCTGGGGGGCCCCCGTGCTACTGATGATCGTGTCGGAAACACAGTCCCGGGTTCTCACAAACTGAGGCCGGTTCGTGAGGTAGTCCAGGATCCATGATGACAGGTGCTGGTCCACCCCTGCGCGCAGCAGCTTGTCCTTCAGGATCATCGGTTGGATGGTGTTGAAAGCACTGGAGAAGTCAAAGAACATGATCCTCACCATATTCCCGGGCTTCTCCAGGTGGGACAGAGAACGATGAAGGAGGAAGATCACCGCATCCTCCACCCCAATGCCATGCTGGTAGGCGAACTGGAGTGGATCCATCGCTGGTTCCACCAGGGGGCGGAGATGAGCAAGGAGCAGTCTCTCCAGGGTCTTCATCAAGTGGGACGTCAAGGCCACCGGTCTGAAGCTGTTCAGGTCTTTGGGGTGGGAAGTTTTTGGTACAGGTACCACACAAGATGTTTTCCACAGCTGTGGTACCCTCCCCAGTTTCAGGCTCATGTTGAAGATATACGTCACAATCCCACACAGCTGGTCTGCACAGGACTTGAGGAGCTTTGCGCTGATGCCGTCCGGTCCCGACGCCTTCCTCGCCTTGATCTTCCTCAGCTCCGTCCTCACCTGGGTCTTGGTCAGGGTCAGGATGGGGGGCTGTGTGTTGGTAGTGGGGGGGGTGTCGGTGGAGTGGGGAGTGGGTAGCAGGACTTGATTTCTTAGAGGCAGCAGTGGTTGTTGTGCAGACAGGGGGGAGGGCGGTTGGTCAAATCTATTGAAAAACAGATTCAGGTTGTTCGCCCACTCCCTGCCCCCCGTGGCCTGGGGGGAGGTATTCTGGAGCCCCGAGATGGTTTTGAGGTTTCTCCAGACCCCGCTGATGTCGCTCTGTTGCAGCTTGTCCTCCATCTTCTTCCTGAAGCTGTCCTTGCCTTCTCTGATCTTTCTCCTCAGCTCCCTCTGTACGGACTTCAGCATCTCCCTGTTCCCCGACCTGAAGATCCTCTTCTTCTCTCTCAGAAGTGTTTTTATCTCAGGGTTGATCCAGGGTTTGTTGTTTGAGTGACGCCGTATGGTCTTGGTGGGAACGGATTTGTCCACACAGAAGCTGAGGTAGCCCGTGAAGGTGTGAATGAGGCCATCGATGTCCTCACCATGTGGATCGCAGAGCTGCTTCCAGGCAGTGGCTTCAAAACAGTCCTTTAGAGTGTCCATTGTCTCCTCAGACCATAACTCCACTGTGTGCATGGCCGGAGGTTGTCTGTGCACTAGGGGTTTGTACACCGGTCGGAGATGAACCAAGTTGTGATCCGATCTCCCAAGTGGGGGGAGTTGTGATGAGGTGTACGCCTCCTTAGTGTTTGCGTAGAACAAATCCAGTGTTTTATTGTCTCTAGTGTGGCATGTGACATACTGGGTGAAAGTGGGCAGAATGGGAGACAGTGAAACGTGGTTGAAATCGCCTGAGATGAGGAGAAGAGCATCTGGGTGTTCTGTCTGCAGCCTGCTGGTTACTGAATGGATGACGTCACGCGCTGTCCCAGCGTTCGCCGTAGGATTTGCATAAACAACAATGCAGATCACGTGTGAGTGTTCTCTCGGGAGATATGTAGGCCTCATGCTAACAGCTAGCAACTCAATGTCTTTGCTGCAGTGTCGTTGTTTAACAGTGATATGTCCCAGTCTGCACCAGTTGTTGTTAACATACATGATCACTCCACCGCCCCTAGTTTTGCCACTCTCTGGTGTTCGGTCAGCTCGTATCGTGTGAAAACCCTCCAGCTCAATGTTAGCATCTGCTGCTAGTTCAGTTAGCCACGTCTCAGTAAACAAAAGGAGAGAGCACTCCCGGTAAGTGCTATCATAACGGGAGATAGCCGCTAGCTCATCTAACTTTCCCAGTATCGACCGTACATTTCCCATGACAACAGATGGAAGGGAGGGTCTGTACCTTATATTTTTTGTCCTCCGCCTTACTCCAGCCCGGCAGCCGCGGCGTTTTCGCCTCAGTTCTCTCGGTATGTCGAGATTTTCCAGTGGGACCGGGTGGCGGTTAAATGCTAGCAGCTCTTCCCTGTTATATCGTATCCTGCTATAAACAGTGGCTCCGTCCACCGGCTCAGGAGACATTTGGGATGATCTGTGTGTCCGTGATATAAGTGGGGTGAAAAAAAAAAGTGATCAAAAGAGAGAGGAAGGGAAAAAAAACTCGGAATCGAGCCGCTGTTGCAAAAGGCAGCCGACTGGTGTGGCGCCGAGACAAATGAGAGGTGTGGCGCCGAGACAAATTTTCATGATTTTTCATGTACATTTGCTCCTCTCACTGATATACTGTTATCCTGTATAAACTATCCTTACAGTCTTTATGGGGCTGGAAGGTGGCAGGTTATAAGAGGGCATGATTTTGACCCATTTTACTGACAGGGGGAACGACCTTTATTTTTTTATTTTTGCAGAGATTTAGTTATTTGAATGGAGATTTAATATTTTATTTGCTGCAAGAAAAGCCTTTTCAGATTTCAAAGATTTATTTATTTTGAACTGATATTTATTTTTGGGTATTTTTTGTCATTGATCTTTTGACCTGTAAATACATAATGTTAAAGATCATGGTCTCTGTGTGAACTGATAATTTTATAAAAATATATGAGGTATTAAATATCTCCACGAGTATATACAGTGGTGTGAAAAAGTGTTTGCTCCCTTCCTGAGTTCTCATTTTTTTTGTATGTCACACTTAAATGTTTCAGATCATCAAACAAATTTAAATTAGACAAAGATTACACAAGTAAACACAAAATACATGTTTTTAAATGAAGGTGTTTATTATTAAGGGTAAAGAAAATGCAAACCTGCATGGCCCTGTGTGGAAAAAGTGATTGCCCCTGATTAAACTCTTGCACTCCGTTGTACCGCGGGCGGGCAAGTCTCTGCGTCCCAGAGCGCACGAGGGCGCTCTCGTGCGCCCTCGTGCGCTCTAGGACGCACGATGGAGCTGCGTAAGCTGCATTTCCGTTCTTCCACTGCAGACACAGCCGCGAACAGATTAGATCATCTGATTGACCTCTCATTCGACTAATAAGAGCCTTGAATTGGGTTTCTGAAACCTTGAAGAACCAATGACTGAAAACCTAGCAAGAAGGACCCGCCTACCAACGCTGTGAATGCAGCGAGCCAATTGAAGCACAGAAGTTTGCGAGCTGTTTTTTGTAAGGCTGGATGAAGACAGACTGCTGCAGCAGATGAAAAAAGGACACGCAGGAAGAACCGTCACAGACCCAGCAGCACGGAGACCACCCACAAGTGCAACCTGCGTGACAGTGACTGCCATTCGTGCATCGGCATGTTCGGCCACAGGCGGTGCTTATTTTGTTTTTGTTCCAGGAGAGTAGACGTTATGATTTTCTTCCATGGTCATCATAGACTGACGGAGGCCGACGACGAAGGCTGAGTGACACACACGCGTTCGCCAGTCTTTTTTTAATTACTACTGTTATTTGTTTTGAAAAATCGTTCGCCAAAAACCGCAATCATGGAAGCGCAAACTGCAATAATGGAATTATGTTTTGATCGGGTCGCGAGACCAGAACCACGAGCGGACCAGCGTCGCGTTCGTCTGACAATGAGGAAGAGAAGTTCGCCAGGACACTGCTGTGAAGAGGTAAGGTGTTATAAGCTAAATTATTCTTTATCCCTGAAAACTGTAATCAAAAATGACTTTTGACCGATCGGTAAATTACAACTGTGCGGTGCACGAAGTCTGAAGTTCGTGCGCCGCGGTACACAGGTTGTGCGCTGCATCCAGACCGTGAACGCCCCCCCCCCGCTACTCTTCTGTAGCGAGGGGGGGGCAGCCGCGGTGACTGCGCCGCTGTCGCCACATCGCCACATGAGTCTATTCCGTCATGTAGCGATGGCCGATGTCCGTCCTCTGTAGCGACACACACACAGACACAGCCCTGAGTGTCACCTTTCATTAGAGCCCAAAATGAAGCTTCTACATTGAATCATTCAAAAGTTACAGACGTTTTTCCAAACTGTGCCATTTGACACAGTTCCAAAACGCCTGGGAACTACCTGAGGAAAAAGCTGTGTAATATATTAATTTTTTGTGGTATTGTTACAAAAGTTCCAAGGTTGTCATAGCCAGGAGCGGCACTGGGGTTTAAGCTCCCAGTGCTCATAAAATGCTCTTTATGGCGTGCGTCTCGAAAAGCCTCTGACAACTAAGTCCAACTCCTAGCCTGCCTGTGTGGTTTAGTCTCTAAGCCCGGCGGAACAGCTTTTACTAATAGGAGAAGGGGCGAGGGCGGATCTCTGGCGCCTTAAAACCAGATGCTTCGGGTAGATGGTGGCTCGTCAACCTGGGAAGGTAGCCCATCTAGGGGAAGGTAAACCCTAATTTCAAACCTCTGCTGCCTTGCGGCATACCCGGTCACGGGAAAGGCTTCGGGAGTCAACCCTGAGGAAAAATCTGGAGTCGGAGCCCCTAAGGCAGTTCTCTGTTGTGCTCAACATCGTTCTGACAGCTCCTGCAACGGCGCTGGTGCCAAAATGTAGCAGCCCTGCTGTTCCTTTGGATTCATCAGTGACGTGGAGAGGGGGGACATGCTGCATGGGCAACATCTTGTCCTCCATATCTTCCTGCCCAGGCTTGAATCCTACCAACGCCCAACGCTGGAAGGTAGAACACCGGATCACTGGAGAGGACACTCCAGCTTCGCCTTTGGCGAAGACAAAACACGGGGAATGACAGTTACCGGTTATAAGCCACTGCTCAATTGGCGTAGAGCGTGGCGCCAGGGGTTGTTCCCGACGGTGGGAGGGATCATCAGATCTCACTGGACAGCTACCGCCCGCCTCAAGCTGGGCAGCCCCCAGCCAATAAGGTGTTGTCCCGCCACAGCTTGCTTTCCTCATTGGGTGCATGGGGATAAGGAGAAATCCAAACAGCAGGCTGAGAACCTTCGCACCAGGCAAGACAATAAAACAAAAGAGACCAACTCTAAAACTGGGAACTTGGAACGTCCGCACTATGATGACAGGACTCGCTGCTAACCTAAAGGACATCAACGACACCAGGAAGACTGCCATCATCAATAATGAGCTGAAGAGACTGGGAGTGGATATCGCCACTCTCCAGGAAACACGGTTAGCTGATGCAGGCACACTGAGAGAGAAGGACTACACGTTCTACTGGCAGGGAAAGGGCAGTGACGAACACAGGGAACACGGAGTGGGCTTCGCAGTGAAGAACACTTTGCTGAAGATGGTGGAACCGGGCAGCACTGGCTCTGCACGACTCCTCACCCTCCGCCTGAACACCACTGAAGGCCCAGTCACCCTCGTCAGTGTGTATGCCCCAACACAGACAGCCACACCAGAGGCAAAAGACGAGTTCTACGAGAATCTCGCAACAACTGTCAGGATCATCCCCAACTCTGAACAACTCATTCTCCTTGGAGACTTCAATGCCAGGTTGGGTGCTGACCACGACTCCTGGCCCTCCTGTCTTGGACCTTTTGGCGTGGGCAGAATGAATGACAACGGACAGCGGCTGCTCGAGTTCTGCACATAGCACGATCTGTGCATCACAAACTCGTTCTTCAAGACCAAGCCCCAACACAAGGTTTCCTGGCAACATCCGCGCTCAAAGCACTGGCACCAGCTAGACTTGATCCTGACCAGGCGCACCTCACTGAAGAACGTGCTAATCACCCGTTCGTTCCAGAGTGCAGATTGCGACACAGACCATTCATTGGTGTGTTGCAAGGTCAAGCTGCAGCTGAAGAAATTCCATCGTGCTAGACAACCTGGAAAGGCACGGATTGACACCAGCAAGATGGCCCAACCAGAACTTGTTGAGCAGTTTGCCTCCACCTTTGAGAAGGAACTTGGTGTACCACAAGGAGGAGAATCTGCAAAGCAGAAGTGGGAAGAGCTGCGAAACACCATCTACCGCACAGCCTTGGCTACCTTTGGGAGGAAGACCTCGAAGTCACAGGACTGGTTTGATGCCAAGTTGACCGAGATGACCCCCGTCATTGAAGCCAAGCGCTCAGCACTTGCTGAGTACAAGAAGTACCCAAACGAGAAGAATCTCCAGATTCTCAGGGCTGCGAGAAGCAAAGTTCAGCAGACTGCTCGGCGCTGTGCCAACGAGTACTGGACTCAGCTCAGCCAAGACATTCAAACCGCTGCCATAACAGGGAACATCCGTGGTATGTACGATGGCATCAAGAAAGCACTTGGTCCGGCTCAGAGCAAGACGGCCCCCCTCAAATCTTCCACTGGGGAGATGATCACAGAGAAGAACAAGCAGATGGAGAGATGGGTGGAACACTACTCCGACCTCTACTCCAGACAGAACACCGTGACACCGTCAGCCCTTGATGCCATCGACTGCCTGCCATCCATGGACGAACTTGACGCCGAGCCAACCATCGACGAACTCAGTAAGGCCATTGATAGCTTGGCCGCTGGCAAGGCACCCGGCAACGACGGCATACCCCCTGACCTGATCAAGCACTGCAAGACCGCCCTACTGCTGCCATTGCATGACGTCCTCTGCCAGTGCTGGAAGGAAGGTGCCGTACCACAGGACATGAGGGACGCCAAGATCATCACCCTCTACAAAAACAAAGGGGAGAGAAGCGACTGCAACAACTACAGGGGCATTTCCCTCCTCAGCGTTGTTGGCAAAGTCTACGCACGAGTTGTTCTCGTTCGTCTACAGAAGCTTGCCGAACGTGTCTACCCCGAGTCTCAGTGTGGCTTCCGCGCTGAGCGATCGACGGTAGACATGATATTCTCCATCCGCCAACTCCAGGAGAAATGCAGAGAACAGAACATGCCTCTGTACGTCGCCTTCATCGACCTCACCAAAGCGTTCGATCTGGTCAGCAGAGAGGGCCTTTTCAAGATCCTGCCAAAGATAGGATGCCCACCAAAGTTGCAAAGCCTCATCGAATCGTTTCACACCAACATGCAGGGGATAGTGCAGCACGATGGCAACGTCTCAGAGCCATTCAACATACGCAGCGGAGTGAAACAGGGCTGTGTACTTGCGCCAACCCTTTTTGGGATTTTCTTTGCTATGCTCCTGAGGCATGCCTTCAGCACAGCAACAGAGGGAATCTACCTGCACACAAGATCTGACGGCAGGCTTTTCAACCTCGCCCGCCTGAAAGCCAGAACCAAAGTACGCGAGGCTCTAATCAGAGACATGCTGTTCGCAGACGACGCTGCAGTCGCAACCCACACACAGCAGGAGCTTCAGACCCTGATGGACTGCTTCTCCCAGGCATGCAAGGACTTCGGGCTTACCATCAGCCTGAAGAAGACTAACGTCTTGGCGCAAGGCACGGAAGCACCACCAACCATCACCATTGATGACTACAAGCTGGAGGTCGTGAATCAGTTCACGTACCTGGGGTCCACGATCAGCAACAACCTCTCCCTTGATACAGAGATCAACAAGAGGATTGGAAAATCAGCCTTCACACTCGCTCGCCTCACCACACGAGTGTGGGAGAATCCCAAACTCTCTGTCAAGACGAAGATGGCAGTGTACAACGCCTGCGTCATCAGCACACTGCTCTATGGGAGTGAGACGTGGACAACATACGCCCGGCAGGAAAAGAGACTGAACTCCTTCCACTTGCGCTGCATTCGCCACATCCTGGACATATCCTGAATCAGAATCAGAATCAGAATCAGGTTTATTGCCATTGTTCATGTAGTACACAAACTAGGAATTTGTCTCGGTACAATGCTGCAACATTAAACATGATAAGATAAGAGAAATAAACTATACATGTAATAAAGTGTAGGATAAGATTAAGTGATACTGGTCAACAGTTAAAATATATATTAGCCAGCAGCAGATACTGTGGAGAACTATATAGTGCAGTCGGTAATGCAGGAAGAAAACAGTGATGATTGAGCTGCTGTACATGGTGCACGAGAGTCACTTAGTGTTCAGCAGTCTAATGGCAGAGGGGAAGAAGCTGTTCATGTGACGGGAGGTTTTAGTCTGGATGGACCGAAGTCTTCTACCAGAGGGGAGGGGGGCAAACAGTATGTGACCAGGGTGTGAGGGATCGGCTATGATCCGGCCAGCACGCCTCCGGGTCCTGGAGATGTACAGATCCTGGAGAGATGGGAGCTTGCAGCCGATCACCTTCTCAGCAGTGCGCACGACGCGCTGCAGCCTTAGTCTGTCCCTGGCAGTGGCTCCTGCGTACCACACGGTTATGGAGGTGGTGAGGATGGACTCGATGATGGCTGTGTAGAACTGCACTAACATCTTGGTGGGTAGCTTGAGCTTCCTCAGCTGCCGCAGGAAGAACATCCTCTGCTGGGCTTTTTTGATGAGTGAGCTGATGGTCAGCTCCCATTTGAGGTCCCTGGTGATGGTAGTGCCTAGGAAGCGGAAGGAATCAGCAGTGGTGATGGGAGAGCCTGAGAGGGTGAGGGGGGGCAGAGGAGTAGTGACTTTCCTGAAGTCTACAATCATCTCCACTGTCTTCAGAGCGTTCAGCTGCAGGTTGTTATTGCTGCACCAGGACGCCAGCTGGGCCACCTCTCTCCTGTAGGCGGACTCGTCGCCGTTGGAGATGAGCCCGATGAGGGTGGTGTCGTCCGCAAACTTGATCAACTTGACAGACTGGTGGCTGGAGGTGCAGGAGTTGGTGTAAAGGGAGAAGAGTAGGGGGGAAAGTACACAGCCCTGGGGTGATCCGGTGCTGATGCTAGTATAGTCTGAGACAGTCTTTCCCAGCCGCACATGCTGCCTCCGGTCCGTCAGGAAGTCGATGATCCACCTGCAGAGGGAGTCAGGCACGTTGAGCAGGGACAGCTTGTCCCGGAGCAGAGCGGGGCGGATGGTGTTGAATGCGGAGCTGAAGTCCACAAACAGGATCCTGGCGTAGGTTCCCGGGGAGTCCAGGTGCTGCAGGATGGAGTGGAGGGCCAGGTTGACTGCATCGTCTACAGACCTGTTGGCTCGGTAGGCAAACTGCAGCGGGTCCAGGAGAGGGGTGGTGATGGACTTGAGGTGGGACAGGACCAGGCGCTCAAAGGACTTCATGACTACAGAGGTGAGCGCTACAGGTCTGTAGTCATTAAGTCCAGTGATCCGTGGCTTCTTGGGGACAGGGATGATGGTGGAGGATTTGAGGCAGGATGGCACGTGGCATAACTTAAGGGAGGTGTTAAAAATGTCTGTGAATACAGGAGCCAGCTGTTTCGCACAGAGTCTCAGGGTGGAGGGAGGCACGCCGTCTGGGCCGGGGGCCTTGCGCGGGTTCAGTCTGGAGAACTGTTTGAGCACATCCTGCTCACTGATGATAAGGGGAGGGGGGGAGGAGGGGGGGTGCCTTAAATGAAGTAGGGAATGTGGAGGCTGTGGAGCTGGAGGGAGGGGGGGAGTTGGACACAGATGACGAGGTGTCAAAACGGGCATAGTGTTGGGACAGTCTCTGACAAAGGGCTTTGTCATCCTGACCTTTAGGAGCCTTAGGTCGATAGTTGGTGATTTGCCTCAGTCCTCTCCACACGGAAGCCGAATCATTAGCAGTGAACTGCTGCTGGAGTCTCTCTGAGTACACAGATTTAGCCCTCTTCAGCTCTCTGTTAAACCGGTATTTAACCTCCCTGTAGCAGTCCCTGTCTCCACTTTTCAGCGCTGCTTCCTTCTCCTTCCTGATCTGTCTGAGCTTAGCTGTGAACCAGGGTTTGTCATTAGAGTAACTCACCCTGGTGCGTGATGGAAGAATGTTCTCTTCACAAAAGTGGATATATGAGTTCACAGTGTCCGTGTACTCATCCAGATCATGCGTGGCTCCTTTAAGCATGCCCCAGTCAGATATTTCCATGCACGTTTCCAGCTTCTCCTCAGCATCACTGGTCCGTATCTTCGTAGTGCTCACAACAGGTTTAGTGAGCTTCAATCTCTGTCTGTATGTGGGAATGAGGTGAACCATCACGTGATCAGATAATCCCAGCGCAGCTCGAGGGACAGCGCGATATGCGTCTTTCTATCCTGGCAGGACAAAGTGCCCAACACAGAAGTTCTGTCCCGCGCCGGCCTTCCCTCCATGTTCACTCTACTCAGGCAGCGCAGGCTCCGCTGGCTAGGCCACGTTCACCGTATGGAGGATGGCAGAATCCCCAAAGACGTCCTCTATGGAGAACTGGCAACTGGCAGGAGAGATGTTGGCCGCCCACAGCTGCGCTTCAGAGATGTCTGCAAGAGAGACATGAAGGCCCTGGATATCAACACAGAGCGCTGGGAGGACCTTGCAACGGACCGCTCCAAATGGAGAGGCACCCTGACCAGACAGCTCAAGGCGGGTGAAGAGAGACTGACTGCTGCAGCAGATGAAAAAAGGACCCGCAGGAAGAACCGCCACAGACCCAGCAGCACGGAGACCACCCACAAGTGTGACCTGTGTGACAGGGACTGTCATTCGCGCATCGGCCTGTTCAGCCACAGGCGGTGCTGTTCCAGCAGAGTAGACGTTTAGGATTCTCTTCCATGGTCATCATAGACCGACGGAGGCCGACGACGATTGTTACAAAATTTGGACCTCAGCTGGATAACACTTGGTTCTACATTTCTGTTGCATTTTCCAGCCCGGATCTGAAGCTGTGTGTTACTTGCAAGCATTTGTATCCAAAAAAACACCCAGGCCAGATTTATTTTCTTCAAGTTCAGTATGTTTAGATGACTTTAACTCAGTGGCTGGAGCACTTAGAGAGATTATGACTGTTTTGCCAAAAAATTCAAAGTGTTTTCTTTTAAATGAGACCAACCCCATGAAGATGCTGCAAAGGGTTGAAGAACAGCTTTTGATTTACTTTGGGCACGTTATTTTTTGGCGTTTTTAGGGAAATTGACCGGAGTGCAAGGGGTTAAAACATAAATTAACTGTGGTTTATCACATCTTTGGAAAGCTGAGGTCAATTTCTCTAGCCACACCCAAGCCTGATTACTGCCACACCTGTTCTCAATCAACAAATCACTTAAATAGGACCTGCCTGACAAAGTGAAGTAGACCAAAAGATCCTCAAAAGCTAGACATCACACTGTGATCCAAAGAAATTCAGGAAAAAATAAGAAACAAAGTAATTGAGATCTGTCAGTCTGGAAAAGGTTATAAAGCCATTTGTAAAGCTTTGGGACTCCAGCGAACCACAGTGAGAGCCATTATCCACAAATGGCGAAAACATGGAACAGTGGTGACCCTTCCCAGGAGTGGCCAGCTGACCAAAATTACCCCAAGAGCGCAGCAAAAACTCTTCCAAGAGGTCACAAAAGACCCCACAACAACATTCAAAGAACTGCAGGCTTCACTTGCTTCAGTTAAGGTCAGTGTTCATGACTCCACCATAAGAAAGAGACTGATCAAAAAAATGACCTGCATGGCCATTTTTTCCAAGATGAAAACCACAGCTGAGCAAAAAGAACATACAGGCTCGTCTCAGTTTTGCCAGAAAACATCTTGATGATCCCCAAGACTTTTGGGAAAATACTCTGTGGACTGACAAGACAAAAGTTGAACTTTCTGGAAGGTGTGTGTCCAATTACATCTGGCAGAAAAGGAACATCTTACCAACAATAAATACGGTGGTGATAGTGTGATGGTCTGGGGCTGTTTTGCTGCTTCAGGACCTGGAAAATTTGCTGTGGTAAATGGAACCATGAATTCTGCTGTCTACCAAAAAATCCTGAAGGAGAATGTCCAGCCATCTGTTCATGACCTCAGGCTGAAGCGCACTTGGGTTCTGCAGCAGGACAATGATCCAAAACACACCAGCAAGTCCACCTCTGAATGGCTTAAGAAAAACAAAATGAAGACTTTGGAGTAGCCTAGTCAAAGTTCTGACCTGAATCCGATGGCGATGTTGTGGCATGACTTTAAAAAGATGGTTCATGTTCGAAAATCCTCTAATGTGGCTGAATTACAGCAATTCTGCAAAGATGAGTGGGCCAAAATCCTCCACAGTGTTGTAAAAGACTCATTGCCAGTTATCACAAACGCTTGATTGCAGTTGTTGCTGCTAAGGGTGGCCCAACCATTTAATAGGTTTAGGGGCAATCACTTTTTCACACAGGGCCAAGTAGGTTTGGATTTTTCCCCTTAATAATAAACCCCTTCGTTTAAAAACTGCATTTTGTGTTTACTTGTGTTATCTTTGTCTAATATTTAAATTTGTTTAAAAAAAAAAAAAAGATGGTGGCGCGCCTAGACGCAGCGGCCCCTCTTGGCATCAGCGAGTGTGAGAGTTTTGATCATCCCAGACGTACATTCTGTAAAACTTACAACCGTGAGACCTTACTAAACATCAAGGTACTGCACGCTGCAAGAATCGCGGCGATCGGTTGTGATTTGGACATTCTACGCCAGCATAGAATTTTGGCGGAGTCCCCGCTGGAAGCTACCCGGGAGAGGAGGAAGCGGAAGCGGAGCAAACGCAAGCAAAAGTGAGGAAAAAGGGCCGGGATCCATGCTAGGCTAAAGGCTAACCCCTCCAGACCAGCGGTACCGTCGCTTCTTCTGTCAAACGTCCGCGCCCTTGAAAACAAGGTGGATGAGCTGCGTTTGCTGAGAGAAACCCGGAGAGAATGGAGGGACTGCTGTGTGTTTGTTTTCAACGAGACATGGCTCCACGACAACATTCCTGACGAGGCCATTCAGCTGGAAGATATGGCGATGTTCCGTGCCGACAGGGAAACGGCGAGCTCCGGTAAGAGCCGGGGGGATGGGCTATGCATCTATGTTAACTAGAATTGGTGCGTTAATGCCACGTTAGTGTCTAAACACTGCTCTTCGTTGGCGGAGTTCCTTATTGTTAATTGTCGGCCATTTTATCTGCCGAGGGAATTCAGCAACGTGTTTGTAGTTGGTGTTTACATAGCGCCGAGCGCTAATGCTAAAGCTAATGCTAAGAAGGCACTCGGGGTACTGCACAATGCGATCAGTGAAATCCAAACGTCACACCCGGACAGTTTTGTGGTGGTTGCGGGGGATTTTAACCACACCAGCTTAAAGACTGTGCTCCCCAAGTTTAAACAATGTGTAGACTTTAAGACCAGAGGAGAGAATATGTTGGACTTAGTGTACACAAACACAGATGCATATAAAGCGATACCCCGCCCCCATCTCGGCCATTCTGATCACATGTCCGTGATGCTGGTGCCTGCCTACAAACCTTTATTGAAGCGCAGCAGGCCAGCAGTGAAACAAATCAGGATTTTGCCAGAGAGTGCAACCTCTGCACTGCAAGACTGTTTTCAGCACACAGACTGGAAGATCTTCAAAATAGCAGCCTCCCAGGAAGACAGGACAGATGTGGAGGAGTATGCTGATACGGTCACCAGCTACATCGCGAAGTGCACAGAGGATTTCACTACAGTGAAGACCATCACTATACGGGGTAATCATAAGCCCTGGATGACTGCAGAGGTGCACTCGCTGCTTACAGCCAGAGATGCAGCCTTCAGAGCGAAGGACAGGATTGCCCTCCGCTCAGCCAGGTCTGCGCTTTCAAAGGGAATTAAGGCGGCAAAGCGTGCCTATGCGGAGAAAATCCAGGGACACCTCTGTGACACTAGGAACACCAAGCAGATGTGGCAGGGAGTTCGGACACTGACGGGCTTTAAGTCTAGGCAGGGGGTCGATGATGACGACACTTCGCTTCCAGACAGGCTTAACGACTTCTTTGCACGTTTTGAAGCATCAAACTCGACAATCAGAGGGAGGGCCGGCCCACTCCCACCATCGGTCGGACCAGCTTTTACCATCAACACAGCGGACACACGGAGGACCCTAACCAGAGTCAACCCACGCAAAGCTGCAGGTCCAGACAACATTCCGGGACGTGTGCTCTGAGACTGCGCGAGCGAGTTGGCGGACGTCCTGACTGACATTTATAACATCTCCCTGAGTCAGGCCATCGTTCCCAGATGCTTCAAGACCTCTATCATTGTACCGGTGCCAAAGAAACCAGTGGTGTCCTGTTTGAATGACTATTGTCCTGTTGCACTTACACCAATTGTGATGAAGTGTTTTGAACGGCTTGTCAAACCACACATCACAGCCTGCCTCCCTGCATCACACGACCCGCTCCAGTTTGCATATCGTTCAAACCGCTCCACGGAGGATGCTATAGTCACCACCCTACACTCTGTCATCACCCACCTGGACCAGAAAGACACCTACGCCAGACTCCTGTACATTGATTTCAGTTCAGCATTCAACACCATTATTCCCCAGAGACTGATAGAGAAATTACTCCTTCTCAGTCTGAACACCGCCACATGTCTCTGGATCCTGGATTTCCTGACTGAGTGACCTCAGTCTGTCCGGGTTGGAAACAACATCTCCAACTCTGTCACGCTGAGTACTGGAACCCCTCAAGGCTGTGTACTCAGTCCACTGTTGTTTACACTCCTAACACATGACTGTGTATCCAAACACGAGGGGAACCAGATTATTAAGTTTGCAGATGACACCACGGTGGTGGGACTTATTCAGAGGGATGAGGAATCAATGTACAGGGAAGAAGTGAGAGACCTGGAGGGCTGGTGCAGGGAGAACAATCTGGTGCTCAACGTGGACAAAACAAAGGAGATGATTATCGACTTCCGGCGGTCACAGCCTGAGCACGTCCCCCTCAGCATCGGTGGCCGTTTAGTGGAGAGAGTAGAGAACATCAAGTTCCTCGGAGTGCAGATCTCGCAGGACCTGACCTGGAGCAAGAATTCCTTTGAGATCAGGAAGCGGGCTCAGCAGAGACTACACTTCTTGAGGAAACTCAAACAGGCCTCTCTCCCCATCTGCATCCTCAGGACCTTCTACAGAGGTGTGGTGGAGAGTGTTCTGACGTACTGCATTGCTACATGGTACTCCAGCTGCAGTATGTCAGACAAAAAAGCCCTGCAGAGGATAGTCAAGGGGGCGGAGAGGGTAATTGGAGTCTCCCTCCCCTCTGTCCAAGAACTTTTTCAGAACCGTTGTAGGAGCAGGGCACTGAACATTGTCAAGGACCGTTCTCACCCTCTGCATAAACACTTTGAACTTCTTCCATCTGGTAAACGATTCCGGAGCATCAGAGGCAGAACCACCAGACTGATCAACAGCTTCCTCCCACAAGCTGTCAGGATGCTGAACAGCTGACCCGGAATCTCACATACACACTACTGCACCTATGGACATTTTGTATATTATAGTTAGTTATTCTTTTTCCCCAAGTATGTCTCAGGGATGTGTGAATGGACGGGGGGGTGGGGGTGGGGTGGGGGGTGGAGCTATGTGGGAGTGTGTCTTAATCATGCTGCTTCTTATATGGATGCCGAGAGAAACGCAATTTCATCTTGCCTGCACTACAGTTGTATGTACAGAAATATGACAATAAAGTTTGATTTGATTTGATTTGTTTGATGATCTGAAACATTTATATGTGGCAAACATACAAAAAAAGAGAAATCAGGAAGGGGGCAAACACTTTTTCACACCACTGTAGGTATTAAAATAAAATTGATTACACCAAGTAAGTACAGTAAAATGTGGGCTACTATATGTAACTTTACTATTTTTGGTATTTAGGAGCACCCGTCTTTTTTAATTGAGCGCCTGCCCCCTCAAATCTCTGTGCACGTCACTGTCATTGAACGATTGTTTTGGACTGAGTCAAAGCAATCTCTCAACTGTGGTGAGCATGGAGATCACTTGAAGGTCATTGAGAGATCTTAGTGATCGCTGAGAAATTATTGAAAGATGAAAAAAAATGGCCAGATCTCTCAACAATCTTTCAATAATCGCTCAATGATCTCCAACCCTGTGTAAATTGAGTAGAAGAGTACTAGAAACCTCTCAAATATCTATCTATCTATCTATCTAGCATATCTCTCCTGGTCTCTCAATGATCTCTACTGGTCTCTGAGTGATTGCTCAAGGATTTCAAAGATCTGTATAAATCGCCCTGAAAATCATTCAACAAAATCCCAAACATTTCAGTGGTCAACAGTCTCCATCTTTGCAAAGGGGCCCTGACAGAGATGAGTGGATGAAGCATATTTCCAACTTTGCTGTCTTTTAACTGTATCAAACACAGCATAAAAAAATAGCTGACAGAACTTATTTCCAACCACCTAATTGAATGCCAGGTATTAGTTTATTTATTCAGCTGTTAAAACCTAAAAACGGCAGTAAAGCTTTATGGGCCCGGACAAACATCTCTTCTTTGGCTCCAAGCTGCACCGTTGTGTCAGAACAGAAGGAGCATGTTGCTGCAGTGGGAGCAGAGCAGAGTCGCAACGTGTCTGCAGTGTAGCAGCCATCACTCACCGCTAACTGCGCTGGCCATTAGTATCAATTAATCTCAACAAATACTGTTGGCCATTCCACTCAATACATCACCAAAAGCTGTGCTAAGTACGTGCCACACCAAACAGGGCAGAGCAGCGCAGCCCCGGCGCTCCGTGGGGGATGAGAGATACACGTGTCAGTCCCCATATGGCTGAAGAAGTGGGCGAGAGGAGAGTTGCAGCTTGAAGGAGACAGAGGTATACGGAAAGGGGAGTGAGAAGGGAGGTGATGTGTAATTCATTGCGACCCTCTGGGAATGGGGAGCACAGACTCTGTCAACACAATAAACCCACTCTTGCCATTTGTCATAATAGTTCATTAGTGTGGGAAGGAGATTTATGCAGACGCCACAGGATGGGAGAGTGGATTAAGGAAGTGCCATTTTGTTATCCTGATTATTCCCATATAAAAACAAACTTTCAAAGCCTCTCACGGTTGGCATCTACTGTACATGCAGCACGTAAACTTATTTCCATTAGGCATAGGCTCCCTCTTTCCCTCTCTTCCATTTCTCTCTCTGGCATTTTCAAACTGCTTAAATTAGCCTCCTCATCATTCTGCTTGTTATAATCCTCCCCCCTCTCCTCTGTTGTCACCAGGAATAGAATAATCTATTGCTCTTTACACAGTGGGCTGTGCATTATCTAATATAGGAGATGGGAATGTGTTGGGCAGTGGGACAGAAAGAGAGCCGGAGAGATGGGGAGATACAAGAGAGAAGGAGCCATGTCACGACTCGTAAATCATTTTGATGAGAGGCTCTGCAGTGTTGGACGGAGCTGAAGTTGGGCCATATGTGAAGCACAAGATTGCATTACACCACTTAAAGGGTTAGTTCAGCATTTTATTTATTTATTTTTTTTTTCAGAAGAAGCTTGGTCTTAAATGTGGCACAGTGCAGATGTGTCAATATATAAACATGGAGGTAGCACACATGGGAAAATTACAATGATGAGAAAACACTGTCCTGTTAGTTGTTTTACTACAGTGCAAGACCTCATAACATTGAATGAATGATAATCCTGTAATATGCAAGTTTGTTGTGCGGCGCCTGGCTCGCCGATGTCTCCATTCTTTATGTAAAATATTGTGGAATATATTGTGGAATATTGTGGAAAGTTCCTTACTCTGAGATATTTCCTTTGAGGCGTTGGTCTGTACCAGAAATGAGTGGAAGGAGGTTTGCTGGGTCACCAAAAAGAAACAAAAATTCCTGTTAGTCAGGCATTTGAAATGAAAACTTGACTTATAAAATCGTAACCTGATCTAAGTAGTACCTACCTGCTGCAGCTATATTAATAATAGAGAATTTTTCTTTACAAATTTCATTAATCAGAAAGGGAAACTAAAGGGCTCCCACATCGCAATGCCAATCCCTTCACCATTCACACCTTGGGCCACTTTAGAGGCTCCACTTAACCTAACTTGCATGTTTTGGGGGTTTTTTTGTTTTGTTTTTTACTGTGGGAGGAAACCCCCACACGCATTTGGAGAACATGCAAACTCCACACAGATACAGTAGGCTCTGTTGGTTGGTGGATTTGAACCCACAACCTTCTTACTGTTAGGCAAAAGTACTAACCACTGTACGACCATACCATTGCAGGAGTAGCGACCGTGGAGTGAGGGGGGGGAATCAAATTCAATCTTGTTTGAGGAAAAAAGAAGAACATTTATGATATTGGAGGAAAAAGTTGCAAATTTATGGGATTCTGGGAAGAAAGTCTCAAATTTTTCAGAATCATTGGGGGGGGGGTGTCACAAATACAGGGAGAGCATCAAAAATGTACAAGACTGTCACAAAACTGAGAAGGGCAAAAAGAAAAAAAATTGATAAGCCAAAATATACTGGAGGGCCATATCTGGGCCCTGGGCCTTGTTAGTGGTTTATTCACTGTACATTGTCAGCAAAAAATATTTGTAAAATATGTTTGTTTGCAAGACATTACTGAAACATTTTTTGGGGGTTGCCATAGCATATTGTCACCTGATATCTCATTTTTTTTGTATACTTTTATTAATCCCAGAGGGAAATTCAGGGCATCCACGGTGCAGCACCAATCCCTTCACTATTCACACACACAGGGCCACTTTAGAGTCTCCAGTTAACCTAACCTGCATGTCTTTGGCCTGTGGGAGGAAACCCACGCAGACACGGGGAGAACATGCAAACTCCACACAGGAGGGTTACCGATGGTCTGGGGGTGGGATCGATCCCATGACCTTCTTATTGTGCTGCCACAGTGCTAACCACTGCCCCACTGAGTTGCCCAATCTGCTACAATGATCAGCATGTCACGTATTACGCCAGATGTCCTTCCTGACACAACCCTCCCTATATATCTGGACTTGGGACTGGCAGGGTTAACTTTCCTTCCCATATCCTATTATGCTGAGCACCAAACTAGAAGGCATGAAGCACCTTTTTTTTTATATTGTAGAGGATGCCTTTCACAGATGAGACTGAGTTTATTTCTCAGGATAGGTTTATTGAAGGGTTACATCCTCTATCAATCACAGAATCTCGAAAAGAGACAGAACAATCGTCCTTCACAGTTCTTATACTCTCCCCAAGTCACACACCCCCAACCTACAGTCCTTTAGCAAACATACAGCCCCCGAGACTCCTTGGCGTCCCCATTGTCTCTTATCCTTCTAGCCTCCGGGGCTCCTGCTGGGACATTCTCTCCAACTTCCCATCTCCTGCCAGACCAACTTCACACCTCCCGTAGGTCTCTGCAGGGTCAGGTCCTCTTTGTCCATTAAGACGTGAAGCCTCCAAAATATGCACCATCATGCCTGCTAGGTATATGTGGGAAATATGGATACAATATATGCGCCCTAAACATGCGCCATATAACCCCCCCAAAACGTCTAAATAAGGACAAAGTACACCCCAATATGCATAGAATCATCTCATATCACACAGAACAGAAAATGGCACAACATATCACACTTCCGACTGCTTGGGCTTCAACCTCCTGCCATATCTGCTGTAAGCAGGTTTCGATCTGACTGTAGCCGTTTCTTGCATCTGTGGATTAGAGTCGTTAGTACATCCTTGTGAAAGCTTAGAAGAGTGTCTCCCCGGCAGCCTGCCGTGACGGGGGGCCCTGGCTAACTGCACTTGTTCATCAGCCAAAACAAAAGCGGGTTTGAGTCTGTTAATGCAGACTAATTCCCTCCTGTCACCCAAATCGAGCAAAAAATGTTTTTCCCCAGTTTCCAACACTCTGAACGGTCCATCATAAGGCGGTCTTAAACCTGGCCTCTGAGCGTCGTGTCTGACAAAGACAAATTCTGCGTTCTTTAAGGTCTTAGGCACAAAAACGCGTGGGAAACTGTGATGAACTGGGCCAGGGAGGGTGTTTGATCCCGTGTCGCTCTGCAGCAGCTGAGCAGGTGGGCGATTTGGTGCGGGGTTCTCTGGAAGGAATTCGCCCGGTAACCGGAGGGGTTGGGCAAAAACTAGCTCAGCCGGAGAGGCTTGCAAATCTTCCTTAGGTGCTGAACACAACCCTAATAAAACCCATGGAAGTTTATCAACCCAATTTGTGTCCGTGAGAGCCGCTCTGAGGGCTGCTTTCAATGACCGGTGAAAGCGTTCGCACAAACCGTTGGCCTGGGGGTTATAAGCGGTAGTGCGGTGAATTTTCACCCCCAGACTGAGTGCCATGGATGACCAGAGTTCGGAAACGAATTGGGGGCCCCTGTCAGACGTTATGTCTGATGGGACTCCAAAACACGCGACCCAAGCCGTTAAAAACGCGCGCGCAACATCTGCTGCTGTAGTTGACGCCAGGGGGACCGCTTCTGCCCAGCGCGTGGTGCGGTCCACCATGGTTAGAAGGTGTGTGAACCCCTGCGACAGCGGGAGGGGTCCCACCAAGTCGATATGCACGTGGTCAAAGCGTTTGGCCGGGATGTGAAAAGATTCTAAGGGGGCCCGCGTGTGCTTGTGTATCTTTGCTCTTTGACACGCTGCGCAGGCTGCGGCCCATTCTTTGACCTGTTTACGCAGCCCCGGCCAAACGAATTTTTCTCCCACCATTTTGATCGATGCGCGAACCCCCGGATGTGCCAGCGAATGGATTAAATAGAAAACGCGGCAGCGCCATGCAGCTGGGGCCACGGGGCGGGGGCGCCCCGTGGAGACATCGCAGATTAGAGGGGGCACACCTATCTGCTGCACCTTGTGCTCCAGCCTTAGCCCTGTTAGCCCAGACTGGAGCGCACGCACATTCGCATCGCTATCCTGCTCGGCGGCCATGGCTGCATAATCTAAGCCCACGCAGACCGGGGCTGTGAGCGCTTCCACGCCGCAAGCCTGGCCAGCGTCCACGGCCACCGTGTCTGTCCCCTGGGGGCCTGGCGTTGCAACTGCGCGCGAGAGACAATCTGCCACTACATTGTGTTTACCCGCCACGTGTTGAATGTCGGTGGTAAACTCCGAAATCGCGGCCAGCTGTCTCTGCTGTCGGCCTGACCAAGGCTCTGAAATCTTGGCCATTGCAAATGTTAATGGTTTGTGGTCTACAAATACAGTGAAACGGCACCCTTCCAGCCAGAACTGGAAGTGGCGGATAGCCAAATGCAGGGCTAAAAGTTCCCTATCGAACGCGCTGTATTTCCGCTCGTTATCGCGCAATGTTTTGCTGAAAAACGCAAGCGGTTGCCAGCTCCCTGCTACCAGTTGCTCGACAACTGCCCCAACTGCTACGTCGGAAGCGTCCGTGGTTAGCGCCATACGAGCTGTTGGCACCGGGTGTGCCAATAACACAGCGTTCGCCAGGGCCGACTTGACCTGGGAGAAAGCGCGCTCCCGTTCCGGGGACCACTCGACCTTATTTGCAGGTTTTTGCTTCTTAAGTGCCGCATACAGTGGGTGCATGAGCTGTGCCGCGCTGGGGAGGAAACGGTTATAAAAATTGACCATCCCCAAAAATTCTTGCAATGCTTTAACTGTCTGCGGTTGGGGAAACTCCGTTATCGCACGTACTTTATCGGGCAGCGGGACCGCTCCTTCTGGAGAAACGCGGTGGCCCAAAAAATCGATTTGCGCTACCCCGAACTGGCATTTCGCTGGGTTAATTATTAACCCATGCTCTGTTAGCCTCTGAAAAACCGCTGTGAGGTGGCGTTTGTGTTCGTCTTTGGATGTACTGGCTACTAAAATATCATCCAAATAGACAAACACGAAAGGGAGGCCGCGCAACACCGCATCCATCATACGTTGGAATGTCTGTGCGGCGCCCTTGAGGCCAAAAGGCATGCGCAAAAATTCGAAAAGTCCAAAGGGGGTTATTACTGCCGTTTTGGGTATGTCTTGAGCGCGGACTGGGACTTGGTGATAACCGCGCACCAAATCTATTTTGTAAAAGATGCGCGCCCTCGCCAAATGTGCCGAAAAATCCTGGATGTGCGGAATCGAGTAGCGGTCATGTGCTGAAGCATTATTTAACCTGCGGAAATCACCGCAAGGCTGCCACGAGCCGTCGGCCTTAGGAACCATGTGCAGCGGTGAAGACCAAGGGCTGTTAGAGCGCCTAATGATGTCCAGTTTTTCCAAGTTGGCGAATTCCTCACGCGCGATGGCCAGTTTAGCTGGGTCCAAACGCCGAGCTTTTGCAAAAACAGGGGGGCCAAAGGTAGTTATGAAGTGCTCGACCCCGTGTTTGGCTACTGACGCTGAAAATGTTGGGACCGTGAGTGCTGGGAACTGATTGAGTAGTGCATGAAACTTACCACCCGCAGCTGTGACATTGGGATGTACAGAAGGCGGGGCCACCCGAGCTGTACAGGAGATAGAGTGGAAAGACAGTGCATTTGCCATACGTCTTATTAGTAAGATCAACTAATAAACCATTTGAGCACAAAAAATCAGCACCTAGCATGTTATTGCTAACTGCAGCTACGACGAAAGTCCACTCGAAGGTGCGACCGTGGAAGGATAGGAGGAGCGTCTTCTCCCCATAGGTTTTGATCATCAAGCCGTTTGCCACTAGCACTAGGGGTCCGCTGGAAGGCGCCAGCAGGTCCGCGTAGGAAGGCTTGACGAAACTCAGCTGGGAGCCTGTGTCCACCAGGAAATCCTTCCCTGAATTCGCGTCCGTCACGAAAAGCAGCTTGTTCTTCGCGCCGAGAGCAGAAGCTGCTACCGACTCTCAGTCTTGGCGTTTCCCTGGCGCTTGTATCGGCACGGTGGGATGCATCTGTATGCCCTCTCGGCGAAACGTCGATGGTAAAAGCAGAGGGTGCCGTTCGCTCCGCTTCTCCTGGTCTCTGCCGCTGCTGACGTCAGTGGGTCCAGTGCTGCGGCCTCTGGTCTCCCCTCGTCTCGCGGGGATGTGTTCAGCTCCGTTGCCGCTGTCGTGGCTGCGTGTCGTCTATGGGCGTTGACGAGCCGCTGTGCTTCCTGGCCCAGCCCGTGGTAGTCACGGTTGTTGAGCAGCTGTGAGCTGGCCTGGGTGACTCTCACTGCTGGCGGTAGTGTTCTGAGGAAGAGGTGGGCGAAGATAAAATTGTCGTCGTCTTCGCCTCTCAGGTTCATCATCCTCGCCATCAGATCTGCCGGCCTGTCTGCTTCGCCTTCTGTTAGCGCCAGAAGCTTCTCTGCTCGCTCTCCCTGCGAGGGGGTGAAGGCACGAATGAGGGCGGCTTTCAGTACACCATACTTGTCGTCCTGGGGCGGGTGGTTGGTCAGGCTCTCTACCCGCTGCACTGTGAGGCTGTCCAGCTTCGCGACGACATGGTAGAACCTCGTTGCATCCGCTGAAATTCCCCGAAGGTGGAACTGCGCCTCCACAGTGGTAAACCAGGAGCGCGGGTTATGTTGCCAGAAATCGGGCAGCTGTAGTGTGGTAGCTGCGTTAACCCGGTTGGCTCCTGAAGAGTCTGGTGTGGGAAGATTGTCGCCACCGGCCATAATTTGTCGTAGGTCACCAGTGTAGAGGATGCCTTGCACAGACGAGAGTGAGTTTATTTCTCAGGATAGGTTTATTGAAGGGTTACATCCTCTATCAATCACAGAATCTCGAAAAGAGACAGAACAATCGTCCTTCACAGTTCTTATACTCTCCCCAAGTCACACACCCCCAACCTACAGTCCTTTAGCAAACATACAGCCCCCGAGACTCCTTGGCGTCCCCATTGTCTCTTATCCTTCTAGCCTCCGGGGCTCCAGCTGGGACATTCTCTCCAACTTCCCATCTCCTGCCAGACCAACTTCACACCTCCCGTAGGTCTCTGCAGGGTCAGGTCCTCTTTGTCCATTAAGACGTGAAGCCTCCAAAATATGCACCGTCATGCCTGCTAGGTATATGTGGGAAATATGGATACAATATATGCGCCCTAAACATGCGCCATAATATGGTCTTTGGTGTTACCTGGCTGGAGTTTTAACCCACAACCTCCTGGTTGTTAGGGCAGATGATCTACCACTAGACCACCACCCCGGGTGATTTTCCTTATATACTGTAAGCAACAGTCAACACAATGATTTTTTTTTATATGATAAATATTCATATTAGCATAGGGGGAGATGGAGGCAGACGATCCACTGTGGTGAGATCTAAAGGGAGCAGATGAAGGAAGAAGAAGAAGGTCCATACAGTGCATCCAGAAAGTATTCACAGCGCTTCAGTTTTTCCACAGTTTATGTTACAGCCTTATTCCAACAGGGATTAAATTAATTTTTTTCCTCAAAATTCTACACACAATACCCCATAATGACAACGTGAAAAAAGTTTTTTACTGAAATTTTTGCAATTAAAAACTACAAAAGCACTCAGAACGCATACCTCCACCAAGGCTCTTTCCGTTTCTCATGGATGACCTCCAGAGTGTAATGGGTTTGTGTGTAGGCCTATAGCCACTTGTGGTGAAAATTGTATCAGAGTTTGTCCATCAGTTTTGGAGTATTGTTGCTAACACACTGTGAGACGACAAGAGCCTTGGCTGAGGTATGCATTCTCAGATCATCACCAAAATATAATGGGTTCCTCTTTAGCCCAAGAAGCACATCTGGTGAAAATTTCATCCAAATCCATCCAGTAGTTTTTGTGTAATCCTGCTGCACAAATATAAACAAAGCCCTTGGTGGAGGTATGCACTCTCAGATCATCACCAAAATCTAATCATCTCTTCCCTGTGCCATTACACACCTTTCCTGAAAATTTCGTCAAAATCCGTTCATAACTTTTTGAGTTATGTTGGTAACAGACAAACAGACAGACAGACAGACAGACAGACAAACCCCGGTAAAAACATTACCTCCTTGGCGGAGGTAATAAAAAGCTAAGAAATCACATGTACATAAGTATTCACAGCCTTTGCTCAATACTTTGTTGATGCACCTTTGGCAGCAATTACAGCCTCAAGCCTTTTTGAATATGATGCCACAAGCTTGGCACACCTATCTTTGGGCAGTTTCACCCATTCCTCTGTGTAGCACCTCTCAAGCTCCATCAGGTTGGATGGGAAGCATCGGTGCACAGCCATTCTCAGATCTCTCCAGAGATGTTCAATTGGATTCAAGTCTGGGCTCTGGCTGGGCCACTCAAGGACATTCACAGAGTTGTCCTGAAGCCACTCCTTCGATATCTTGACTGTGTGCTTACGGTCGTTCTCCTGCTGAAAGATGAACCGTCACCCCAGTCTGAGGTCAAGAGCGCTCTGGAGCAGGTTTTCATCCAGGATGTCTGGTACATTGCTGCATTCATCTTTCCCTCTATCCTGACTAGTCTCCAGGTTCCTGCCGCTGAAAAACATCCCCACAGCATGATGCTGCCACCAACATTGTCATGGTTATGAACGGTGCCTGGTTTCCTCAAAAACATGACACCAGGCATTCACGCCAAAGAGTTCAACCTTTGTCTTCATCAGACCAGAGAATTTTGTTTCTCATGGTCTGAGAGTCCTTCAGGTGCCTTTTGGCAAACTCCAGGCGGGTTGCCATGTGCCTTTTACTAAGGAGTGGCTTCCACCTGGCCGCTTTACCATACAGGCCTGATTGGTGGATTGCTGCAGAGATGGTTGTCCTTCTGGAAGGTTCTCCTCTCTTCACAGAGGAACGCTGGATCTCTGATAGAGTGACCATCAGGTTCTTGGTCACCTCCCTGACTAAAGCCCTTCTCCTCCGATCACTCAGTTTAGACAGCCGGCCAGTTCTAGGAAGAGTCCTGGTGGATCTGAACTTCTTCCATTGACGGAAGATGGAGGCCACTGTGCTCATTGAGACCTTCAAAGCAGCAGAAATTTTTCTGTCCCCTTCCCCAGATTTGTGCCTCGAGACAATCCTGTCTCGGAGGTCTAAAGTCAATTCCTTTGACTTCATGCTTGGTTTATGCTCTGATATACACTGTCAACTGTGGGCCCTTATATAGACAGGTGTGTGCCTTTCCAAATCATGTCCAGTCAACAGAATTCACCACAGGTGGACTCCAGTTAAGCTGTGGAAACATCTCAAGGATGATCATTGGAAACAGGATGCACCTGAGCTCAGTTTTGAGCTTCATGGCAAAGGCTGTGAATACTTATGTGCATGTGATTTCTTAGCTTTTTATTTTTAATAAATTTGCAAAAATCTAAAAAAAAAACCGTTTTTCATGTTGTCATTATGGGGTATTGTGTGTAGAATTTTGAGGAAATAAATGAATTCGATCCCTTTTGGAATAAGGCTGTAACATAAAATGTGGAAAAAGTGAAGTGCTGTGAATACTTTCCGGATGCACTGTATTAGCATCCCTCCAAAGATCTTTCATTAAGTCAGGATGATATTCAGGGAATCGACATGTTTAGTGTTTTCTAAGTAGACTGAATTAGACTCTTTTGAGTCTAACTGCTGACACATTGTCAAGATGACTGATCCACTCCAAGACAGTCTCACAGGTGAATTTCATGATTTATTCTTCAGATTAGATTGACTTTAATGGACGGGGGTCAATGACCCAACCAGATCATTACTTATCCACTGACTCAGGCATTGGCCTATACCTTACTATTCCTCAATTACCAGCTGACAGACAGGCGCTCGAAAATAGGGACATGCCAAAGCCCAAGTCCCCTCTGCCCCCACCCCCCACATATATCCGCCTAAATCTCCTTCCTCTCACCCCAGTCCTTCTCTCTGGGTCTCCAGGGAATGTGGATAAGATTGAGTGCTCCATTGTTTCTGCTAATGCGGTTTAGCTGCCTGTCAAAGAGCCAGCTGGGAACTGCTCCAGCCTAACCACCAGTTTATGTCTGACTGTGGAGGCATGTTTGCAGTCATGTATGTTTGTGTGCAGCATGTTCGCTTATAGGCTACAAATCCAACCTGCGTAGTGACTGTGTGACTCATATCCAGTGTTGGGCAAGCTACTAAAAAATAGTAACTAATTACTGCATGATTAAAGTAACTAGTTGCTTGGAAAAACAACTTTCATGTTACTTTTAAATGCATACTTGACCGCTTAGCATTCCTGCCAATTCCAGCCAATGTGAAATGTTCTGTGGGTGGAAAACTAGAATCTTAAGAGGCTAAGAAAGAAGATCTTTCATTATTCATGAGTACACATTGTTGTCTGTCACACAGATAAGATGAAAACACTGCATGGCCAGATTAGAAAAATTGATCTAAATATTTTTTACTAAAATGTAATGATTCACCGCATCAAACTTTTTTTTTGTTTTTTTTTTAGGTCCAGTAAAACAGCTCCCACAACCTGACCTTGATCTATTGACTTTTTTTTTGTTTTTAATTTGTTCAGTCAAGTAGGAGTTAGCACTCTCAGCTGAATAATTTGGTCAGAAGCCATAGAGAGGATGTAAGTAATTATTAGACTCCATATACTCCAATAACTGTGTAGCAACAGGTTTTTTTCTAAAACGTTGGAGAAAACTGGTAATATACTAACAGACACATAACTGATTTACAGCTCTAGATTTAAATCCCGTACCATTTCAGCCAGTGTCTAGCCAATGTAAAACGTTCCACAGGTGGGACATCTTGCACACATAGCAAGATAATTTAATTAATGGATTACATTACAGGCTTATTAATGTCAGGCTGAAAACAGACTGTTTCAGACAGAGCTTTTAGAACATGTTCAGTCTGCTTTATCCTGCCTTGAGAGCTCTTATTGTGAGAAAAATCTGAAGAAAATCAACACAATATTGCCAGTAATGTCCTCATTTTGGAGTGAAAAATAGGGTTTGTGAAGCGAGGGAGAGGGAAAAGAGTGAGACTCACCCCAAAAGAGTGAGAGTTGCCAGCACTGCATAAAGCTGTCCATGTTTATTTTACCTTTATGATTATGGATTTAATCCGATGTGCAGTGATTCAAAGAAAATGTCCATTATCCACAGTCCAAATGTCTGACAGAGACATGATCCAGTCCCTCAAATTCCTTTTGGAGATCAAAGTCCATTTTTGAATAATCTTTATCCAGGTAGTAAGTAAATGCATTTTATTTCAGTGGATCACAGTCCAGCTGTCTGATGGAAAGTGTTATGTCTTCAGTGTGTAACGACGTATCTGGCAATCAGATTTAATTCTTACTGGGCCACAAACTGTCCAGATGCATACCTGTGTTTGAAATCCAGCCGTGGGTGTTGAGACAAGAGTATTTCCACTTTACATCCAGCCGTGGCTGTTCAGAATACAGTAGATCCACTTCACAGTGTCGTTAGCATAGCATAGCACTAGCTGAGTTGGAGCTGAAGATTGCCATAGGTCACAACCGGCACTTTAGTTTGAGACCCACCAATATGCTTTTGTCTTTAACTATGACAAAGGAAAAATAATCTATTTCCACAAAAACAAAGTAGCTTCATCTCTTCCTCCACTCAGTAATTAAGACTCAGGCTCTCTGCAACATGTCACGTTGCCTGAGGGCTGCGTCAGCTATGTAGGGTCAGTTTGTATGTTCATTTATTTGCACTAAAATCCATATCTATCCATATTAATAAAATGAGTAACAAGTAACACATCTGAGCAAATTTCAGTAACTAACATTACTGAATTTTTACACAGCAATTCTGTTACACAGCACATTACTGCAAAAGTAGTGGCGTTACAGTAACGCGTTACTTCCAACACTGCTCATATCCATATTCCCTGTATGTGTACATGCAACTGTTTATGATAAACTTCTGGCGAATGTTTATTTTGTTAGTTGCTGCCTCTTTTTGTCCCTTCTTCTGTACTTAAAATTTGCATTTAATGGCCCACATCCCACTCCATATAACGCCACTAATGCGTTTAAATGTATTTACCCCCTATCTGCCTTTGCTCCCTTGCTGCCAACCCCGCTTTCCCCCTCTTAAATAAACCAGTTTAATCACAGAGGCTTCTTTGCCCTCATGCATTCTTGTTTATGTATGTGTTAGAGGTGTGCCTGTTTGTGTCTAGAAGCGACTCTGTGCGCGCGTGTGTGTGTGTGTGCGTGCGTGCGATAGAGAGAGCAAGAGAAATCCCCACAGGCTCATGTGGGTGCTCACAAGCATGCACGTGTATCCTCCTCCTCCTCCCGTCAGTGTCGGGTTCAGTGATGCCCAGCCTACTCATCCAAAATCACTGTGACCTTGCCAGTCAGCTAGTCAGTCAGCCATGTCAGGGCATCTACTACACCTGCCCTCTTGTGCCGTTTGTGTCTGTGTGCCTATAATATGTGCATATGCAGAGCTCATTTTCTCCTTCCTTTCTTATTCGTAGGACACCAACTGTAATACACAAACAAGATCACTTTTTTTTGGTCCCTTAAGATCAGCTGATTAGCATCTGATTGGGCCTTTTAATCCTAATGACTTTTTCCACCACACGCTTAAAGATCACACCAGCTTTGTCACCAAGTTTGAGCCAATAACGCGCGTTTCCTTCGGGCCTATCCCGGAGTGACTGCGATCATTGCGTAATGTCACATCTTGAATGTTTCCAAATCTGAAAAGCCGCCGCCTGAGATTGTGAGACAAGGCAGGATTCCCAGGCAGCAAAGAAAATATAAAAAGCAAATACCATCTTTCCCCTTAACAAATACTATCAAAATGTCCTAAAGCATCCATCATGTCCTTATTCCCGATTTGTGTCTTCTGAAGCTGCTCTCCAACTGACAGGTTATAACTCAAAAGTGTTCCTGAAAAATGCCTTGATATGAATGTTTTTAACTAGATGTATAAATATAAAGCTGAGTGGTGCTGCAAAAGGCGCCCAAATGCTGAGCAAACTCTCTTTTGGCTAAATAGAGATTAGAAACACACACACACACATTTGCTTGTCAAGGTCTTATGTGAAATGGACCGGACTCGGGGCCAATTCCTCACAATGCTGCAAGGAGCTCATACTATAATGTAGTTTTAGGACAGGCTGGAGCAAAACTGCCAAAGGAAATTCTGATCTCACATCTCATCAATCATTTGTGCATAAACACCCGCACCTAGACGACTTTTGATTTTATTCTGTTCAATGCTGTTAGCTGCCTTTCTTCCTCACGGAGGGGGACTTAATTCATTTCTCTAAAGAAGCAATCTGGCTGTGGGCCCTTCAGTGGAAAAACCAGAGCAGCGTCTCCATCATCCTAATATCAAAATGGCCCGCATCCCTCCCTCTGCCCCTCATCTGTTCTGGCTGGCACGCCCCAGGGCCGTTTGTCACACAAACAGCATCTCATATGAGAGTGAGGCTGAGATCGGTCCACCAGGAAAGACGGATGACACATTTCTCTACACCTTTATACAATTGCAGTAGCTTGTCTGTCAAACTACTGCAGCAGTGAGTGAAAACCCAGTGGGTCAGAGCAGAATTTGAAATAAGTATCAGCTCTGATTTTTCACTTTTCTCTGTTCTTAACACAGCTGCTTCATTTCATGTTCTTCCTCTCTTCATTTTGTCTGCTCTTTGTAGTGGCTTGTACAGACCAGGTAAAAGCACTTTACATGTTGCTCAAAACTCAGTATATGTAGATGGATGTGCTTTTTAGAAAAGAGATATGTTTGTCCAGAAAGTGTTCATCTTTAAATTATATTTACACAGCTGCACAATAGAGTTTGTGTAGTTTACATGCTGGTCAGTGGTGATCTGTTTTTTTTAATTACAGGGTTGTCAGCTGCGTGCCTTTGATGCCACCTTGACTGTGCAGTGGTCTCGGCAGGGTCTGGGAACCACGCCCACGCTTTGAGTTAGTTTAATTGTTTTTTATGTTCACCTTGTTGATTTTTGCCCTCTGTGTCCCTTGTGATTATCCTTGTTTATTTTCATCATTAATCTCATTGTCCTTTTGTTCCCCGATCCTTAATCATGTCATGTCATCCCTTGTCTCCCTATGTATCCCCAGCTCCTCTTGTTTCCATACCCATAGCCATTTCCTCATGTGTACTCCTGTTGAGCCCTCAGTTGCTCCCATCTGTCTGGTGTTTGTAATGATTAGTCTCCCTATATGTATGTCAGTCTGAGTTTGTGTTCTTTTGGCTTCATTGTCGTTTCTCTTAGCTACATCCTGTGAGTTTATTTAGTCTTGTACTGTCGAGTTATTTTCCAGCCCTCGTGCTGTGTTTTTGCTTCTCATGTTTTGTTAATAATTATTATTTTGCACCACATTGTTGCTTGCATCTAGGTCCTCCTTCCACCCACCGTCATCTGCTGGGAAGGCAGTAATTGTGACAGAATGACTCCACCACTACAGGACTTAGCAGGCACAGAATATTGGAGGTTCAGGCTGGACCCGGATGAGGTGTGGGCAGTCCAGACAATTGAGAATTATATCTCGGACGGCCGCATCTCCCGCCCGCTGGAGGCAGCCCTGGGGGCTTTGGACATCATGGCTGGGGTAATTGGAGTGTACCCCAGCCTGTGGAATTATCCCGAGTGGGTTGGACTGTTGGTTTCTGTCACTAACCTCTGACACATGTACCGCGAGATGGTGGGGAACATACCTGTACCGCTTACCATAAAGCGTCCCCTGGCTTTGGCGCCTCCCCATCATGCCATGCTCCGGCTCCCGCATCATCTTGCCATTCTCCAATGTCCACCCCAGTTCCAACACCAGTCTCACCAGCCCCACAGCCACTCCATGGGCTGGAGATCAGAGCACCATCTGCGCCGTGTCCTGTGCCAATGACAAAGCATCCCTGGTCGTGGCAATCACGCACCTCCCTTGCCCAGCACCAGGCTTCAGCCCTCCAGCTCCTGCGCCAGCCTCTCCAGCCCAACAATCACTCCACGGGTAGGAGGAGAGCTCATCTGCACTGCAGCCCGCGCTGATGACAGAGCATACCTGGGCTTCAGCGCCTTTGTCCACCACACCTCCTTGTGCCGCTCCAGCTCTGAGACTCCCTCCAATGCCGGCTCCTACAGCAGTTGCTATACCCATTTCCATGGCAGCTGCAGTGCCAGCTCCCACAGCTGCTGTGGTGGTGCCCTCACTCACTGCTGCTCCTCAGACTGCCTCATCCGCTGTCCCGCCAGTGCCCCCAGAGGTTGTCACATCAGCTCCTCCAGTGTCCAGGAGTTAAGGCAAGTGCTTTTCCCTTTATTTTCAACATCCATTTTTGAAAAGACATGTCTTGCTTCTGGTGGGGGTGGGGGTGGGGTCCCCAAGTGCAGTTCCCAGCTGCCCTTGGGTCCTCTCCACTGGTCTATGCTGCTGACAATGGTAGTGACCCTTCCTGTGTTTTATCCTACCCGTCCGAGGTGGCTGCGGCAGGGATGAAGAAGGACTCTTCAGTGCCAGCAGTCTCCGTGGTGCACGTCGCTGCTCCAGCTGTCTCTGAGGTGCATGCCACTGCTCCAGCTGCCTCCAAGGTAAACACTCCACAACCATCAGAACAGCACGTTGCATCTGGTCCATCCGAGCAGTCCGCTCCTCCTTCGCTGCCTAAGGTCACCGCTCCTCAGCTGCTGTTAGCCCCTGCACCAAAGGCCCCTCAGGTACTGTCTACAGAGCAAAGAGCTCCTACAGACGTGGACAAAATTGTTGGTACCCCTTTGTTAATGAAAGAAAAACCCACAATGGTCACAGAAATAACCTGAATCTGACAAAAGTGGTAATAAATAACAATTCTATGAAAATTAACCAATGAAAATCAGACAATGCTTTTGAATTGTGGTTCAACAGAATTATTTTAAAAAACAAACTCATGAAACAGGCCTGGACAAAAATGATGGTACCCCTAGAAAAGATTGAAAATAATGTGACCATAGGGACATGTTCAACCAAGATGTGTCCTCTCATTAACATCACAGGTGTCTACAAACTTGTAATCAGTCAATCGGCCTATTTAAAGGGTGACAAGTAGTCACTGTGCTGTTTGTTGACATGGTGTGTACCACACTAAACATGGACCAGAGGAAGCAAAGGACAGAGTTGTCTCAATAGGTTAGAAAGAAAATTATAGACAAGCATGTTAAAGGTAAAGGCTATAAGACCATCTCCAAGCAGCTTGATGTTCCTGTGACTACAGTTGCACATATTATTCAGAAATTTAAGATCCACAGGACTGTAGCCAACCTCCCTGGACGTGGCCGCAGGAGGAGACGGATAATACGAATGGTAATAAAAGAGCCCAGAACAACTTCTAAACACATTCATGGTGAACTCCAAGGTCAAGGTACATCAGTATCAGATCGTACCATCAGTCGTTGTTTGAGCCAAAGTGGACTTCATGGGAGACGACCAAGGAGGACACCACTGTTGAAAACAAATCATAAAAAAAGCCAGACTGGAATTTGCCAAACTGCATGTTGACAAGCCACAAAGCTTCTGGGAGAATGTCCTATGGACAGACAAGACAAAACTGGAACTTTTTGGCAAGGCACATCAGCTCTATGTTCACAGACGCAAAAATGAAGCATACCAAGAAAAGAACACCGTCCCTACTGTGAAACATGGAGGAGGTTCTGTTATGTTCTGGGGCTGCTTTGCTGCATCTGGTACAGGGTGTCTTGAATCTGTGCAGGGTACAATGAAATCTCAAGACTATCAAGGTATTCTAGAGAGAAATGTGCTGCCCAGTGTCAGACAGCTTGGTCTCAGTTGCAGGTCATGGGTCTTGCAACAGGATAATGACCCAAAACACACAGCTAAAAACACCCAAGACTGGCTAAGAGTGAAACATTGGACTATTCTAAAGTGGTCTTCTATGAGCCCTGATCTAAATCCTATTGAACATCTGTGGAAGGAGCTGAAACATGCCGTCTGGAGAAGGCACCCTTCAAACCTGAGACAACTGGAGCAGTTTGCTCATGAGGAGTGGGCCAAAATACCTGCTGAGAGGTGCAGAAGTCTCATTGACAGTTATAGAAATTGTTTGATTGCAGTGATTGCCTCAAAAGGTTGTGCAACAAAATATTAAGTTAAGGGTACCATCATTTTTGTCCAGGCCTGTTTCATGAGTTTGTTTTTTAAAATAATTCTGTTGAACCACAATTCAAAAGCATTGTCTGATTTTCATTTGTTAATTTTCATAGAATTTTTATTCATTACCACTTTTGTCAGATTCAAGTTATTTCTGTGACCATTGTGGGTTTTTCTTTCATTAACAGAGGGGTACCAACAATTTTGTCCACGTCTGTATAGTGTTACCTCTAGAGCAAAAGACTTCTGTTATTTTCTGTGTAAAAAGCTCCACTATTGCCATCTGCTGTGATTGTAGACTCTTTGTTGTCTCCGGAGCAAGGACCTCGTTTGTGGTCTCCTGAGCAAGAGGCTCCAGTGTTATCTCCTGAATTTAAAATTCCTATGTTGTTTTATCCAGAGCAAAAGGCTCCCATGTCACCTCCTCAGTTTAACTACCTGAGGATTTAGCTTGCAGATCCACACCATCTGCATGCACCCTCTGGTGGCGAAGACTTTTTTCAAGAAAATATTCAGTTTAGATATCATAAATTCCAAAGGCTGTAACCTGAAAATCGTAAGAGATAATGGATTACTATCAATGAGAAAGATGTAGAATATAATCATAAGTTTATGATAGGAATAAATTTACACATCTAATTTGCATAATGTGATGGCAGCCACATCAGATTACATAACTTGCGGTCAAAGTGGACTTTAGACATATTTACACAAAGGGTGGTTTGTTTGTTTTTTGTCTTTTTGTTTTTTTGTTATCTTCAAAATATATGAACAGGAAAATCAGTAGAATGTAAACAAACTGATAAAAAACATCAGAACCTTCCACTCGTCATGTGTCTGTGTGCTCCACCATATGCTCACCCTGGTCCTTATTTTGTCTTCTGTCGGTCATTTTCACTTTCTCTCCCACATCCAGAAACAATCATATTCATGTTCTGATTTATTCCACCTCAATTTCGGTTAGTTTACCCCATGGAACCGGCAGTACTGTCCTCTCCCTCACGTGCAGCTTTGTCAATGGCGGACGAAAAGTGTTCCGCTCCGGTCCATCTTGTGCTGTCCAGAAGGTAAATATTTCCCTTCAGAAGCTAAATAATCCCTTTTACAATCATAGTTGGCAAAATTTGGAGCAAATCCTTCCTCCCTGTGGAAATATATGTTGCACAATTGTTTATACATCTCTTCTTCTGCGCTCCGGAAGTGATATCAGATTTGACACTGTTCAGTTTGCTGAACTGAGTCTTCCAGTGCAGACCAGTAAGCTATATGTGTCTACCATCTAGTGATGTGAAATGCTTGGTACATCTGGGTTTATTTTGGATTTTTTTTTTCATCCTTTTTGACCAATCACGTGACAGGCGCAGATCTGTGACACCACCCGCAGGAGAGGCAGATCATGTAATCAAAGTGAGGGTTGTCAACACTGCATAAAGTTGTCCATGTTTATCTTACCTTTATGATATGGATTTAGTCCAATGTGCACTGATCCAAAGAAAATGTCTATTATCCACAGTCCAAATGTCAGCTGTGACAGAGACGTGATCCAGTCCCTCAAATTCCTTTTCGAGATCAAAACCATTTTTGAATAATATTTATCCAGGTAGCAAGTAAATGCGTTTTAACTTCAGTGGCTCATAGTCTCAGCTGTCTAATGGAAAGTCACTGTTTATATCACGTCTTCATTCTGTAACGATATATCTGGCAATCAATTGGTTTAATTCTTGCTGGGTCACAAATTGTCCAGATGCATACCTGTGCTTGAAATCCAGCCGTGGCTGTTGAGACTGTTCAGATAGTGTAGCTCCACTAACACGGTGTTGTTAGCATAGCTAGCTGTTACTTAGCACCAGCTTTGTCTGAGCTTTGTTGCTGTTTGAAATGTTTCTGAAGATTGCAGTAGGTCTCAACCGACACTTAACTTCCAACCTGTTTTGTCTGAGAATGAGGGACAGTGGAGGCGGTGGCTGTGCCGAACGGTGGCTTTATTAACAGAAAGCTGGTAGCATGTGTTGCATACAGAGCTGTTATTATGCTAGCTAACTGGGAGTACAGGCTGGTGTGTTACTAGAGGCAAAGCGCCAAAGAGGCAGTCTCCCGCCACCAGTCTCCCAACATAGGCACGGTGCGATGATGTCATCCGCACCTGCGCCGTCACCCCTGTGCTACTTGTTGTTAGTATGGGAATATCTAACAGTCACCTCCCCCCTGGAAAAGCCAAAAACATTTTTTTTTCAGTTTATTATGAACATTTTCAAAACCTTTAAAACTCACAACAGTATTTTAAACAGAACCTGGGCCACCGGGTGGACCACCGGTTGACCTTGGACAACTGAGTGGGTTATTCTGCCATTTTGAGCCAGTTGTGCTCTGCTAAACAGTCTTAACAGAGTCACTGCTGTAGCTTGAGTTCAGGGGGCCTCTGGCGAGCCCGCGGTGGACACAGCCCTGGAGCAACTGGGTGCTCTGCTACAAAGTCCCAGTCCGGATCCCACACTGGCTGGATCGGCTCCAGTGTCGTGGCTTGGTCTGGGGCAGCTGCTCTCACCCTTCGCAGATGGCTGGCATGCCATCTTGAACCATCGGCCATCTGGAAGGTGGCTGGCCCCAACTGTGCAGTGATTCTCAGGGGCGATGACGGGACTGTCTGTGGGTGCAGGCGTTCCAATCATCGAACCCAAACCCATTCCAGCACTGCAAGCGGCAATCGGTTTGGCTGCACTTGGCGCTGCTCTCTCATTCCCAAAGCTGGTTGTTGTTGTGGCGGTGTTCCTTTCACGCTGGCAGCAGGATGTGCCCTCGATTGTCATTGCTCTGCTGGGTCCTGCTGGGCCATGAACTCTCTCTGCAGTGCTGCGGCAGCTTCCTGAGGCTTATGCTGGGCGAGGATCGGAGACAAGTCCGGATTACACCCCCTCTCTCCTGGTGCTGATTTTGATCGTGGCGATGTGTCGCTGTCACCGACAACAGGATGCGTGCTGGGTTGTCGTCGTTCACCAAGGGTCTCCTTTGGCCATGAACTCCCTCTACTGCTGCTTTGCGGTGGCTCCCTTAGGCTTATGCCGGGTGAGGATCGGAACCGAGTCCGGTTTATGCCCTCTCTCCGTGTGCTGGCATCACTGCCCCCTGGCCAGGCAGGAGCCCACTCACGCTCAGTGCGTCAGGGAACCACAGTTACCGCAGATTTGGCTCTGCCGGGGTAACTACTTGTGTTAGTGGGGTCTGTTGTTGTTGGTCACCTAGCTGTGATGTTGGCTTGTCAACAGCCTCCAGCTGGAAAACCAACTCCACTGCCTTCGCCAGCAGCAGGTCGTCTGGCACCATCAACAGCTTTGCCTGCAGCTGCGGGTTGCTAGTGTGCACCACTAGCTGGTCACGCACCATTCAGTCCCCTAGTTACCCAAACCTGCACTTGCTCGCCACATAGCGGAGGTCCTTGAGGTACTGCTGGGTTGTCTCTTCCACTCTCTGTCAGCGTTGGTGGAGCTTGATTCGTCTAGCCACCTCACTTTCCGGCCAGGGTAACAGACATGCTTTCATCTTCAGGAAAACGTCAGGGGTTTTTTTTTCCTCCAGAAGACCAATTTTTCTCGTTACCATTGTTATGTCTGAGAGTGAGGGACAGTGGAGGCAGTGGCTGTGCTGAACGGTGGCTTTATTAACAGAAAGCTGGTTGCACATGTTACATACAGAGCTGTTATTATGCTAGCTAACTGGGAGTACAGGCTGGTGTTACTACAGGCTGGTGTTACTTGAGGCGGAGCACCAAAGAGGCAGTCTCCCCCCATCAGTCCCCCAACATAGGCACGGCGTGATGATGTCATCCGCGTCTGCACCGTCACGCCTGTGCTGCTTGTTGTTAATAAGGGAATATCTAACGCAACCCACCAATATGCTTTTGTCCTTAACCGCTACATAGGAAAAATAATCTATTTCCACAAAAAACAAAGTAGCTTCATCTTTTCCTCTTCTCAGTAGTGAAGACTCAGTTCTCTGCAACAGGTCATGTCAACTTACCACTGTGTCAGCTATGGCAAGGTCTGTTTGTATATTCATTTATTTGCCCTAAAAATACCTGTCCATATTAATAAAATGAGTAATGAGTAACACATTTGATCAAATTTCAGTAACTATAATGCATTACTGAATTTTTAAACAGTAATTTTGTTACACAGCACGTTACTGCAAAAGTAGCGGCATTACAGTAACGCGTTACCTTGTCAGTAAGAGTTACTTTGTAGCACGTTACTCCCAACACTGGTGGCTAGTGAAACTGAAAGCTTTCCAAAAAATGTGGTTAATCACAATTAATTCATGATGTAAGAAGGGATGGCAGTTACTTTTTCACACAGGGCCAGGTAGGTTTGGATAGGGTTTTTCCCTTAATAAATGAAATTATCATTTAAAAACTGCATTTTGGATTAACTCAGGTTATCTTTATCTGACATTAAAATTTGTTTGATTATCTGAAACAGTTAGGTTTGACAAATATGCAAAAATTTAAGAAATCAGCAAGGGGACAGGTACTTTTTCATATACAGTAACTGTATATCATTGCTATTGGATGAAAACCACTTATCTCAAACTGCTCCTTTTTAGTAAATGGAAAAAAAACCCCTAACAGATCATTGCACTGATGATGACTAATTGCTTTTATATTAATGATTTAATAAAACAGCTGTTCATTGGTCATTTTGATGCACTATGATCACAGTAGTCAGAAGTGAATATGCACACTCAATCAGCAACAAAAAAATTTAAATCATCAAACAGTTTTCATCCAGCAGCAATGATATACAGGTGCATCTCAATAAATCAGAATATCATTGAAAAGTTTATTTATTTCAGTAATTCAATTCCAAAAATTAAACTCCTATATTACATAGATTCATTACACACAAAGTGATATTTTTCAAATGTTTATTTCTTTTAATTTTGATGGTTGTGGCTCATGTAGCTCATGAAAATCCCAAATTCAGTTTCTCAAAATTTAGAATATTACATAAAATTAATTTAAAAAATGGATTTGTTATAGAAATGTTGGTTGACTGAAATGCCTGACCTGACTCATGTCAGGTCAGGCATTGGTTTGCTTGCTACCGGATAACCATGAAAACCGGTACTACCTGTCTCGTGGGTCGGGCCGTCAGCGACTCAACTAGCAACCTCACCCTTTCGAGGGCGTGGAGGGTGAAACTGGGCATCCTGGCAGAACTAAGAACAATATCTGTCGCAGGTCTGTGGTGGACCACTCCCAGTTACATGGGGTGAGACTGGACATCCTGGCAGATAAGCACATCTGTCTCAAGGTCTGTGGTGGACTTTTGCCAGTTGGTGCATTGTGACATGCACTACACAAAGAGCAGAGATAAACAAGCCTATCATCTGGTCAGTCACTGCAACAGATACTGAAGTCAGTTTGTCTTGGCCTGTCCTTGCCACTGATAATACCTCTATCTGCCAAGAATGTGCTGTTAGTCCAGCAAAAGCTAGCGGTACTCAAATACTTGGCAAGCAGTTTCATGAAATGGTCAGTCAGAAAGCAACTCATACCAGGTCGGACGTCGCCCAGGTTAACAAGGTCAGGAGTTCCTGGCAGCAGAAGGCGAAGGACAGAGCTGCGTGGAGGAATCTGATCAAACCTAAATGAAACAGTCATTGTCGCCCCCAACAGACTGCGATGATGATAATGATGATGATGGACTGAAAAGTGTGTCCCTGTACACACTCAATACTTGGTCAGGGCTCATTTTGCATCAATTACTGCATCAATGCGGTGTGAAGGCGATCAGCCTGTGGTACTGCTGAGGTTTTATGGAAGCCCAGGTTGCTATGATAGCGGCCTTCATCTCATCTGTATTATTGGGTCTGGAGTCTCTCATCTTCCTCTTGAGAATACACCATAGATTCTCTGTGGGGTTTAGGTCAGGAGAGTGTTTGATGGCCAATAAACCACAGTGATACCATGGTCAATATACCAGGTTTTGGTACTTTTGGCAGTGTGGACAGATGCCAAGTCCTGCTGGACAATGAAATCAGCATCTCCATAAACCTTGTCAGCAGAGGGAAGCATGAAGTGCTCTAAAATTTCCTGGTAGACGTCTGGGCTGACCTTGGACTTGATAACACACAGTGAACCAACACCAGCAGACGAACTCTTTTCAGATTAAAGTATATTTTGAATTTCATTTGGAAATTAAGGCCCCACAGTCTGGAGGAAGAGTGGAGAGGCACAGAATCTAAGCTGCTTTAGGTCCAGTGTGAAGTTTCCACAGCCAGCGATGATCTACGGAGCCATGTCATTTGCTGGTGTTGGTCCACTGTGTTTTACCAAGTCACTGCCAAAAGTACCAATACCTGGATTAATGACCATGGTATCACTGTGCTTCATTGGCCAGCAAACTCTCCTGACCTAAACCCCATAGAGAATCTATGGGGTATTGTCAAGAGGGAGATAAGAGACACCAGACCTAGCAATACAGACAAGCTGAAGGCCACTATCAAAGCAATCTGGGCCTCCATAACACCTCAGCAGTACCACAGGCACTGATTACCTTCATGCTGTGCCGCACTGATGCAGCAATTCATGCAAAAGGAGCCCCAATCAAGTACTGAGTGTGTCCATGGACATACTTTTCAGTGGGCCAACATTTCTATTAAAGATCCATTTTTTACATTAATTTTATGTGATATATAATTTTTCTAAATGTTATTTATTTATTTATGTATTTATTTATTTGCAGTTCAGTGGAGCAGTGGTTAGCACTGTGGCAGCACAGCAAGAAGGTCCCAGAATCTATTCCACCCTTGACCACTGTGGGTTCAATCCCACCCCCTGACCATCACTGACCCTTCCGTGTGGAGTTTGCATGTTCTCCCTGAATCTGCATGGGATTACTCCAGGTACTCTGGTTTCCTCCCACAGGCCAAAGATATGCAGGTTAGGTTAACTGGCATCAACTGGGGATTCTAAATTGTAACTAGGTATGAATGTGAGAGTGAATGTGTAGGGTTTTATAGGTGTTTATTGTTGGTACAAGTATTAATATAAATATGCATGTGAGTAGGAATGAAAATTTCTCTTCATTACCAACCCACATAAGCTCGTGGGGCTCCAGTCCAAAAGAATGGACAATTTTATTAAGAATTCTGTATTTGTACCAATATTGAATCAGTCTAAAAAACACCTGTGAGTTCTTGTCTGTTTTTAATCAAGAAGATGGACATGAAATCAAACAATAACTCCCATATGTCTTTTTAATAGTTTAATAAGAAATTTCAGAATAGATTAACAAATTCAGATGACTTTAAGACAGGGAATTCAACATGTATCATGAGCACATTAGACTGGTAATGGATTACTGAGCATAAAGTGTATTATCAAACATTTATGGGACCAAGGAAAACCCTAGCTTGAATTGGCACTGTAATGGAAAATGAGGAACCATAAAATAGCATTAGTTAAGGAAAATGGATGCAGTTTTATGAAGAAAATGATGATTGAACTATTTTATAGAAAGAAAAATTGGTGTTACTCTGAAAAGGAACACAGATTAATGAAAAGACATAATTCGGACAACAGACCTTCAGCACAACAGAGTCAGATTGTGTCCTGTGTAGTAGCAGGCAGTCCATTGGATCTTGTTCCATCTGGACTGGCGTGGATTCTGTTGAAAGAAAATGGGAGATTCTGCCCCACGGCTCGGGCCTACTCTGGGGATCACCACCATAGAAGCTGGCCGATGTTTTTTTGTTTATGCACTGAAAAAGAAATTTGGTCAGGTTGCCAAATTCCCGATAATATTTGTTTGTCATTCAAAGTCCAATCAGAAAATCAAACTTGAAAAAAAAAAAAACACAAATCCATTTCTTCCAATGTGCTGTGGTCAGAACAAAGTTGATTTAAGCTTAGTAAAAATCAAACAAAATCTTCCTAACACGGTAATTTAAGGAAAAGGAGTAAAATAGGAAAAAGGGAATTTTAAAGATGAGAGTTTACACAGAGCATGGACTCTGGGCCTTCTTAGAAAGGAAAAAAAAAGAAAAAAAAAATGGAAGCGCAGAAGCTCTGCTACTTCAAGAGCCACTCTCAGCCTGCCGGACTCGACTCACCAACTCTTCTAAACAAAACAAACTTGGGAGTTCCCGACTTTTAAGATGGGTGCTTTCCAGAAGAAAAAAAACTTGACTGGCAGTAAAAAGGACCAATTACCTTTTAGAGAGGGAGACTAGAATGGACTCTTGTCTAATCAGGAAGAGTTTCTTTGTCTGAAACTGACCAATAGGATGAAGGCGGCGTCACACAAACTAGATTAGTTGGTGACTGGCTGATACAAGTCAGATGGCTTGTGTGACCTTCTGAAGAGAAAAAAAATGATTAAACTGTAATTCACATATATAAGCTAACTACACTTCAGTGATTCACGATTATTTTTCATTATTACTACAGTAAGCATGCATTTCCATATTAACATCCATTGAATAAAGTTCCGTGTAACATATTTCAAAAATACAATACATTCAAATCAATGATCAATAAACATTTCAAACCAGAATGGTATGTCACAGTCTACTTTTGATCTTCCAGTGTGTCCCAAAATGTATCTTCTGAAAAATGGGAGTCTTGAGGAGATGGATAAGTTATTTCATTGTTCACAATTCAGAGTTTAACTTCAGAGAGAGAAATATTCCCGTGTTATCCTTTGGAGGGCAATGTTGGACTTTTGGAGTTTTAATTGGGAACCTAGGTAGTCCAGTCTTTGGATCCGGTAAACTTCAAATGGCTATTAAAACCTCAAACTGTCTCTTGGAAAATGTACTCTGTCAAATTTATGATAAGGGGTTCTCAAACATTCCTGGCACTGAGAGGGGATTTTTTTTTAGAGTCAGTTTACTAATGGAATGTGGCTTCAAAGCTGTGGTCTTTAGGTGAAAGGTGTGGGGAGCGTGAAATAACGAAGCTGAATTGGTTCTTAATTCAGGTTTTATTCATGCACTTCATCCCCAGCCTTCTCTCAAGAACACAAGAGAATGAGCTGCATCAGACCTTCACATTTATACATTTCACACAAAGGGAGAATCACATATCCCTGTCAAAACCCCCTATTGACATTAACTCCCCCTCCGGTCTCTCAGTCCTCCACCTGTCTCCTAGGAGGTCGGGAAGTCCTTTCAGTCCCTTATCGCCGTACCTCCGTCCTCTTGTTGTTAACCGCAGGTGGTCCAGACATATTGTTCCATTCAGGACGTGAAGTCAATCCACACATGCAATCTCCAGCATCCCCTTTATGCTTATGCATATGTGGGCCAAAATACATGGGCCACAAAAGGTAAGAAAAGGGGGCCTTAGATCTTCTCCAAGAAAGGATGAATTTTTCCTTCTTTCAAATCAGCTTATAACGCTACAGATGGTTGTCTGTTTTTCTGTGTTGGCTCTGCAATGGACTGGCGAGCTGCCCAGGGTGTACCCTGCCTCTCGGCCAAAGATGCTGTGATAGGCTCCACCCCCCCACGACCTGAAAAGGATTAAGCGGTACAAGATGGAAAGGTGGATGGATTCTATTTTTTTGAGAAACTGAATTTTGAGTTTTCATAAACTTTTAAGTCAAAATCATCAAAATTAAAAGAAATAAACACTTGAAATATATCACTGTTTGTAATGAATCTATATGAGTTTTATTTTTAATTGAATTACTGAACTAAATCAACTTCTTGATGAAATTCTAATTTATTGAGATGCACCTGTCCAGACACGTATGTAGTATATTATTTTTGATAACCTGGGCCATGACATTGTGTTGCAACTCAGCCTGTGTTCAGGGTGGGGATCTCTTGTTAGAGTAAAGGTTACATTTAAGGTAATGGTAGGGTGAGGCGTTCATTTCCAAACATTTTTTGAACTCATCTTGCTTCTGTAATCTCGCTAACTCAGAGGTCTGCAACCTTTGCCAACCAAAGAGCCATTTTGCCCATCTCCGACTAAAATAGAAGAAGCCGAGAGGCTCAACAGCCATTTGACTTTTAAAATAAAGGTTACGCTGCTTATAAAGTTTTATATATACGTAGCTCTGAATATTATGTGGAACTTTTGAATTTACACTACAGCAGGGGGAAAAACTCAAGTTTTATATATAACTTCATTCAAGAAATAAATTGTTTAGAAATGAGAAATAAGTTGCTTACTGTTTGTTTTGTGCTGAAAAATAAAGGTGTTATCTGACTAAGTTTTTTGTATAGCTTTCAGTTATCAGCACATTCATAAATTGTTAAAATCTGAAAAGTATCATCCATCACTTATTTTCAACAATGATCACACCGCTTTAGTTCCTGATATGCTAATAGACAGTTTTATTTATAAGAAGCTACTTTTGATCCTTTTTGTGTTTTCTCAAAATGCTCTTTATTCAAATCTATTAATATAATATAAATCTGTATCCTTCACCTATTCTTTGGACTCTGAATTTGATAACTAGTGGATTGGTTGTCTGATAACTTTTATATATTCGTTTTAAATTTATTTTGGAATAAAACAAAGAATACTAAACAACTTTCTGATTAATATAACTTGAAATGATCATTTGGTGAAAATTAAGCTAATTACAGCAGGGTGAAAATACCCTTACAAATACCTTCTTCCAGCGAGCTAAATGTTGTGCCTTTACAAAAAAACAAAAAACAAAAAACAAAAAAACTGTGTGGCATTGAGAGTCTGCGCATATTATTCACGGTTTGCCCAAAACCCCATAGAACCTAAGTCCCTCCACAGTTCCACATGTGGGACCTTGAATTAGAAAAAATCTCCACTGAAGTGAGTGGCAAGAGAGAAATTATCTTTTGATCCCGATTGAATTTTGCAACGAGTTACTCATGACAGTTGTCAATTTAAAATATAATTTTCCATGTAAATAACGGTGTAGGTTGTTGTCTAACTGTTAAAGTATAAGGTTGTGAAAATACATAGATTAAAAGACTACAAACAGCCTCACATAACTTGCGTCATCATTTTCAAAGAGCACATAGGAGGAAGTTATAGTCCTCTGGATCAGCTGCAGCTCTCAAAATACAAAACAATACATCTGTGTTGTTTTTCTCCTCTTTGGATCCTTCTTTCATCGGTCAGGAAACGGGAGGTGAGCTTTGAGAAGGAAACCGCCATAATCATGTTTGGTGACGTGTATCCTGGCCTTCTACCGCTGCTCAGTGGAGAGTGTGCTCAGCTACTGTCTGGGTGTGTGGTACGCCGGCTCCACAGCCGAGAACAGGAAGGCTGTGCAGCAGGTCATCAACACCGCCCCCCCAAAAAAATCATCGGCAGCCCTCTTCCCTCCCTGGAGGACATCTCCAGATCCTCCTATCTCAGAAAGATCAAGGCCCTCACAGAAGATCCCTCACATCCCGCCCACCACCTGTTTGACCTGCTTCCCCCTGGACGATGGTTCAGATCAATCAGGTCCCACACCTCCAGACTGACAAACAGTTTCTTCCCCTGGGCCATCCAAACTGCAAACAGTCAGAGGCCCCACCCCCTCCCTCTGATTGCTCACATGCACAGGACTGAGGACCTTTTAATTATCACAATAACACAGCTGTCTCCACACTTTCATGTATGTTGACCCATCCGTGAAAACATTACTATGTATATTTCCCATAATCCTTGGGCCATTTTACTCAATTGTGTGTTCTGCACTCCACACTCTTATGTACATAGTTCCTTCCATGAAGCCACTTCCATACCTGTGTATATTTCCATAATTCTGGCTATTTTTATTTCAGTCGTGTGTTTAATCGTGTGTTATGTAACCGTGTTTTATCTAATCCTTCTCTCTTATTTTATTGCACAGTAGCCTGGTGGAGCACCCACAATTTCATTGTACTGTACAACTGTACAATGACAAAGCCTATTCTATTCTATAGTTAGAGACAAGTAGATATAGTACCGTAGTCCACTAAGCAGTTTCACAAAAATGAAATATTACCCTTTTATTATATGACAACTGACAACTTTATTTATATGGAAAATTATCTTTCAAACTGACAAACATCATATGTGTGACTTGTAGCAAAATTCAAAAGATAATTTCTCTCTTGCGCGGTGGCGGAGTGGTTAGCACTGTGGCAGCACAGAAACTCACCCTTGGCCGGGGGATCCTGGGTTCGGTCCCAGCCCCCGACCAACAGTGATCTGTGTGGAGTTTGCATGTTCTCCCCGTGTCTGCGTGGGTTTACTCTAGGATTTCTCCGGTTTCCTCCCACATCCCAAAAACATGCAAGTTAGGTTAACTGGCATCAAACTGGGGATTCTAAATTGTCCTTAGGTATGGCTGTGAGAGTGAATGGTTGTCTGTCTCTCTGTGTTGGCCCTGCGATGGACTGGCGATCTGTCCAGGGTGTACCCTGCCTCTGGCCCAAAGATGCTGGGATGGGCTCCAGTCCCCCCCCCCCCCCCCGTGACCCGAAAAGGATTAAGCGGAAGAAGATGGATGAATGAATTTCTCTCTTGCCATTCAATTCAATGGAGATTTTTTTCCAATTTAAGCAGAGGGGATATGGCTTAAGGTGTTTCACACCAAACGCAAACGGGCGGCGCGAATCCATACAAAGTGAATGGGAAGACGCGAGTACGTGTGAATTTGCGTAGTCACGCGTTCACTAGCTTTGCAATTCTGCTGTCACCAGAGTAAAATTATCACTATTACAGAGTAAACTAGGAGGACCCAGAACTCTTCAGCTGAATCAGGATTTTGGAGTTATTTACCAATGGTTTCCAGCCACAGACGTCCTAGCAAGCTAGCAATGTAAACACCCATCATCTGTGAAGTTTTGGAGGCTTGACACGACATTTTCAGGTGAGCTCCCGGTCGGATAAAGTAAACCTAAGTATGACATTATTTTGGGAATTTCCACAGCAGGTTGAACACAGCTGCAGAAGTTTTAAAGACAACTTCGCCTGTCTGCATCTCACTATTCATGTCTGTTGGCGTGTTTAAGATAAGATAAGATAAGCCTTTATTAGTCCCACAACGGGGAAATTCCAGGATTGCAACAGCACAGGGATAGCAACACTCAGAGCAACAATCAGAAGGCAAGAAAAAAAAAACAAAAAAAAAAAAAACAAGCAAGCAAGAGCAGCTAATATACATATGTACATATTACTATAAAATATATATATACACACACACACACACACACACACACACAGTGCAGAGCATTGTAGCTGGATGGAATAAATATATGAATATATGAACACACAGTGCAGAGCATTGTAGCTAGATGGAATAAATATGTAAATATATAAACACCCACAGTACGGAGCATTGCAGCTAGGTGGAATAAATATGCAAGTATATAAACACACACAGTGCGGAGCAATGTAGCTAGATGGAATAATATGTAGATATATAAAAACACAGTGCGGAGCATTGTAGCTAGATGGAATAAATATATAGATATATAAATATAAACACACCCAGTGCAGAGCATTGTAGCTAGATGGAATAAATATGTAAATATATAAACACACACAGTGCAGAGCATTGTTGCTAGGTGGGATGAAACAGCATAACCGTCTATTTAGTTATCCTACATGGTATGATTATGTGCCCATACATATTCTCACCCTCCATAGCGACCGGTATGTTCCTAGTTGTATGCCGGAGAGGACCATTGTGTAAGTCTATTGCATCTTTTGCATTCAAAAAAAAAACTATTAGTTTGTTACGTCTTTTTGCTATCTCTGCGAGCAGCCCTGCTTAGGTTGTACAGTCTGACAGCCGTTGGTAGGAAGGACCTACGAAACCTCTCGGTTGTGCACCTGGGATGATGTAGTCTGCTGCTAAATGAGCTCCTCAGTGCATCCAGTATGTCCTGCATAGGGTGGAACTCGGACTCCAGCAGAGATGACAGTTTAGCCACCGTCCTTCTCTCTCCTATCTCCTCCATCGGATCAAGGCGTTGCCCCAGGACAGAGCTAGCTTTCTTAATCAGTTTGTTCAGTCTCTTCCTATCGGCTGCAGTAATGCCACTGCCCCAGCAGACCACTCCAAAAGTGATGGCTGATGCCACCACCGTGTCATAGAATGACTTCAGCAGCGCCCCTTGTACACCAAAAGACCTGAGTCTCCTCAGCAGGAACAGCCTGCGCTGTCCCTTCTTGTAGAGTGCGTCAGTATTGTGTGACCAGTCTAGTTTATTGTTCAGATGAATACCCAGGTACTTGTAGGATGTCACCATCTCGATGTCTGTTCCCTGTATATTTACTGGTGCTGTGAGGGGCTGCCCATGCCTGCGGCAGTCCACCACCAGCTCCTTAGTTTTCCTCGCGTTGATCTGGAGGCAGTTCCGATGGCACCAGTCCACAAAGTCCTGGATAAGCCCTCTGTACTCAGCTTCATCTCCGCTGGAGATGAGACCAACGATCGCAGAGTCATCAGAGAACTTCTGTAGATGGCAATGTCTTGTGTTGTGTGAGAAGTCCGCAGTATAAAGAGTGAACAGGAAGGGAGCCAGCACCGTTCCCTGGGGGGCCCCCGTGCTACTGATGATCGTGTCGGAAACACAGTCCCGGGTTCTCACAAACTGAGGCCGGTTCGTGAGGTAGTCCAGGATCCATGATGACAGGTGCTGGTCCACCCCTGCGCGCAGCAGCTTGTCCTTCAGGATCATCGGTTGGATGGTGTTGAAAGCACTGGAGAAGTCAAAGAACATGATCCTCACCATATTCCCGGGCTTCTCCAGGTGGGACAGAGAACGGTGAAGGAGGAAGATCACCGCATCGTTTACATTGATTTATAATATAATTGTGCCACGCGAGAAATTTGCCTGTTCGCATTTGATGTGAATGCACCTTTAGGCTCTCTCTTGCTATAGAGGGCTTTTATTTTTTAGTAACTCAGGATATATTGACTTATGATGGTAAAAATAAATTTACACTAATTCAGACTTTGGTCATGTCTGTGAATCCAGCATTTATAGTGCAGGTGACTGATTTTGAGTTTATTGAGCAAGGATTCAAGGATCATTTCTCATTTTTAAGGATAATTAAGGCTTTGATTTTAGATAATCACATTTAAGTCTTTTTATGGACTTGGAGACACTTGTGGCTGTTTTTTTTCATTGTGTTCTTGTGGAGAAATTCTCACTACGTAACAACCATACATGAATGCAAATGAATCTGTCCACACAGAATTAAACTCTGTATTTAATTCAGTGATTTTACTTTGTCTGGATTTGCTCATATCTTACTGATGATGGGGGAGGATAAGTAGGAAGCTGCTGGGCTCTCCATGCTCGCCATATGCATAGAGAAGCTCAGCGCCTCTCTGTGCATAAAGGTCGCTGTCGGATGTGACGCATATAGTTGAACAACATAATAATTAATTAAAATTATATATCTTTTACATTCACAAAAGTGTTACTTTCCCTGTGTGCTTTTACGCGGCGAACAGAGGAAAGAATTAAACCCACGTGCAGAGATTGTTGCAAGCAATTTATTGAACAGAAAATAATAAGTTCAGTCCAGTAAAACAATTATGATGAGCACTGCAGGATGAATGAACAGTCATGGAGGGCTCCGAGAGAGCTAGGACGCTCAACAGCCTGCGGGGGAGAATGCCTAGTGCCGTTGAATGGCACGGGGAGAAATGCAAAGGAACTTACGGGCTGGAGCGGTCCAAGGCAGTCCGTGCTGTCCCAAGTACAGGTAACAGGAACAGCCGCTCACATTAGCCAAAGAACAGGCATCAAGTAACGTAAGATGAAGACTAAATAGTCAGGCTGAAAGTACAATGTAGGGAGTGGAGGCTAACATACACAGAGGGGAACAGTGACCGTGTACATTGCACAATGATCCGGCAATCTCTTTCCACAAATACAGAGCTTAAGTAATGACAATACTAATGAGGAAAGAGCTCACCAGTGGGTGTAAAGAGGAGTAATCAGAGGGAGAGCGTGGGCTGGACTGAATGGAAAACAGGTGTGCATGAGTGAGTGTCTGAGCATGTGAGTGAAGATGAATGGAAGCGTGTGTGTGTGTGTGTGAGTAAGTGAAAACCAATTACAAGAAACAGCTGGCGACATTGACAGGAGGAGGAGGTGTGGCCGAACTGTCAGGGAGCGAAAGACCCAAAGGGCTCCCTGAAAGTGCCTGAAGGAAAATGGTGATCCCTCGCTACTTCGCGCTTCACCTTTCGCGCCCTCAGTGCATTGCGGATTTTTCAGAAATATTCATCAAAAATTCAAAATTGAGAAAAAATGGGCGGGCGCTAGCAGAAGGCAGGGAGACTACATTAGAACATCAGGTATCAACAGGAGAGCCGCAAAACTCAAAATCCACCTCTCTGACCACCGCTCCACTCCTCTCCGCCCACCTCTTCACTGCTCGGGAATCTCGCAAGCTGATTGGCCGAGACGTTTTACCTCGCAAGCTGATTGGCCGAGACGTTTTACCCAGCTTCGCTCCTTGCCGAGCGGCCATACCCAGCGAAGGAAGACCGTATTCATTGTTCTTTATCACTAGTCTCGCCGCGTGGAACTTTTCGTTGTTCTCTTGTGCCCTTTTGTGCGAAATAGACTTCCCGTCGAGCCACTACGCCGCCTCCTGCAGCTGCCCTCGACGATCCTGCGCCTCTAGCACCTGACGATGAGGCGTCACCTGAGGAGCAGTAAAGCTCTCATTAGCCTGTGCAGTAAATCATCTTCATCTTGAGTTACGTATCTTGTTATAAAAATAAGGGTTCTAAAAACATATTTATGTACACTTTATTTACATCTACGTATGTATGTACACTTACACACACGTATCATATGAGAGAGAGAGTGAGAGAATGAACGTACGTGTTATTTATGGGTGACGTCATTAGGGGTGACGCTACTTCGCGGTTTTTCACTTTTCGCGGTCGGTTCTGGAACCCATTAACCACGATAAGTGAGGGATCACTGTAAACAATGCAAAGAGACAAAATAGCCACTGTGTCAGAATTGGGTTTGGGACCACCAGACCCAAGCTCATGACACAAAAGCATGCGTTTCAGTTAAAAAATGTATCCAATAAACAATAATTTGAAAATAAAAAATTAAAATGGCCTTCATTAATTTCCATGTGTTTTGAGACAATTGTAGGGAGCCACAGCATGTGGGCTGAAGAGCCACATGTGCTCCGGAGCCACAGGTTACCAACCCCTGCTTTCATCTCTCTGGATGTAGTTATTTTCACAGCCACTAGAAGATGCTGTTTGCACTACTTGTCTTCTCTCTGATAGGATATCCACTTTACCCAACCTTATGAAATGTATAATACACATGGAAAAATTAAGCAATTATACACGAGAGGGAGTGCATTATCAATGAATATATCAACTGCAGCGATTCGTCATACACCCTATGTGAAGCAGAGGGCCCAAGACAGGATGTGAGAGGCAGATGTATCCAGATGTGTGCAAAGACTCAGTAACACAGAAGGAGAGAGCTGTGTGATTTGACGGACTGCACCCAGGCTAAAGCTAACAGACAATTTTACAAACTAATGACTTTTGTGTGCTAGGAGATATTCTCAGTGTTTTCATTTTTGGCAAATTACTCAGATTATAAACACAGCCTCAAATGCTTTTCTTTTTGTCAGCCATTTAAAAGAAAGTTAACTTAGAGAGAAGCCTTAGGATAAAAATCATCAGGTTCAGAGAGCAAAATGATCAAGCAGTTCAACTGTGAATTTATATCTAAAAGGGTTTTAATTATCAACAGAAAATTAAATTTTAGTACATCCTCCTTTATTTTATTGAAAAGGATGGTAGCAGAAATTAGGACGCTTACGTTAATTGGAATGTTCATCTTTGCACATTAAACAAATGACGCATAACAATTAGAATTTGAAATCATCCCCTCTGCCCCTGGTGTGTGGCTGACATAATGTTTCTGTTTGAGTTGCAGTTCTTTTCCTTTCCTTCCTTCAGTTGTCTCGCTCTCCTTCCTGCAGGCTGAGATAACTGTTGGAAGTGATTTAGTATCAGAAGAAGATGGTGAGCAGGAGGAGAAGGAGAAGAGGTGGAGTTGTCTAAAGGAGAGTATTAGATGGACGGGCAAGGATCACAACGGTATGCGGGAGGGCTGTGCAGCTGACACTGAATTCTCTGAATCAGGGCTTCTCAAGGACTTTAGTAATTCACAGTTTGAACTTGGCCTGGGGGGATCATGGGGAGACGGGTGGAGAGAAGAGGTGGAGGGGGGCAAAAGAGGAGGAAAGTGAAGGATAAGGAGGTAAGGGGGGGAGATGTGATTTCACTTCAGCTGAATAAAGCGACAGAACAATTATTTGCAAGGGAGCAGATGGACTGATATCTGATACAGTGCAACTACAATGACCTATGGGTCTAGTCATGTCCCAGAATAACATAATGTGGCTTCAGTGATGCTGTTATAAAAGTGTATGGAGCGGTGGCAAGTGCAGACAATTAATGACACTTGGGAGACCATCAAACACTTGTGATTAATGTAGGATAGTCACGCTAGTATAAATACATCAAGCCTCACATTGCCAGTTTGAACCTCATAAATTACTGAGTGGCAGAGGAATATACAATTAAGTTAAATCAGCTCAGTTGTTACTTGGCACACCTGTACAACCCCCCCCCCCCCAAAAAAAAAAAATAAGTGGCCATAGTGACAAAAAGTGACTTATCATCCCACTAATTCAATAGACTTCTCCGTTCTGACTGTGCTGGAGCAACTTTATTGATTGTTAAACAACAGCACACTAATTGTCTCTTCAATTTGCAGTGTATTTAAGTCTTGAGGGGATCACATCCTTATCAGTGCTGAGCAGGCACTAGGAAATGGCTCCGCAGTTTCACACAAAAGCTCCAAAGAATGTATATACCCCTATAAGTATGCAAATGCAAAACAATGGCATACATAAATGGCTCAACTTGTACTTCCATACATGCACTAATGCATATGTGTCTAAATGGATAAAAGGCAAAGGCATATATACTGTAAGTACATAAAGAACTACCTATGAGTGGACAAACCCGAGAGGCTGTTCCATATGTCCAGTCATGTACATGTCTCTCTGCACGCCTTATAGACTTGGGCCGTAGCTCACCACTCTGGTTACTCTACCGCCCTAAGCTGTGAGAGGCAGTAGAAAAGGGATTTGTGAGTTTCACCACTGCCTGCTGAAATGAGCGTGATGCTTTGGCGAGCTCTGCTCGTGTGGGATTTAAGTGGCTGAGAAATTCGAGGACAGTTTTTGCTCCTCTGATTCAATCCATTGACTGATCTGTCTTTGGCAAATTTAATACACGAATGAAATTTTTAAAACCCCAGCGGTGAAAAGGAAGCTCTTGACTACTTCCTTTTCAGCATGTTGTAATAAAAGTGTCATTGTGAGGGAAACACTCTCCATAGCCCTCTGGGTGCAATTCACAATATATTTGTATATACAAAGCCGCAAACGGGCAGACAGACTATTCTTGCAAATGTTTAATTCCAGGTGTTTAGGTGACAGCTCTACAAGTGCAACACTTTTATAAAATCTAGTCATATGAGGTCATTTACTAAATCTGTCCAAAGTGTCAGTTCCAATCACTTCCTTTTGCTTATCCCTAAGCCAAGGCTCGGCTTAGACTGATAACAGCAGTTTCCCGAGGGTCAGCAGCTGCTCAGCCTCTGTAGGCCTATGTGTTGTGAGTGTTGGTTTCCATGTGCATATATGCGCTTCAGTTTTTATTACATGAGCCAGTGTGTTTTCTCAGCAGTACTGATATGCAAAGGTATTCAGAAAGCTTGGGGATCTGCTTTATCTCTACTCTCTGCTGCTGTATAGGACTTTCCTGTCCACATTCAGGAGCTGATTCTGTACTGTCCCCACACCTGCACTGAGATATGCTAATACAGGAGAAATATCCTCCAGCAGAAGGCAACAATAGCCTATAGGTCATTTCTTCCAGTAGGTATTATAACAGTGTTTTTCAACCAGGGGTCTGGGTCCTTGACAGAATATTGGAGAATCCTCGGGAAAATTTTCTAATTGCATGTCTTAACTGGTCCAAAAAATACCCAATAATTTGCAATTGTGCACGGGTGCCTGTACTGGCTCTTTCATGTCAGTAGGTGGCAGTATGATGGCTACCATCTTCTTCTTCATGTGTTCTATGGAGACTAATGACCTTGTTAACTAGATGAAAAACTAGATGAAAAACAGCGATTGATAAATATTTGAAGAGGAAAGATTCAGACTGAACTGGGCCCTGGACAAAATTCAAACCCAGGAGAAAGGTTGAGCAGTGGTCAAAAGAAAGCTAAGACAGTGAAGGCAAGGCAGTACAGTGAAAACTATGTTTTGTTTAGATTTACTTTCACCAGGGATCCAACTTCATCAAGTCCACTATGCTTGGTGTGTGAGGAAAAGCTATCCAACAGAGTCAAGGTCCCACACAAGCTTAAATGTCATGTCGAAATGAAACATCTGTCTGCCTTTCTTCAGTTCCTGCCAGGATATCAGCTTTGTGTGCATCTAAACAGGCCCAAAGTTCACACTGAGCGAGTATGAACTAATTACACGCCCAAACTGTCATTACATATGCTGTAATAGGCTATAATGTGTTACTTTTTAACATTTTTATTTGGGGGGATCCTGTGAGAATTTTACAATGTAAAAAGGGTTCCTGGGCTCAAAAAAAGTAAATAAATAAATAATAAAAACACTGTTAAGGTGCATTCAGACCAAATGCAAACGGGCAAATTTTTCACATGGCACGATTATATTTTAACTCAATGTAAACATGCAAATAGACATGAATTCACCATCTGAGTGAGTTGCAGACGGGCGAAGTTGCCTTTGCAGCTGTGTTCAACCTGCTGTGGAAACCCCCAAAACACAATCACGCTTAGGTTTACATTATCTGACAGGGGTCTCACCTGAAAAAAATTGTCCCTACCTCCAAAATTTCACCTGGATGATGGGTTGTTTACATTGCTACCCTGTTAGCCTTGTTAGCATGTCCGTGGCAGGAATCCGTGGGTAAATAAATCTGACATTCAGATTCAGCTGCAGAGCAGGTCTATCTGTCTTTAGGTGAGTGGCAGTCTCATTTTCAAACTACTTTACTCTCCAGTGTTGATACTTCTATTCCGGTGACAGCAGAATCTCAAGGCCATTACTAGCTAGTGCTATCCCTCGGACGCGAACGCGCGTTTTCGTGTGCCTTCCGCATGTTTACATTAACTTTACATGTATTCACGCCACGTGAAAAATTCACTTCGTGTTTGGTCTGAACGCACCTTTATAGCCTATAGTTACATTTTGAAAATAAGTGACCTCTAATGGTAATGTAACATGTGAGATGCAAGTTGTGACATGAAGTGGTATTGTGGAGGGTTACAGTTGTATTGTGTTTAATGTAGACCCTTATATTTCCCTAACTATTACCCTAACTCTTAGAGGAAGATGTGGGAGTCCAGCACCTGACCTACTCCTATCAGTAAACACTCAAGAACCTCAGTCCAAGTGTAGTTGGCCAACACTTTTTTATCCCATGGCATAACAATGGGCTATTCTATCACAGCTGTAGGTGTCATGGACAGACAAGAAATGGTGCGCTTCTTGATCCACTTCCAGGGGCGCCCCCCCTTCCCGCCACCACTCCCCCCCCGCCCCCCAGCGGCCAGCTCTGATCCCTGTCACTGGACAGTGTAACATCATTTTATAACTTGCTTTTCTATGTCACATTTTACATGTAGTAGATCAGGCCTATTCAATTAGCAGCCCGTGGGCCACACGTGGCCCAGAACTAACCTCCGAATGGCCCAGGCCCAGACCATGCCAAGGAAATATAAACCTAACAAAAACTATGAAGGAATGACGGTCCGCAAGCGCGCACATGAACAACGTGCGTGACCGGCATCCATGCTGAATTCAGAAACAGCAGCCCGCCTGACTGTTCCAGTCGGCAGGCAGAGTGTGTCTAGCGTCACTGTCTGAGAGAAGCATGAGCTTATTAAAGTACTTTAAACACGGAAAAAAAGCAGAAAAGGCATGTAAGCAGTGGAGGCATTTATGGTGGTTTTAACCCACTAGTAACGGGAACAATAATGAAGAGTTGTTTAGCAAACAGGTGTGGTTAGGCATCATATGCAAGCTTCATATGCAACAGCCTTCAGACAAACTAAACGTGCCAACATTTGGATTTTAAAATAAGGGAGGTTTTTCCTGCTGGCTGGGTGGTGAGGAGAGTTCTAAAAAACTATAAACATATAAAAATATTTTAACAGAAATAACTGCATCTTTGGTCATTTAAGTTAATTTATTTCATTAAATGGCAGCACAGTGGCGGAGTGGTTAGCACTGCGGCAGCACAGCAACTCACCCTTGGCCGGGGGATCCTGGGTTCGATCCCAGCCCCCGACTAACAGTGATCTGTGTGGAGTTTGCATGTTCTCCCCGTGTCTACGTGGGTTTACTCCGGGATTCCTCCGGTTTCCTCCCACATGCCATAAACATGCAAGTTGGGTTAATTGGCATCAACTGGGGATTCTAAATTGTCCTTAGGTATGACTGAGAGTGAATGGTTGTCTGTATCTCTGTGTTGGCCCTGCGATGGACTGGCGATCTGTCCAGGGTGTACCCTGCCTCTCGCCCAAAGACGCTGGGATAGCCCCCCCCCCCCCCCCCCCGCGACCTGAAAAGGATTAAGCGGAAGAAGATGAATGAATGAATGAATGTATTTCATTAAATATAATTTTATTTATATTTTTTCTTTGAAATCAGAGTTAAATTATTGTTCTGTTCTGGCTCTGCAAACTTATGGTCAAAAGTGTAAATTGTATAAGGAAAAAAAGTCCAAATTTTAGCACAATCTGTTTCAAATTTATTTAAAAAAAACCCCAGTAATTTTATTTAAAAAAACGAGACAAAAATTTGCCATAAAATCATCCTTAAATTTATAATAACATCTTAAATGTACACGAAAAGTCAATTTTACAAGAGGAAATTACAAATTTGAGGAAAATTGTTTCAAATTTAGCTAAATTTACAGAGAAAAGCGGAAAACTATAAGAAAATTGTTATAAATTTTAGGAGAAAAACCTCAAACCTTCAAGACTGAAGTCATTACTCAAGTTTTTAAGTGGGTGCTTTTTGCATCCTTAACTCTACTAGAAATTTTTGGTTGACTGATATGTGTGTGTAATGGACTGTGTAGTTATAAGAAGAGGTTCCTATGCACACGTGGTGATTTAAAACAAAAACCACAATAGTGGCTGTGCAATGTTTGTTAATGTTATCAATCTTTTCTTGGGGGGTTTGTGCACTGAAGTGTTTGACAGTTTATTTTTTTATTCAGCTAAATGCACTTTGTGATGTCCCAAAGGGAAATAAATGTTAATGCTACTAACAGTGCACGATGAGTTTTTATGCACTTTGAAATATGCCTGAGTAAGATGTGATCAAAATGGTTATTTACAGAATTTTATTTTTTTCATTTATTTAACTGTTGTTCAAGAGGAAAAATATTTCTACTACTTCAAGTTCTGCTCAACCCCAACACTGTTATTGTGTTTTTATGTACTTTTGATGTGCCTTTGTCATGTGCCAAGCACACATTTAAAACCAAGACACTGAATAAAAAGTGCATATTTTTTGTCATAATGATCTGTGTTGTTTGAAATTTGTCATATTCAACCGATTGCTGAACATGTGCGGCCCAGTTACATGTCTTCATTTCAAATTGTGGCCCAACTGATTTTGTAATTGAATAGCCCTGGAGCAGATGCTTAAGAATAATCGATGTGTGCTGTGTTCTGTGGCCCCCATGCGGCCTCCCCAATGAAAAATTTCTGGAGGCACCCCTGTCCACTTTCTGACGCTTTCAGCCCAATGTCAGGCCTTCTGCGTCACATCGTGGTACTTTCAGACACTATTTCAAAAGCTCAAAAACCAATGTAAGGCGGTAGGATGGGTAAAACACCCAGTTCTCCCATGCTGAAAATCAATTTCACCTCCTCTTGCTCCATTTTTCTTCATTTGCTCATCTGTTTACTTTCACTTTCACTCGCTCATTATTTTAGCCATATATAACCCTAACCCTTGTAAGGGTTAGGGTTATATAGTACATACAATGTGCTGGAAAACCTATGCCTTGTCACATGACACCTCTCTAATAATGAAACAGTAAAGGGCATCTTAGCCCACATATCAGAAGAGAGCCCTTTTCGTTGCATAGCAGTACCGACGGCTCCGTCCAAATGGCTCGCTGTTATGCCTTCGGTTGGCCGCGTTTTCCTGTCGATGTCATTAACATGATTAAACCCAGCGGTCCCGCCTTGGGAAAAAGGAGAGTTCCACACCCAGAGGCGTGCAGCTGCTGGACAGTCAGGATGAAGCTGCCACAACCACATTTGTGCTTCCACAACTGGGCCAGTTTGGAGAGCACCAGATTGTACCCCCCAGGATTGTATACCTCTGCCTACAAGATAGTGTCTGTTTACATTTCTAGCTTTGTAGGTCACAAGAATACAAGAAGTCTACCGGACCAACCCTAAAGTGATACTACAGTTTCTAATGAAGATAATTTCAAACTTATTGTGCAGATGCCCTGAGCACATTATAAGTCTCTCTATCCTTTCTGTTAAACACTTTTTTTGTCACCTAATTTGTACCGAATCATTAAGTAGCAGTAGCACATTTTTCTCACTGAATGAAAGTCATCCTGATAATGAGGCCAATGTTAACAACTTGAAAAGTAAAAGCAATTGAAGAGGCAGGGATGGTTAACCACCTGCACAATCAGCCTTTGATGGGAGCTTTAAGTACTGTAAATGTTTCTTCAAAGTGCTGAAGATACAAAGCTGTACTCTACTCTGTCCTATTTTACTATGATCAACAAAATTGCACTTAGTTTCACTTAATACCAGTTTGCATTTTACCCCCCACCCCCATTTGCATCATTTAATCTCAATCATTTTCTTTTTGTAAGCATATTTTAAACAATGACTCATAAAAATCAAGATGATAACCAAAGAATATCCTTTAGAAATTGGTTGTGTTTATAGTACGGCTGAGAATATTAATGTGTTACTCCGGTACTCATGGTGACCTCATTCTGTGTGCACAAACCGCACTTAACGCATGCATACATACGCACACGTACACTTCTAATGTAGTGTAGCTGCTAAATCAAAAGTGTGAATAGAGGGAGTGTTTCTGTCAGAGTTAGTGGAGAAAAAGACACACCAATGTAAAGTGAATAAAAGCTTCAAACTCACCATTAAGGCCGGGAAGTCTGGAAATCAATGAAAAATTGTTCTGTTTGGTTGGACTTGTGAGATTTGAGATAATTAGAAAAGCTACCTTGCGTAGAAGCAATGACATCCTCTTGGGCTGTTTCAAAATAAAACATGAAATGTGGCAATATCAAAAATGGCAGCGTTGCAGAGAAACCAACTCCCTCATTATAATGAACTGAAAAAGAATATTACAAATTGCTATCATAAAAAAATATTGAATATACAGTGGAGATCAAAATTAGAGAACAATGTATTAATACTTGCTTTATTCTGAAATATTATTCTTCATTGTTCAGAATTTGGCAGATTATCAGCTGTGGCTATACCACTGCTGTACTAGCACATTTTGTTAAGTAACCAAGGCACTTCAACACAAACATTTATTTTGTTTAAAAAAACAACAACAGCAAAATTAGACAACAGTGACCACTTTGTCAGAAGAGAAGATTTTGAACTTTTTTTTTTTTAGGGCTATATGATTAAAAAATTAATAGGAATTGTATCGAGGCCTTTGCTTTGAATGACTTTAGCACATCTGCGCCCACAGGACATCACTAGTTTCTCACACTGCTATGGTTTGATCTTGGTCCGTTCTTCTGCAGTCTCTTCCACATTTCAGTAACTGTAGTGGGTTTCTCACCAGGGATTTTCCAGAGATTCTCTATGGGGTTTAAAAATGCAACTCCTATCATTATATAATTAATCTATTTGTTACACAAACTTGCTTACTGATGAGTTGTTACTCCATTGTAATTTTGTTTTATATGTTGATATCATTCCAATGGTATTTAATAACTTGACTATGTATCGTGAACTCACCTACTAATTCAGTACAAACAAATGCTGGGATTATGTGCTATATGTCTGTCATATGCTTGTTTGTTCCTGTACACAACGCCATCAGACTGATTTCCATCATCATTTTATTATAGAAATGGGCTCACAACTAAAAGCTTTAAATAGCTTATTTGGGATGACCCGTTCAAACTCCAAATCAATGTGGGAAAAAAAGCCAATTGTATACTGCTACTCATGCTGTTGATAATTCATATTGTAATTCATTCATGCTGTTGATAATGTGTGATGTGTGTGTGTGTGTGTGTGTGTGTGAATAAACTGTTAAACTGTTTAGATCTGGACTTTGGGCTGGCCATTTCATTGTTTCAATATTGTTAGATTCAAGGAACTGTTTAACCCGTTTTGCAGGGTGACAAGGGGTATTGTCTTGTACGAAAATTGCAGGCTGTTTGGGAGAAAATTGCAGGGAAGAAATTACATGTTGCCGAAGGAGGTTCACATAAACATTTGCAATCAGCCTGCTACGTAGCTGTACAAGAGGCCCAACTCCTGCTGCAGAAAACATTCCCCAAACTGACACTTCCTCCTCCAGATTTTACTTCTTTACATACTTTGGGTTCAGTCTTTCCCCAGTTTGACACCGAACATATTGTTTCACATCAGACCCAAATAAATTGAACTTACTCTCATCACTGAAGTGCACTCCGGACCAGTTCTTCTCTGTCCACACAACATGCTTCTCAGCAAAGGCAAGTCTAGCCTTTTTATTCTTTCTGCTGATGAGAGGTTTGGTCACTGCAGAGTGAGCTTTGAGTCCAAATTGTCTTAAAGGGTGAGAAATTGTGTGCCGAGACAGATACTTGCCCCTGTTCAGCAGTGAGTTAAGGTTAAATTAATACCTTCCACAGCATGCGGGACACCATGTAGTGTATGGGACAGCGCCTATCTCTATTTCACTGACCCTAGGCCACACAGCTACCGTAGTGAAAGCTACACTGGGGGGTTAGTCCTCTGGTAGCTCTGTGCGTTAATTTTCCTTTCCCCATTCTATTAAGCTGAGCACCAAGCTAGAAGGCAGAACCATTTTTATATGGTCTTTGGTATGACTCAGCCGGGATTTGAACCCACAACCTCCCAGTTATGGGACAGATGCTCTACCAATTAGGCCACCACTCCAGTGGTGCAGGTTCAGCAGTGAACTGGTGAGTAATTTCAGCTGCAGTGTTATAAACAGGACGGAAAATCAGAAAAGGGCCATTTTAAAGAAGGTTGAGCCATTTTGCATTAAAAGTTGGTAACAAGGTGTTTTAACACAACTTGGGTGTGCTGATCACAAATATAGTGTTTACCAATTATGACGATCCCCCCTCATGGATCGTCACCTTATCGTGGTGGGGGGGTTTGCGTGCCCCAGTGATCCCAGGAGCTATGTTGTCCGGGGCAATTTGCCTCTGATAGGGTCTCCCAAGACAAACTGGTCCTGGGTGAAGGGCCAGACTAAGAACGATCCAACAGACTCTCATGATAAATTGTATATCAAGGATTCAGTGTACCCCGCCCGTTATGGGGTTACCGGGGCCCCACCCTGGAGCCAGGCCTGGGGGAGGGGCTCGAAGGCTAGCGTCTGGTGGCCAGGTTTCCACCCATGGGACCCGGCCGGGCTCAGCCCGAAGGAGTTACATGGGTCCGCCCTCCAGTAGGTTCACCACCTGCAGGAGGGATCATGGAAGTCCGGTGCTATGTGGATTAGGTAGCAGTCAAAGGCGGAGACCTTGGCGGACTGATCCCAAGCTTTCTAAACTGGCTTTTGGTACGTGGAATGTCACCTCTCTGGTGGGGAAGGAGCCTGAGCTGGTGTACGAGATTGAGCGATACCGGCTAGATATAGTGTGCTAGTGTGCTAACCACAGTCTGTCCATAACGAACACCATGTTCAAGCATAAGGGTGTCCATATGTGCACCTGGCACCAGGACACCCTAGGCCGCAGGTCGATGATCGATTTTGTTATCGTATCATCAGACCTGCGACCGTATGTCTTGGACACCCGAGTAAAGAGAGGTGCAGAGCTGTCAACTGATCACCACCTGGTGGTGAGTTGGATCCGATGGCAGGGGAGGAAGCCATTCAGACCTGGTAGACCCAAACGTATAGTGAGGGTGTGCTGGGAGCGTCTGGCTGAGGCCCCTGTCCGGGAGGTCTTCAACTCCCACCTCCGGAAGAACTTCAACCACATTCCGAGGGAGTCTGGAGACATGGAGTCTGAATGGGCCATGTTCTCCACCTCTGTTGTTGAAGCGGCGGCCCAGAGCTGCGGCCGCAAGGTGGTCGGTGCATCTCGTGGTGGCAACCCCCGAACCAAGTGGTGGACACCAGTGGTGAGGGGGGCCATTAAGCTGAAGAAGGAGTCCTATCAAGCTTGGTTGGCTTGTGGGACTCCCGAAGCAGCTGAGGTGTACCGGCAGGCCAAGCGGAGTGCAGCTCGGGTGGTTGCTGAAGCAAAAACCCGGGTATGGGAGGAGTTCGGTGAGGCCATGGAACAAGACTTTCGGTCGGCTTCAAAGAGATTCTGGCAAACTGTTCGGCGGCTCAGGAGGGGAAAGCAGCTCCCCGTCCACACTGTGTATGGTGCGGATGGGACACTGTTGACTTCAACTGGGGATATCGTCGGGCGGTGGAAGGAATACTTCGAGGATCTCCTCAATCCCACTGATACGCCTTCCACAGAGGAAGCAGGGTTTGGGGACAAGGGGGATGACTCGCCTATCACAGGGGCTGAGGTCGCCAAGGTGGTTAAAAATCTCCTTGGTGGCCGGGCCCCGGGGGTGGACGAGATTCGCCCCGAGTACCTCAAGGCCCTGGATGTTGTTGGGCTGTCATGGTTGACACGCCTCTGCAACATTGCGTGGAGGTCGGGGGCAGTGCCTTTGGCATGGCAAACCGGGGTGGTGGTTCCTCTCTTCAAAAAAGGGGACCGGAGGGTGTGCTCCAACTTTAGAGGGATCACACTCCTCAGCCTCCCTGGGAAGGTCTATGCCAAGGTACTGGAGAGGAGAGTCCGGCCGTTGGTCGAACCTCGGATTCAGGAGGAGCAATGTGGTTTTCGTCCTGGCCGTGGCACATCGGACCAGCTCTTTACCCTCTCGAGAATTCTTGAGGGTTCGTGGGAGTTTGCCCAACCAGTTTACATGTGTTTTGTGGACTTGGAGAAGGCATTTGACCGCGTCCCTCGTGGATTTTTGTGGGGGGTGCTTCGGGAGTATGGGGTATCGGGCTTGTTGTTACGAGCTATTCGGTCTCTGTACGACCGTTGTGAGAGTTTAGTTCGTATTGCCAACACTCGGTCGGAGTCATTCCCAGTGAGAGTTGGACTCCGCCAGGGCTGCCCTTTGTCACCGGTCCTGTTCATAATTTTTATGGACAGGATTTCTAGGCGCAGCCAGGGAATGGAGGGTGTCATACTTGGTGACCACAGGATCTCATCTCTGTTGTTTGCAGATGATGTTGTCCTGTTGGCTTCATCCAGCAATGACCTACAGCTCTTGCTGGGACGGTTTGCCGCTGAGTGTGAAGCGGCTGGGATGAGAATCAGCACCTCCAAGTCCGAGTCCATGGTCCTCAGCCGGAAAAAGGTGGATTGTCCTCTCCGGGTTGGGGACAGGCTCCTGCCCCAAGTGGAGGAGTTTAAGTATCTTGGGGTCTTGTTCACGAGTGAGGGGAAAATGGAGCGAGAGATCGACAGACGGATTGGAGCAGCATCTGCAGTGATGCGGACGTTGTACCGGTCTGTTGTGGTGAAGAGGGAGCTTAGTTCTAAGGCAAAGCTGTCGATTTACCAGTCAATCTACGTTCCTACTCTCACCTATGGTCACGAGCTTTGGGTAATGACCGAAAGAACGAGATCGCGGATACAAGCGGCTGAAATGAGCTTTCTCTGTAGGATTGCTGGACTCACCCTCAGAGATAGGGTGAGGAGCTCAGTCATCCGGGAGAGGCTCAGAGTAGAACCGCTGCTCCTCCACATTGAAAGGAGTCAGTTGAGGTGGTATGGGCATCTGATTAGGATGCCTCCTGGACGTCTCCCACTTGAGGTGTTTCAGGCACGTCCCACTGGGAGGAGACCCCGGGGCAGACCCAGGACTCGGTGGAGAGACTATGTCTCCCAGCTAGTCTGGGAACGCCTTGGTATCCCCTCTGAAGAGCTGGAGCAGGTGGCTGGGGAGAGGGAAGTCTGGGCTTCCCTGCTTGAACTGCTGCCTCCGCGACCCGGACCTCCGGAAAAGCGATAGAAGATGGATGGATGGATGGATGGAATTTCAGATGTAAGTCCTGAAAATTAACTCTAAAATGGCTACCCATATACGACGCTAAAATAGGCAATTCATGAATGACATACAGGTATTATACTAACAGTTGGAGGAACTATTTGTTCTCAATGAAAAATGATGTAGCATATATTGTTTGTTTATACTTACTTTAAAATTTCATAGTTGTTGCAATAGTTTATGAACAACTTAGACTACGTTTTCCCCAAAATTTACAATTCGTTTTGAGCAAGACCCATATAGCTGTCCTTGTTGACAGGAAGAGGGACCTTCTCATTGTCGATTTGCTTACAGATTGGTCTGGTGGACTTTGTTCATTATTCACAAGTGCCTGATTTGATGTTCATCTTGTTGTACCTATCAAAAAGTATATGAACGTGATCAAAGCTGTGTCCTACCTGTAATACTGTCAGTTGTCCAAATGTCTTGCTTCCGGATGGTTTTCCTAGTGAATGAATGAGTGCTGGGCCATCAGTGATCAGACAAGATGACTCCTTTGTAGTGAGGCTGGACAAACAATATTGAGTGCGAGGACATTCACATGCAAAGATTTGTCACCTGAGTGCAGACTGCCATTTGTTTCAGCCAATGCAAGTGGAAAGGTGTCAGCTCATATTTCAGTATTTTGTGAAAATCCACTTGTCTGTTTGCTTGATATGCTGTTATAAGGCTTTGCAGAATATTTCTATCTACTTTAAGCAGTTGTTCCTTTCCTTGAAACAGTGTACAGGTCTGAGAAGGGAAGTGGTTTTTGCTTCATAAGTGGTTCATGGAATTTCACTTTCCATGGTTCTTCATGTGGCATCAGTCTTTACAACACAAATTTATCCAGCTGATTTTATCCAAGTTGTTTGGCATGAAGCTGTGAAGTTTTTATCTTATCTGTTGCAATGTCGTTTGTAGCAGTGTTAAGTAAGTGCATCTGGGGTTCAGTTGTGAAGACAATAAATTGTCTCAGTGACTGCAGTTTCATCCAGATTATCCTTGACATGGTTTAAAGACCCAGTGAGTAGACTCAGACTCGAAAGCAGATTCAATTATCTTTATTATGTTCTGAGAGTGTGTGTGCGTGCGTGTGTGTGTGGAGATGTAGCAGCCGGGGGCGAGCAGAGCACCGTGCAGCCTGGCAACCCTATGGATAAACAGAGACAGGGGGATTAGTGTTTGACCCCGGCGGGGATGTACAGAAGTGTCCAGTGCTTACTGTTTGTAGAGATGAAGTAGTGCTCAGGTTTGACTCGAAGGCTCCGGCCAGGGAGACAGCGCCCGCTGTCCCGGTTGCTGCTGGAGAGGATGGAAGTGTTTGTAGATGTGAAGTGTAGCTCGGCCCGCCACCAGGAGGGAGAGGTCCGCCGCCACGGATCTCTGCCTGTGCACAGGGGATGAGCATAGATAAAGATGAGAGCTGAGATGGCTTACTTGTCGTGGAGGTGATAATCCTTCCTGATGACGGATGACAAGGAGCGATGTTCTTAGGAGAGAGTAGGCTGTGACTGCAAGGAACTGTGCGGAAGACAAAGGCATGTGTTGGTCTCATCTGACCATGGAGACAGACGACTCCGCGCTGATCTGAGGGCAGCGCAGCATAAATAGCTCCGGTGGTGATGGAGAGTAGGTGTGCGCACAGCTGAGGACAATAGTCAGGCAGACCGAATCATCACAGTAAACCCCCCCCCCCCCAACGAGGCGCCTCACGGTGGCCGATCCAGCTTACCCGGGTGAGTCCGGTGGAAGTCCCTGATGAATTGACGATCCAACACAAAGGAGGGATGCACCCAGGACCTCCACTCTGTGCCGTAACCCTCCCAGTCCACCAGGTACTGGAGGCCACGACCCCGGCGACAGACGTCCAGGATGGCATTGACCTTCCACGCCAGGTCACCATCAATCACCACTGGTGGAGGTGGCAACTTGGGAGGAGGGCACAGAGGGCTGGAACAAAATGGCTTGACCTGCAAGACATGAAAAGTGGAACAGATGCAGGCGCAGAGCCACAGGGTTGACAATACGGGTTATGGCAAAGGGCCCAATAAACCATTGAGGCAGTTTCCTCGCCTCAGCTTTGAGGTTGATGTGCTTAGTTGAGAGCCATACCTGTTGACCCACCCAGTAGGGAGGAGCTGGCGTCCTGCGATGATTAGCGATCGTGGTGTTGCGCTTCACCGTGCGCCGCAGTGTGGTCCGGGTAGCTCTCCATAACTGGCGACAGCACTTCAGGTGAGACAGCAATGTCCCCCTCCTCCTCAGGGAACAATGGAGGATTGTAGCCCAGAGAGGCCTCAAAAGGGGACATGCCGATGGCTGAAGAAATGGTGGTGTTGTGGGCATACTCAATCCACGGGAGATGGGTGCTCCAAGATGCAGGGTTGGCAGTGGCTGCGCACCACAGCGCAGCCTCCAACTCCTGGTTTGCCCGCTCACACTGTCCATTACTCTGCGGGTGGTACCCCGAAGACAGGCTCACTGTAGCTCCAGTGGCGTTGCAAAATGATCTCCACACCTGGGAAATAAACTGGGGCCCCCGGTCAGAAACAATGTCCAGGGGAATTCTGTGCAACCTCACCACATGCTGGACGAGAAGATTCGCCATCTCCCTCGCCGTGGGCAGCCCCTGTAGGGGGATGAAGTGGGCTACCTTCGAGAATCTGTCAACGATGATGAGGATGACGGTGTGGTGGTTAGAAGGTGGAAGACCGGTAATGAAGTCCAGGGCCACATGGGACCAGGGCCTGCCAGGGGTGGGAAGAGGGTGGAGCAGACCGTCTGGAGGAGAAGAGGATGTCTTACCAGTGGTGCACTGGGTACAGGCGCGGATGTATTCCCCGACGTCCTTCCGGAGCGAAGGCCACCAAAACATCCTCTGTAGAAGTGCCACTGTGCGTGCCATCCCAGGGTGGCACGAGAGCTTGGTAGAGTGGGCCCAGTTGATCACCTCGCCCCAAACAGCAGATGGACAAACAACCTCCCCGCTGGCACCCCGCCCGGGTCCGGCTCGACCTCCTGTGCTCTCAGGACCCTGTCTTTGATGCCCCAGGAGAGGGCACCCACGATGCACGATGGGGGAACGATGGGGTGCTCCAACACCTCCGCAGCATCTGAGGCGAACTGTCTGGACAAGGCATCCAGCTTGGTATTTTTGGACCTGGGACGGCAGGTAATGGTGAAATTGAAGTGGCCAAAAAACAGGGACCAGCGGTCCTGGCGCACGTTCAGGCGCTTGGCCGTCCTGAGGTATTCCAGGTTTTTGTGGTCCCTCCAGACGACGAATGGCTGGGAGGCCCCCTCCAGCCAATGGCGCCACTCCTCCAGCGCAAGCTTGACCGCCAGGAGCTCCCCATCACCGATGTCATAATTCCTCTCTGCTTGGGAGAGACGACGGGAGAAGAACGCACAGGGGCGGACCTTGTCATCAATCGGGGAGCGCTGGGACAGCACGGCCCCAACCCCCGAGTCCGAGGCGTCCACCTCTACCAGACATTGTAGAGCGGGGTCCACCTGTTCCAAGATGGAAGAGGAAGAAAATTTAGATTTCAGGTCAGTGAAAGCCGCTTCCGCCTCCTCCATCCTCCGAAAGGGCACCTTGGAGGATGTGAGACGGGTCAGGGGAAGAGCAACCATACTATAGTTCCTGATGAAGCGGTGGTAGAAATTGGCGAATCCTAGAAACTGTTGGAGTTGCTTTCTGGAGGAAGGAATGGGCCACTCTACCACCGCTTTTACCTTATCGGGGTCTGGGATGACTTCACTGTGGGAAATGATGAACCCGAGGAATGACGTCTTGGAGGCGTGGAACTCACATTTCTCGGCCTTCAGGAAGAGTTTGTTCTCATGGAGCCGCTGCAAGACTCACCTCACGTGCACCCGATGCTCATCCAAGGACTGAGAAAAAATCAAAATGTCATCCAAATATACAAAGACAAAAGAGCCCAAAAAGTCCCTCAGCACATTATTAATGAGGCGCTGGAATACGGTGGTTGGTCAGCCCAAATGGCATAACAAGGTATTCGAAATGCCCGCTAGGGGTCCGGAATCCTGTTTTCCACTCATCGCCCTACCGGACCCGCACCAGGTGGTATGCATTGTGGAGGTCCAGCTTGGTGAACCCGGAGCCCCCCTGGAGGCAATCAAATGCCGTATTAATCAAGGGGAGCATGTATTTGTCCTTGATAGTGATATTATTAAGCTCTTGGAAGTTGATGCAGGGCATCAGCGAGCCGTCTTTCTCGCCAACAAAAAAAACCCCGCCCCCACTGCCGAGGACGAAGCCTGGATTATGCCCGAGTTTAAAGACTCCTTAATATAGGTATCCATAGCCTCCTGCTCTGGTGCTAACAGGCTGTAATGTCAAGTCGACGGCAGCGGGGCTCCAGCCTGAAGGTTGATAGCACAATCATATGGGCGGTGGGGGGGAAGAGAAGAGCTTGGGTCTTACTGAAAGCGGCCCCCAGGTCGTGATACTCAGGAAGGACTTTAGACAGGTCAGAAGGGAGAGTGACGGGGGCACCAAGGGGCACGGATGGCGAGCAAGCAGCGGACTGCAGGCAGACACCGAGGCAGAATGAGCTCCACGAAACTACGCTCCCTGAGCACCAGTCGATGGATGAGTTGTGCAGTCGGAGCCAGGGGTAGCCGAGGATGACAGGCGAGGAGGAAACCAGCAGCACAAATAACCTGAGCTCTTCCCGATGATTCCCAGATACAATGACTGACACAGGAGCGGTCTACTTGGACACTATGGTAAGAGCGGCTTTAAACAGGGCAATGAGTCTCAGGGGGGTCTTCAATGGGTGGCAGGGGAGCCCCAGCCAGGTTGCCAGTTCCCCCGAAATGAAGCTCTGCTCGGCCCCTGAATCAACTAAAGCGTGTGTGGCTATCTCAGTCTGGTTGTGAATAAAACGGATGGGTAAACGGAATCTAGTGAGGGGATTAGATTGAGATGAGTCCGTGAGTCCCCCTACTGAGACACACGGACTCCCCCTTTTGGCTGTATAGGACAGGATGCTACCTCATGCTCCCCGCTTCCACAATAGTCATAGCCCAAGCTCGTGGCGGCGCTGTTTCTCTGCTAACGGCAGCTTAGATTGCCCAACTACCATTGGCTCAGGGGCATTTGGGGAATCTGAGGGAGGTAGGGACAATGGGCAGGGGGTGGGGTGCAGGGAGCGGTGAGACTGGGCACCCGAGCAACCGGAAGTATTACGCTCGGCAGTGCGCTCCCTCAGCCTGTTATCTAGGCTAATGGCTAGAGGAATTAGCTCGGTTAACCTACTAGGTTTTTCTAAGCAGGCTAGCTCATCCCACAGGCTAGGGCTAAGGCTCCTGACAAATATGCTACAGAGTGAGGCGTCCTCCCACCCCATCTCCATGGCCACCACCCGGACATCGACGGCATAGTCGGCTACGGACTTGCTTCCCTGTCTTAAGTTTAGCAGCCGGGAGGTAAGCACACTGTCACGGTCGGAGTGGTCGAACACCTCTTTAAACTCACTGACGAACTGGTCATACATCATATTAGCATAATCAGCCCTAGCCATCACTGCGTAGGCCCAAGCTAACGCCCGCCCCTCTAGGAGATTAACCACATAACCTATTCAGCTGTGATTGGTGGGGAAGTCCCCAGGCACCCGCTGGAAAACTATCCCACACTGGAGAAGGAACCCCCTAGCCTCCCCTAGCTTGCCGCTGAAGCGAGTGGGTGTGGGAATCGGTGTCAGCAGGGAAGATGAAGCCTGAACTGGTTGGGAGCTAGTGGGAGCAGTGGAACTACCTGAAGACGGAGGGAAGGCCTGCGGATCTGACAGGCAATCCAACCAATCAGTATTTGGAACCAGCTGAGATAACTGATCCACTTGAGCCTCTAAGTTGTTTACCTTGCGCGCTAGCGCGCTGTCTGCTGAGCCATTTTGGCGGAGTCGTACTGACATGGTTTAAAGACCCAGTGAGCAGACTCAGACTCGGAAGCAGATTCAATTATCTTTATTATGTTCTGAGTGTTTGTGTGTGTGTGCGCGTGTGTGGAGATATAGCAGCCGGGGGCGAGCAGAGCACCCTGCAGCCTGGCAACCCTATGGATAAACAGAGACAGGGAGATTAGTGTTTGACCTCGGCGGGGATGTACAGAAATGTCCAGTGCTTACTGTTTGCAGAGATGGAGTAGTACTCAGGTTCGACCCGAAGGCTCCAGCCAGGGAGACAGCGCCCGCTGTCCTGGTTGCTGCTGGAGAGAATGGAAGCGTTCGTAGATGTGAAGTGTAGCTTGGTCCGCCGCCAGGAGGGAGAGGTCCGCCGCCACGGATATCCGCCTGTGCACAGGGGTTGAGCGTAGATAAAGATGAGAGCTGAGATGGCTTACTTGTCGTGGAGGTGATAATCCTTCCTGATGACGGATGACAAGGAGCGATGTTCTTAGGAGAGAGTAGGCTGTGACTGCAAGGAACTGCGAGGAAGACGAAGGCGTGTATTGGTCTCATCTGGCCATGGAGACAGACGACTCCGTGCTGATCTGAGGGCAGCGCGGTTTAAATAGCTCTGGTGGTGATGGAGAGCCGGTGTCTGCGCAGCTGAGGACAATAGGTAAGCAGAGCCAATCATCACAATCTCTTTTGGTTTCTGCTTTTTGTTGTTTCTTTGTCCACCAGTTGTTCATCTAGGCACAAGTTGTACAACTCACAACAAAATGAAAAAATGCTATATATTCAATTCACAATTCTGAAATAGCTCAACAGATCCTCATCAGAAACCATTCTGGCCATTTGCATGCAGTTTAATTGCACAAAAGTAAAGCTGAAATAATGTCTGAAAGCATAAAATTCTTAAGTGATCATTTAACACATCAGACATTTAAAAGTTCAGCGACAACTGAGCAAATGAACAATCGTCTGAAACAGACTGAAACATAATTCAATAAAGACAGGAGTCCTGAAATGATATACAAGGTTACAACCTTGTATATCTGATGTAAACATATTCCCACTTTATCATGCAATTATTTAAACAAAAAAGTTTATAGGGTATTTGTTTTCTTCAAGTCATTCACAGTTTGATTTGGATGTGGACCTGAAATAAAAAAAAAATAATAATATTAAAGAGAGTGTTGGACATAACATACCAATTGTTGTGACTAATGCTTTAAAAGTACACCAAAGAGGTCCTTGCATGTTTTATTCTCTTTGGTTTTGTTCTAAAACCAATGGCTTCTATAAAAACTGGTATTTAATGCATCACAGAAAAGTAATAATTCCCCTTATTTGGAATGTAAGCTACTTCAAGATGAAGATTATGAAACTTTAGCGGTCTATTTTAAATTTGCATTTTCAGTGCTTAAACCCCCAAATTGAGGTTGGTAACCATCATATTCATGTTCAGCATGCTCAAATTGTGTCCTTTTAGACCTTAGCGCAGCTTTTGATACTCTCTAGCATAATATTCTACTTGATAGATTAGAACACTATGTTGGACTTAATGGGACTTCGTTGCGGTGGTTTAGATCTTATTTATCTGATAGGTTCCAGTTTGTTCATGTCAACGATGAGTTTTCTTTCAACTCAAAGCTCAGTCATGGAGTTCCACAGGGATCTGTGCTAGGCCCTACTCTTTTTAGTTTATATATGCTTCTGTTAGGCAACATTATTAGAAAGCACTGTATACATTTTCATTGTTATGTCGATGACACACAATTATAAATGTCAGTGGAGCCAGATGATAGTAATCAATTAGCCAAGTTAGAACCCTGTCTTAAGGAAATCAAAGCTTGGATGACTTGTAATTTCCTGCTATTAAATTCAGATAAGACTGAGGTCATTGTAGTTGGTCCAAAAAACCTTAGAAATTCCTTTCCAAATCAAACTTTTAGTTTGGATGCGGATACGCTTTCTCTTAATAGCTCTGTGAGGAACCTTGGAGTCATTTTTGATCAAGATCTGTTTTTCAATTCACATATTAAATTCGTTTCTAAGACTGCCTTCTATCATTTGCGTAATATTGCCAAGATTAGGAGCATCTTGTCTCAGAGTGATGCTGAGAAATTGATCCACGCTTTTGTTAGCTCTAGATTAGATTATTGTAACTCTTTATTATCAGGTTGTCCTAAAACATCTTTAAAAAGTCTTCAGTTGATCCAAAATGCTGCAGCAAGAGTTTTAACAGGTACTAGAAAGAGAGATCATATCTCTCCGGTTCTGGCCTCCCTTCATTGGCTTCCCATAGAGTTTAGAATTAAGTTTAAAATCCTTCTTCTCACTTTCAAAGCTCTAAACAATCAGGCCCCTTTTTTTATTACGCTCCCAAAATGCTGGATTACTTGTAATACCTAGAATCTGCAAAAGTACAATGGGAGGCAGAGCCTTCAGTTATCAAGCTCCTCTCCTGTGGAACCAGCTGCCAATCTGGATTCGGGAGTCAGACTCAATCTCTGTTTTTAAGAATAGGGTTAAAACCTTCCTTTTTGATACAGCCTACAATTAGGGAGGGATCATGTGTCTCTGAACCCTCCCTTAGTTATGCTGCTAATAGGTTTAGACAGCCGGGGTACCTCCAATAATGCACTGGGCTTCACTCCTTTCTTCACTCTAAATGAATTTTTTTTTTTTTTTTCTGATCATTAACATCTGTTTGTTCTCTCCCATAGATTGAGTTCCCATCGTGCTGTTTGCTTTCTACATGTCTGTTCTTTTCATCTTCTCTATCCCCCTTATCCCCCAGCCAGTCGCAGCAGATGACTGCCCCTCCCTGAGCCTGGTTCTGCTGGAAGTTTCTTCCTGTTAAAAGGGAGTTTTTCCTCTCCACCGTCACCAAGCACTTGCTCACAGGGGATCGCCTGATTGCTGGGGTCTTTCTGCAATTGTGGGGGTTTCCCCTACAGTTGAAAGTGCTATGAGATGACTGTTGTTGTGAAATGGCACTATATAAATAAAGATGAATTGAATTGATTCCCCATTGAGAGTCTTTACATAACCCTGTCCCCAAACCAGAGCAGTGTAAGAAGCAAGTGATGTCCTGTGGGTGCAGATGTGCTGAAGTCATTCAAAGCAAGGGCCTCTACACTTGTGGTATAGCCACAGCTGATATTCTGTCAAATTCTGAACAATGAAGAATGACATATTTTAGAATAAATCAAGTATTAATGCATTGTTCTCTAATTTTGATCTCCACTGTACATTCATGATAATCAAGTGTTTCATGTTGCTCTAGCAGTATTTTATGAATATGAGGGTCACAGGTATATTTTGTGAAAAAATGCAATTAAAAATTGCTTAAAATACTTAAAATGTCCATTTTTATTGTAGCAACTAATCACAATTAATTATTGAATATGTGCAATTAAATAGTACATTTTTTTAATAATTTCCCAGCCCTAGTTTATAGTCAATGAAATAGTCGTTTTTAACAATATGTTCTGCTATACTCCAGTTACCAGTCCCATCCAAGAACATAGCCTGTAGTATATACTAGTTGTTTTTGTGGGTATATGGTAATATGTGATTTGGCAAGTGAGTTTTGTAACCTGAGGACAATCTACGCAGTTCCTTATGCTAAGTTAAATGCAGCTGGCTGCTGACTTTTGCTAGGTTTATATTTACGAGGAGAAGAGAGGGTCTTTCATAATCTAATGGAGAGCTGGAACTGCCGGAGAATTAAAAGCAACAGCGGCTATAAGGAAATTATATGGCTTTTAGATGATTTAGAGTTTCTCTTTTATGGTTTTTTGGGACCATCAGATCTTGTATAAAAGTTATTTACTATGTCCTTGTAAACCATGTTCCTTTACTTTAAGATAATTTACAGTGCACGCTCATCCACAACCCTAGTTCTATTATTTTAGAGGATTATCATTCAAGGTATTACAATAACAAAGCTAACTTTGTTGGCTAAGCTATGATGCATTCACATAGTGGCATTAAGTAAGAATGTCCTTATAACTTATATGGCAGGAATTGATAAAACTTCTGTAAAAATACAAGACAGGCAGAAATCCACTTTATATTCTTTACAGTTATAGAAATGTCTGACTTTGATGTCGGAATTTCCATGGCAGGATCATTGACTTCCTTTAAGTCCAGCTGTGAACTGAATCCAACATGGAGAAAGACTCATGAATGAATTAAGAAGCACTTTTGAAAGTGCACAACTCAATCTCCTGTCCAGTAATATCATGCACCTCCACATATTATCTTAATGCTTTTCATTTTGGTTTAGACAACAAACAATTTTTTCATTGTCAAGCAAGATTCCCAAATTAGATTTACTGGGATTGAATCACGTTTCTCATTAGACGCTACTTTTGAATCAGTTTTTTTCCCCTCATCTGTATGACTGAATGAGTTCACGCAAGTTGATCAATAAACGGCTCTGTTTACTATGTGATACAAACACACCCAGCAGGCCATTATTCTGTCTCTCAGCGTGATTGTAAAAAGGCATCATAAACACTTTCCAACTGTCTTATATGCCTGGAAATTGATTATAATTTTATTGATGCCCACCGTAGTATGTCATTGATGGTAATGATGTGAGGATTATTAGGCCACTGACAAAATATTGACCTTGACATATCAGTAGGCGGTAGAGCCTGTGATCAGTATTCAATAACTGTCATTGAAGAGCTGAATTATGAATGGTCGTAATTAATGCTGTGTTCATTTGATGAATGCATGTCATTGCGCTGGGTGGTGCCCCTGTGGCACCAGCAACAGTAGTTTACTGTATCATTTCTCCTCTGAGCCCTTGGTGAGCTCTTACCCCGTGACCCTGTGTGCCCCCAGCGCTGTGTGCCTTTGCAGACTGACTGTTAATCAATGAGCTGAACTGTCTCATACATAAGAAATAATACAACCGTACATGGAGGTGATGCATCACTAATGGAGGCTTGCCACTGGGAACTGAGCTGTCTATTGCTCTTTTTTCATGTTTGTGTTTTCTCTATTGGCAGTGTTATAACAGACACCAAAGCTATTCCAGGGGACCTCAAATAGTCCGGATACAAAACTTTCTTTGGTGAATCATCAGAACCAAAAAGACTTTTTAAATTGCTTTATAAATAAAGCATTTCTTTTGTGGAAAAAATGTTTAAGTTACTGGAAATCTTCCAATGCTTTTAGCTTGATATTTTACTCATCATTATCAGAGGACATGAAAAGGCTGCAGATGTTGAATTGGCATATGACCCAAGTATGGAATTTAAAGCTGTACTACAATTAGTGATTGGACCAGGGGCCTCATGTAAAAAGGGTACACAAAAACATGGTGTATGTCTTTTTCCACGGAAAATTTCAGATGTATCAAGAATGAAATGACCATGGAAATATGCGCAGCCCCACGTCAACTTCATGGCTGCCATACATACGTTTCTACTGTTATTGGTCAATTGGCAACACTTAGAGGTGATGTTGGGAGACTGATAATGACATGAAAATTATTGTACACGCCAGAGACACATGATAAACAAACATCCAAGTGTGCACAATTAGATGAGTGGATATAAATTGGGGCTGCACGGTGGCGCAGTGGTTAGCACTGCGGCAGCACAGTTTACCCTTGGCCGGGGGATTGTGGGGATCATGGGATCGTGGGTTCGATCCCAGCCCCCAACCAACAGTGATCTGTGTGGAGTTTGCATGTTCTCCCCGTGTATGCATGGGTTTACCCCGGGATTTCTCCGGTTTCCTCCCACATGCCAAAAACATGCAGGTTAGGTTAATTGGAGACTCTAAAGTGGCCCTTGATGTGAATGTGTGTGTGAATGGTTAAAGGGATAGCGCCGTATTGTGGCTGCTTCATCCATCCAGGTGGTGGATGACCCTTAATTTCTGTAAAGCGTCTTTGAGTGTCTATGATAAAGCGCTATATAAATCTAATGCATTGATTGATTGATTGATAAAAGCAAGTGCAAAGAAGTGCAGAAAATGCCTCTAACAACAATGGCGTTAGCATTATTAGAGGATATTGCAAATTGCGCAGTGAGAAGAGAGAGGGTATTTAGAGAGAGAAGATTTGCTGGCTCAGGATGATGACTGGCTTGTCAAGCAGTTTAGGTTTCCGCAGGCAGTCCTTGTGGAACTGTGCTGAAAGCTACGGCCGCTGTTGGAGTGTGACATGGCGAGAAGCCGTGCACTGCCCATCCCAGTGCAGGTGCTGACAACACTGGGGTTTATGGAAAAAGGGGCATTCCAGAAGGAGCTGGCAGACCAATCGGGAATTTCCTAGTCAACCCTGAGCCAAGCTATGCCAGCTGTGTGGGATCGCATTATCCGGCTGTCACCCTGGTACATTATATTCCCATACAATGCAGTTGAACAGGCCAATATCAAAGTGTATTTTGCAGCAAGAGCCAGTTTTCCTAGTGATTCTAATGAACGGCATTGTTGGGAACAAACTACAAGCTGGCACTGTGTGGATGCGTGGCTTCTTGGTGAGTAAATTCATGTAATTGTCCTAAATATCACCCTGTCTTCAAGGCTTCATTACAAGTCAGTGTGTCAAGGAAGTGGCTTTCTTTTGCTGCTGATTAAACTACAGTTTCACAGCATTCTACCAAGCCCCCAATTGCCTCTGTGCGTACAGTAGTTATGTCAATAAACACATGCATAAAGTTTGAAATGCAACAGTGTCACCCTTTCCCCAGCACACTTCATTCATTTACAACTGTAGTGTGTGTAATCCATACAAGTTGTATATAACTATAAAGGATGAGATTTGCATTTTGGACATAAAATATGTACTTGTCGAGTCTAATATGATCTGATTTCAACTGACAGGTGACCATGTCTACCCACTAAATAGGTTCATATTGTCTTTTTTTTCATTACTGTACCATTTTCCTTTTTTCAACGAGCTGATCCACCTGGCTGGCCACAAATCACAGCGATCAGCTGATCCAAACTGAAAGTTTGATTTGGAAAGGTATTTCTAAGGTTTTTTGGACCAACAAGAATGACTTTAGTCTTATCTGAATTTAATAGCAGGAAATTACAAGTCATCCAAGCTTTGATTTCCTTAAGACAGGCTTCTAACTTGGGTAATTGATTACTATCATCTGGCTTCATTGACAGGTATAATTGTGTGTCATCTGCATAACAATGAAAATGTATACAGTGCTTTCTAATAATGTTGCCTAACAGAAGCATATATAAACTAAAAAGAGTAGGGCCTAGCACAGATCCCTGTGGAACTCCATGACAAAGTTTTGAGTTGAAAGAAAACTCATTATTTACATGAACAAACTGGAACCTATCAGATAAATAAGATCTAAACCACTGCAACGAAATTCCATTAAGTCCAACATAGTGTTCTAATCTATCAAGTAGAATATTATTGTCATAACCCGAGTGTCGGTTCTGGCCACACTCGGGCCTCATATCTTATTTCCCTGGCTTTGGCAGCAGAGGATTCTTTCAGCTCCTCGGGCTTTTATTGTGAAGGCGCCCGGGGGAGCTCCCTGCTGTCAAAGTCAGCTGCTGCGCTGCTGTCACGGCGAGCAGCTGCACCGCATTGGGGTCATTAGCGGCCGAGTTAAAAGCCGGTGATGAATGTCCTCCAGTGCGGCAGTCTCTGTTATGTTCAGCTACGTTCTGTTGTGCTCCTGTTATGCTTCGTTATGTTCCTGTTTGCCTTGCTCATCATTGTTAACGGACTTGGGAATCTGTAACCCGCCTGTTAATGTTGTCGTCTTGTAAGGTATGTTCCCTTAAGACTTCACCCTCACTATTGTCCGTCTGGCGCATCGGGTGCTCCCCGGCTCAGACGTCACCCTGCCATTGTATGTGTCCTGTGTGTGTTCATCCCTCTCTGTAATAAAATATCACTGCAACTCACTGGTGACTGAGGCGTCTTGTGATGGTCCGTGAGGGCCATCGTGACAGTAGACTGCCGCCAAACGCCCGGAGAGGAGGCGTTGTTTGAGAAGTCATTCACCGTGTAGTTTGCAGTAGTGGACTGTTTGTTCCTACCTGTCTGGGTGCCGTGTTGAAGCATGCCATCGTGGAGGTCTCGTGCTCGGAGACAGGACGCTGTTCTCGCTGACACCCTTGAGCGCGTGGACGAAGTCCTTGTCGCCGCCTCCCTCCTCGACTTCAACAGCGAAGTGCCCTGGTACCTGGACCTAGCCGAGGAAATTCTGGATTCTCTTCCCCGCTTCACTAATCATCCAGAGGTAAGCGTGAGGAGGGATGACGTCGCCGCCCAGCGTGAGATACTCCGAGGGCTGGAGGGAAATCCCGGCAGAAAGCCGAAGCGGAGGAGACATCGCCCCTCGCTTCGGGATCCCTCTCCTGCCTCCGTTCCGGCCCGGGAGTTCGCACCATCCAGAGGTCTTTTCCCATCGGGCATGCCGTCACTCGGGATTCCCCCAGAGAAGCTGCAGCTGACAGCAGACAAGATCTGGGACCGGGTGGCTGCTGCTTGCTCCGCTGGGAATCCACCAGCGTGTATGAAGCATGTGGTGGCGGCGGTTAGACTGGTGGAGAGGAATCCAGCGCTGCATGAGTTTCCTGAGTTCGCCGACTTGCTTGCCGCTGTTTCTGCTCAGGAACGGCGATTTCCAAACCTCACCTTCGCCTCACCCCCTACAAGGAACCATCGTCACACCGGCTTCCAACTTCGGCTAGAGCCCCGTCTGGATGCTGTTCCGGGTCGCCGCAAGGGCTCAACCCCCCACACAGCTGTCACTCCTGCGCCTCGTCAGAGGGGAATTCCCACAGCCTCGTCTTCTCCCAGGCCCTCGCCTGCTGTTCCGTCAGCGCTCCATGCCCGACTGACCCCGGCTGTCGCCCCCTCCTCCTCGTCGCCTATCCTGGCTGCTGTGTGTCGCAGGAGCTCCGTTTCGGCGAGCCCCATCCCGGATCCGCCTCGAGTGGCCTCATCTCGTCTCCCCAGAGGGCCCTCTGTCGCCGTCCAGTGGGGAAAGGAAGGAACGACGTCCCCCACAGCGGGAACCATCTTGCCCTCAGGAGAAAGGCAAGTGCATGATAATTTCTCTCCTTTAGATATTGTTTTGCCTTGTCTGACTCCTGGGGGTGAAGTTTGGGGTATGCAGCCCCCCGAGCTCCCTCCACCTGCTGTGGATGAAAGTATTAACCCTGCTTCCTCTGTGTCTCCCTCCGCTGAGCGGTCCTCGACGTCAGGCCAACGTCGCTGGATGAGGAGGGGGCCTGCGGTTCTGGAGAGCCTGGTTCCGGCTCCGCAGCCACGCCATGGGCGGAGGAGGAGAGCGGACTGCAGCGTGGAGCCATCGCCGATGAAGAAGCGTCCCCGGGGTTCCACGGAGGAGCGGTCCGGTCCAGCAGGTCGAGATTCTCCTGCCACCACGCCGTGCGGGCCACCGGCGTGGACATCGGTACCGGAGGACTCTCTAGCTGTGCGCACCTGCGCGCACCATCATGCCAGCTGCGGAGCTGAGTGGGAGCCTGAGGACGACCTCCTGACTTCTGAGCCCGGATCATCGCAGTCCTGGACGGCGTCAGAACCCGAGCTCAGGCAAGTGCTCTGTTTTATCTTTCTTCTTCACCTTTTAGAGCACTTTTGCCTGTTTTGCCTGTCTCAAGGGGAGATGAGCCGGGTGCAGCCGCCCGCTGCATCCGAGCTTATCTCGCCGGGTTCTGGCGCTGCCGGTGATCCTGATCCCGGGTTTTCTCTCTTTTGTGAGTCTTCTCCCAGGGTCGCCGGCGAGGGGCTGCTCTCGCCAGCTGCGCCAGAGGTTCCGGTTTCGGGGTTGGAGGTCGAGTCTGGTGCCACGCCGACCGGGTCCACCGGGAGTGCTGTTCCGGTCCAGTTGGGGTCCACCGGGAGTGCCTCGCCGGCCCAATCGGGGTCCACCGTGGGTTTGGTTCCGGAGGCCCAATCGGGGTCCACCGTGGGTTCGGTTCCGGAGGCCCAATCAGGGTCCAACATGGGTGCTGCACCAGCAGGTCCTAGATTCGGTGAGGGAGCGGCAGATCCCCGGCCACCGGATGCTGAACAGGCTCGTTTCCCTCGTCACCCTCATCTCCACCATCATCCTCCTCATCTCCCTGAGGAGCGCTACCCATCTCCACCTGGGGCCGTTGGGGTCCCGAACGCTCCGCCCGGTTCCCCCTCGTCTCTCCCCTTTTCAGCGGGATCGCCGGCTGCTTCTTCCCAACGGTTCTGGTGGGCTGGTGTTGCGGGGCGGCCGCCTGAAGGACTGTCTCGTTGGTTTGGTTCTCTGGGCCGGCCCCCCGACCTTTTTGTCTTCCTGTGCGGCGACCTGCTCCGGCCGCCTGAAACTCTCTACTCCCGAGCATGGGACTGGGGTAGGTCGCCCGAACTGTCCTCTCCCCCCCCCCCGTTCTGTGGCTTTTTGATGCCGGACGACCCCCCGAACCTTTTGCCCCCATCCCTCCGGGTCAGGACTGCACCCTCCCCAGGTTTCTGATCTCGTCTGTGGGACTGTTGGGGTGTGCGGGGGGGAGGGGGATTGATTTGTGTTTTTGTTACTCACTATGTTGTTTCTGAGTTCGGTGGTTTTTTCCTCCACCTTATGTCACTTTGTATTTGCCAAAAGGTATATTGCCTATTTTGACTTTATTCTGGTTACCCACGTTTTTGGGATTATGGTTTTTTCCCCTACCTTTATAGCCTTGTTGATTTCATCATTTGCTTGCTCGTTGTTTGTCTCTCTCCCTCCTGCCAGTGCCCCATCCACCCACCCTAGGGGGGTGGGGGTGGGGGGCTTGGGTGTTACTCAGGCCGCTCAGAGCTCGGCCTCGAGGGGGAGGTACTGTCATAACCCGAGTGTCGGTTCTGGCCACACTCGGGCCTCATATCTTATTTCCCTGGCTTTGGCAGCAGAGGATTCTTTCAGCTCCTCGGGCTTTTATTGTGAAGGCGCCCGGGGGAGCTCCCTGCTGTCAAAGTCAGCTGCTGCGCTGCTGTCACGGCGAGCAGCTGCACCGCATTGGGGTCATTAGCGGCCGAGTTAAAAGCCGGTGATGAATGTCCTCCAGTGCGGCAGTCTCTGTTATGTTCAGCTACGTTCTGTTGTGCTCCTGTTATGCTTTGTTATGTTCCTGTTTGCCTTGCTCATCATTGTTAACGGACTTGGGAATCTGTAACCCGCCTGTTAACGTTGTCGTCTTGTAAGGTACGTTCCCTTAAGACTTCACCCTCACTATTGTCCGTCTGGCGCATCGGGTGCTCCCCGGCTCAGACGTCACCCTGCCATTGTATGTATCCTGTGTGTGTTCATCCCTCTCTGTACTAAAATATCACTGCAACTCACTGGTGACTGAGGCGTCTTGTGATGGTCCGTGAGGGCCATCGTGACAATTATGATCGATAGTATCAAAAGCTGCACTAAGGTCTAAAAGGACAAGTACAGAAACCAGTCCATTATCAGATGCAATGAGGAGGTCGTTAGTGACCTTCGCTAAGGCTGCTTCAGTACTATGATGGATTTTAAACCCAGATTGAAACTCTTCAAGTAAACCATTTCTCTGCAGATGGTCAAATAATTGCGTAGCAACAACTCTAAGATTTATTGAAATGAAAGGGAGATTAGAGATTGGTCTATAGTTAGCTAAAGCTCCTGGATCTAGCGTTGGCTTTTTGAGTAAGGGTTTAATTACAGCCGTTTTAAAAGCCTGCGGTACATGGCCTAAAGTTAATGAAGAATTGATTATATGAAGAATAAAGCTACCAATAAGTAGGAAGACTTCTTTAAATAACCTGGTAGGAATAGGGTCTAAAAGCCAAGTTGAAGGTTTGGATGAGGAAACTATTTTGTCTAACTCACAAAGGTCAATTGGAGTAAACTCATCAAGACAGACATCAATTGAAGGAGTTGTAGTAGTTACAGTATTTAAGTTAACTGTGGGAAGAATCTGATTGATTTTATCTCTGATGGATGAAATTTTATTATTGAAAAAGTTCATAAAGTCCTGACTAGTAAGCTCTAAGGGAATGCTAGGATTGACAGAGTCCTGACTCTTTGTCAACCTGGCTACAGTGCTGAAAAGAAACCTGGGATTATTCTTGTTCTCTTCTATTAATGCAGAATAATAACTCGTTCTAGCTTTTCTAAGAGATTTTTTATAAATTAAAAGATGATTTCTCCAAGCTAAATAGATTTCATCTAAATTAGTGGAGCGCCATTTTCTTTCTAATTGACGAGTCTTCTGTTTTAAGCTATGAGTTTCTGTGTTGAACCAAGGAGTTAGAAATCTCTGATTGGACTTTTTCTTTTTTTAAGGGGGCCACCAAGTCTAGAGTCTGATGCAGAGAAGCTGTAACACTATCCACCATGTTATCAATTACAAAAGGAGCAAGCTGTCTATAGCTTATTTCCGTTGTGTTGACACATGGCATAGAGGAAACAATCTGCATAAATTTGGTAACAGCATCATCTGAGAGGCATCTACTGTAATAATATTTTTCTTTAGGAGCCAAATAGTCAGAAATAGTAAAATCAAAGGTTAACAGACAATGGTCTGACAGTACAGGGTTATGAGGAGACACTACAAGATTTTCTATTTCTATGTCATATGTCAGAACAAGGTCCAATGTATGGTGGAGGTAATGAGTAGAATTTCCTACTTTCTGAGAAAACCCAATCGAGTCTAATATTGAATTAAATGCCACATTAAGGCAGTCACTATCTACATCCACATGTATATTAAAGTCCCCTACTATAATTATTCTATCAGATTTCAGCACTAAATCAGCTAAGAAATCAGCAAATTCGGATAAAAATTCTGAGTAGGTTGATGGGGGACGATAAACTATGGCAAATAAAATTGGGTTTAACCTAAAATTGCTAAAGTGCCCAATACTGAGGACCAGGCCCTCAAAGGAATTATAACATGTTTTTTGCTTTACATTAACTAGTAATTTGGAATGGTAAATTGTTGCTACTCCTCCTCCACGACCAGAACTTCTGGGATTTTGACAGTTTAAATAACCAGAGGGAGTTGATTCATTTAAACCAACATAATCCTCTTGCCTTAACCAAGTCTCTGTAAGGGATATTAAATCAATCTGATGATCAATTAACAGATCATGGACTAACAGAGACTTGGGAGTTAGAGACCTAATATTTAATAAACCACATTTAATTTTTAAATTATGAGGAGAAACAGAGGCCAAATCATTCAATTTAGAGGCTTTATGTTTAATTTGAGTTTTACCAATATTTTGCTTAATCACTTTGGGATGCTTATATATTATATTTTTATTTACTTTGGAGGGAGCAGACAACGATTCTCTGATGGGGAAGACAGGGACTAAGTTGAGGGGTGGCGGATGAAGAGGAGCTGCAGAGAGGCGTGTAAGACTGTGACTCTGCTTCCTGGTCCCAACACTGAGTAGTCAAGGTTTTGGAAATTTGGATAAAAAAGATGCCAGATTGTTAGATAAATGAGAAGCACCATCCAAAGTGGGATGAATGCTGTCTCGTCTCATAAGACCAGGTTTTCCCCAAAATGAGCTCCAATTGTCAATGTAGCCCACGTCATTTTTAGGACACCACACAGACAGCCAGCGGTTCAAGGATGACGAGCAGCTAAACATGTCATCACTGGTCAGATTGGGGAGGGGCCCAGAGAATACTACAGTGGCAGATATCGTTTTTGCAAAGTCACACACCGATTCTACATTAAGTTTCGTGACTTCCGACTGCCGGAGACGGATGTCATTAATGCCAGCGTGAATAACAATTGTGGAGTATTTACAGTAACTTTTAGCCAGCATTTTCAAATTTGACTCGATGTCGCCTGCTCTGGCCCCAGGAATGCATTTGACTATGGCCGCTGGAGTCTCTAGGTTCACGTTTCTGACTACAGAGTCGCCAATGATCAGAGTTTTTTCCTCAGCGGGTGTGTCGCTGAGCGGGGAAAAATTATTAGAAACGTGAACAGGTTGGAGGTGTACCGGGGCTTTGCAACTAGGCTTCCTTCTCACCATCACCCACCCAGTCTCCTCACTGCTGAGGAGAGCCGGAGGACCGCTAACGGGGTTAGCTATGCTAGCTAGCTCCGCTGCAGCTAAGGGGCGTCCGTCAAGGGTAACTGGCGCAGACGGTGTTTCAATGCAGCGGAGCCGGGATTCCAAATCAGACAACCTCGCCTCGAGCGCCTCAAAAAGACAACATTTATTACATTTACCGTTATCGCTAAAAGAGGCAGAGGTGTAGCTAAACATCTGACAGAGAGAGCACACCAGAGGAGGAGAGGAAGGAGAGCTAGTAGCCATCGCTAGTGGCTAACCCAAAAGCTCAGGAGAGTGAGGAGAGCAAACCACACAGACAGACAGCAAAACAGGAAGTGACGATACGTTACCACAAGGAAGTGACAATCACACATAATGACAATGTGAATTTTTTTTTTTTTAATTTTTGCAAATTTATTACAAATAAAAAAAAAACCTAAGAAATCACATGTACGTAAGTATTCACAGCCTTTGCTCAATGCTTTGTTGATGCACCTTTGGCAGCAATTACAGCCTCAAGTCTTTTTGAATATGATGCCACAAGCTTGGCACACCTATCTGTGGGCAGTTTCGCCCATTCCTCTTTGCAGCACCTCTCAAGCTCCATCATGTTGGATGGGAAGTGTCGTGCACGGCCATTTTCAGATCTCTCCACAGATGTTCAATTGGATTCAAGTCTGGGCTCTGGCTGGGCCACTCAAGGACATTCACAGAGTTGTCCTGAAGCCACTCCTTTTATATCTTAGCTGTGTGCTTACGGTCGTTGTCCTGCTGAAAGATGAACCGTTGCCCCAGTCTGAGGTCAAGAGTGCTCTGGAGCAGGTTTTCATCCAGGATGTCTCTGTACATTGCTGCATTCAACTTTCCCTCTATCCTGACTAGTCTCCCAGTTCCTGCCGCTGAAAAACATCCCCACAGCATGATGCTGCTACCACCATTGGTGTGGTTATGAACATGCCTGGCTTCCTCCAAACATGACTCCTGGCATTCATGTCAAAGAGTTCAATCTTTGTCTCATCAGACAAGAGAACTTTGTTTCTCATGGTCTGAGAGTCCTTCAGGTGCCTTTTGACAAACTCCAGGCAGGCTGCCATGTGCCTTTTACTAAGGAGTGGCTTCCGTCTGGCCACTCTACCATACAGGCCTGATTGGTGGATTGCTGCAGAGATGGTTGTCCTTCTGGAAGGTTCTCCTTTTCTCACAGAGCAATGCTGGAGCTCTGACAGAGTGACCATCGGGTTCTTGGTCACCTCCCAGACTAAGGCTCTTCTCCCTCGATCACTCAGTTTAGACCACCAGCCAGCTCTAGGAAGACTCCTGGTGGTTCTGAACTTCTTCCATTTACGAATGATGGAGGCCACTGTGCTCATTGGGACCGTCAAAGCAGCAAAACAAAATTTCTGTACCCTTCCCCAGATTTGTGCCTCAAGACAATCCTGTCTTGGAGGTCTACAAGCAATTCCTTTGACTTCATGCTTGGTTTGCGCTCTGACATGCACTGTCAACTGTGGGACCTTATATAGACAGGTGTGTGCCTTTCCAAATCATGTCCAATCAACTGAATTTACCACAGGTGGACTTCAATTAAGCTGTAGAAACATCTCAAGGATGATCAGTGGAAACAGGATGCACCTGAGCTCAATTTTAGGCTTCATGGTGAAGGCTGTGAATACTTACTGTATGTGCATGTGATTTCTTAGTTTTTTATTTTAAATAAATTTGCAAAAATCTCAAAAAAAAACTTTTTTCACATTGTTATTACGGGATATTGTGTGTAGCATTTTGAGGAAAAAAGAAATTTAATCCCTTTTGGAATAAGGCTGTAACATAAAATGTGGAAAAAGTGAAACGCCATGAATACTTTCTGGATGCACTGTATACAGTATATATATATATATATATATATATATATATATATAATTTTGAGTCCTAGGTCTGGCCACATTGCATGGACCTTTCTAACTCCACCACAGTCAAAAACACTGCACATCTGACCAGGTGAGTGGACTAATGGACCAAAAAAACCTCATGATTTATCATCATTTAAATGACTAAGGTGAATTTAAAAGCAAACCCACAGTTTTTCAAAGCCCTATTGTCGCCCCCGGCAGACTGCTATGATGATGATCATGAACCAAGTCGTTTTAATGCATAATCCTAGGAAAGTGTTTGTCTGTGTCAGGGGTCATCGACTAGATTTGTCCAAGGGCCAGAATTTTTTTTTTCTTTTCAGCAGACACTGTGAAGGCCAAATGCTCTCATAAAACAAAATAAAATTAATATTTTATCTTAAGTAATATGTTATTTTAATTTTCCTTCCAAATTTATTTTTTCGATGAGTGTGAGTAAGAGCAAAGAGCAAGAAAGCATCTACTTATAAACTTATTTGAGATTTGATTTTATTCTTGACAGTTTGAGGGGTCTTTCATGAATTTATGACAGTTTTCTGTTGTACGATGCTGCTCGAACAACAAACCCTGGATCAACCCTGAGATTAAAACACTTCTGAGAGAGAAGAAGAGGATCTTCAGGTCGGGGAACAGGGAGATGCTGAAGTCCGTACAGAGGGAGCTGAGGAGGAAGATCAGAGAAGGCAAGGACAGCTTCAGGAAGAAGATGGAGGACAAGCTGCAACAGAGTGACATCGGCGGGGTCTGGAGAAACCTTAAAACCATCTCTGGGCTCCAGAATACCTCCTCCCAGGCCACGGGAGGCAGGGAGTGGGCGAACAATCTGAACCTGTTTTTTAATAGGTTTGACCAACTGCCCCCCCCCCGACTGCACACCAACCACTGCTACCTCTAAAGTCATCGAGACCTGCTATCCACACCCCACTCCACCAACCCCCCCCGCCCCACTCCCAGCACACAGCCCCCCAACCTGACCCTCACTAAGACCCAGGTGAGGACGAAGCTGAGGAAGATCAAGGCGAGGAAGGCCTCGGGACCGGACAGCATCAGCGCGAAGCTCCTCAAGTCCTGCTCAGAGTCAGCTGTGTGGGATTGTGGAGCACATCTTCAACCTGAGCCTGAAGCTGGGGAGGGTACCACAGTTGTGGAAAACATCCTGTGTGGTACCTGTACCAAAGACTTCCCACCCCAAAGACCTGAACAGCTACAGACCAGTGGCCCTGACGTCTCACATGATGAAGACCCTGGAGAGACTGCTCCTTGCTCACCTCCGCCCCCTGGTGGGACCAGAGATGGACCCACTTCAGTTCGCCTACCAGCATGGCATTGGGGTGGAGGATGCAGTGATCTTCCTCCTCCACCGTTCCCTGTCCCACCTGGAGAAGCCCGGGAACGTAGTGAGGATCATGTTCTTTGACTTCTCCAGTGCTTTCAACACCATCCAACCGATGATCCTGAAGGACAAGCTGCTGTGCGCAGGGGTGGACCAGCACCTGTTATCATGGATCCTGGACTACCTCACTAACCGGCCACAGTTTGTGAGAACCCGGGATTGTGTGTCCAACACGATCATCGGTAGCACGGGGGCCCCCCAGGGAACAGTTTTGGCTCCCTTCCTGTTCACCCTTTATACTGCGGACTTCTCACACAACACAACACACTGCCATCTACAGAAGTTCTCTGATGACTCTGTGATCGTTGGCCTCATCTCCAACGGAGATGAAGCTCAGTACAGAAGACTTATCCAGGACTTCATGGACTGGTGCCATCGGAACTGCCTCCAGATGAAAGTGAGGAAAACTAAGGAGCTGGTGGTGGACTGCCGCAGGCAAGGACAACCCCTCACAGCACCAGTAAACATCCAGGGAGCAGACACTGAGATGGTGACATCCTACAAGTACCTGGGTGTTCATCTGAACAACAAACTAGACTGGTCACACAATACCAACGCACTCTACAAGAAGGGACAGCGCAGGCTGTTCCTACTGAGGAGGCTCAGGTCTTTTGGTGTACAAGGGGCGCTCTTGAAGCCATTCTACGACACGGTGGTGGCATCAGCCATCACTTTTGGAGTGGTCTGCTGGGGCAATGGCATTACAGCAGCCGATAGGAAGAGACTGAACAAACTAATCAAGAAATCTAGCTCTGTCCTGGGGAAACGCCTTTACCCAGTGGAGGAGATAAGAGAGAGAAGGATGGTGGCTAAGCTGTCATCTCTGCAGGAGTATGAGTCCCACCCCATGCAGGACATACTGAACAAACTGAGGAGCTCATTTAGCAGTAGACTACATCATCCTAGGTGCGCGACCGAGAGGTTTCGCAGGTCCTTCCTACCTACGGTTGTCAGACTGTATAACCTAAGCAGGGCTGCTCGCAGAGATAGTAAAAAAAACGTGACGACCTAATAGTATTGAATGCAAAAGATGCAACAGACTTACACAAATGGTCCCCTCCAGCATACAACTAGGACAATAGCAGTCGCTACGGAGGGTGACAATATGTATGGGTACATATTCATACTATGTAGGGTAGACGGTTATGCTGTTTATTCCATCTAGCTACAATGCTCCGCACTGTGTATATAGATTTATATATTTATGTGTACATATGTATATTCACTGCTCTTATTTTCTTCTAAATTATTGCTCTGAGTGTTGCTATCCCTGTGCTGTTGCAATCCTGGAATTTCCCCATTGTGGGACTAATAAAGGCTTATCTTATCTTATCTTAAATTTGAAAGATTTTTGTCACTTAAATTGTGAACTTTTTTCCTCATTCTGTTTTTGCCGCTATAAATTTAGGACTATTGTACGTTTGAGGTTTGTTCTCATAAATTTGTAAGGGGGTTTTCTCATTAATTTCAGACATTTTCCATGTAAATTTATTACTTTTTCCCACATCAATCTGTGGATTTTTCACAAAATTTATGTCTATTTTAAAATGAATTTACTATGTTTTTACTAACGAATTTGAAAAGTTTATGGTAAAATTGTGATTTTTTTCCCACCACAATAAAGCAATGATTTCAACTCTGATTCTCAAAAAAATAAATAATTAATATAAAACTCAATTCATAAAATTAATAAAATGACCAAAGATACAGTCCTTTATGTTTGTAAAGGTATGTATGCATGGGTATGTAACAGTATATAAGTTTCTGTGTCTTAAATTCCCCACTACCTCTGGTGAAAACCTCCCATTTTTTAAAAAATGTAAATATTAGCAGGTATGCATTCTCGACCAAATAATTTCAAAAAGACCTCAAAATATTCAGCATTTTGTGAAATGATTATAAAAGCTAAGGCTGTCATAGTAAAGTGAATTTCCCCTTTGCGAGACTAATAAAGGATTATCTTATCTTATAAAGTGAGTTATAAGCATAATTTACCTGTAGTAGATCTGCAGCCAGCCTGTCTCTTGTCTCACACTCTCCTGCTGTCCAGCATTATGCCGAGAATTGCTCCCTTGCTGAGAATTGCATCCCATCCACCCAAACTATAAAATATAACACTACAGCCGGGCTTGTAACCATTTGTGCATTTTTAGAAGTAAAAATTGTTATTACCTCTTGTGAATTATCTTTAAATTATGTTTATTCGCCAGACGTTTTAGTGTTTCAAAGAGGGTTAGAAATCATAGTGATCCAACTCCGCGTTTTACAATCTTCAAAGTCGAGATTTTGCATTTATGAATTGTCGATAAAGTATTTTCAAAGTATATAGTTGTATTGACTTTGACTTACACTAAACACTTGCTTGCAACGATGGGATGCAATTCTCGGCATAGATCAAAGTCAAAGTGCCTTTTATTGTCATTCCATTGTTAAGAAACAATACAACAATATTAAGATGCTGCTTCCTAAAAAGACTATCACAGTCACAATTCCTTCATGCATTTAGTTCAAGTTTAAGTTTAATGTTTATTTGAAAGGGACATTACATACTAATGAACATTAATACAAATGTAAGTATGCCAGATTTAGCAACACTGCTAATTTGCATCTGTAGTCCCCCGGCGGGTCACAAAATCACGCAAACAAACAATCATACACGAGAAGAACATCTGCAATGAAACTGTACAAAGTGGATATACTAAAGTGCAAGAGTTTAAGGTGCTACAAAACAGAACATTCAAATGTCACACAAGTGAAGTGCTGTGTATGCATACACACACACACATGCACCTAAGCACCTCACAGCAACAACAAACAGCAACAAACAAGAGGCGGGGCATATGTCTGTGATGCATGGGCACATATACTGTATACTGTATATGCGCATGCCACAGAGCAACTACTAGTTATGGATACAGTTTTGGTTGTTTAAAAGCCAAATTTTGCAATGAGTATTAAAAGTGTTTAGTGTGGTATGTTCTCTGATTTCAGGTGGTAATTATTCCGGATCTTGGTGCCCCTCACTGATAGCACAAATTGAGCAAATGTGGTGTGTCTGTAGGGGACCTCACAGTCTCCTTTAGTGCACTGGTGGTTGTACTGGTGACAGTCCTCAGTTTAACATATTCTCCCAGGGGTGGTGGTGCATAGCCATTTAATATTTTATAGATTGAACTGGCAAATTTGAGAGTTTTATCATTTTCAAAAGACAGAAGATTGTATTTCTTGTAAATGTGGCAGCAATGATATGTGGGGATCTTTCTTATCAAAGATTTTTATGGCTTTGTTGTATTGACTTGTGTTGACTTTGATAGTATGGGATGCAATTCTCGGCATAACACCGGGAAGGAAGGAGAGTGTAATCTTACGCTGCATTCACTTACACTGAGAAATTTCACTATCAGACCTTTTAAAAATATAAATTAATTAATGAAACAAAGTTTGAACTAAACTATTCCTCTATTCAGTACTATTTTGGGGGCTGGATGGAAAGCTCTGGCAGGCCAGATGTGGGGCATGGGCAGCCAGTTCACATTCACTGGTCTATGTGGTAATGGGATGTGTTTTCTTTTCAGCTGCTATAGGGGTTGGGCAGAGTTTTCATTGACAGTCAGTTCTGATTGGCACAGCTGCTGAAAATTACCTTCTCAGCTTCCTTTTAGTTAAAGGGGTCATTGACTAAAGATGGTATTGTATGTTTTAACCTTCTGAAATGTGTCTATTGGTCATGTGATTATTGAAAAAATACCAAAACATTCACTTCTCTTAAAAAAAAACAACAACAAAGCCTTTATCTTGTTTTTCTCTACAAGATGTCACAACTCGCCTTCGCCGGTCATCTACCTCAGCTGCGCGCACACCTGCGCCTCATCAACCGCCGGCTATTTAACCCGCTCTGCCCAGAGCATCAGCCTGGAGCCGTCTGTTCGCCAACACTCTCAAACCCCAGCGCAGGATCATCTGTTCCCGACCTGCGTCCCTCATCTTCCAGCAAGTAAGCTGTGTTTTTCCTCACCTGTTCTACAGTCTCTCCCCTGTGCACAGGTGGATTTCCCAGGCGGCGGATTTCTCCCATCCTCACCTCATCCTCGTCCTCTTCTCCCTCTCGTCGCCGAGCGCGCAGCTGGGCGCTGTCCTCCAGGCAGGAGCTCCACTTGCCAACGCCAGCCACCGCGTCACCTGCAAGTAAGCAACACCTAAACATTAACCCTGCTTTGTGAAGGCCTGCTCTCATCCCTGTCTTTGCTCTGCCCTTAGGGTTGCCTGGTTGCACAGCGTGCCATTCTGCCCCCGGCGCATCCTGTTCACCAGCAGACCACTCACATTCCACACACACGCATCCATACACGCACAGTTGTTGAATAAAGCTTTCAAATCTCGCTTGAGCCTGAGTGCGTGTTCCCTGGGCCCGATATTATGTCAGTACGGCTCCAGCAGGGCGGCCCAGCGGACAGCGGGCTCGCACGCCGACTTTCCACCCTCGAGGCTCGAGTGGATTTGATTGCGCATCAACAACAAGTCATCCTGAATCAATTAACTAACATCACTCACTGTTTGGATCACCTGGACCCCCAGCAGGCGTTTCCTCCGGCTCAGCCTAGCGGGCCAGCTCCCGCCACTCCCCTAGCTAGCCAGGCTAGCTCAGGGCCACCAACCCAGCTCACACCCATCCCCACACCCTCACGCTTCAGCGGAAAGCTTGGCGAAGCGCGCGTGTTCATCCTGCAGTGTGAGTCGGTATTCTTGCGCGTCCCCGGGGACTTTCCCTCTGACCACAGCCGGATTGGGTACATAGCCAATCTCCTGGAGGGGCAAGCGTTAGCCTGGGCTTACGCCGTTATGGCGAAGCCCAGCTACGCGAACCTGTCCTATACCCAATTCGTGCAGGATTTTTTTGAGGTTTTTGACCATTCGGATCACGACAGCGTGCTAACCGATCGGCTACTGAATCTTTGCCAGGGTGGTCGATCGGCGGCTGATTACGCTGTCGACTTCCGGGTGGCAGCGGAGGAGGTTGGCTGGGGCGAGGCTGCCCTCTGCAGCATCTTCCTCCGCAGCCTAAATTCTAGTCTGCGGGACGAGCTGGCCAGCCGGGATCAGCCGGAACGGTTGTCTGAATTAATCTCCCTGACAATTAGTTTGGATAATAGGTTGAGAGAGCGGGCCGCCGAGCTCGCGCGGAGCTCCTGCCCGCGTCTCTCAGTCTTGCCCCCTGGCGTTACCCGCTCCGGAGTCCGCCGACAAATCTGAGGCGATGCTGATCGGGTGGACCAAGCTCCCTCTAGCAGAGAAACAGCGCCGCAGGGAGCTGGGTCTCTGCATGTATTGCGGGGACGACCAGCACTCCGTGGAGCTTTGCCCAGTCAAGCCAAAAGGGGGAGTCCGCGAGTCACTGTAGGGGGCCTCGCGGACATAACCCGGCCAAATCCCCTCTCCAAATGTCAACTGCCCATTAGGTTCTGTCACAACTCCATCGGGCATGTCACCCACGCACTGGTGGACTTCTGTTCAGAACAGAACTTTATTTCCAAGAACCTGGCAACCCGCTTGGGCATCCCATGTCAAGCATTACCAGCCCCCCTCAATCTCGTCACTCTCTCTCGCACGCCTTTGGAAAGGGTTACCCATCGCACCAAGCCGGTGCCTGTCATCATCTCTGGCAACCATAGGGAGGATTTGAGTCTATTCATCTTGCCCACCTCGGCTTCCTCTGTCATCCTGGGCTACCCATGGCTGTGCCTCCATAACCCCGTGCTTGATTGGCAGTCCGGCAGCATCCTCTCGTGGAGCTCGTTCTGTATGGGCACCTGCCTCCAGTCTGCTGCCTGTGCCCCGTCTGCCCTTCCTCCTGCCCCCGACTCGTCTCCGCCGGACCTCTCCCTGGTGCCTCCGAAGTTTCACGATCTGGGGCTCGTCTTCAGCAAGTCCAAGGCGCTATCTCTTCCCCCCCACCGCCCGTATGACTGCGCCATAAACCTCCGCCCGAGGGTACCCTTACCATCTGGCTGCCTCTACAGCCTGTCTGTCCCAGAGCGGGAGGTCATGGACACATACATCAGAGAGTCACTCAGCGCTGGCATCATCCGCCCCTCCTCGTCCCCACTCGGAGCTGGGGTTTTTTTCGTGTCTAAGAAGGATGGGTCCCTGCGGTCGTGTATCGACTTCCGGGCTCTTAATGGCATCACGGTGAAGGACAGATACACCCTTCCCCTCATGGACTCTGCCTTCAACTCCCTCCAGGGGGCCACCTGGTTCACCAAGCTGGACCTCCGCAGCGCGTACCGCCTCATTCGGATCTGGGAGGGCGACGAGTGGAAGACGGCGTTCTGGACACCCAGCGGCCATTTCAAATACTTGGTCATGCCGTTTGGGCTCACCAACGCCCCTGCCATCTTCCAACGGCTCATCAACGATGTCCTGCGGGACTTCCTGGGGGTCTTCGTGTTCGTGTACCTGGACGACATCTTGATCTTCTCCAGGTCTCGGGAGGAGCATCAGGCCCACATGAGGCGGGTTCTGCAGCGGCTTCTTGAGAACAGACTGTACGTTAAGACGGAGAAGTGTGAATTTTTCACCAAGAAGACCTCTTTCCTGGGTTTTGTCATTTCCCATGATCAGCTTCTCCCCGATCCCGCCAAGGTCAAAGCAATGGTCGAGTGGCCCACCCCCTCTTCCAGGAAACAGGTGCAGCAATTCCTTGGATTCGCTAATTTCTACCGCCGCTTTGTGCCTAAGTACAGTGCTATTGCCTCTCCTCTGACCTGCCTCACCTCCCCCAAGGTGCTGTTCCAGTGGGCCAAGGAGGCAGCATCAGCCTTCGAAAGTTTGAAGATGGAGTACTCTTCCTCCCGGGTCCTGACCCAGGTTGACCCGCCGCTGCAGTGCCTAGTTGAGGTGGATGCTTCCGACATGGGGGTGGGGGCAGTTCTGTCCCAGCGTTCTCCGGTGGATGGGGTGGTGCGCCCCTGTGCCTTCTTCTCCCGATGTCTGTCGGCAGCAGAGCGGAATTACGAAGTCGATGACAGGGAGCTCCTGGCAGTGAAGCTCGCGCTGCAGGAGTGGCGTCATTGGCTGGAGGGGGCAGCGCAGCCTTTTGTAGTCTGGACGGACCACAAGGACTTGGAGTACCTGAAGTCGGCCAAGCGTCTGAATGCCCGCCAGGCGCGTTGGTCTCTGTTCTTTGGCCGCTTCAGGTTCACGCTCACCTACCGCCCAGGCTCCAAGAATGGCAAACCCGACGCGCTGTCCAGACAGTTCGCTCCTGAGACCCTGGAGGATTGAGACCACACCATCTTGCCCACCTCGTGCGTCGTGGGGGCCGTTTCCTGGTCCATCAGGGACAAGATCCGGAAGGCACAGGAGACCGAACCTGACCCTGGCAGCGGTCCGGCGGGAAGACTTTTCGTGCCATCGTCGGTCTGGGGTGACGTCATCCACTGGGTTCACATGTCCAAGCTCGCCTGTCACCCTGGCATCTCCCGGCTGGTGGACCTCCTCCAACGCTCCTTCTGGTGGCCTGGGCTTCGGAGGGACACTGCCAACTAGGTCCGTGCCTGCCCCCAGTGCGCAATGAATAAGACCCCAAACTCACCTCCAGCTGGGCTACTCCACCCCGTACCGGTCCCCGGCAGATCCTGGTCCCATGTAGCCTTGGACTTCACTACCGGTCTCCCTGCTTCCAACTCGTACAACACCATCCTGACCATCGTCGACAGGTTCTCCAAGGCCACCCACTTTGTGCCCCTCCATGGTCTTCCCACCGCACGGGAGATGGCTGATCTTCTAGTCCAGCATGTGGTCAGGCTACACGGGATCCCAACCGACGTCGTCTCCGACCGGGGACCCCAATTTGTGTCCAAGGTCTGGAGGTGCTTTTGCAATGCCCTGGGGGCCACGGTGAGTCTCTCCTCTGGCCACCATCCTCAGTCTAACGGGCAGTGCGAGCGCGCCAATCAGGAGCTGGAGGCTGCCCTGCACTGCATCACCTCCTCTAACCCCTCTTCCTGGAGCTTCCACCTGGCTTGGGTGGAATACGCCCATAATTCCACGCTATCATCAGCCGTCGGGATGTCCCCTTTCCAGGCGTCTTTGGGATATGACCCCCCGTTGTTTCCCGAGCAGGAGGGCGAGGTGGCAGTTCCATCCATCCAGGCACACCTTAGGCATTGCCGGAGCCTATGGACTAGGATGCGCCAAGCACTTTTACGCACGGCGGTGCGCAACTCCAGTGCAGCCAATCGCCATAGGAGAGCCGCTCCTTGTTACCAGGTGGGCCAGCGGGTCTGGCTATTGGCCTGGGATATCAACCTGAAGGCGGAGAAGAGGAAGCTGGTGCAACGTTTCATCGGCCCTTACACTATAACCAAGGTAATTAATCCAGTGGCTGTGCGTTTGGCCCTCCCCCCCTCCCTCCGTGTCTGTCCTACATTTCACGTGTCCCAGGTTAAACCCATGATCTCTGACCCACTCTGTCCTCCTCCTAGGGCGCCTCCCCCTCCCGTGATGATCGACGGCGACACGGCGTGGAGGGTCACCTCCATCCTGGACTCCCGACGCCGAGGTCATGGGCTACAGTACCTGGTGGATTGGGAGGGGTATGGCCCGGAGTGGAGATCCTGGGTGCACCCTTCTTTTGTGCTGGATAAGCATCTCACCATGGAGTTCCACCGAGTTCACCTGGATAAGCCAGCGCCGGGAGGCGCTGCTCGGGGTGGAGTACTGTCACAACTCGCCTTCGCCGGTCATCTACCTCAGCTGTGCGCATACCTGCGCCTCATCAACCGCCGGCTATTTAACCCGCTCTGCCCAGAGCTTCAGCCTGGAGCCGTCTGTTCGCTAACGCTCTCAAACCACAGCGCAGGATCGTCTGTTCCCGACCTGTGTCCCTCATCTTCCAGCAAGTAAGCTGTGTTTTTCCTCACCTGTACTACAGTCTCTCCCCTGTGCACAGGTGGATTCCCCAGGCGGCGGATTTCTCACATCCTCGCCTCATCCTCATCCTCTTCTCCCTCTCATCGCCGAGCGCGCAGCTGGGCGCTGTCCTCCAGGCAGGAGCTCCATTTGCCAACGCCAGCCACCGCGTCACCTGCAAGTAAGCAACACCTAAACATTAACCCTGCTTTGTGAAGGCCTGCTCTCATCACTGTCTTTGGTCTGCCCTTAGGGTTGCCTGGTTGCACGGCGTGCCATTCTGCCCCTGGCGCATCCTGTTCACCAGCAGATCACTCACATTCCACACACACGCATCCATACATGCACAGTTGTTGAATAAAGTTTTCAAATCTCGCTTGAGCCTGTGTGCGTGTTCCCTGGGCCTGATATTATGTCACAAGAAGCTCTTTGTACTCCTTATTTTCCTGTACATCTAGAAATGGGAAACGTCACTAAAAGGTAAGAGCCAAAGGCAGATCTAGGAAGCTTGCACCAAGCATGCTTTATATTATTTTCCTTAGATATCAGTCACCCTAATAAGCATCACTGTTTCTTCCTGGTTCACTAATCCACAGTTGATAATATATCTCATGTCATTCTGGCTTATTTTGTTACTATATTTTTGCCATGATGTTACATGCATACAGCATTAGTGTGCTAGGTGGTTGGAGTTGATTACTGTAACCGAGATATGGCTCACCTCAGTGGGGAGGAGTGGATGGATAGGCTGCTGGGCGTTAGCTTAACTGTCGATCCAGCTGGTTTTGATCGCTATTTTCTATAAATTCTATTCACCTCCACTGGATTCCTCATTCATCTACAACACATGACTTGAGACTTTGAGACAAATTTATATTACTCAGGAATTACACTGACTCCGGATGCAGTGCGTTGCAGATGCAGTGCGGATGGAGCCTTGTGGCTGTCCCTACCAAATCCATTTGTGTTTTGCAGCAGTATGGATGAGAACAGAGTTTTAAATACAAGATCACTTGAGAATTATACAGAATAATGTGAGATCTCAAGAAAGATCCAAGAGTGACCAAGATGAACCAATCGCGATCACGAGATAACAAGGAAGTGTGATGTAGCGGCGGCTCACCACTTGGATTTTTGTGCTCTAAATAAATTGTAAGTAGCCCATTAATTTTAATTCTTTGAAGCGTTTGTATGTTAAGTCAAGTTTTTAACCTTGTCTGACACAGTGGTGGAGGAGTAGACCTCAGAAAATAATGAATGATCCTTAAATCATTTTTAATGATCAAACGGCTATTAAATACCGTGAGATACTGTGGGACTTCCTTGTGGATTGAATCCGGCATCCATCAAAAATAGACTTGTTGCGTTTCATTAGCGAACCGAATCTGATGAGTCGGATTCGTTCCGCAGTGGTCGGGACCAGGTAGGGATTAGAAAATTGACGAGAATGGGAACTATTTGCTGTGGAGGCCAGATCGCAGCTGTAACGTACTGCATCTGGAGTCATTGTAAATCCTGGGTTAGTTGGCTCAGGCTAGATATGAGCTAGGAGCTAAGCTTAGCAAATAGGCAAGAGGGAGGGTGGAGTTGAATGCGATCTTAGAAATTAAAGTGACATGCACTGAAACCAAGTGTTTGAGAAAGGTTGAACAAGATTTTTCACAAATTATGCTGCAATAATCCTGCCCCAGCCTGACCCTTACTAAGACCCAGGTGAGAGCTGAGCTGAAGAAGATCAAGGCAAGGAAGGCCACAGATCCGGACGACATCAGCTCGAGGCTCCTCAAGTCCTGAGCAGACCAGCTGTGGGGAATTGTGGAGCACATCTTCAATCTGAGCCTGAAGCTGGGGAGGGTACCACAGCTGTGGAAAACATCCTGTATGGTACCTGTACCAAAGACTCCCCACCCCAAGGACCTGAACAGCTACAGACCAGTGGCCCTCACATCACACCTAATGAAGACCCTGGAGAGGCTGCTCCTCACCCATCTCTGCCCCCTGGTGGGACCAGTGATGAACCCACTTTAGTTTGCTTACCAGCATGGCATCGGGGTGGAGGATGCAGTAATCTTCCTCCTACATCGTTCCCTGTCCCACCTGGAGAAGCCTGGGAGCAAAGTGAGGATCATGTTCTTTGATTTCTCCAGTGCTTTCAACACCATACAACCAGTGATCCTGAGGGACAAGCTGCTTTGTGCAGTGGTGGGCAAGCACCTGTCATCGTGGATCCTGGACTACCTCACAGACTGACCACAGTTTGTGAGAACCCAGGACTGTGTGTCTGACACAATCATTTGCGGTACGGGGGCCCCCAGGGAACAGTTCTGGCTCCCTTCCTGTTCACCCTCTACACTGCTGATTTTTCACACGATACACCACACTGCCATCTGCAGAAGTTCTCTGACGGCTCTGCGATCATCAGCCTCATCCCTGATGGGGATGATGCGGAGTACAGAGGACTTATCCAGGACTTTGTGGACTGGTGCCTGTGGAACTGTCTCCAGATCAATGTGAGGAAAAACAAGGAACTGGTGGTGGACTGCTGCAGGCAAGGACAACCCCCCACAGCACTGGTAAACATCCAGGGAACAGACATTGAGATGGTGACATCTTACAAGTGCCTGGGTGTTCACCTGAACAATAAACTGGACTGGTCACAGAACACCAACGTGCTGTACAAGAAGAGGCAGCACAGACTGTACCTCCTGAGGAGACTCTGGTCTTTTGGAGTGCAAGGGGCACTCCTGAAGACCTTCTACAATTTGGTGGTGGCACCAGCCATCACATTTGGAGTGGTCTGCTGGGGCAGCACCATCACGGCAGCCGGCAGGAAGAGACTGAACAGGTTGATCAAAAAAGCCAGTGGAGGAGATAGGAGAGAGGAGGATGGTGGCTAAGCTGTCATCTCTGCTGCTCTGCTGAAGTCTGAGTCCCACCCCATGCAGGACACTGAGGAGCTCATTTAGCGGTAGGCTATGCTTGAGGGAGAGGTTCCACAGGTCCTTCCTACCTACGGCTGTCAGACTTTATAACCTAACTGGTGCTGCTTGTAGAGGTCGTATTAAATGTACTAAATGTAACAACTCTGTACAGTAGAGATCGTCCCCTCCAATACACAACTAAGACAATTACAATTATTATTGAGGGTGGCAACAACATTGTTGAATCAAAGGTGAAATATACCGTTTGGGTCCATGTTTATGTTCTGCTGGGTAATGTAACAAACTGCAAAGCTGTTGATATCATCTAGCTGCAATGCTCCTGCACTGTGTATATACGTAACTGTGTATAAATACTGTATGTATATTTATTTACTGCTTTGGCTAACGAGTTCTTATCTTATTATCTTATTACCATGTTACTATTATTCTGAATGCTACTATCCCTTTGCTGCTGCAGTCCTGGAATTTCCTCATTGTGGGCCTAATAAAGGCTTATCTTATCTTAATAATTAAATTAAAGAAAATTTGTGAAATGTCAAACATTTCATTAAGACATGTGAGCTGTTAAAATGTGGTGGGGGAAAAGTGCAGTCAATGGCCCCTTTAAACAGAAAGGTGGTAGGACTGTGAGATACCAAAAATGTTATTCTTTGTTCATATTCAAGTACAGTACTAATGCCATTGCAGTCATTTTCATCTAACAGTAGACAGGACATCATTTACGAAATATATGAGACTGTATCGGCTTGGAAATAGAAATGTGGTTGTATCATTCATGTGGATAGCACCTCACAGGGGGATAAGGGGTAATGCAACTGCAGATACACTTGCTAAGCAAGCACTGAGACTCCAGGAGGTTTTGAACATCTCATTTAGTAAATCTGAATCAAAAGTGTTGATTAAAAAAATGCAGCAATATGGCAGCATAGCTGGGACACAGAAAGTACAGGGTGTCACTGTTGTGCTATTCAGAATACTGTTTGGATAAAAGGGAGGGTGGAAAGGAGACCACCAAAGAAGAGGACATCTTAACCAGGCTGAGAGTACGTCATATACCAGACATAATACAACAATGCCTTTAATAAACTAGAAAAGCACTCAGAGAGCACATACCTCTGCGAATGCTCCTTCCGTTCCTCATGGATCACCTCCACAATGTAATGTTTTTGTGTGTAGGCCTAGGGCCACTTCTGGTGAAAATTGCATCAAAGTCTGTCCATTAGTTTTGGAGTACTGTTGCTAACACTCTGTGAGAAGTTAAGAGCCTTGGCTGAGGTATGCATTCTCAGATCATCACCAAAATGTAATGGGTTTGTCTGTAGTACAAGAACCACCTCTGGTGAAAATTTCATCCAAATCCATCCAGTACTTTTTGTGTAATCCTGCTGCACAAATACAAACAAAGCCCTTGGAGGAGGTATGCACTCTCAGATCATCACCAAAATCTAATCATCTGTTACCCGTACCATTACACACCTTGCCTGAAAATTTCATCAAAATCTGTTCACAACTTTTTGAGTTATGTTGCTAACAGACAGACAAAGCAACAGACATGTCATGATTCTGAGCACGGATCAGAGCCGTGCTCCGGTCTCAAGGTTTTGCTGGTGATTTTCTGTATATGTATTTGTTCTTGCTGTTCATTCATTATGGTTTGTGCTTTTGTTGTTGCCTGTCACCATTGTTCACTTTTCTGTACTTTTATTTTGACAGCACCGTTATGTTACTTCCTTCTGTCAAATCTTTTCGGGGGTTGTCACAGCTGTTTGTTGTCCTGATTACTTTATCACGCACACATCCACAACTGATCCACAATTGGTTTCTCCCTTTCATTATTTAAGGTCGCTTGTTTGATTCATTCCTTGCAGTGACCTTCTCTGTGCTCAGACAGGAATCCTCATTCGATTCTTGTTTATTTCTGCTCAGTTCTCAGCCTCGCCTGTCTATCTGTAAGTTACCCATCGTGGTTATTATTTGTGTTCATTATTATTAAATATGCAAACTCACAGCTTGCAATTGGTGCCTTATTTCTGCCCTGAAAGGGCCGTTTATGACAAGACAAACCAACCAACTCCACTAAAAGCATTACCCTCTCCCTTGGCGGGGGTAATAAGCACCCAACAGGTATGTGTAATTATGGTGAGAGAGAGGAAGAAACTGTTGAACATGCCATTCTATACTGCCAGAATTGCATTCTTAAGTGCGATGTATTGTAAAGAAAATTAGGAAACTAGGAGTGGGAGATGTAATTTAAGAGTGGTATTGGGAATTAGGATAAAGAATGTATTGGTTTGCCTTAACCCTACTGTTCATATTTTATGCCTTCACAGAATTCCCTCATAGTAAGTGTCTATACCAAATTTTGAACTATAGATGTATTTAGAATGTCCAAATAGCCTGTCTCACATAAAAACATGTATGATTAATCCTTATTAAATGTTTCAGAGAGCAGGGAGAGTGTATTTTTTAAGTTTTGCAATACTCGTTTTTGGAGAAAAACATCTATCACACAGTATCATGCCCTGTTTGACATAAGATAAAAACATAAAAGCAATCATGATTTAAATATATTATTGCATTTAACAATAGTATTGACATTCTGGAACTTTTGGAATTAAATATAACCATGTTTAAGAGTAGTACCTCACTGGGCTAAGACAGCTTGAGACTAGTTGGAGTACAGCATTCTCAAGGGAGTTTTCAAAATGTCTCAGACATTCTCGACCATTCTCATTTTTCTCTCCTGAGTTACAGGGTCTTGTACTCGTCTCGCAGGAATTTTGAATATGTTCAAAACAATTGGGCAACAGCTTTTCTCTCAAAATAGTCTGAGTCATCGCAGGTGTCTCAAACCTGTCTTGACCTTGTCTTGAACCCAACTCAATTTAGTTTCCGCGAGTCCAAAAGAGCGAGAAAAGTTAGACAACTTTGCATTGGGTTGGGGACCTATGAAACTAAATTCTGACTGACTGGAGACAAGTACCTGCAGCAGTTGTCACTGATTGGAGAGGTGCAGTGGCAGGCAACAAGTGTTTATTATTACATCAAATCATGACTCGGAGCCCAATACAGAGGCACCCTCAGTGTCATTTTCAGTCTATCCATCAGACACGGTAATACTATGGTCATTAAACCAGGTTTTGGTACTTTTTGGCAATGTGGGCAGGTGTCAAGTCCTGCTGGAAAATTAAATCAGCACCTCCATAAAGTTTGTCAGCAGATGGAAGCATAAAGTGCTCTAAAATTTCCTGGTAAATGGCTGTGCTGACTTTGAACTTGATAAAACACAGTGGACCAACACCAGCAGATGGCCTGGTGCCCCAAATCATCACTGGCTGTAGAAACGTCACACTGGACCTCAAGCAACTTGGATTCTGTGCCTCTCCACTCTTCTTCCAGACTCTGGGACCTTTATTACCTCCGTCAAAGGATGAGGTAATGTTTTCGGTAGCGTTGGTTGGTTGGTCTGTTTCCAACATAACTCAAAAAGTTATGAACGGATTTTGATGAAATTTTAAAATAAGATAAGATAAGCATTTTATTAGTCCCACAATGGGAAAATTCCAGGATTGCAGCAATTTTCAGGAAAAGTGTGGAATGGCATCGGGAACAGATGATTAGATTTTGGTGATAATCTGAGAGTGCATACCTCTACCAAGGGCTTTGTTTGTATTTGTGACCAGTGCTGGCAAAATGAGTCGCAATAAGGAAATTTTCAAAACTGAGGTAACGTTATTTTCATATTCTGTATTGAAAGACCTTCAAGATGATATTTAATTTGTAGGAATTGGGCAAAAAATGACCAGCAACAAACAGATTTTGTTTATAGTTTGGCTGGTTTGAAAACTCGCATTCGATCGGTCCTGAGTTATGTCTTCTGCAAAAACGTGTGTTTTTAGAAAGTAGGAGTTCCAAGCTTTACAATGATACCAGGCACTGACAGGGGTTTTCCCGGGACTTGCCGCCAGCAAACAAAGAAAGAATCATGATTTATGATTTCATGTGCCTTTAGCTCATAATTACCCACTGCTCATTCCGACTCATTTGTCCAACAGGATTACACAAAAACTACTGGATGGATTTGGATGAAATTTTCACCTGAGGTGCTTCTTGCGCTAAAGAGGAACCCATTACATTTTGGTGAGGATCTGAGAATTCATACCTCTGCCAAAGCTCTGTCAGAGTCTGAGTTTGGTCGGAGGACCAGGCTCATCCTTTAAGTTACTCTTGTGTTTATTATTATCCTGAGTTGTTGTCATTGGGCTTTTTCCTGTCGTGACCTTCTGTTTTGGGTTTGCCCTTATTTTTGACAGTGTTTTCAGTTCCCTTCTGCATTGCCTATTGGGTTTTGTTAATTTGCTGAGCGCACATACCGGTTTGTAATCATTGTCATTTCCCCACCTGTTATTTAAGGGACGCAGCCCATCACCTGGGTGCTGCGTCTTTAGTCATGAGCCACTAGTGACTGTGGCGTGAACACACACACTTCTGTTGTATTCAGTTTAATCCACTAGCAGTGTGCAGTATTGGTTACGGCTTCCGAGCTGCTTTATTTTGGATTTAATAAATTATGTTAAACGCTTGCTCCGCGATTGAGTCCAGTTTTCTGCCCAGCCCGGGCGCAACCCTTGACAGAAAGACGCAGCCAGTCATGGACTCCTCGAGCAAGTTTGGCAGGAGAAGAAGGAAGTGGAGCCACAACGAGCAAGAGGTGGTGGCCGCTGTGGAGGATCTGGTTGCTGCCGCTCGGAGGCATCCTCGGAGGACATGGGGCATTGCTGGGGAGGAGTACCAAACTTGATGAGCGCCAGAATGCGTTTGTACTTCCACCCCCGGGTGAAGAGACTCGCACTTCCTGCGCTTCCTTCAGTGCCAGCGGTTTCCTCTTTGCCGGATCCAGCTTTTCAACCGCCAATTCTTTCTCCGGCGGAGCAGAAAGAGTTCCTTGGCAGCAGGCTGGTGTTTGGGGGCTCCGGGTGGAAGGACACCATGAGGAGGCGCCGCTCCGCTTCAACACCCACAGCTCCTAACCAGACGTTTTCCGGAGCCACCCAGAGAGAGTCGTCTGGATCATTGCCGGCAGCAGAACAGGAACTCAGGCAAGTACCCTGTCATTTTCTAACGTTAATCAATGACTGATCTTGCCGAGTTCCCCGGGGGAGGGCTCAGCAGCGGTTGTCTACCGCTGCTGAACTCTCACCACCAACAGCTGCCATTTTTTTGCTGCCTCTGCCATCCCTCCATCCTCACCTGCTTCTTCTCCCTCTGTGTTTTTTCAGAGCGTTTGCCAATACTGTGTGGAAACCGGACTGTTTGGGAGGAGTCTGCTGTTCTGGAGGGCCCACCAGCAGCACTTGCTTCCACATCGACGCCGCAGGACGCTGAGGTTTGCCGAATTGGTGTTGCAACTTTGGAACCCCTGTGTGAGGATGATGAGGAGGAACAGGAGGAGCATTGGCAGGCTGTGCTAGCTCAGGAGGAGCTTACAATCATGTGAAAAAATTTGGACATCCCTTTAAATTGTCAGTTCTTTATTAAGAAATGTTCACGTAGCTATATCTAACCTTGCTTTTGTTTTTATTTGCATTTTTAACATTTATTTTAGCCATTGTAAGTAGGAATGAATGTGGGGGTGTCCTAAAAAAGATGGGGGGTGTCCTAATTTATTCCTCACTATTTGTTTAGACTTACATTTTACAGAAAATTTGAAAAAGTCTTTAATTCATTTTTAATTGTTTAGTTGTATTACATGAATCTCCCAGTATTTTAAATATTGATATTATATATTCATATGTCCAAATATGTTAAAACAACACAGGCTTATACAGGGTGTCCTAATTTTTTCACAAGACTGTATGTTGGCCTATAAGCCATGGCTCGTTCCGGAGCATATGTCCCTGCTGGGTTGGACCCAGTTGGAGTTGGAGGGTCCAGCAGCTCCAATGCCCGCTCCATGGCGCCACCCAGCCCCAGTGCCTGCTCCATGGCACCTCTCAGCCCCAGTGCCTGCTCCACACCATTTTCCAGCTCCTGATTGTGGGGTGGTCACCCCGATAGCAAGCCACCAGGAGTTAAGGCAAGTACCTTTTCATTTATGTTCAAACACAAATTTTTAAAAGACGTCTTGCTCCTGCTGGGGGGACCCAAGCGCACATCCCACTAGCAGCTGAGTCCTCCCCACCAGTCTCTGTTAATGACTGTGGTGCTACCTCGCTGACCTCCTGTTTCCCTCCATCATCCGAGGTGGCCATGTCGAGGATGGGTTCGCAGGAGGACCACGCTCCAGCCATAACTTTAGGGGTCAGGAGACCTCCAGCCGTAACTTTAGGGTTCAGGAGACCTCCAGCCGACATTCTCGGGGTCAAGAGACCTCCAGCCAATGTCCTCGGGATCAGAAGACCTCCAGCCGACGTCCTTGGGGTCAGGAGACCTGAAGCAGATGTACCAGAGTTCAGGAGACCTCCACCCTTTGTCCCACCCTTTTCCCCGGTTCGGTGGCCAAAAGACAGTGGTAGGCATCCGGATCACCCCTGCAGTCTAGATTGAGGACCCATGGACTTGGGTAGACCCCCTGACTCGTCGGGTTGGTCAGTCCGGTGGCCTACGGACTTGGGTGGCCCTCCCGACCCATTTTTTTTTTTTTTTTGGTTAAGTTTGGGGTCTTGGACTTTGTTTGGGCCACGAACTGTACCTTTGTTTTTGGAGTCGCTGTAGGGGGTTGGACTTTGTTTCGGCTCACCTAGCCTGTGCCCCATCATCCTCCCTGGGAGGAGGATGAACTTTTGTGTTTGGGGTGTCTGGGGTCCACCCCTGAGGGGGGGGCATGTCAGGGTCTGAGTTTGATCGAAGGACCAGGCTCATCCTTTAAGTTATTTTTACAGTGTTCTCAGTTCCCTTCTGTATTGCCTATTTGATTTTGCTAATTTGCTGAGCGCACACACCGGTTTGTAATCACTGTCATTTCCCCACCTGTTATTTAAGGGACACAGCCCTCACTTAGTCATGAGTCACTAGTCATTGTGGTGTGAACACACACATTTCTGTTGTATTCCGTTCCACACCGTAGCAGTATGTAGTATTATTTACGGCTTCCGAGCTGCTTTATTTTGGATTTAATAAATTATGTTAAATACTTGCTCCATGATTGAGTCCTGTTTTCTGCCCAGCCTGGGAGCAACCCTTGACAAGCTCTTATCTTCTCACAGAGTGTTAGCAACAATACTCCAAAATTACTGGATGGATTTGGATGAAATTTTCAACAGAGGTGGTTCTTGTGCTACAGACAGACCCATTAGATTTTGGTGATGATCTGAGAAAGCATACTTCAGCCAAGGCTCTTATCGTCTCATAGTGTGTTGGCAACAATACAATTTTCACCAGAAGTGGCTCTAGGCCTACACAGAAACCCATTGCATTTTGGAAGTGATCCATGACAGATGGAAGGAGCCTTGGCAGAGGTATGCACTCTCTGAGTGCTTTTCTAGTTTCCAAATGAAATACAAAATTTATTCTCATCTGAAAAGAGGACTTTGGACCACTGAGCAACCGTCCAGTCTCTTTTCTCCTTAGCTCCAGTAAGATGCTTCTGATGCTGTCTCTAGTTCAGGAGTGGCTTGACACAAGTAGTACGGCAGTTGTAGCTCATGTCCTTGATATATCTGTGTCTGGTGGCTCACAAAGCACTGACTGTAGCCATAGTCCACTCCTTGTGAATCTCCCACAAATTCTTTAATGGGTTTTGCTTCTCAATCCCCTCAAAGGCTGCAGTTATCCCTGTTGCTTGTGCACCTTTTTCTGCCACACTTTTTTCTTCCCCTCATCTTTCCACTAATGTGCTTGGGTACAACACTCTGTGAACAGCCAGCTTCTTTTGCAATGACCTTTTGTGGAGGGTGTCAATGATGGTCTTTTGGACAACTGTCAAGTCAGCAGTCTTCCCCATGACTGTGTAGACATCTCAACCAAACTGAGGGACTATTTAAAATGGCTCAGGAATCCTTTGCAGGTGTTTGGAGTTAATTAGTTGATTAAAATGTGACACCATGAGTCTACAATATTGAAATTTTTCACAATATTTGAATTTTTTGAGAAGCTGAATTTGGGGTTTTCATGAGCTGTAAGCCATAATCATCAAAATTAAGAAATAAGCACTTGAAATATGTCAGTGTGCAATGAATCTATACATATAAGATATGAGTTTCATTTGTGAACTGAATTACTGAAATAAATCAATTTTTTGATGACATTTTATTTTACTGAGATGCACCTGTATAAAGCAGAGTTTATGCAATTTGTATGGATAGCTGTCGTGTGAGTTTTGGGCAGCCATTGGTGGACTGTTGTGAGTGCAAAAAAAACCCAACAAATTTCATCTCATGTATGCTGCAAGAATTGCCTGCAACACTTGCATGACATGTATGCAAACACCCAGAGAACTTTGGTCAAAAACTCACAAGGAGTTTGTGCAACATTATTGCAACATTTGTCAGTGTGATTCCAAGTGAAAATTGGCACAGATTCTCGGATTTCTCTCATGTTTCTTTTTTTTAATCTCCCACTAGTTGCAAGCTGTCTCAGCCCAGTGAGATACTACTGCGATAACCAACGCAACCATTAAATGCTGTCCTCACTGCTATGTCCTAAGAAATAGTAATTATAGTAGTAAACATTTATCACCTAGAACACACACACACACACTGTTTCAGCTGCTCCCTATTCAGGGTCACCACAGAAAAACATGGGTCTGCATATTTGATTTGGAAAGGATTTTACACTGGATGCCCTTCCTGATGCAACCTTCCCCATTTACCAACATTGGGACCAGTGCAAGGAGTATAGTGCTTTTTTGCTTTCCCCTGTTGCTGGGTAACTAACTTTCCTTTCTACTTATGTTGAGCCTCAAGCTAGAAGATGGAAAGTACCATTTTTATGTGGTCTTTGGTATGAGCCAGTTGGGGCTTGAACCGACAACCTCTGGGCTCTGGGACTGATGCTCTACCACAAGGCCACCACTCCGGTATTTACCACTTAGAACACAGAACATCAAATAATAAAATGCTTATTTCAAACTCTTCATTCAAAGCAGTGGTAGGAAACTTTGTGTGTGTGGAACTTGTACACGCTTCTCACATTTGCAGTAGATCATCCCTGTTTTGCAGTCCTTCTTTGTAGGGCAGAAGTTCCATCTCCTCATCTGTCCCTTGTGTGACTTTTTGATCAGGGCCAAACTCAGATCGCTACACTGCCCTTTTACCAATGCCGCTGAAGCTGCTGTGTGGAGAGGTGGTGTCCCGGAGTCACAAGGCCCTTTTCAGGTGCTTGTGCTTGCAGGTACAGATCTTGTCTGGATGGCTTCTGTTCCTTACAGTGGGGAAAAAAAAGTATTTAGTCAGCCACCAACTGTGCAAGTTCTCCCACTTAAAAGATGAGAGAGGTCTCCAATTTTCATCATAGGTATACCTCAACTATGAGAGACAAAATGAGAAAAAAAAATCCAGAAAATCACATTGAAGGATTTTTAATGAATTAATTGGTAAATTCCTCGGTAAAATAAGTATTTGGTCACCTACAAACAAGCAAGATTTCTGGCTCTCACAGACCTGTAACTTCTTCTTTAAGAGGCTCCTCTGTCCTCCACTCGTTACCTGTATTAATGGCACCTGTTTGAACTCATTATCAGTATAAAAGACACCTGTCCACAACCTCAAACAGTCAGACTCCAAACTCCACTATGGCCAAGACCAAAGAGCTGTCAAAGGACACCAGAAACAAAATTGTAGACCTGCACCAGGCTGGAAAGACTGAATCTGCAATAGGTAAGCAGCTTGGTGTGAAGAAATCAACTGTGGGAGCAATTATTAGAAAATGGAAGACATACAAGACCACTGATAATCTCCCTCGATCTGGGGCTCCACACAAGATCTCACCCCGTGGGGTCAAAATGATCACGAGAACGGTAAGCAAAAATCCCAGAACCACACGGGGGGACCTAGTGAATGACCTGCAGAGAGCTGGGACCAAAGTAACAAAGGCTACCATCAGTAACACACTACTCCGCCAGGGACTTAAATCCTGCAGTGCCAGATGTTTAAGCCCTGCTTAAGCCAGTACATGTCCAGGCCCGTCTGAAGTTTGCCAGAGAGCATTTGGATGATCCAGAAGAGGATTGGGAGAATGTCATATGGTCAGATGAAACCACAATAGAACTTTTTGGTAAAAACTCAACTTGTCGTGTTTGGAGAAAGAACACCATACCTACTGTGAATCATGGTGGTGGAAACATCATGCTTTGGGGCTGCTTTTCTGCAAAGGGACCAGGACGACTGATCCGTGTAAAGGAAAGAATGAATGGGGCCATGTATCGTGAGATTTTGAGTGAAAACCTCCTTCCATCTGCAAGGGCATTGAAGATGAAACGTGGCTGGGTCTTTCAGGATGACAATGATCCCAAACACACCGCCCGGGCAATGAAGGAGTGGCTTCGTAAGAAGCATTTCAAGGTCCTGGAGTAGCCTAGCCAGTCTCCAGAGCTCAACCCCATAGAAAATCTTTGGAGGGAGTTGAAAGTCCGTGTTGCCCAGCGACAGTCCCAAAACATGACTGCTCTAGAGGAGATCTGCATGGAGGAATGGGTCAAAATACCAGCAACAGTGTGTGAAAACCTTGTGAAGACTTACAGAAAATGTTTGACCTCTGTCATTGCCAGCAAAGGGTATATAACAAAGTATTGAGATGAACTTTTGTTATTGACCAAATACTTATTTTACCGAGGAATTTACCAATTAATTCATTAAAAATCCTTCAATGAGATTTTCTGGATTTTTTTTTTCTCATTTTGTCTCTCGTAGTTGAGGTATACCTATGATGAAAATTGGAGACCTCTCTCATCTTTTAAGTGGGAGAACTTGCACAATTGGTGGCTGACTAAATACTTTTTTTCCCCCAATGTATGTGGACCATATATGATCACTCCTATGTTTTACTGTTTCAAGATTCCCCCATACCCCCTCAAAAACCAGCAGATGTCTGTCTCTGCAGGAACCTACGCAAATGTGCTAGGAACACAGACCGCTCCAGTGACAGTGTCAAGGTCCCCCTTGACCTCTGTCACCACTGGCCTATTAAGAATACACACAAACAAGGTCTGCACAGTTTCGTAGTTTCAAGATTCCCCCAAACCACCATTTTCCTTGATTTGACCCACATTGGTAGGTAAAATTTGACCTAAAATGGCCTCAGTGGGCAAAAGTTTGTAGCACCTGTGCAAAAGTAAAACATGTTTTAAAAATTTTCATTTTTGTCTATTTTGGGTCACTTTAGGAAAAGTCATCAAATTTCAGGCTAAAAAAAAATTACATTTAGGGTATTTTTACTGCTGTCAGCAGTCAAAATGGGTCCTATTTGACCCAAAGAGTATGTACAGGTTAATGATACAGGGATGATTACAAGGCTATACAGGTTTTTGGATAGGATGAATATTTAATTTTAGCCTCAATGGTGGATGGCAGTAATGTGCTGTTACACTGGCTGCCCCTGGCAAAAAGGAAAGAAGCAGAAGACTGTGAGCTGCACAGCCACATTACAGAAGAGGACTGTGGTATACAGTAGTTATTGTACTCAGCTTATCTGGCAAACAGGGCTTGAGTCACACCCCTTCTACTTCACATATGGCGCCTTAAATCGAAAAAATTCTCCATTGAAATGAATGGCAAGAGCGAAATTATCTTTTGATCCCGATCAGATTTTGCCACGAGTCACACATATGTTTTATCAATTTAAAAGATAATTTTCCACGTAATTAAAGTTGTCAGCTGTTGTATAATGACAGAGTAATATTTAGTTTTTATTTAAACGACTAGCGGACAACAACTCCCATCATCCCACATCACTGAACTGTCACTTACTTTTTCCACGCCATGTAACAGGTGCATATCTGTGACTAACCCTTATCGCAGGTGAAAGTGAAGGTAAAAATGGAATCTGGAGCTCTAAAATCAATGAAAGGAAGCAAGCAACATGGGTTATAAACTGGTGTTTTCTGCATAAAACCCCACTGATTTGTGCTGCCCAAACTCCTCCAACCTCCTTATGAGGACTATTGATGTGACGGGTCTATTACAAATGAATGAATGAATGAATGAATGAATGAATGAATTGAATGAATGAATGAATTTATTTATTTCGGATAGTACATTACAGGTTAAAAGAAACTGTATAATATAACAACAAGGTCAAATTAGACAAAGACTCCTTCTACTATACAATTCCACGTGAGTTATCCGAAATGGGTGATGGCTGAAGCCGCAGCTTATATTGCTCACCCATATTCCATCCAAGAATTCAAAGGAGAAAAAAGAGAAAACAAGACAAGAGCGATTACAATTTAAAACAAGGCTAAGACAAAATATGACTGAGAGAAAAAGAAAACTGAGCTAGTCTAAGTTAAGCGGTTACTATTCAAAAACAAATCTAAGACATAGTGTCACAGAGAAAAAAGAAAAACTAAGCTATAACACAACACAGGCTGGAAATGTCAATCCTTATGTGAGTTTACATGTCGTCTTGTAAATATGTTTGGAGTATTTCTTCCTTTAGTTTTTGTTTAAATTGTCCAAGCTTTGTACATGATTTTAATTCAGGTCCAAAATCGTTCCATAATCTGACACCTTGCACTGAAATACAGTGTTGCTTGGTAGTTGTTCTCACTGTAGGCTTTTGAAATATACATGTTCCTCTGAAGTGATATCGTTTCTCCCTTGTTTGGAACAACTTTTGGATATTTGCGGGCAGTGATAGATTCTTCACTTTGAACATTATTATTGCGGTTTTAAAGTCGATCAGATCTTTCAACTTGAGAGTTTTTTGTTTAAGAAAAAGTGGGTTTGTTGGTTCCCTGTAAGCTGCTTTGTTGATTATTCTAATAGCTCTCTTTTGAAGCATAAAGAGTGGATATATGTTTGTTTTATATGTGTTTCCCCATACTTCATTACAATATGTCATGTATGGGAGTATTAATGAATGATACAAGGTGTATAGTGTGGGTTGATTCAGCAAATTTTTCACTCTGTGTAATATTGCAATTGATTTGGATACTTTACCTTTTATATAATTAATATGTGGCTTCCAACACAGTTTGTTATCAATTATTACTCCAAGGAATTTAGTTTCGGATACCCTTTCAATCTCTACACCATTTACACTGAGTTTGGGTACTGGGTAGTTGTGATGGTTGTTAAAGACTATAAATTTTGTCTTGCTTAAATTGAGCGTTAATTTGTTTGAATCAAACCACAGTTTCAGCTTTCCTAATTCCTTTCCGATTGTATCCAGAAGTTGTTCCAAGTTGTTTCCACTGCATAGCAGGTTAGTGTCATCAGCAAACAATATTAAGTCCATTTTTTCTGAAACTTTACATATATCATTTATATACATATTGAATAATAATGGTCCCAAAACTGAACCCTGTGGGACTCCACAGGTGACCTTCAGTAGCTCTGAGTTTTTGTTGTTAACACATACAAACTGATATCTATTCTTTAAGTAACTTCTTAACCAGGACAGTGCTACCCCTCTGATACCACAATTTTGTAGTTTCTTTAATAATAGATTGTGATCTACTGTATCAAATGCTTTTTTAAGATCCAGGAATACTCCAACTGAATACTCTTTATTTTCAATGGCTGTTGATATTTTTTCTGTAAATTCCATTAAGGCATATGCTGTTGTCCTTTTGTGTCTGAACCCATATTGCTGCTCACACAATAAATCATTCTTCAGTATGAAGTTGTCAATTCTCTCATAGAATATTTTTTCAAGTATCTTGGAAAATTGCGGTAATAGTGAAATTGGTCTGTAGTTGGAGAGTTCCCCTCTGTCGCCTGTCTTGTAAATCGGAATTACTTTAGCTATTTTCATTGCATTGGGAAATATACCTGATTGGAGAGACAGGTTACAGATATACGTCAGTGGTTTCACTATGCATTCGATAACAGTTTTGACTAGTAGCATATCAATACCATCGCAGTCAGTAGATGTTTTACTTTTGAACGATTTAACAATTTCAATGACCTCTCTTTCGTCTGTGTTCTTTATGAAGATGGTGTCTTTTACAGCAGTGTTATTGCATATTGAATCACCCGTTGGCACCGTAGTGGGTATTTCTCGGGCCAGTTTAGGTCCAATGTTAACAAAAAAATTATTAAATTCATCTGCAGGTGAAGCTATATTCACATTCATATTCACACAAACACAAAGCATCGCTCTTATGTCCATGATGCTGACGGCTGTGAACAAGTTGGAATATATTACATGCCTGTGGTGAGAATTCAGTTGTGCCATCTTGAATGATAAAAAAGGAATAACCACTCTGACACTGAATGTCTGTTTTATAGCTGAGGCAAGTTTGGCTTGCTCATAAATAATGGCAGTTGGAGGAATGTTAGTGTTGGAATGTTGCAGTTGCCAGTGTTAAGTGGAGGTGAAAAAGATTTGAACTCAACTTTAGAAAATTAATTGTTAATTGCAGCTGTAGTGCAATTAACAGGATCTGCACATAAATATACAGTTGGGAAAAAATTAGGACACGCTGTATAAGCCTGTGTGTGTGTGATTTTTTTTAACATATTTGGACATATGGATATTTAATATCAATGTTAAAAATACTAAGAGATTCACGTAATACAACTAAACAATTAAAAATGAATTAAAATACTTTTTTTTCAAATTTTCTGTAAAATGTAGCAAAAAAGCACTATACTCCTTGCACTGGTCCCAATGTTGGTAAATGGGGAAGGTTGCGTCAGGAAGGGCATCTGGCATAAAATCCTTGCCAAATCAAATATGCAGACCCCTGTTCTTCTGTGGTGACCCTGAACAGGGAGCAGCTCAAACAGTGTGTGTGTGTGTGTTCTAGGTGATAAATGTTTACTACTACAATTGCTATTTGTTATGACATAGCAGTGAGGACAGCATTTAATGGTTGCATTGGTTAAGGTAGCAGTATCTCACTGGGCTGAGACAGCTCGCAAGTAGTTGGAGATAAAAAAGAAACATGCGAGAAATCCGAGAATTTGTGACAATTTTCACTTGGAATCACACCGTCTCACAAATGTTGCAATAATGTTGCACAACCTCCTAGCGAGTTTTTGACCATGGCTCTCAGGGTGTTTGCATACAGTCATGTGAAAAAATTAGGACACCCTGTATAAGCCTGTGTTTTTTCGTTGTTTTTTTACATATTTGGACATATGGATATTTAATGTCATGAGATTCATGTAATACAACTAAACAATTAAAACTGAATTAAAGACTTTTTTCAAATTTTCTGTAAAATGTAATTCTAAACAAATAGTGAGGAATAAATTAGGACCCCCCCCCCCCCATCTTTTTTAGGACACCCCCACATTCATTCCTACTTACAATGGCTAAAATAAATGTTAAAAATGCAAATAAAAACAAAAGCAAGGTTAGATATAGCTATGTGAACATTTCTTAATAAAGAACTGACAATTTAAAGGGATGTCCAAATTTTTTCACATGATTGTAAGCTCCTCCTGAGCTAGCACAGCCTGCCAATGCTCCTCCTGTTCCTCCTCATCATCATCCTCACACAGGGGTTCCAAAGTTGCAACACCAATTCGGCAAACCTCAGCGTCCTGCGGAGTCGATGTGGAAGCAAGTGCTGCTGGTGGGCCCTCCAGAACAGCAGACTCCTCCCAAACAGTCCGGTTTCCACCCAGTATTGGCAAACGCTCTGAAAAAACACAGAGGGAGAAGAAGCAGGCGAGGATGGAGGGATGGCAGAGGCAGCAAAAAAATGGCAGATGTGGGTGGTGAGAGTTCAGCAGCGGTAGACAACCACCGCCGAGCCCTCCCCCGAGGAACCCAGCAAGACCAATCATTGATTAACGTTAGAAAATGACAGGGTACTTGCCTGAGTTCCTGCTCTGCTGCCAGCAATGATCCAGACGACTCTCTCTGGGTGGCTCCGGAGAACATCTGGTTAGGAACTGTGGGTGTTGAAGTGGAGCGGCGCCTCCTCATGGTGTCCTTCCACCCAGAGCCCCCGAACACCAGCCTGCTGCCGAGGAACTCTCTCCGCTCCGCCGGAGAGAGAACTGGCAGTTGAAAAGCTGGCTCCGGCAAAGAGGAAACCGCTGGCACTGAAGGAAGCGCAGGAAGTGCGAGTCTCTTCACCCGGGGGTGGGAGTACAAGCACATTCTATCGCTCATCAAGTTTGCTACTCCACCCCAGCAATGCCCCATGTCCTCAGAGGATGAGCTGCTCCAAGTGGCAGCAACCAGATCCTCCACAGTGGCCACCACCTCTTGCTCGTTGCGGCTCCACTTCCTTCTCCTCCTGCCAAACTTGCTCGCTGAGTCCATGACTGGCTGCGTCTTTCTGTCAAGGGTTGCGCCCGGGCTGGACAAAAAACTGGACTCAATCATGGAGCAAGCGTTTAACATAATTTATTAAATCCAAAATAAAGCAGCTCGGAAGCTGTAACTAATACTACACACTGCTAGTGGATTAAACTGAATACAACAGAAGTGTGTGTGTTCATGCCACAGTCACTAGTGACTCATGACTAAAGACGCAGCGCCCAGGTGACAGGCTGCGTCCCTTAAATAACAGGTGGGGAAATGACAATGATTACAAACCAGTGTGTGCGCTCAGCAAATTAACAAAACCAAACAGGCAATTCAGAAGGGAACTGAGAACACTGTAAAAATAACTTAAAGGATGAGCCTGGTCCTTCGATCAAACTCAGACCTTGACATGCCCCCCTCCTTTGAAATTATCTAATTTCACTTGTTAATTGGTCCAAAAAACTGCAAATAATTTGCCATTGTTGTGCATGGGTGCTGTAGGCATCCATTATAGCACCCATGCACAATAATGGGAAATTATTTACTTTTTTTGACCAATTAACAAGGGAAATTAGATCATTTCCACAAAAACATGAACATACTAAGGCACCCTGGTTGAAAAACACCGGGCAAAGTATAGTAATTGCAAACTAAAAAAAATACTATGAGCTTATATCAAATGCATTAACCACATACTTCAAGAAGAGAGAGGAACTGGGTGACTTACAAGAGTGGAGGAAGGTGCACACAAGTGGACTACATCTTATGCAGAAGGAGAACTCTGAAAGATAAGCGACTGCAAGGTGGTGGCAGGGAAGAATGTAGCTAGACAGCATTGGATGGTAGTCTGTAGCATGACTTTGGAAAGCAAGAAGAGGAAGACAGTGAAGGCAGAGCCAAAGATTAAGTGGGGGGAAGTTACAGAAGAAACAAGGTTGCACATAGTTCAGGAAGGAGTAGATACAGGCTCTGGGTGGTAGGGAAGACTTACCATATGAGTGGGAAAGTGCAGCAAAAGTATTGAGGGAAAAGGGTAGAAAAGTATGTGGTGTATCCAGTGGACAGAGGAAGGAAGACAAAGAGACTTGGTGGTGGAATGAGGAGGTACAGGAAAGTATTCAAAGGAAGAGGTTAGCAAAGAAAAATTGGGATAGTCAAGGAGATGAAAGTAGACAGGAGTATTTGAAAGCTAGGTGCATGGCAAAGAGAGAGGTGGTAAAAGCACCTCGCTCTTTGAGAGTTGTGTGAAAGGCTGGACACTAAGGAAGGAGAAAAGGACTTGTATTGATTGGCTCGACAGAGAGATCGACGAGAGTGAGACCTGCTATGATGTATGGTTTGGAGACTGTGGTGCTGACAAAAAGACAGGAGGCGGAACTGAAGGTGGCAGAGTTGAAGATGCTAATATTCTCATGGGGAGTGGCTAGGAGGGACAAGATTAGAAATGAGCATATCAGAGGGACAGCTCAGGTTGAGCAATTTGGCGACAAAGTAAGAGAGGCAAGGCTGAGATGGTATGGACATGTGCAGAGGCGGGATAGTGGGTATATTGGACAGATGATATTGAAGATGGAGCTGCCAGGCAGGAGGAAAAGAGGAAGACCACAGAGAAGATTCATGAATGTAGTGGAGGACATGGAGAGGGTTGGTATTACAGAGGGAGATGCAAGGAACAGGGTGAGATGGAGGCAGATGATCTACTGTGGTGACCCCTAAAGAGAGCAGCCAGAAGAAGACTAAGAATACATTTGAGGGTGAAGCAGAAAAGGAAGTTACATCATGGGAAGAAGAATGAATAACATCCCAGAATATCAGTCTAGCTTTATAAGGCCATGGTTTAATGTCTGCATGTGCAGAATATTTCAGTGTAAACTTGAATGTCACTCAACAGAGATGGAGACCCACACTTCTCTCCTCTGTATTCTCTGGCAACAGCTCTGAGTAGCTCCTCATCTCTGTGCACTTCCATAAGATTTGACCAGATGTACATAAGTACAGATGTATGCATCACTCACATATTAAAGGCCCTTGTCAACTTTTCAGGCACATGACATTGTGGCCTTGACCCCAAAACCATGCCCACAGGTGACGGTCTCAAGGTTAACTTGTATACCAAGTTTGGTGAGTGTAGCTTTTATACTGAAGTGATTATATACTGTTTCCCCTAGAAATCTCTTGTAGTTCTCAGGGCAAGAGCTGACTATGCACATGTGCCCGATTTTTGTTAATTTTTTTACATGATGTAAGATTTTTGGTTGGTCATTTAAAAAGCAAAATTTATGTAAAAAATTAAAAAAAGTAATCACAAGGTGAGAACGACTTAAACTCCTTATATATGAACATATACAGTATATGTATCTACTGTTTACACAAAAGGAAAAAAGGTCACTTTAAATGTGGTGTCGTTGTTGGTTCCAGACAGGGTTGTCTGAGTATTTAAGAAACTGCTGATTTATTGATTAAAAAAGAAAAAGTGAAAATTTATCCAGCCTCAAATGCCTTATCAATGCCAGAGGTCAGAGGAGACTGGCCAAACTGGCTCGGGCTGATAAAAAGGCAACAGCAATGCAAATAACCACTCATTACAACCGAGGTAAACAGAAAACTGAGGCTGCAATACACAATGGACAACAGACGATTGACTAAAGGTTGCCTGTGTCATGAACCTGGGTTTGATGGTTCCAAACCCAGTTCTGACTTATTTATTTGCCCTATTTCCCTTCAGGCACGTCACGCAGCTGTTTGGGTCCTTCGTTCCCTGACAGCGTGGGCACGCCTCCCCCTCTTGTCAATGCCATCAACTGTTTTTCATTAGGGGTGTTTCCACACTCATACACACACACACACACACACTCCATTCATTCCCATTCACACACTCATACATGCACTCATACACACCAGGTTTAATTAGGTTCAGCCGACGCTTCCTCACACCGGTAATCTCTTTCCTCATTTGCATCATGATTATAAATACGCTGTGTTTGTGGAAAGAGATTGTCGGAGCATTCACCTCCATACGTGGCAGCGTGTTCTCCACGTATGTGCATTCATCTCCTTCATGTTTGTTCAGCCAGTCATGTCAAGTTCGGTTAATCCCTTGATGTTAGCGGCAGACTCTGTTTATTTCTTCATCCTCCAGACTGCACGGACAGCCCCGGATCACTTCAGTACTGTAAGTTTCTCGTTTGCCTTTCTCCCTGTGCTGACAGCAGTCCTGCAGCACTAGGCAATTTCTCCGCCGGGTTGTAGAGCATCCGGGTGGTGTTTCCTGCAGGTCTGGTGGCCTAATCCCACCATTACAACCTTCCGTATTTGTGTGGTTACTGGACTTGTTAATTTGTTGCAGTTTATGTTAATAAATGGCACATTCTACTCCAGCACTTGAGTTTTTCATTCCCTCCCTCGCATGCCGCATTATGGTGCACGAGGAATCATGACAGAATGCTCCAACCATAAAGAAAAAACTCAGCAGAGTAGACGTGCATTTTTTCCTTTCACCCCTTTTTCCTTTCTCCTCAATTAATGATGGGATGATCTGGATGGACGAGGAGCAGAGAGCCCAGGAGCTGCTGGAAGAAGCGATCTTTGCCTTTCAGTGGTCACAGTTTCCTGAGGACATGCAGTGGGCACGGCTCATTGCAGAGGATGTCAAGCAGCGCCATCCTAACCTCCAGATCGTTCCTAGGCAGGACACCATCCTCTCCGCCACCCTCCCCTCGCCAGACGTGGAGCCGGAGGGTTCCTCTCCTAGACCGGAGCCAGCCCCCCCGTCAGAAGAAACGCTTCCGGCGGAGGAAGACCTCCTCTCCTTGTGGTTCTCTTTTGTCTCCCGGGCCGGCGCCCACCCAATCCTCAGATGTGATGACGGAGGAGGAGAGACTGGGGTTGCTGGCCACGATTAACCATCGGATCGAGGAGGAGCGCCACGAGAGAGAGGCCCAAGGAGGCTCGTCCCCGGCTGTGAGGGTTTCATCCCCTGCGCTGACTCAATCCATGGGCTCATCAACAGAGGGGGAGTGGTTGGGCCTACTCGCCCAGCTCGACTGCCATGCAAAGGAGGAGCAGAGACTGGCCCGGCTCAACTGCCGGATGGAGGGGGAGCGCTGTGAGGAGGAGTCGGATAAGGATTCCCCAGCGCTCGAGCTCCTCGCGGCCGCTCCGCTTCCATCTCCGGAGAAGACGGAGCTTCTCGGCATGGCTGACTTGCTGTCCAGCGCGGCGCTTTGCATCCTGGACTATCTGGTTAAGGAGCCCTCCGGGTGGAAGAAAAGGAGGAACTCCCACCGGGGAGGTTTCCGGTCCTGCTGGTGCTGCACGAGGAGGAACGCTTGGAGAGGAGAGTGGATGTCTCAGAGGCCGCTGAGGACGTCCCGCTCCAGGAGGACAGGCAAGTTATTTCTCATTTAACTTTCATGTTTGATGAATAATTTTTCCTGCCTGCTGGCGAGGAGGCTCGGGGTTTGTAGTCCCCTGAGTGCTCCGCCCCACTGGCATAAAGTGCTCCCAAACCTGACCTCACTAACTTCTTTCTGTGTGCCCCTATGAGCTTACCGGCACTGGATCCAGGTCGCTTGAGGGGAGAGGAGTCGGAGGCCCAGGAGGGTCCAGCCCAGGGGTCAGCAGAGAGGCCATCCTCAGCCGCCACGCCAGAGGAGCCACTGGCAGGGAGGATGGCGCACGGGAGTACCACGACTGCAACCACCATCATGCCTGCTGCAGGGGCCGCTGCAGTGGAGTCATTCCCCGGACCAGACCTCCAGCCGACGGGACCCGGAACGTCATCGTCGGCATCGTCGGCATCGTCAGAGTCCTGGATGGCGGTAGAGCTTGAGCGCAGGCAAGTAATCTCTCCTGTAGTTCATTTGTCAATGATTGAGAGATCTTGTCTGGCTCTTGGGGAGGAGAGTCGGGTGTGGCTCCCAGCCGCATCTGGACTCTCCTCGCCAGGCTCTGCCGCTGCCGGCGACCCTAACCGTTCCTCCTCTCCTATCCCCTTTGAGCTCCTTCCTAGGGTCACCAGAGAGGAGTTGCCACTACCGGGGTTGCCTATGGATGACGACATGGGGCTAGCGGTCCCGGAAGAGGTCAACAGGGGCACAGCACCGGGCAAACCAACGGAATCCATGGACCCCAAGTCTCCGGAGTCCTGGACGGTGTTGGAGCCCGAGTTCAGGAAAGTGTGCTCCAGTTTGTCAGTAATGTCAATGTTGATGTCACGCTGCCTGACTATGGCGAGGAGAGCCCGGGGCAGCTCATAGTAGCCCTTGGGGCCACTTCACCAGGCTCTGCCGCTGCCGGCGACCCTGACCCTGTCTCTCTCTCTCTCTCCAGGTTTGGGGCCCCCTGCCAGGGTCACCAGAGAGCAGCTGATCCCACCGGAGGCCGCCGAGGATCAGGGTCCAGCGTCATGGGTCATTAGGAGCCTCACCTCCCTTGCTGGGGAGGCCACCACGGGAGCAATGAGGTCCCTGATGGGGACCACTGCAGGTGCATCAGTGCTCCAGCCGGAGCCCACCGCGGGTGCAGCAGAGCCCCAGCCGGGGTCCACCGCCGGTGCAGCCACGTCCCAGACCGGGACCATCATGGGTGCAGCCACGTCCCAGACCTGGACCATCGCGGGTGCAGCGGTGTCCCTGCTCCAAGCTTCGGAAGGCAGGGGGGCTCCTATCCCTTGGTTTGGCCACCGAGGTTCCCGAGTGTGTAGGCTGCCTCTCCGCCTTCCCCTCCAGTTCTGGTAGCTCCACCACGCTGGTCGGCCACCCGAGAGACTTGGCCTTCGGGTCTGGTGGCCCATCAGCCTGGGCAGGCTGCCAGACGCTATTCTGCAGGCCACCTGCTGGACATGGGACTTGGGCAGGCCACCCAATCAGTCACCCCTCGCCATGCTGTGGGCCTGGGACTATGGTCGACCCCTTGAACTTGGGACTTCTGGGGAGGGGGGTTAGAGTCCTAGGTGGGGGTTGTTAGGAGGGTCACTGTTTCTGACTTGCTTATTATGTGTTGTATTTGTCACTGGTTGCTTCCCTCCTAATCAGTTTTCCCCCACCTCCCACCCTGGGTAATTGTTGCTGTGGTGGGGGGGGTCCCTTGAGGTTTGTTCTTTTTTGTTTTCGGCTGATGGTACTGGGGTTTCTGGAGTCCACCCCTTGGGGGGGGGGGCTGTCATGAGCCTGGGTTTGGTGGTTCCAAACCCAGTTCTGACTTATTATTTATTTGCCCTATTTTCCTTCAGAAGCGTCAGGCAGCTGTTTGGGTCCTTCGCTCCCTGACAGCTTGGGCACGCCTCCCCCTCTTGTCAGTGCCATCAGCTGTTTCACACTAGAGATGTTTCCACACACATACACACACACACTCCATTCATTCCCATTCACACGCTCATACACGCACTCATACACACCAGGTTTAATTAGGTTCATCCCATGCTTCCTCACACCGGCAATCTCTTTCCTTGTTTGCCTCATGATTATAAATACGCTGTGTTTGTGGAAAGAGATGGTCGGAGCATTCATCTCCATACGTGGCAGCGTGTTCTCCACGTATGCACATTCATCTCCTTCATGTTTGTTCAGCCAGTCATGTCAAGTTCGGTTAATCCCTTGATGTTAGCGGCAGACTCTGTTTATTTCTTCATCCTCCAGACTGCACGGACAGCCCCGGATCACTTCAGTACTGTAAGTTTCTCGTTTGCCTTTCTCCCTGTGCTGACAGCAGTCCTGCAGCACTAGGCAATTTCTCCGCCGGGCTGTAGAGCATCCGGGTGGCGTTTCCTGCAGGTCCGGTGGCCTAATCCCACCATTACAACCTTCCGCATTTGTGTAGTTACTGGACTTGTTAATTTGTTGCAGTTTATGTTAATAAATGGCACATTCTACTCCAGCACTTGAGTTTTTCATTCCCTCCTTCGTGCACCGCATTATGGCGCACGAGGAATCATAACAGCTTGGTCTGAGTCTCGATTTTTGCTGCAACATTCGGATGGTAGGGTCAGAATTTAACGAACAACTGATGCGTGCATGGAGCATTGTGGATATGTGGCCAACCAATCTGCAGCATCTGTGTGATGCTAACATATCAGCATGGACCAATATCTCTGAGGGATGTTTCCAGTGCTTTGTTCTATGTCATGAAGTATCCAGTCCAGTAATAGCAAGATGTACCTCTTAAAGTGTATATCAAAACAAATTCTGAGCTCTTTTTAACCTTGATGGTTAACTTTTTGTCCTCCAAAACATCACCACAGGTGGTAGTCCCAAGACCAACTTGTATACAAAGTTTGGTAACTTTTACTTCACTGGTTCTTGAGTTAGTGTGGACAGACATATTGAAAGCAACCGCTGTAATCATCCTACTCATAGGTAATATTGAAAAGCAAGAATCTATAAATTCCAAGCATGTTTAGTTTAATTCTACACAATATTGTTGTCACACAGTGATGATGGGTATTGAAAGAAAGAGAAATTTGGGGAGGGAAAGAAACAACACGGCTGCCTTGATATTTGTTCCATTTGATTTTCTCGATCAACAAGTGTTGAAGGAAAAACAAAAACACTGCTTCCGGATGTGTCTCTTGTTCCAAGTGCTTGGAAGGCAGGCTGTAAATTTGTGAGAGGTAAACAACTTAATGGGGTGACGTGGGACCACCACCTTGGGGTGTTCGTTCATGTTAGGCATGGCGTGTTTCCCTTCACATTCTTCCTCTAACGTCTGACGGAAAACATTTCCAGCTGCTTTTGTAATCAAAGAGTCTTAAGTATGTTTCATGTGTGGTTTTGGCAAACAGAAAGAAATTTGGGATCATCCCAGGAGATCTCTAAAACTTTTCAGTTTGAATGAAAGCAACAGTCTTCAAATGAACTCTAACAGTTTGTCCCTCCTCCTGAGTGAGTTATCAGTCACCATCAGCTGCCCCTGAAGCACCTGCTGGTGGAGAGGCCTTATTGTATCCGTGTGTGCGCGCGCGTGCGTGTGTGTGTGCGCGCGCGCGTGCAGTTATTGACACCAGCAGAAGGACAGAAACACCCCCCAGGTAGAAAGAGGATGTAACATTTTCTGAGTTGGCTTCATTTCAGAGCACACCTCATATGAATCCCTCACAAACCTTATTCATTTACAAAGACCGCCACATACACACACTTTTTTTTTTTTTTGTTACTTATTTGTACCCGTAGGTAGACTTGGTTTTTGCAGTTTGGTGACAAGCCACCGGCTGCTGGTCGCTGCGTGTGCGAGCGCCCTAAACCTACATGTTTTTGGTGTGTGGGAGGAAACCGGAGAAATCCCGGAGTAAACCCGCGCAACACGGGGAGAACATGCAAACTCCACACAGCTCACTGTTGGTCGGGGGCTGGGATCGAACCCACGATCTCATGATCCCCCAGCCGAGGGTAAAACTGTGCTGCCACAGTGCTAAACCACTGCGCCACCGTGCAGCCCATGTAGACATATGCGGCACCACAGCCTCACTGAAATCCAAGGATTAAAAGCTTCTGTTTGGTCACAAATTAAACATGTGTGAAATTCTGGGTGTGTGCCTGTATTAGCCAGTGTGTGAAAGAGTTGGTGTGTATAGAGTCGGGGTGGAGGGGTAGGATTTGGCAGTGTGCTGCAGCAAAGAGAAGGTTCAAAGCTGTGGAATTTCACCGCCCCCCCCCCACTCTTCCATCTCCCTGCTTCTGCATGTGCACCACCAATGACCTCAATTAGCTCTACATTTGATAGACGCACACAGAGCATCCTCAGATCACACACACATACTGTATGCATGCACCAGCAAATGATATAATGTAAAATGGGAGTGAAGGAGAGAGAGAAAGGATGGCACTGATGACAGGATTATTGGATGAAAACTATGTGAATGTGCTGCTCAAACTTGTTTGTGTACATGTCTGTTTCATCATCAAAGATAAACCTTGACATCCCTGCTTGTGTTGCCTGTTGGCAAGAAATGTGCGACAGGAAGTGAAGGAACATGAGACAGTCACAAACACTATCAATGAGTGAGAGAGAGAGATCCAAAAATAATGGGGGGACAGAAAAAGTAGGGAGCCAAAACTTCAGAAACAAAAAAATAAAATAAAATTGAAAGTTCAAAAGGTTATAGGGCTCACAAACTTGTACCCATGAACTCCTGTGGATCTCTCTCCCCACCTGCAATGCAGGTAGGCAGAAGATGGGGTTGCCAACTTTCTCACAGCCAAATAAGGGATAGAGGGTTTTAACTACACCGCATTCCAAATTATTATGCAAATGATATTTGTCTCTGATTTTCCTAAATAGTCAATGCGAATGACAGTCAGTATAATTTTCAAGTCATCAACTGATAGAGCATAATTCAAATTTTATGAACAAACCTCCCAATGATAACTATTTCTTTTGCAAAAATAAAAAAAACTGAAAATGCACTGTTCCAAATTATTATGCACAACAGGGTTTCAAAATATTTTATTGGTTGTAAAGAACTGAAAATGGTCATTTGTTGAATTTGCAGCATTAAGAGGTCATATTTACTGAAATCAAAAGCTATTTAAATCAAAAACATCTTAACAGGCCAAGTTACACGTTAACATAGGACCCCTTCTTTGATATAACCTTCACAATTCTTGCATCCATTGAACTTGTGCGTTTTTGGAGAGTTTCTGCTTGAATTTATTTGCAAGATGTCAGAATAGCCTCCCACAGCTGCTGTTTCAATGTGAATTGTCTTCCACCCTCACAGATCTTTTGCGTGAGGGTGCTCCACAGGTTCTCAATAGGGTTGAAGTTAGGGGAGGATGGGGGACACACCATGAGTTTCTCTCCTTTTATGCCCATAGCAGCCAATGACACAGAGGTATTCTTTGCAGCATGAAATGGTGCATTGTCATGCATGAAGATAATTTTGCTACGGAAAGAACTGTTCTTCTTTTTGTACCATAGATGAAAGTGGTCAGTCAGAAACTCTATATACCTTGCCAAGGTCATTTTCATACCTTCAAGGACCCTAAAGGGCCTTACCAGCTATCTCCCCATGATTCAGGCCCAAAACATGACTCCGCCACCTCCTTGTTGATGTCACAGCCTTGTTGGGACATGGTGGCCATTCACCAACCATCCACTACTCCATCCATCTGAACCATCCAGGGTTGCACGGCACTCATCAGTAAACAAGACTGTTTGAAAATTAGTCTTCATGTATTTCTGGGCCTAATGCAACTGGTTCTGCTTGTCAGCATTGGTTAGAGGTGGCCAAATAGTAGGTTCATGCACAACTGCAAGCCTCTGGAGGATCCTACACCTTGAGGTTTGTGGGACTCCAGAGGCACCAGCAGCTTCAAATACCTGTTTGCTGCTTTGTAATGGCATTTTTGCAGCTGCTCTCTTAATCCGATGAATTTGTCTGGCAGAAACCTTCCTCATTATGCCTTTATCTGCATAAACCCGTCTGTGCTCTGAATCAGCCACAAATTTCTTCACAGTATAATGATCACGCTTAAGTTTTCATGAAATATCTAATGTTTTCATACCTTGTCCAAGGCACTGCACTATTTGACGCTTTAAGGAAGTAGAGAGATCCTTTTTCTTTCCCACATTGCTTGAAACCTGTGGCATGCTTAATAATGTGGAACATCTATCTTTAGTAGTTTTCCTTTAATTGGGCTCACCTGGCAAACTAATTATGACAGATGTCTGAGATTGATATCAGTGATGCAAAGAGCCCTGAGACACAATACCATCCATGAGTTTAACTGAAAAACAAAAAATTGAATGTTTATGACACTAAAATCCTATTTGCATAATAATTTAGAATGCAGTGTATTGCTCGATGCCACAATGTTGTGAACATTTGTGTTGTCATAATACTGGGATTTTTTTGCCTTGATAATACCTTAAAAATACTGATATTCAATGTCATGTTTACAAGGAAAAAAATATTGCACTGTATACCTAGAAATTTCCGATTTTATAGAATGCAGAATCTCAGTTTAAAAATGCGTAATAGCTATGTTTTTAATAATGGGTTGCATTTATATAACACTTTTCCTGACACCCAAAGACACATTACAATGAGTCCATTATTCATTCACCCCACAAACAATGATAGTAGTAAGCTACCACAGTTGCCCTGGGGCAGACTGACAGAAACATGGCTGCCAATCCATGCCAATGGACTCTTGGACCACCACCGAACATTTATTTACATTCATACATCAGTGTCATGAACATACTGGAGGCAAGGTGGGTGAAGTGTCTTGCCCAAGGATACAACAGCAAGGTGGGGGAAGTGGGATTCAAACCGCCAACCCTCCAGTTATTGGGTGGCCTGCTCTACCTCCTGAGCCACTATGGCCTCATTTTTGTTTCTCTTTGCGAAATAATGCAACTTTGAGCTAGAAAACACAATTACACTGCAAAAAGTCAAATATAAGCAAAATGAATTAACGCTGTTTATGCTTGTTTTTTGTCTGGCAAGATATTTATTCTTGCTGTGCAGTTTATGTGTAAGAAAATGTTACATGCTTTCCAATAGTTTTAACTTGTTTTATGCAATTTGATGTCAAATTTTCTTGCTCTGTTGGCAGATAATTTTACTTAAACAAAAAAAATTCTGGCAATAGATAATTCTAGTTAAAATTAGAAGAAAAAAAATCTGCCAACAAAGTAAGATTAAATTGCTTAAAACAAGTAAAAACGTTCATAAAGCAAGTAAAATCTTACAGAAAACTGCACAACGAAAAGAAATTCTTGTCTTGTCAAAATTATCTTGTGAGAGAAAAACAAGCATAAAGCTTTGTTTTAGTATATTTTATCTTACTGAGATTTCACTTTTTACAGCATGACATATTGCCTTTAGCATAAAATTACATCAAGTATTCCTGATTCAAACGAGCACAACAGCAGCAATGGAAAACTTGCACAGGTGGCTGGAAACACTGCAAATAGCATGTCTTACCTTTATTAGAAGTGTTTTTTTCTGGCCTTCTTTAAAGAAAAATCCTTCATTATGTTTTTTAAGTCCAGCTCACGAATATCGTCATACTCTATGGATGCATGCTTGATCCAGTCTACTTTTTACCATATTTGGAGTCCACTGTCCCATGCACAGCTGTCTGATGTAAGCAATCATGGCTTTTCTTCTCCCTTCTCCTCCAGGTGAGTGCTTTATCGGCCCACCTGCCTCCTCCGTGCAGTAATTAGCAGCCTCCTCCACTCAATACTCCAGCTTAGAAAAATCTTCTACACTTCAGGATTTTTTGAGCAATTCATTTTCCCTAAGCTCTTTTCCTCTCAATAATTTTTGAGCACCACTTTCAAACTTTTTTACAGACATTTAGACCGAGCTAATTACTCCTTACCGCTCACTGGCAGTGTTGCCATGTTTCACAAGAGAAACAAGCAACCGGCTCTATGGAAACAAGCCCCAAAAAGCCCAACGGGCAACCTACCACACTGCGTAAAAGAGAGGCTGCTTGATAACATATGTCGATATATAGATTAATTTTTTTTCAGTGAACTGACTGTGAACACAGCATTGACTAAGTGAATTTTATAAACTCTAAATAAAGGAAAATGCATATGCATTCTGCATAAGCAACGGCAAATTTATGTCAGGACTCCTGTCTGCCCTGTTCATCTCCTGCTCATTTCCCTCTGATTAGATTCTCCCTGCGGTTGATTACACCACCTGTCGCCAATTTAGGGAGGTCCTATATATGGGGCACTCTCTTGTCATTCTGTGTGGTTACATTGGATTGCCTGCTTGTTGCCTACCTGAGCTGTGTATTATGCCTGCCTGCCTGCCTGCCTGCCTGCCTGCCTGCCTGCCTGCCTGCCTGCCTGCCTGCCTGCCTGCCTGCCTGCCTGCCTGCCTGCGTTTTCTGACTAGGACTACGAGCCAGTCTGCCTGTTGGACTTGTTTGCCTGAGCTTGGATTGGATTCCCGTGCTTCTGACCTTAGCCTGCTTAACTATCATTTCATCCCTTCTGCTTCCAGTCTCCCTGGAAATTTGAACCCTTCAACGCTCATCTCCACTGGAAAGACTGTAAGAAATATCACTCAATTAATTCCCAGCATTGAGCCGTGAGTTCCCCTCTGTTCATACGCTCCCCTCTGTGTTTCTCTTCCCCTCTCCAGGATTGCCAGACCACCGTCACACCCTTTCACTAGTCCTGTTTAATAAACAATAATTGTTCTAAAACGACTCAGATGGTCTCATCCATGTCTTTTGAGCCTGGGTTTATTTCATCATGTCAATTTATAGTAAACACAGTCAACATAACTTTGAATAAATTAAATTTTTAAACTCTGATCAAAAGAAAAGACATGTACATTCTGCATAAGTAACAACACTAAACACGACTGCAGTTTAGTGATATGTGATGATGGAAGTTGTTGTCCGCTAGTCATTTAAACAAAAACTAAATATTACTCTGTTGTTATGACAGCGAACAACTTTAATTATGTGGAAAATTCTTTTAAATTAACAAATTTAAACTGACTTGATTTAAATTGACTCGTGGAAAAATTTGATCAGGATCAAAAGATAATTTTGCTCGTGCTATTCATTTCAATGGAGAATTTTTTTTTTCGATTTAACGTCCCATATGCACTGATCTGCATAAAAAAAAAACTGAATAGCTCGGGCCCCATTAACGAGTATAGAGCTGAGTGGAGTCGGCAAAGCAAGCCCAAATAAGCAACTACACGTTAAAAAACAAGCCCAAAAACCCACAACCCGTGACTGATGAGATTTGCAAGCAACTTTAGAGAAAAACAAGCCCAAAGTCGCTTATAATAAGCGGACTTGGCAACTATGCTTACTGGCGCTTGCATAGTCACATGTTAAAACAATTCCTCTGATAGGCCATTGCTACTGGTACCCACATGGGTCACTTGTAAATTAGACCAATCAGCAGCCACACATGAGGGACATAGAATATGACCAGTTAACAACAGTGATCTTTTTCATTGGCTCATGATAAGTTCTGGTCCTCGTAGGCCTTTGGGCTTCAGCCCAGCCTAGCCCGTTCTTTAAGGCGCCCTTAAATAGAAGGGACAACGCACGTCCTGCTTAGGACAAACATATTTAGCCCAATAAATGGGACGTCCCAGCTAAACCGGGATAGTTGGCAACCCTAGTCGAAGATGTGATGTGTAAATGTAAGTATATGGAAATGGAGCACATGCAGACTAGAGGTTGCATTAACTGAAAATTGTTCTTCATTGACAGATTTTTTTCAACAGCGACAGAAAATTCTGAAAGCTGTCTGTCATTTTAGCTGATTACACTGAGGGTGATCTAATAATATCAATTAAAATGACAGATGATAATATATTATGACAGAATTTTCACAACCCTGTTTGTCAAAATGACAGATAAAAGAGTCTAGTGTAACCTCTGATGCAGACCCACATGGTATGCAGATGTATCAAGTTTTTTTTCTTAACATGTCTGTAACATGTTTATCAAGAGTGAAATCACTCAAAGGTGTCATGTCTGTATTTATCTGCTGTCAAATTTCAGTTAAGCTCCACTTCTTGGAAAAAGAGTTTAGACGAACTGTTTTAGTTGTCTCTGTTACAGGTGAACTAATCAGGACTAAGCACTCGCTATGGCCTTGAGGGAAGAGGGCAGGAATGTTGGATAGCATATTATATATATATGGCGGTGCCCTGTAGCATGGAGGGGTGATGCCCCGCCTCCGGGGGGGGGGGTGTCACCTGGGGTATAAGAGGCCACAGTGGGAGCCATCTTGTCTCTTTGCTGTGGCTCCCAGGCTAGCGGTAGTGACTCCTGTGTTCCTGGCTTGTGTTCTAAATAAAACTATAAAACATCACCTCGACTCCTCTTTAATTAGAGATGCAACATTTGGTGACAAGGATACATGGAAATGGAGAGGGCTGCTACCGCATTTCATCCCTTTTTGGAGGCTCCAGGTGAGCCACTGGTCCCTTGGGCCAGGTGGTATGCGGCCTTCGAGAATTATCTCACAGTGCTGGACCTTGGCGAACTACGCGCGAGGGCTATTCTGGTCCACAACCTTGGTATGGCGGGCCAGCGGATTCTGAGCACACTGGGAGGAGGTGACACATTTGAAGATGTCGTGAGGCTCATGGCGGGCTACTTTCGCGCCACTGAGAATACCATAATGTGGCGCATCCAGTTCAGACAGCGGCGCCAGCTGCCCGGAGAGTCGGTTCAGCAGTTTATGGCAGATCTTCAGCAGCTGGCAGGTGAGTGCAGATTCGGGGTTTTGGAGGAGGAGATGATCCGCAGCCAACTAGCGGAACACGTGGCCTATTCCTCCGTGAGGGTCCGCCTGCTAACTCATGCTGGTGAGCTAGCGCTGATAGCAGCCATGGACCTAGCGCAGCAACACGAGGCAGCGGACAAGATAACAAGGAATCTTGGTGACATGGAGGCCCTACCCAGGAATGACAAGCAGTGGAAGGCACTGGCCTTGGATCCGGAAGATGGCAGCAACAATGAGTACGCAGCCATTGTGAAGATTAGGTCTGCCTCGGGGACGCCGAGATGCTACAGCTGCGGATCCAGCAGGCACCGCTATACAGTGAGGGAGTGCGCAGCGAGGGGGAAGCGTTGTGGACGGTACAGGTTGTTCCACCACTTCGCCAGGGTTTGTCGGAATTTTGAGGAAGAACGGGGACCAGGGAAGGGAGCTTCAGCTAAGAAGACGCCCACGGTGGTCCACACGGTCTCACCCAACTCAGACGGACGGATCCTCTGCAACATCGTGTTGGACGGAGTGCCAATCCCACTGATAGTGGACACTGGGTCGGTGGTTTCTATCTTGAATCTGGCAACAGTGATGAAGTTCTTTACACATTACACTGTGAGTAAGACAGACATTGCCTGTTACGGGTATGGCAACAACCCCCTGGACATTGTGGGCTTGGTGTGGCTGTCGGTGAGGTATAAAGGGACCTCAATGCGTGCAGCTGAGTTCATGGTGGCTTGTAATGGTAACAACTTAATGGGCTGTGATTTGTTTTATGGGCTCGGTTTTTCCATCACCTGTGGGGTTGTGGAGGAGTGGTCAGGTGGTGGACTGTGGGACCGACCATTTTATGTGGAAAGCGACAAAGAAGAGTGGGACTCAGGCTGGCCCAGTCCTGGTAAAGAGGGCTGCTGCCAGCACCAGAGTGCATTGCCACGACAAGCACTCCGTGCCAGTGTTTGTGGTCCCTTAAATGGGGGACCCAAACGGCATGGATTAGCACCCGTGTGGGCGGATGGTTCCAGAGAGCAGGTGCAGCGAAGCTCCGGTGGCTGACTGAGTACCACCGTTGAGCCGAGCACTGTCAGTGCCGCTCTGATGCAAGAAATGAAAACGATTTGGGCGAGACCAGATGGCACGAACCCTAGACGTGGCCAAAATGAAAACAAGGGACAAGGCTCGAGTCAGATCGGCTGGATGCTGAGGAGCCATCTGGGTACCGGTTCACGACGCCGTAGAAGAAGGAAGCCAGTGAGTACTCCCCTGGGTGTGGGGAATGACGTGCGCCTTAGGGTCGAGTCTCGGCTAGGACGGGTTCGCAGGTCGAGGGAGCAGCGAGATGGAGAGGGTGGCCTGCGTGTGTTACGGACTGGCGATGATGGTTACCTGGAACTGGCGGATGGGTAGAGATGGCACCTGAACGAGCTGTGGTGTTTGGAAGGGGAGAAATGCCAGTGCCACCCGTCTCCAGTTAAGAAGAGGCAGAGACGCTCTGGGAGCAGGCTGCGGGACGGACGCTCCAGAGGGGAGCCTATGAGAGACCTGGGTTAAGACTGTGTTTTATTTGGAGGCTTACGGTGTGTCTAATTATAGTGTGTTTTGTTGTTTCATTTGCTAAAGTAAAAAACAAAAAGAGAGAGAGAAATGACCACCGTTGTGTGTGGATGTGGAGTGCCTGGGTGTGTGAGTGCACCAGCACGAAGTCATACTGAGGTGTGAATGTTTGGAAAGACTGTGTGTAATGATGTGCCCTGTTTTCTTTAAAGGTGTTGGTGTTAGTGTGAAGTCTTGGGACCACCATTGTATGTTGTATATAGTTATTCATTGTATAGACTGTTTATGCTGTTTATATTTATATCGGGATTCATTTATTTTGGGGAGTGGCCCTTTTTGTTTACTGACTGTTTGACTCTGAAGGTGGAGTGGTCCGCCGGGCCAGTGTGGCGTGAATGGATAGGTTCGTATATTTCTGTGTTTAGAGGTTTAGAGGATGCATGCAAGCGGACATGTCATTCAACCAGTGTGTATTTTATTACCGGATTTATTCTGTTTAATGTAGTGCTAGCCGCTATTAACGTTAATGTGACTGATACAGTAGCCTACTGATGACATGATTTTATGTAGAGTAAATGTCAAAGCCTTGTGTCAAATAGGTAATGTGAACACAAATATCCAAATAAGCCTGAATATATTTAGATGCTGCACCTTGTTGACTTGTTTTTCAGACACTTTTTGGAGAGAGGCTGCTGCACGTTAAAGACGGGAGGAGAAAAGAGATGTATTCAGATTGGGTCTCTGACAGATTTGTCCCTATGCAGTGTGGTGAGATGGAGCTCAAGTTTTGGATATTATACAGTAAGTGTGCAAGCACCAGTGGGTGACTCGCGGTGTGCTTTTGGCCAGCTGTATGTAGCTGGTGTCCCAGCAGAGGACAGTGGTGAGGGCTGGTGTGCACACCGTGCATGGTTGTGTGCTCTGCATGTGCAGAGTGGTTGTTTGGAAACTCCACAGTCACGGCAGCATTGTAATTTTTTTAAACATTAGATCTTCAATACTATCATTTTCTGGTCATATTTGCCAGCTTGCAGACTTGTGTGCGCTGTGGTCATGGAGGAGAGGTGTATGTGGGTGGGATGTCGATGGGCCTATTCATATATTCTGGCATTTAAAGTAGGAGGAAAAGTGAAAAAATTTTGACAAGCAACTGTAAGAGGATGAAAGGTTTTTTTGTAGAAAAAAGTGCATAAGATAGCATTTTAGGCAATGTAGATTTGTTTTTAAGGGGATTTATATTCACCGGAGTACATCTTTAAATTTTTCCTTGTGCTGTCAAACAATTACAATTCTTAATTGCAATTAATCTTCCCCCAAAATTTTGTGTTTATTCATGATTAATCACAATTAATGTAATGTACCTTAAATTTTTCATTTTTCAAGTTTTTCATACTCTTATTAACATGGGAGTGGACAAATATGCTTGCTTTCTGCAACCGCAGGTCCATTTAAAGCCTTCATCATGTTAAAACTAGAAAAGCACTCGGAGAGCGCAGACCTCCGCCAAGCGCCACAGTTCCCCCCATACAGTGTTTGTGTGTACGTTGTCATATTCCTTGACCATGAAAACATATGACTAGCAATTGGGTTGACAATGATAGGATTAGTGGTTCAGTAGTAAAAGCATTACCTCCTTGGCAGAGGTAATAAACTGAAGTGTTGCTGTTGTGTCCATGTCCTGCATCTGCAAACTCCCAGGCTGGGGGCGTTGCAATTGAATGAATGAATGAATTAATCTTTATTTCGAATAGATTAAGAGTACAGGTTAAAAGAAAGTGAATAATATAACAAAGGGGGTAATAAAATCCAACAAGGTCAAATTAGACAATAGCTCCTCTGATTATACAGTTCAACATAAGTTATCCGAAATATGTGATGGCTGAATCCGCAGCTTATATTGGCCACCCATGTTCCATCCAAGAATTCAAAAGAAAAAACAAAAGAAGTCATGACACAACTGCGTACAACCCACAGGCCAATGGGTTATGCGAGCGTTTTAGATCACTGAAAGCAGCACTGAGGGCTTCACTGACGGATGCCAATTAGGTAGACGGGCTGGCGTGGGTTTTATTCAAAATTCAAACGTTTATTTCAAACTCAGGGTTCATATTAAATGCAGAACTAAAAGGAGTAGAAAATAAATAAATAAATAAAAGTATATACAGATCAGCAGACAGTCGGCGGTCTTGTAACAACAATAACATACAATATTGGACTCAGTATAAAATGGAACGCCACCACTTCCAAATGCTGGAGTGAAGTGTGAGTGACGAGTTGACAATTGCTGATATAAGATGATTGTTACATGGCAGCAACCTTCTCATCAAACTGTAAACATTGTTACGTATCAACTCGCCAAAAGACGGAATGTTCACAGACACAAACATCTTGCTTGCACTCGACCTTCGTGGTACATCTAATCTTTATCTTTATTGGGGTTGCGCTCCGCGGCCAAAGATGATTTGGAAACTTCCCCGGCAGAGAGCTTCTTTTTGCGGAGCTACTATGGCTGACCGGGGAATTTCTGCCAAATAATCCAGCGGCGGACAGCTAGCCGTCTGAGCTTTTGCAGCGTTGCGCAAACACAGGCACACAGCACGCTGCCGAGCAGCTCGTTTTTGCGCAGCGCCTATGGCTGCCCGGGGAATTTCTGCCAAATAATCCGGCGGCGGACAGCTGCCCGTCTCAGCTTTTGCAGCGTCGCGCAAACACAGGCACGGTGGCGGGCCCAGCCCACCAGTGTTTTCCGCGTGCTTTTGTGCCTAAAACGTTGAAGAACGCAGAGTTTATGTTGGTCAGACACGATGACCAGCGCCCTCCATTGCGCCTGCGCACATGTTGAAAATAGCCGTATGTCACAGTGTTAAAGAATGCTTTAAAAAATTCCTGTATCCAGACGGTGATCCAGATCATCCCCAAAATTTAATCAGTTCTTCCTTGTACCATTTCCAACAACGCCTGAAGGTTTCATGGAAATCCGTCCAAGACTTTTTGAGTTATCTTGCTAACCAACAGACAAACAGACAGACAGACAGACAGACAGACAAACAGACAAACACACAGACAAACCCCGGCAAAAACATTACCTCCTCCTGGCCTTTTCGGCCTGGCGGAGGTAATTACAACAACCATCCAGAATATTCTCCCCCCCAAAACTGATAAGTATTGCATTAATGTTGTTCATCCATCGGTGTCGACAATGACCAATAACATCACATAGCGGAGGTTGGCTGGGCAACAGTGTGTCCAGCCTTGGCTGATCAGTCCGATGCGGGCTCAGAAAGCTCTGCCACATATAGGACACTGGTGGTCTATTTAGTTGGTTGGCAGAGGATTGGCCTTGGATTTGCACAACTTGCACTTCCTCTGTGCTTCTGCAGTCCTGCTCTGCCCATAGGAAGTAGTGCCTTTGCTGCTGCAGCTTTGCCAGCAAGGCGGTCTTGCGCTAGTAACTCCTCTGAGTCTATATCAATGTTAAAGCTCTTCAGGGAGACTTTCAGCATGCCCTTAAAGTGCTTTTTTTGCCCATCATGTCTATGTTTGCCTTCAGCCAATTGGCCATAGAACAGTCTCCTGGGAATGGGGGGGGGGGCGGCTGGCATACCTACAGGATGGCCTGCCCACCTGACTTGAGCTCTCCTCAATAGTGTGTAGATACTTGACAGACCAGCTCGTGTGAGGACTTCTGTGGCTGGGACTTTATCTGCCAGGTCATTTTCAGCAGCCTTCTGAAGCAGTGAACGTGGAAGAGATTCAGCTTCAGCGCTCATACACAGTCCATGGCATACAGTAGTGTTGGCAATATAACTGCCTTGTACACCTTCAGCTTTGTGGACAGTTTGATGCCTCTCCTGTCCTCTCCCATACTGACTCCCACAGTTGTCCAAATGCAGAGTTTGCCTTGGCAATCCATGCCTCTACCTCATCATCAATATTGACAGACCTAGATAGTGTGCTGCTGTGGTATGTAATCTTGTCAACAGCCTTCAGGACCTCTCCATCAATGGTTATAGACATTGATGGAGAGAGAAGGCTGAGGAACAGCGAACATGATATTTGCAGCACGTCAGCTTCAGAAGCAGTGTCAGGAGCAGCACAAGGACCTTTACATTACAATCATGGACCTGATCAAGACCTTTGATACTGTCAACCGTGAGGGGCTATGGCGGATCATGGAGAACTTTGGTTGCCCAGGCAAATGAACGGTGTGCCAGTTCCACGATGGCATGCTTGCTCGAGTACTGGAAGATGAAGACTCCTCTGATGCCTTTCTAGTCACCAACAAAGTCAAGCAAGGCTACATACTGGCACCCACACTGTTCAGCCTGATGTTTGCGGCAATGCTTTCAGATGCCTTCTGCAATGATGAAGAAACCAGCATTAAGATCAGATACAGGACTGATGGCAGGCTCTTCAACCTGTGGCGGCTACAGGTCAAGACCAAAATGGAAGAAGACTCTGTGCGTGATGTTCTGCTTGCAGATGACTGCGCACTTCATGCTGCCACAGAGGACCAGATGCAGTAGAGGATGAACAGCTTTTCCACTACCTGCAGAAACTTTGGCCTCACAATCAGTACCAAGAAGACTGAGGTCCTTCGTCAGTTCACACTGCAGAAGCCATATATGGAACCGTCTATCACCATTGATGAAGAGGTCCTGAAGGCATTAATACTGTATATATGAAAGCAACGAGTGAAAACTTCAGCAAAACCACACCCAGCCACTATCCCACCAGTTATCACACCAATTGCATTGATGTGAGCTTCAGTAGACAGTTCAGTCTGTTTTGTAGGAAGTGGACAGCCACAAACAGAACTGATGGAAGCGACACTCACCTGTGGCCAATATTGGGAGGAACACGTTACTGTAACATCACTACTTTTGCAGTAACATGCTGTGTAATGAAATTACTGTTTAAAAATTCAGTAATGCGTTACAGTTACTGAAATTTGATCAGATGCCTTACTCTTTACTCATTTTATTAATATAGATAAGGATTTTTATTGCAAATAAATGGCTATACTAACTGACCCTACCATAGCTGAAGCAGCCGTCAGTCGACGTAACCTGTTGCAAAGAGCCTGAGTCTTCACTACTGAGCAGAGGAAAAGATGATGCTACTTTGTTTTTTCCTTTGTCGCAGTTAAGGACAAAAAGCATATTGGTGGGTTGCAAGCTACGTGCCCGTTGAGATCTGTTGCAATCTTCAGAAGCCCTTGAAAACAGCAACAACCGAGATGATGGAGCCTTCATGCTCTCGCACACCTAGGATTCTCTCCTCCAAAGACCATTACATGGCAGGGGCCGTGACCGACCAGGCAGATCTGTCAAATCTGTCAGGTTGGTCACGCCTACAGGAAGGATAAAACAGCTAATGTGACATGTCACGGATGTGAAACAATGCTTTCTGAAGAAGACTGCAGGTGACAGCCGAAACATGTCAAAGGTATGAGACATCTCTTTGCTCTTTGCTTTGTCTTAATAGAAGAACAAGATCAGTTTTATCATTAAGAAGACAAAATGAACCTGTTTGAGATAGCGAGCGCAACAAAGCTCCGATAGAGCTAGTGCTAAGTAATGGCTAGCTATGCTAACAACATCATGTTAGTGGATCTACGTTATCTGAACAGCCACAGCTGGCTGTAAAGCGGAAATACTCTTGTCTCAACACCCACGGCTGGATTTCAAGCGCAGGTATGCATCTGGACAGTTTGTGATCCAGAGCCTGGACTGTGATCCCCTGAAATAAAAATGCATTTAGATAGATAGATAGATAGATAGATAGATAGATAGATAGATAGATAGATAGATAGACTTTATTGCTCCCAAACCGGGAAATTACAGTGTAAGAGCAGTATGATAGTACACGACCAAAACGACAGAAACACACACAGCATAATAGACAAAGGGATTACCCATGGAAAGTAAAACTGCTAAAAACTTATACACATCATAGATGAATAGATGGTGAGCCATATAGGTACATGAATCATACCCCCTGTACAATGCAGGACTATTAGGTGCAGGGGGAAATGTGAGGTGCCAATTAGACTGTCAGGTGCAGTATGGTAAAATGGTAAATGATAAATGGCATTCACTTATATAGCACTTTTATTCTCATCTCTTGATGACCAAAGCACTTTACAGATCCTGCTATCCACCCATTCACACACACATTCACACACTATGGTAGCATAGTTATGACCAGAATACAACATTAGAGTGAGTTATTGTACAGTGAAATGGCATGTGGCAGGAAAGATTTCCTGTACCTAGCTGTTCGGCAGCGAAGTTGTAGCAATCTGCTGGAGAAAATGCTCTGCTGTCTGTCCAGTGTGTGGTGATCAGGATTGTCCATGATGGATGCAGTTTATTTAGTGTCCTCCCCTCCACCACAGTCTCAAAGGTCTCAGGTCTGAGACCAATTACAGAGCCAGCCCTCTTGATAGTCTTGTCAAGTCTGTTGGTGTCACTGGCTCTGATATTGCTACCCACTGCTAATCACCTGAGGCATAACATCAGCAAGACCAGAGAAATGGTGGTTGACTTCAGGAAGAAGAGGACGCTTTCACAGCCATTGCAGATTAGGGGGGAGGATGTGGAGGTAGTGAAAGACTACAAATACCTGGGTGTCGTGATCAGCAACAGACTGGACTGGAAATCTAACACTGATGCTGTGTACAAGAAGGGGATGAGCAGACTCTACTTTCTGAGGAAGCTGAGATCCTTCAACATGTACAACAAGATGCTAGAGCTTTTCTCCCAGACCGTCATTGCTAGCTCCATCTTGTTTACTGCTGTCTGTTGGGGTAGCAATATCAGAGCCAGTGACACCAACAGACTTGGCAAGATTATCAAGAAGGCTGGCTCTGTAAATGGTTTCAGGCTGGAGACTTTTGAAAATGTGGTGGAGAGGAGGACTCTGAGCAAACTGTTATTTGTCATGGACAACTCTGATCACCCCCTCCACCACACACTGGACAGACAGTGCAGGTCAGGTACAGGAAATCTTTCCTGCCACATGTCATTTCACTGTACAATAACTCACTTTAATGTTGAATCTTGGTCATAACAATGCTGTCACACTGCACCTTACAGTTTAATTGGTACCTCACATTTCACCCTGCGCCCGATAGCCCTGCATTGTGCAGCTAGTATGATCTATGTATCTATACAGGTCATCATCTATGTATTCATCTTTGAGGTGATCTGTGATGTGTATAAAGTTATCTAGGCAGTTTTGTTTTCCCTGGGTAATTCCTTTTTCTATTATGCTGTGTGTGTTTCTCTCGTTTTGGTCATCTACTGTGTCATGCTGCTGTTACACTGTAATTTCCCAGTTTTGGGGATCAGTAAACTACATCCATCTCTCTCTCTCTCTCTTTCTCTCTCTCCCTCCCTCAGTCAGTCAGTCAGTCAGTCAGTCAGTCAGTCAGTCAGTCAGGCCAGGACTGTGCACTGACACAATCCACATGTCCACATAGCATGACAGCGACGCTCCAGCAAACTGACCCAAACACCCATTACTAAAGAAAATGAATAGTCTGTGCCACAAGCCAGGCTTTTCTGTTGAGTTGTGCCATAGACTGTCCAACCGGAAAGCGTACCGACATTTCTGTGTTTTAGTAGGCACCATGGGATTGTGCATTGATACGGTCTATATGTCCACACATTATGGCAGTGATACTTCATCAAACTGATTTGAACAGACAGGGTTAAATAAAATGAGGAGTTTGTGAAGTAAATTGGGCTTAACGGTTGTATTCTGAGTTGTGCCATAGACTGTCCGACTGGAAACAGTACCCGGGTTTTGAAAGTCCCGCTTTTGTTGTTCTGCCCCGCTGTATTCATCATGATTAACCACAATTTAAACACAATTAAAAAAATTTCACCCTTAAAGGGGCTACTGTGTTACCACACGATTAATGTGATAACTTTGACACCACTAATTTTTCCACATGCCTACACCTGCAAACCACTTGTGCTGCATTTTGGTATACTTGCATTTACACATCACCACCTCTACCCACCTGCATCCCCCCGTATGGCAGTTCTACACAGGTATTCATGGGTGTAGTCTGTGTGACAGAGCACTTTGACTATAAAATCACCGAAAAAGAAGAATAAGATGGCAAGATCTTAAAGGAAGGAAAGATGAATGAGTGAAAGGAGGGTGGTAAGAAAAATTGGACAATGTCAAAGCGAAACATAAAAATATGAAGATGAAGGAAGAAACAATGAGCAAGAAGACAAAGAGGAAGAGGCGGGCTGTGCACAGATGTACATGGCGAAAGCGGGGATCTGTCAAACGGCAGGCACACTGAAGAAACAGCGCTCTGACCTTCACAGCACAACCTGCGATCACTGACTAGAATTTATGCATGCTTTCACTTTGCATTATTAGCTTAGAACAGTGAGAGTGCATATGCATGTGCAGCCATGCGTATGGTGCATGCATGGATGTGTGTGAGTGGTTGTGCCTGATTGCACGCTGAGTTTTGGTGTGTAGCTGAAGGTAGAAACACTCAAGAATGTGTGCCTGCTCCATGTGTGGGCGCATGCCAACAACAGCATGGGTACAGTGAAGATTGAGGGTTTTCCCGTCATCACACATATTCTCCTTGATTTTTCACCGCTCTCCCTTGGTTGTACTGTATCCTTCTCTCTTCCTCTTTCTCTCTCTTTCTCCTCACTGCAGGAACTCCATTAGACCTTGCACTATGTTATCTTATCCTGGAAAAATAGCCAAACTGCCTGTGGTTCAGAGCAATTATAGTACAACATATCCCAGTAGGTGTTACAAATTAAACACAACTTGGCTCACGCACATTTAGCTTTAAGCTAGTGAATACAAACAAATTGTCATACTGTAACATGCTGTATTGCCCTAATAATGTGTCACATTAAGTTTACAAACATTTAGGAGCTGACATTCACATTGTGCTCGCTGGCCACTGTGACTTGATTTTCAAAAGTTAGTAGTTACTCAGCATTTTAGCAAGCCACAAGTTTGTAGTTTGAAAGTTAATAGACTCATTGCACAATACGGTATCAACTGCAGAGTATAAAGAGGTGCTGTAGTGCGTCCAGTCAAAGCATTTTCACAACGGTGAAACTGTTTTTGGAGCAGCAAGAAAGAATTAGAAAGTTAGTAAATATGCCTTGATTCAAAATTAAATTATGAAGTGATTACTGTGCCTCCAGCTGCACTGTAAAACATAATGATAAATTAATTCAACTTAAAGTGTTTGAGGAAACCAACCGCCTTGAATCATTTAAGTTTATTAACTAATAACATTTAAGCACATAAATTTTTGTTCAGCTGAGTAAAGTGAGATATATAAAAAGACTTAAGTTAAATGTATCTTCTTCACATTAAGCTACCATTCAAATTTAACTTACTCTATTATGGTTTATCACCACATTTGACATAGTCATTTCATCCACAGGGCAGTGTACACAAACAGCATGGGCCCCCGGTGACTGAGGGGCCCCACAAGGTACAAACATAGCCTCAGTGTTAGCCAGTAACGTGCAGTCAGGGGAGGCCTGTTATCATGAAATATATATATATATATATATATATATATATATATATATATACGTATATATATATATATATATATATATATATATATATATATATATATATATATATATATATATATATATATATATATATATATATATATATATATATATATACGTATATATATATATATATATATATATATATACATATATATATATATATATATATATATATATATATATATATATACGTATATATATATATAAATATATTATTATTTGTACACTAATTTGTCTTGTAGGTCTAAATGTAATTTCTGACCGAGTCCAATCATTCTCAACAATATTTACATATTTAAATCTGACTTTGAAAGAGGGAGTGCCTCACCACCCACAAACCTCACTGCACGTCACTGGTGTTAGCAATTGACACTGTGGTAAAAAAGAGACATGGGGAAGTGGTGAACTGCTATGGCAGTTTGTATCACTGCCATAATAGTTACACTCATGGTGCCAAACACAAATGTTATGTCTGCCCATCAAAAAACAAACATGAAAATTTACGTGTGTGTGTGTGTGTGTGTGTGTGTGTGTGTGTGTGTGTGTGTGTGTGTGTGTGTTGACTAAACAAGGATTACAAGACTGCAACTCTTTGAAGTTGTTAACTTGATGTCAGTTGAAAGGAACATACTAGACAGAAAGGTCTACATTTAATTACTAGCCCTTAGATGCATAAGAGGGGTAACAATGACCCCAGCGGGTTTTTTTTTTTTTTTTTGCAATATCTTTGTAATTTTAATTTTTTTATCATTTAATCTTCCATGTATTCCTCAAATAGGTTGTGTTTGACATGAGGCCATGAAGCTTGGGGTAAAATGACCCCAAGCTTTTCCCCAGCTGTCCCCTTTTGAATCTCACCACGGTTATCAGTAACACTGTAGATGCTGCAATTAGCATCTCAGACTGGATGTCGAGGGTAAACAGAGAGGGTAAACAGATGATGACAATAGGTTTTTTTAGATGCATACGTGGGGTCAAAAATGACCCCAAGCTTCTCCCAAGCTGTCCCCTTTTCAATTTCACCACGGTTATAAGTAACACTGTAGACGCTGCAATTTGCATCTCAGACTGGATGCCAAGGGTAAACAGAGAGGGTAAACAGATGAGGACAATACTGTGTATACAGTGAGGACAATGTAGGTATTGTTAGATGCAGGGGTCAAAAATGCCCAAGTGGTTGTTTTTTTTTGTTTTGTTTTGGGTTTTTTTCCAATATCTTTGTAATTTTAATTTTTTATCATTTAATCTTCCATGTACTCCTCAAATAGGTTGTCTTTGACATGAGGCCATTTGGATTTGTATCTAATTGTTATATTTTTTAATTGCATTTTTTGTATCAGTACCACACTTTTCCATATGGGGGTCAAAAATGACCCCAAGCTGTCCCCTTCTTTTGTTGACCAAAATATAATTTAAAATAATAATAATAATAATCACCCAAAATATAATAAAAATAATCATCTTTAACCAAAATGAAAGAAATTTCTTAAGTTTACAGCATAAAACACACACATTCTAGTTGGGGTCATTTTGACCACACTCATGGAAGAGTGTTGGAATTGGTTGGTCATGCATCTAAGGGCTAGCAGCTCCAGGTTTGGTGAGCAGTACTTATTGATGACCGCAGAGTTTGTACACCAGCCCATATTCACATATATGCAGATTCCACCTCCATGGCGGGACCAGAGTCTGCTGTCCTGTTGCGGTCCTGTAATGAGCAGCCCACTAACTCAACCACGGCACCTGGGATGTAGCCATCTTTTGGTGATGATTATCACAGAGCTGTTTCATATGGTTGGTCGGATTGATAGATCCAGTTTTAGTTCTTCAACTTTGTTTCTAAGCGACTGGGCATTTGCAACAAAAAGACTAGGCAGTGGTGGTTTGTTCGGAGCCGTCTTTAGCCAAGCCAAGTACCCAGACATGCATCCCCACTTCTGTTCACGTTCTCTCCTCCATCTCAGGTGCAAGAGGCCAAATTAACCCCCGCCCAGAGCATACCCGGGTTTTATCATAGCTCTGGTTTTACTTGCCCTATCAACACAATTTGAAAACTGGAAGAGAGTTTCAAATCTGCACTTTCAACACAAGTTGAAATGGTGATGCTGCAAGGCTGTGTCTAGCTTCTGCCTCTCCCTAAAGGAGTCACGTGATTTGGATGCGCTGGCAGGACTTTTCACAACCTTGGAAGACCAACTGTATGGCCAGTTTTTGACATTCCACACTGCAACACAACAAAAGCACCCCCTGTGGATCTACAATCTATTTTCCTTTGGAACCAGCGGGGAATAAAAGAAGAAAAAAAAAAAGTAATTCTTGTGTATATCACTCAACACTGCTGATCTCATGGGGGGTATAAATTGTAGCATCATCCCCTTTGGTTCCAATCTATAAAATCACTCTGCACTTTAAAGAAATTGTTTCACCCATAAATCTGGTCATGTACTGCTTCTCTCACCCAAGGACCAAGTTGTAACATGACCCATCGACCATAAAGTGGAACTTAATCCCTTCTCCAGGACTTAGAGTCATCGTCCCTTTCATCTCTCTGCCAAAGAAATGCCCCAAATGACAGATTTATGGTTGATATAATCCAGACTTGGACGTCAAGATTCCTTATTAAACTCAAACAGTCTTGCACTGCCATCTGGTGGACGACGCAGGAATATTTAATTTTTTTTTTTCTCTTTCTGAAATGGAATCTCTGCAGTTGTGAACAATAAATTAATTCATGTTCTTTCTCTCAAGACAGCACCCGCTACTGAAGACATGGTTGAACTCTGGAATGGACAATTGTGGTTTCAAATGCTTTTATTGATATGATTTGATATGTGTTGCTTTATTTTCAAGAAAAAATTAACTTTTGCATGCCTCCAAGAAATTAATCTCATGTACAATGTAAACACATTGTTTGTTCCCTTATTATTGAGTAGAATATCTTAGTCACTAAAGTTTAAGGAATTTATGCTTTATTCAGCAACATCTGTATCTTAAGGGGGTCTCACTTCTCATATCAAATGTCTCTCCCCCTCCTCTTTGTGCTGAGAGACCCACAAAGCCCTGAACTTTGAAATGACCAATGGGCCTCCAAGCTCCCTTGCATTTCCTTTTTGTCGAATTTATGACTTCTGCTGGAAAAATGTAATTGATTCAGCTCCGTTTTCATGAAATTCAGTGAAATCTTACCCTAGTGGCTTGCTTTGGTCTCAATTTGATTTTCTGATAGGACCTTGTACAATAAACAAACTCCTTCTTCAGTGCATAAGAGAAGACCGCAGCTAGCCTGCTGAAGAACCAGCCCCTTTGTGATCTCCGGAGTAGTCCATAACCATGGTAAAGAGCCTGTCTACCAGCCTTCCAACAGAACCAGTTGAAACAGAATCCAATAGACTGCCTGCTACCCACTGGGATGCAATGATTCTGCTTGGCTGATGGTCTGTTGTTTAATTTAAACTAAATTCTTCAGAATATTCCTGGTGTAAGTTCTTTACACTTAATTTCATGCAACTCTATCAGAATTTCAAAATGCATTTTGTCCTTTCATTAATTTACGTTCTTTTTCAGAGTAACACCAATTTTCCATTTTTATAGATAGTTTACTCATCATTTTCTTCATAAAATTGCATCCACTTTTCTTGACCAATGCTATTTTATGGTTTTCCAATTTACTGTATATCGTCAAGTTAAACTAGGTTGTTTTTTTTTTTTGTTCCACAAATGCTTGATTCACAGGTTATGCTCAGTAACTCAATAACTGGCTATGATGCCCATGATACATGTTGAATTCTTTGTTTTAAAATCATTCAAATGTGTTAATCTATTCTGACATTTTTTATTAAACTATTGAAAGACACATGGGAGTTATTGTTTGATTTCATGTCCATCTTCTTGATTATCAGCAGACAAGAACTCACAAGGGGTTTTTTTTTGGTTTTTTTTTTTTTTTTTTTAGACTAATTCAGAATTGGTACAAATAAAGAATTGTTAATAAATTGTCCTTTTGGACTGGTGCCCCAATGAGCTAATGTGCTGGTAATGAAAATAAATCTTAATTCCTGCTCACATTCCTATTTACATTAATACTTGTACCAACAATAAATCACCTATAAATCCATTAATCTAAATCCACTACAAAATTGGCCTAGGGGGTATGAATTGGCCTAGGCCATACCCGGGGTATAATCAAGCCTAGGCTGCTCCAACCCTGGGTATAGTCTAGATTGGGGTATACTGTGGCCTGTTACACTGGGGCTTATGGCTTGGTGTAGCAATCCATGGAGACACCAGCACTCTGGCTGCCCCTGGTGGTATTCTGTGCAAGTACTGGAAGGTGCTCATTGTGGGAACTTGGTATGTTCTCCCAAGGTGCAGTAATGCCTCTCTGCTGAAGAATATGCTTGATATACCCCAACAGTACTTATCCACAAAAAGTAGTACCAACATCAACCACGCAGAGGATTATTTGAGGGAGCACTGAGGCGCAGCATGGGTGTTGTGGAGGCAGGGTGTTTTGATATGCTTGCCCAACATGACTACTTCATTCCCTCACGCTGCAGGAAAATGTAATGTCACCAGCAGAGCATCACTCCTGACTCTCTGCTCTACTTATTAATTTGTGCCGACACTGATAAATAATTTCACATGCTTTATCGACAACAATAGCGTGCCGATATAATCATTCATTCCTATTTTTAAAAATGTTTCAGATTTACCTGAAAGTCTCAAGTTTTCAGGAAAAACCAAAAATCCTTACAAATTTATGAGGAAAAATAGCATTCAGAAGACAAAAAATGTGCATTTAGATCAAAAGAAATGTCAAATTTTAGAAAAAAGTTGTAAATTATCTTGAAAATAGTTGCAAATTTATGAAAAGAGAAAAGACCCTTGTTACTCATGTCAACAAGTCAGTTTATTCCTATAACTCCGTAGTTTTGCTTTCAGTTTAAACTTGAAAATGAGGTTTGCCTTTTTTTCAGGCAGCGTTTGCTCAAAATGACCCACTCCATAAAAGCTGCTGACTCCTGGTCTTAGTTTAGTTGTCTTTTGAATTGAAACAATATGTCACCTGCCGAGGTTGCTGGTTGGAATGACTGGGCTACAGGCCACTGCCAAATTCCACCAGCATTTGGCTAATGTACCGGAGCTAATATCAAGCCCTGCACACCATCATTAAATGAACTATTTCTTTCTAAAGTAAGGAGTGGAGGTGGTGGGAGAAAAGGTCATGTTGTCATGTAAAAATCAGTGATCCATCACAAAAAGGGAAATTTATAAACATGCACTTGGGGTGAATTTGTGAGGCATTTGTGGCTTTGGGAAAATGTTTATGCATGACTAATGCTCTGTTATTTCAAATCTCCTGGAGACATGTTTTAATAAAATGACTTCTTTCCAGAGGTTTTGTTTGAAAGGTAAGCAGCTGAATGAACAGTGTGGCAGCTGTGTGGTTATTACCATTCAATTTCACTACTCAGTAAAAGACAGCCTTTAAGACAGGACAGATTTTGAGAAATTGTGACACCCTGAGATATTTTTTTGTTAAAAGTTGGTAACATGGTGTTTCAACACAATTTGAGCATGCTGGACATGAATATGATGGTTACCAACCTCAATTTCGAGGTTTAAGCACTGAAAATGCAAATTTAAAATAGACCCCTGAAGTCTTATAATTTTCATCTTGAAGTAGCTTAAATTCCAAATAAGTGGAATTATTAATTTTCTGTGATGCATTAAATACCAGTTTTTATAGTAGCCACTGGTTTTAGAACAAAACCAAAGAGAATAAAACATGTAACGACCTCTTTGGTGTACTTTTAAAGCAATAGTCACAACAATTGGTATGTTATGTCCATCACTCTCTTTATTATTTTTTTTTATTATTTCAGGTCCACATCCAAATCAAACTGTGAATGACTTGAAGAAAACAAATACCCTATAAACTTTTTTGTTTAAATAATTGCATGATAAAGTGGGAGTATATTTTCATCAGATATACAAGGTTACATCCCATATAGTTTCAGGACTTTTCTTTATTGAATTATGTTTCAGTCTGTTTCAGACGATTGTTCATTTGGTCAGTTGTCGCTGAACTTTTAAATGTCTGATGTGTTAAATGATCACTTAAGAATTTTACACTTTCAGACATTATGCCAGCTTTACTTTTGTGCAATTAACTTGAATGCAAATGGCCAGAACAGTTTCTGATGAGAATCTGTTAAGCTATTTCAGAATTGTAAATTGAATATATAACATTTTTTCATTTTGCTGTGAGTTGTACAACTTGTGCATAGATGAACAACTGGTGGACAAAGAAACAACAAAAAAGTAGAAACAAAAAAAGATAATGTGGATGAAGCTGCAATCACTGAGTCAGTTTATTGTCTTCACAACTGAACCCCAGATGCACTTACTTAACACCGCTACAAAGGACATTGCAACAGATGAAATAAAAACTTCACAGCTTCATGCCAAACAACTTGGATAAAATCAGCTGGATAAATTTGTGTTTTAAAGACTGATGCCACGTGAAGAACCATGGAAAATGAAATTCCATGAGCCTCTTATGAAGTAAAAACCACTTCCCTTCTCAGATCTGTACACTGTTTCAAGGAAAGGAACAACTGCTTAAAGCAGATAGAAATATTCTGCAAAGCCTTATAACAGCATATCAAGCAAACAGACAAGTGGATTTGCACAAAATACTGAAACATGAGCTGACACCGTTCCACTTGCATTGGCTGAAACAAATGGCAGTCTACGCTCAGGTGACAAATCTTTGCTTGTAAATGTCCTCACACTCAATATTGTTTGTCCAGCCTCAGTCACACAGGAGTGATCTTGTCTGATCACTGATGGCCCAGCACTCATGAAAACCATCTGGAAGCAAGACATTTGGACAACTGACAGTACTACGGGTAGGACACACAGCTTTGATCACGTTCATATACTTTCTGATAGGTACAACAAGATGAACATCAAATCAGGCACTTGTGAATGATGAACAAAGTCCAGCAGACCAATTCGTAAGCAAATCAACAATGAAAAGGTCCCTCTTCTTCAGTGGGAACAACTTTATGGGTCTTGCTCATAACAAATTGTAAAATTTGGGTAAAAATGTAGTCTAAGTTGTCTATAAACTATTGCAAAAAATTTAAAATTTTAAAGTAAGTATAAGCAACATATGCTACATCATTTTTCAGTGAGAACAAGTAGTTCCTCCAACTGTTAGTATGATAATACATGTATATCATTCATGAATTGCCTTTTTTAGCATCATATATGTATATCCATTTCAAAGTTAATTTTCAGGGCTTATATCTCAAAATCATAATTGGTAACTGTCATGATAGGGTTTTATTGTGAAGTGCAGTGTAATGATGCCGCCTTCTGGTTGCGTCATCACACCACTATATAATAGTGTACATCTGCCATTGGGGCTCTCTTGCCCAGACGACTCCACAGACACTGTGTATTATAACCAGTTGCTCATTAAAGCTCAGTTCCAGTGCAACCTCCTTGTCCATCTCATTTCATGCCAGGTTTGTGGACATAACATTGGGCTACTGAGGATTAACTCATGGAGGCGTGCATGACACCACTGCGGCCATTCCTCGAGCTCCTCGGGGAAACACTGGTTCCATGGCCACGTTGGCTCAAAGCTTTCAAAACATACATCACAGCGTTGGACCTGGGGAAGCTGGATAAGGTGAGGACACGAGTGCTACTTGTCCACAACCTAGGCAATGAAGGCCAAAGGATTCTCCAGATGCTTGGCACGACGGACTCGTACGAGGACATTGTGGAGCTGCTAGCTAACCATTTCACCACACCAGACAGTGTGACGGTATGACGGATTTGCTGTCAGTTCGTCGCTGACCTAAGACAGTTAGCTAGTGTGTGCCATTTTGGGCCGTTGGAGGACGAGATGGTGCGGGACTAATTGGCCAAACACAGATGTAGTGCTGGGCTACAAGCTAGGTTGCTAACTGCACCTAATGACTTAATGTTAGCTAGAGCAGTGGAGCTAGCTCTTCAGTTGGAGGCCGCAGATAAGCTACCCTCGGAGCTAAATGGGCACCAGTCACAGAAGACGCCGGAACAGACGACGTCAGCCAATGCAGTGGACTCGGAGGATGAAGGGACCATGGCAGAAGACTATGAGGCTAATGCGGTAAGCCGTAGGTCTGCTCCGAAAGGCCCCATCTGCGGGGGTTGTGGGTCCCCGACGCACCAGATTAAAGCGCGAGTGTGCCCGGCAAGAGGAAAGTGGTGCAACAAGTGTGGGCACATGAACCATTTTGCCAGGGTATGTCGGTCTTCAGTGCCATGGAGCCCGCCAAGTAAGCCGGCCCACCCGCCAATGACAACCATCCACTCGGTGAGTCCCAACACCAATGGTTATTCCTATTGCAAGGTGGAATTGGACGGCGTGACTTTACCACTCCTGCTCGACACGTTGGCAGTGCGGTCGATGCTGAACTGGGCCACAGTGAAAAAGTTTTTTCCACTTCACAGAATCAGGAGTAACCCAGTGTGGCTGTATGGATACAGTGGTAATAGACTGTGCAATGTCGGAACTGTGGAGTTGACTGTCCACTATAAAACCGACTTCATGTTCCAGGTGGCAGCGCATGGCAATAACATCATGGGGTGCAACCTGTTCTACGGACTGGGTTTCACCATCAGGGACAGTGCTGGGTTCAAATGGTCTGGGTGTGGAAGTTGGAGCTCGCCGGACCCAGTGGACGACGTTGTGGTGTGGGACGAGGTACTTCCAGACGGTACCAACACCAAAGCGCACACCTTATACTCTCGGGAGGAGAGCCGCTCAGTGAAGGAACCGAACAGCTCCAGTGGCCACGCTCAGCCAGCTGCAGTAGGAGTGACCGAGTTAGTGGGCGGAGGGTCCGTTCTGAATGAGCAACACCAGGGAGGCACCGGACACCTTCAGTGCTCAAGTTGAGTTTTGGCCGATCACTGCTGGCTGACGATGGTGACTGCTCATTAAAGCTCAGTTCCAGTGCAACCTCCTCGTCTGTCTCATTTCATGTCAGGTTTGTGGACATAACAGTAACCACTATATTCGTGATCAGCACACCCAAGTTGTGTTAAAACACCATGTTACCAACTTTTAACGCAAAATGCCTCAACCTTCTTTAAAATGGCCCTTTTCTGATTTTCCATCCTGTCTACTTATGTTGGAGTACAGGAATAAATATAAAAAATAGATCATGTGATTACAGCAGTAAATTAAAATGAGAGGTATTTCATCAAATAAGTGAGTTCCTTGTGACATCTTATTAGTGAGCAGGAACTTTCAAGATATAGATACTGAACATCCACAGTTACTCATATGATACAAATATTTATTAAACTTTAAATTGTGGTGAGTTTTCTTATTTTATGTTCTTAGTGTTTCACGTTGACAGAATATACATCTTTTCCTGCTTATTCAGCAGCACATAAGCTGAATATTTCCGGTGTGTCTTGAAGTTTACGGATAGTAACCTTACAGATGAAAATTATGTAAGTGAATTAAATGCTGCTCATGGGGAAGAATACAGATGAACTGGGGGAGGCACATTTTAGATGCTTTCCGCACCACTGCTGTACTTAGAGGGAATACTGTAACCAAAACAAATTGCTTCCTTGTAGCGATCCTGCAGTACTAATGTGGGATAGCTGCACGCAAGGCGGAATTTTTACAATAGCCCCCACAGCAGGTTCATTTTCAGTGGATTGAATAAATATCTGCTGTGCAGCTCAAAATGTCAAGGAACTTAAATAAATGTACACCAAGGAAGGAAAAAGTCAGTTTGCAGACGTTGCTTTTTTATTGTTTATTCCCTCTATGGTATCATTTCTGATCTGGGAGTGCATATGTGAACGTGTGTGTAACGCTCCTCCTCTGTTCCTGCCTCATCTGCTTTCCTTGCATTTAATTCCCTTTCACCACTATGTTCTGTGCCATATCCTTACTCATTGCTCCTCCTGTCTTCTCAGTCTTTACTCCTGTAGGTGTGTTTTAGAAACCAAGACCCCACCACCACCACCACCACCCATGTTGCAGCATTACTGACAATTTAAATGATTTGATACACCAAATTTACACATATGGCAGACGTACGCTGAAAAGCAGTTGTGCAATAATATTTGCAATTTAGTATCTTGCCCTGGGATATTTTTGATTGAGTTTCAGATCGGTGGCTGTGCTGCCCTACCTCTTTTATTATCATCATCCTAAAACAAAAATTAGAAAGGCTGTCAGGATCTGACTTAAAACTTTATCCTCAGGCTACAAGGCTATAAACAGACTGTCACAATATCACTTTCTAACTTTATAGTTATTGAGACCAAAAGAATTGAAAGTAACAGTCATTTTCTAATGTCTGTGCTTTATAGAAAATTTAGAAAATTAAACTGTAATTAGAAAAGCACTCAGAGAGTGCATACGTCCACCAAGGCTCCTTCCTTCCCTCCCTTTGTCCATCCATCTGTCCGTACCTCCCTGCCTCCATCTCACCATACATTGCAAGATAGCGCCTTTGTAGAGGTACGTATGTGCTCATAGATCAGCTCCAGAACCTAATGGGTTCTTCTGCAGCCCAAGGACCATCTCTGGTGAAAATTTCAGCAAAATCCATCCAGTAGTTTTTGTGTAATACTGCAAAACCGGAGTGGTGGCTCAGTTGGTAGAGCATCCGCCCCACACCCGGGAGGCAGGGGTTCAAATCCCAGCCGGGTCATGCCAAAGACCATGTAAAAGTGGAACTTCCTGCCGTCCAGCTTGGCGCTCAGCAATAACGGAATGGAGGAGGGAAATCTGTGGTGGCGCCTTGCATGGCAGCGGCCCTCTGATTCTGCACTGGAGTGTGTGTGATTGACACTGTAGATAGGTAAAGCACAATCTCGTTCTACTGTACATGATTGGTTGTACGGTTGAATGACAATAAGGGTGATTTAATTTAATTTAATTTAATTTAAAACCACTGAAAGAAAATTAAGCTTTGGTGGAGGTATGTACTCATGGATCACCTCCACAATGTAATGGGTTTGGGTGTAGGCCAAGAGCCACCTCTGGCGAAAATTTCATCCAAATCCATCCAGTAGTTTTGGAGTATTGTTGCTAACACTCTGTGAGAAGATAAGAGCCTTGGCGGAGGTATGCATTCTTAGATCACCACTAAAATGTAATGGGTTCATCTTTTGCCCAAGAACCACCTCTGGTGAAAATTTCATCCAAATCCATCCTGTAGTTTTTGTGTAATCCTGCTGCACAAATAAAAACAAAGCCCTTGGTGGAGGTATGCACTCTCAGATTATCACCAGAATCTAATCATTTGTTCCCCGTACCATTACACACCTTTCCTGAAAATTTCATCAACATCTGTTCATAACTTTTTGAGTAATGTTGCTAACAGACAGAGAGACAGACAAACCAACAAATGCTATATGTATCATCAACTGTCATGATTTATACCTGGTGAGGACTAAATGCAGGACACAAACACAGAGGTGAAGGTAGAGGAAAGTGAAGGTATTTATTGAATAGATAATAATACCATTGGACCCACACTGTGGGAGGTTTACTCCTGTCAGGGAAGGAAAAAGAGAGAGTAAATGACTGGGGTTCACATGAAGGTGAGCACTGTTTGGTTTATTGCAGGTGAGTGTTCTTGGAGGGTTCCTGGGGCAGTTCAGATACAGCGAGGGGTTCTCCTGAAGTGGAGCACAGAAGGGCGTAGATCCTGGAGCAAAGACACAGTTAGGAATTTGCAGTGGTGAGTGTGGAGCTTAACCCCTACCCCCAGCAGGAGTCATAATTACCTCAGCCAAGGAGGTGATGTTTTTGTCGGCGTTGGTTGGTTTGTCTGTCTGTCTGTTAGCAACATGACTGTTTTAGTTCAAACTGAACAATGTGGCAGTGCTGCTTCATCTATGAGGGATTTCTATTTTAATAGTTAATATCTTAAAAATGGAAACCTCACAAATCAGCACAAATATAGAATTAAGCTTTGGCACTGTTTTTCCCCCAATATTTAAAGAAAGTGTCCTAGCCAGCCTTACTCGCATAAAAAGCTAGGGTCCCCAGATTTAGTACACAGGTTGACCTTGGGACTTCCACTGAAACCTATGGTTTTGGGATCAAAAGGTCAAGGTCTCAAGATCAGCCAACAATGACATACGGTATTCCAGTGATGCATACTTATGCTTGTGTTATGTATATCTGTCCAAATGTTTTTTGAAAGGTGAGAAAGATGCCAGCATAAGCCATCACTACAGAAATCAATTCAGTGCAATTCTAGTTATCCTCTGTCTTTTTTTAGCCATGACAATTTTTTCATGAACTGATACCCAGTACTTCTGATTATCTTTAATCAGTTAGATTTTATCAATTACCAGTCCATGTCTGCCTGTGATGTAGTGTTCACTATTTTGTTTTCGGGACGCTTGCCTTTGCAATCTGGCTACTTGAGAGGCTTCTGTAGCTTTGACAGCAGTTGTCCACCTGTTGAGCCAACAGTACAGAAGGCATTTGGACCAATAGTTTGGAGAGAGTAGGGAAATTATGCCAAACATACTGTAGACCAATAGCTTTTGATGTGTGGGCATGGAACCAGTTGGAGATTTGTGGCAACTCCTCAACAACAACAACAAAAAAAAGTTTAAAAAAAATTAGAGGAGAAAACATTCTATCTTTTCACTTTTTTCAGGTGTGTGAAAACACACTGATGCCCACTGAACACACACACACACCATCATCATCAGCAGCAGCAGCAGCAGCAGCAGCATCACACACACACACACACAAGGCCAACAGCCAGGATATCCATCCGGGACAGACACGCTTCCTTTCATTCGGCCAGTAAAGACGAGGAAGAAGTGTGTGGGGGAAAGGAGAGAAAAGAAAGAAAGGAAGAGAGGAAAAAGGGGAAAAAGAGAAAAAGAAATGGAAATTTGGGCCTATTTTCACTCATACTATTTGACTGATCCATTTTTAGATAACTGATGAAAGGTTTAAAAATGTTGATTTTGTGGAGGAATGACGAGACACGAGAGCTGCCAGTTCAGAACTTTACTCAACTCCAGCAATAACAGCAATGACATTTGGCGCCAACACGCATACATAAATGTTTCCCCATCTCTCCTCCCTTCTCCCCAAGTCAATGGGTGTGAGTGGAGCCTCCTAGTGGTCTGCCACACAGCCCCACCCCGAACACCCAGAAGGGGGCTTATCAGTCCAGCAGCCTGGGCTTGAGCAATCGCCCATAACAGCTGTATCATGGAGCAGCTGGGCCAGCTGAGGGGTCTCCAGGATGAGGTGGGGATGAAAAAAATTCAGTCTCCAGTCCTGGCAAAAAGTCTTCTGTAAGTGAAAGACCAACCTGCAAATCCATCCACAGGCAGGCGCCCCCGTCGGGGACATGGGCCACCACCACATGGTCGTCTGCCAACACATGAGCGGGCTTGAGCCTATCTATGCAAATAGTTTCCCTGCACCCCCCAAAATCCAGCACAAAATGTTTTCCACCCGTTTCCAAAACATTGAAAGGCCCATCGTAAAGCGGACGCAGCAGAGTCCTGTGTGCATCGTGTCCGACGAAAACAAACTTGGCATGCTGAAACAGTGGTGCATCAGCCCTGGAACGCTAACTGACTCAACCTTAGGAAAAAATTGAGTGGACGAGTTGGTGTCGGGCACGAGACCTTCCAGCAAAAATTCACCCGGGACACGCAACGGCCGACCAAAAACAAGTTCAGCCGGGGAAGCGGCAAGATCCTCCTTGCGTGCGGAGCGTAACCCAAGTAGGACCCAAAGCAGGTGGTTGATCCAATTCGCATCGGTCAACAAGGCTCTAAATGCGGCTTTAAGTGACCTATGGAACATTTTGCACAAACCATTAGCCTGCGGATTGTATGCAGTGGCACGGTGAACTTTGATCCCCAGGCTCTCAGCCATGGTGGACCAGAGTTCAGAAATAAACTGGGGACCTCTGTCGAAGGTAATGTCCGACGGGGGACCGAAACGTGCAACCCAAGATGACAAAAATGCACGGGCTACGTCGGCAAAAGTGGTAGAAGCCAACGGGATTGCCTCTGGCCAACGCGTGGTGCGGTCCACTATCGTCAAAAGGTACGTGAAACCTTGCAACAGCGGAAGGGGGCCCACTAAGTCCACGTGGACGTAGTCGAATTTCCTGCTCGGAATCCAGAAAGGTTCAAGGCGGGCCCTGGCGTGCCTCTGAACCCTAATCCACTGGCACGCAGCACAAGCTGAAACAAATTTGGACCCCACCAGTAACCAAAGCGCATACGCCAGGGTGCGAGAGAGAGTGAATGGACTCAAAAATGCAGCAGCGCCAAGAGATTGGAACAACCGGGTGGGGACGGCCGGTGGAGACGTCACAAAGCAGGGGGGACAACCCTCTTGTACCACCTTGCTCTCTAGTTTAAGGCCCGTACCCAGAGAACGGCTCACGAGAATGTCTGCATCTCCTGGTTGGTCGGCAGCCATGGTGGAAAAATCAATGCCCACGTAGACTGGAGAGACCAGCGCGCGTGACAGTTGGCCACAATGTTGAACTTGCTGGCCACATGCTGAATGTTGGTAGTGAACTCCAATATTGCGGCTAGATGACGTTGCTGATGTGCTGACAATGGATCCAAGACTTTGGACATCGCGTAGGTTAGAGGTTTGTGGTCAACAAATGCAGTAAATATGGGACCCTCAAGCCAAAACTGGAAGTGGCACATGGCCAGGTAGAGAGCCAATAACTCTCTGTCGAAAGTACTGTACTTAAGCTCGTTGTCACGCAGTGTGCGGCTGAAAAAGGCAAGAGGTTGCCATGAACCAGAGACATACTGTTCCACCACTGCTCTGACTGCGACATCAGATGCATCCATAGTTAGCGCAATCTGTGCCGACGGGGATGGATGGGCCAGCAAAGCTGCATTGGCAAGCGCAGCTTTGGCACCCGAAAAAGCCTGGACCCGATCGGGGGTCCAGTTGATGCCATCCATGGGTTTCTTCTTCTTGAGCACGTCATAAAGTGGTTGTAGCAGCTGGGCTGCCCGGGGAAGGAAACGGTTGTAAAAATTAGCCATTCCCAAAAACTCCCCTCACGAATCCGACACCGCCTGCATTTTATCCGGCAGCGGAATCGCACCCTCAGATGAGATGCGATGGCATAAGAAATCAATCTTTGTCAACCCGAACTGACATTTTACTGGATTAACTATCAATCCGTGTGCCTCCAGCCAACGGAAGACTTGCTTCAAATGGGAGAGGTGCTCCTGCTCAGACACACTAGCCACCAGAAGATCATCCAGGTAGACGAACACGAAAGTGAAATCACGAAGCACCGCGTCCATCATCCTCTAAAAAGTCTGAGCTGTGCCCTTAAGCCTGAACAGCATGTGAAGAAACTCAAAAAGGCTGAAGAGTGTTATTACCACCGTTTTTGAGATGTCTTCAGTGTGCACCGGGACCTGGTGGTAGCTGCGGACCAGATCCACCTTCGAAAAAATGGACATTCCGGCCAGGTGCACCAAAAAATCCTGAATGTGAGGGATGGGATAACGGTCGTACTCTGTGATGTTGTTCAAGCGATGGAAATCACCACACGGCCGCCACTTACCATCAGACTTGGGTACCATGTGCAGCAGAGATGCCCAAGGGCTATTGAAGCACCTAACAATCCCTAAACGTTCTAAGTTAGCAAACTCTTCCTGCGCGATGGCTAGGTTAGCAGCGGCACGGGTGTGCGAAAACCGGAGGGCCCTTTGTGGTGATAAAATGCTCAACCCCATGCTTGGTCACAGCAGTGGAAAATTAGGCAGTGTGAGTGAGGGAAAATCAGAAAGCAAGCGCTGCTACACGTCCCCTGAGGCTAAAAAATTATCATGTGTTAGTGGCCCAGCTACCCGAGATATACAAGGCAGTGAAGAAAAAGAAACAGCATCGTCCAAACATCTATTAGCAGCGTCTACAAGGAGACCATAAGCACACAGAAAGTTAGCACATATGATAGGAACCAAGCAGGCAGCTACCACAAAGTCCCACTTGTAGTTGTGTCCATGAAAACATACAGTCACTGACCTTTCTCCAAACATCTTGATAGGGCAGCCATTAGCGGCAGTTAATGATGGGCCACAGCTTTCCGCCAGTCTATCAGGACTAGTTGGCAAAATAAGACTCTTCTGGGAACCAGAGTCGACCAAAAACTGTCTCCCGGAACGTGTATTCTTGAGGAAAAGCAGCTTCTCCTTGTTGCCAGGGGTCGCAGCTGCTACTGACCGCTGGCTGGTCCATTTCCTGGCTTCTTGAAATGGCATGGCAGGAGGCAACGCTGCGCGTCGGCGCCAAAACGCTGATGGTAGAAGCACACAGTCCTGTTCCGGCATCTCCGAGTGGCTATCCCGGCCACAAACAAAGTCTCAACAGCCTCCATGGACTCCGCTGAAGGTCCCGGTGTTACCGTCTGGACATCGAAACTCCTACTCGCCAGGATAATACAATCTGCTTCTTCCACCAGCGCCCAGTAGTCTCTGTCAGCCAGTAGCAGCGAGTTGGCCAAAATTGCCCGTTCCAAAACCAGCAGTTTCCTGAGAAAGAGATGGGCGAAGAGAAAAGATCCATCATATCTGCCCAGCAAAGCCAGCATATTTTCCATTAACTCCACAGTCGAGCCATTGCCTAACTCAGAGTGAGAGAGGAGCTTCTCTGCTCTCTCCCCATCTGAGAGGCTGTACCACTGTAACAGCAGCTGCTTGAGAGAGGTGTATTTCCCTCGGGGTGGGGGGTCTCGGAGAAGGCTTATGGCACGCTGAGTGGAGCGCGGGTCGAACAAAGCCACCACGTAATGGTATCTCGGGTCATCTGCAGAAATCCCATGGAGGGCAAACTGAGCCTCAACGTGGAGGAACCAGGCAGCAGGATCATGGAACCAGAAGTCCGGGAGCTTGACTGCCACAGTGAATGAGGCCAGGGTCTCAGAGGGAAACCCCAGCGTGAGTGTTCCTGAAGAGGGGCTTGCTTCGTCTTCCATTTTGAGCATTATCAGCGTCGTAGGTCACCAGTGTGGAGAAATGAAAAGGTGAGACACGAGAGCTGCCAGTTCAGAACTTTACTCAACTCCAGCAATAACAGGAATGACATTTGGAACCAGTGCACATACATAAATGTTTCCCCATCTCTTCTCCTTTCTCCCTACGTCACTGGGTGTGAGTGGAGCCTCCTAGTGCGCCACATTTTTTTTTACTCTGTTTCAGGTGGAATTTGAACCTGCGACTGTTACCCTGGATTTGCACTGACTCTAGATGTAGTACGTTACGGCTGCAATCTGGCTTCTGCAGCATATACTTCCCATTCTCGTCAATTTTCTAATCCCCATCTGGTCTGGACCACTGCAGAACAAATCCGGCTTGTCAAATTTGGTTTGCTAATGAAACGCAACAAGTCTATTTTTGACAGATGCCTGATCCAATCCACAAGGAAATCTCGCAGTATCTCGCGGTGTTAAATAGCCGTTTGTTCATTAAAAACAATTTAAGGATCATCTGTTATTTTCTGGGGTCTACTCCTCCACACGACTGTGTCAGAGAAGGTAAAAACTTGACTTAATATACCAACATTTCACAGAATTAAAATTAATGGGCTACCTCCATTTTATTTAGAGCCCAAAAATCCAAGTGAGTAGCCTCTACATCACACTTCCTTGCTGTTATCACGTGATCATGATTGGTTCATCTCTGTCACTCTCGGGTCTTTTTCGAGATCTCGTGTTATTTTGTATAAATCTCATGTGATCTTGTATTTCACACTCTATTCTCGTCCATACTGCTGCAAAACACAAACAGAGCTGGTAGGGATAAACGCAAGGGAACATCTGCACTGCACCTGCAACGGACTGGTGTCAGTGTAAATCCTGGGTTAGAGTGCTGCATTCAAGTCACCTCAGAATTTGGAAATACCCATGAAGGACGTCACTTCTGAGTTCTTCATGAAAGGATCCTTTATACACACTATTTGGAAGCTTTTATATTATATTTGATACATGTATTAAGAAATCATCAATAAGTGAATAAGGAAATATGTAGGCTACAGTTTCTGTAATATTGTAATTATAATGTAATTAATGTAACGCAAATTAATGTAATGTTTTTTTCCCCTTGTCCTGTCAAGCAGCTAGGTAAGCAGAACAGAAATCTGCATCCCTTATTGTGCCAAACAGATTTACTTTGCCAAAAGGAGCTTTATACAACACATATCTATGTACTGTATATTATTTATAAACTCCTCTTGTGATAACTTTTAATACTTTGTTTAAATTGTTTTACCCATGATAGACCCGGCAGGGGGGGGATGGGGAAGGGAGGGGTGGGGAGGGGGGAAGAAAAGAGAGAGTAACAAACAGAAAAAACAAACAAACTGACACAACTGAAACAAACAGATGACAAATCGTTGACAAACCATCTGAAAAGGTCTCATCACGAGTCTGGTATCTGCACCTGTAAAAGAACATATGTGTTTGTGCATGTGTGTGCATGTGCATGTATGAGAGCACGCGCAAAGGGAATGTGTGTGTGTGTGTGTGTGTGTGTGTGTGTGTGTGTGTGTGTGTGTGTGTGTGTGTGTGTGTGTGTGTGTGTGAGTGGTTTGCTAGGAAACATACAAGGAAGGTGGAAGGTCACAGCAACCCCCCCCCCACCAGAAATGCCGAGCAAGCAAGACAGCGCCACCAACCCCCACAGAGCACAAATGACCCAAAGCCAGCAAGCCCCAGGACAGCCATGCAACTGCCCCAGGAGGGATGGCTGAAGGAGGTCGGGCCGCAAAGCGGGTGGCGCAGCGTGCCCCCGCCCCCAGACCCCCCCCCCCCCCCCAGCAGGGCCAATGCCAGCCCCAGGGCCCCAGGGCCCCAGGGCCCCAGGTACCAGAAGGCCAATGCCCTACCCTTCCTGCAGGCTGGTTTCTGGCCCGGGCCTCTCTCTCGCAGAAGCCATATTACCCAGATGTCACAAAAGTACCGGGGTCAAAGATAGAAGTAAGAATGCTTTACTTAATTTGTTATGAAAAGACAAGGGGAATAAATGATGTCACTCACTTTTGTGTGAGGATGACACTGAACTCTGACCTGTAAGCCAAGTCCAGCTGATAAAGGACAGTCTGGCTCCAGGACATGTGAGTAGATCTACATTTAGTGCAGGTCAGAGTCTCTGTCTGTTATGTCTGGAAACCTGGAGAGACTCACAGAGAGTGGTGCTGCTTTGGAACACAAACTTTATTACATGAAGTTATATAACGTACAGTACAGGTCTGCTATATATTGAGTCAGCCGGGAAAGAGGCCGTAAGATGGCCGACTCTCCCCTTATTTGCGGTTCAGCGTGATGATGTCACCACCTGGCTGCATCACCACGCCGGCGCCAATTAACCCCTTGTACTATCCTTATACTACATTCACACACACACACACACACACACCCCTGAAAAAAAAACAGAACAGCACGCAGGTAAAATTTGACCCTCCACAATTTGGTACATAAACAATAACAATACTAGCTAGGGCTAGCGAGTAGACCACTGCATAGCCCAGCACGGCTGAGTGGGTGATTCTGCCACTCTAGCTGGCAGCCACGCCCCTAGCTAACCAGTCCTTTTTTTTATTTACTCCCTTCCATGGGGAAGGCAGTTCTACTGGAGGGACTTTGTAGCCGGCCCGTGGTGGACGTGGCCCTGGAGGCATCAATTTCAGCAGGCCCGGGCGCCATCCTGCTGGAGCCACGGCATGCTCGTCAACAATGTCCCAGCCTGGATCCCACACCAGCTGGGCCTGCTCCAACTCTGCTGTTCTCATCTTCCGCAGACGGCTGGCCTGCCATCTCGATCCATCCACCTTCTGAACGGCGGCTGGTCTCAGCTGTGCCATTATCTTCATACGTGTCGTGGTGGTGACGATGTTATAGCAGACTGTGAGCCCGGTCGCTTGGTTGCGTGGGCCTGAACCCAGTTCATCACTGTGAGTGGCGCTCTGTATGTCTGCATTCGGCATTGTGGTTGTGATAGTGTGGTTCTCACGTTTGCTGAGGGGCGTCCACCAGGCTGTGGTGGTTCTGCTACATCCTGTTGGGTCACGGACTCTTCATCCTGCATCTCAGCAGCGGCTCCTGGAGGCTGATGCTGGTTGTGGATTCAGAAGAGGTCCGGTGGTTCTATTGCATTCTGCTCAGTTGCGAACTCTTCATCCAGCGGCTCTTGCTGGCTGGTGCTGTGCATGGATTCGGAAGCAGTCTGGTTCCTTCTCTCTTTCACCTGGTGCTGATTGAGGTCGGGGTGATGTGTTGCTGTTGTTGGTAACAGGACACATGCCGGGCCGTCTTCGGTCACCGGGGTCCCCTTTCTCCACGGACTCCCTCTGCTGTGACTCCACACAGCTGTCTGAAGCTCATGCCTGGTGAGGATCGGAGGAGAGTCCGGTCGCTGTTCTCTCTCCATGTCTTGTTCACCTTCTGTGTCATGTTCACGTTCTGTGCCACATTCACTCTCTGGGCTGTGCTGTTCGGCTGCACTCACGTCCACAAAGTCACACTCTCCTTCCTGTGATGAGGCTGCAGCTCGAGAATGCTCTTGCTGCATGAAGACTGGCTCTGGGTCCCGTGTGGCTGTGGACCCAGGCTCTAGAGGTTGCTCTGGTTCTTCTGGGCTCTGTTCAGTGTGTGGTGCGAGGCAGGGGGTGGCTGTGTCCACATCTGAGTGTAGTGGACTAGGAGCGTCGACATTCTGCCCAGGAACCGTATGGGAGAAACTCAGTTCGCAGAACAAATCCCACCCTATAATGTTATCACCTTGGCGTGTCATGCTGGAATTTTCCTTTTGCTGTATTGCACTGCGAAGGTGATGTTTCTGCCAGTCATGGAACATCCGTCATCCAGCAGTTTCACCACATTAGGTCGCCGGGGAGTAAGCCTCCTAACCATGGCCTCGTTCACTAGGGACCATGAGGCAGTGGTGGCTGCCATCATTGGGTACACTGACGGCATCCAGTTTCACCACACGCTGCAGTCCTGACCAGCCTTCGGGGCCCACAATGTTGACGTCGTCTCTGTCAGACGTGGGGTAGACGGGCTCAGCCTTTTGTCGCCGTTGGCAAAACCTCATGCACCACACCAACACATTGTCGGGTGTAGCGAAGTAGCTAGCTAGCAGTTCAACAGCATCAGTGAACGACGCCGTTGGTCCCAACATGCCGAAAATATGTTTGCCTTCTTCGCCCAGAAAAGGAACTAGTACAGATTGTTTCTGTACCTCGTCTATCTTGTCCAGGCCTATCGCCGATATGTAGGTCTCGAAAGCTTTGAGCCAGCGTGGCCAAGGAGCAGGTGGTTCACCGGGGTTTTCCAGAAACTGCTGTGGTGGCCACAAGCATGCTACCCTGGTTTAACTATCATCGCCAAATGTTATGTCTGGAAACCCGGAGAGACTTACAGAAAGTGGTGCTGCTTTGGAAAATGAACTTTACTACATGAAGTTACCCTGTTGTGGTGGCTTAGTTGATAGAGCATCCGCCCCACAACCGGGAGGTTGGGGGTTCAAGTCCCAGCTGGGTCATACCAAAGACCATATAAAATGGTACTTCCTGCCTTCTAGCTTGATGCTCAGCATAATAGAATGGGGAAAGGAGAAGTTGTTTGTGGCGGCGCCTTGCATGGCAGCGACCCATCTGATTCTACATGTGATTAACATTGTAGATAGGAGAAACATAATTTCGTTCTACTGTACACGATGGACTGAATGGCAACAGAGATGGCTTCTTCTTCTTAACATACAGTACAGGTCTGCTATATATTGAGCCAACTGGGAAAGAGGCCGTAAGATGGCTGACTCTCCCCTTATATGCGGTTCGATGTGATGACGTCACTGCCTGGCTGCATCACCACGCCGGCGCCAGTTAACCTTCTGTAGTATCCTTATACTATATAAGTGCAGGTCCTTATCCTTATCCTTATCCTTATACTACACTGTCACCATAATGTAGATCCTGTTGACATCCAGGACAACTACATGCCCTCTTGTGCAGGCCAGTCAGCTGGTGATGCCCACAGGCATGGTTGGGACACACCACCTTCATTTGTCACAATTTGTAGTTCATCCATACAAGCAGGGCATGGGCAAAAAAGCGATCCAGGGAAGGGGCCTGGTGGTAGAACTTGCTTGGTGGCAGTGGATAATACCAGAGCTTCAGGTTGTCCAGGAGCTCTAGTTTTCCCCTGGGCCCCACCTTAAAAAAGGCCTTCATAATCCACTTTTGATCTTCGGAAGGAAAGCCCTCTGACCATAAACGTGGCAGCTGAGGTGATGAAGGGTGGAAATTATTACATGTATACTTATTAAATTTGAATATATCATTACCCACACAGCAATGCTGACAGGAGACCTGGGGTTTCATTTATAAGACAATAAAGTGTAAGTCCTTCAAAAACTGAAAATGTTGCAAAAAAAATTATATTCATAAACAAATAAATAAGTACACACGCCTTCATAGAAAGTTTCCTTATAAAATGCATGTGACCTGGAAATGTGCACACGATGATCTTCTGAATAACTTAATAATTTCACTGTGATTCCACAGAGAAGACCCGCCAGCTTCCCCAGGGCTCCATACCACTCCGATCATGCCAGGTAATATGGATAAACTCTTTGGCGTGGGTTTGATTCGCACTGCTGCTAATACTTTTTTACGTTCATATTTTTCATGTAGCTTCTTCAGCAAATAACACCACTAGTTTACCTGCCAGTTGAAATGGAAAATGGACAAATCTTTTAAACTGAAAGCACTTATTTGAACTTTTTAAATCCTTTAAGTAATTTTTGGTGTCTTATGCATTGCCCTCGACAGGCCTTGATTTACAGAATGTTCACAGTACTTTCATGCTTTCCTTGTAATCTAAAAAAGATACATTGGGAATGTTAATCAGATTCCCCCTTTGGTAAAAGTTTGTGTTTCCCTTGTTTTGTTGTTCTTGTTTATAACTGTTTGTCATTAGCAATTTTGACTTTGTTGTCAATGAAAATAAGTTAATAATTAAAGGTTATTCAAAATTTACCTTTCCCACTTTTCAGTAATTTCTGAACAATTGCTTTTTTCAGATTTTGACTATCGCAGCACTCAGCCTCCAATCAGAAGCTCCATCCGTGCGTAACAATTGGCTGTATAATCAGTATGTTTCAATTTTATACTGACTTGTAAGTATTTAACTTGTAAAAAATACACCATTTGTCTTAAATTGCCCCTCAGGGCAGGACGAAGACCTAAAAGCTCACTGTGAGTTTGCAGGAAGTTTAATGAAAAAACACAAAATATAACAAAGAAACAAAACTTACGAGACAGGGAAAAACCAGGACAAACAGTGCTAAGGCTGAGATGTGGAACGCACATCAGGAGACAAAATAAGCAGGATACAAAAATGAATCGGACAGGGAACTCCCTTCGGACCACTGAGAAGGACACTGCACTGAGTAACAGAGCAGTGTTCCTTAAATAGGACAAAAAGGAATCAACCCAAATAATAACAGGTGTGGGTACAAGAGGGAGGATAATCAACCAGGACAGTACACAGCTGGGACAACCTGTGAAACTAGCTAGGAAGTAAAGAACATAAACAAAGGGCATTGTCAAAATTAAAGCACTGGAGAATTATGACAACTGGAATAAATAATAGAACAAGATCCAGACAAAAATAACACAAAGGGAAATAATAACACCCTAAAGCAAGGACAGGATAAATTACAAAACCAAAGATATGCTAATAATACAAAACTAATATCAACATTACAAAAGGAGGACTGGAGGAAAAGGTGAAGGCAGGCTCATGTCTTAAAACACAGCGAGATGTAATTAGAAATGTAAGGTGATTGACAAGATTATAATGACCAAACTAAGATTACGATAATGGGACAACTCAAAACACAAACAGAGGCAAAAGGCAAACTCCAATATCATCATGCATAATACATCTAAAACCAACCAGAATAAATTCTAAACTAAAGAGGGGAAATACAGAAAATAATCAAGCTGAACTTAAAGCATGAGCACGGCTCTCCACCCATGCTCAGCATCGTGACACCATTGTTCAAGTTAAATCTTGCAATAAATTGTTTTTCAGCTAAAATTATCAAGGTGAGTTAATGTAAATGTTTGTTTTTTTTAAAGTACAAAATTAGCAGTCAAACTCAAAAATTTAAATAAAACTAGGGCATACCCATCCATGCGCGTAGAAACCAAGTATAAGCAAGTATTTCTGCATGCCCATTGCTGAAGGGTCTCCTCCTGTCTGAGACGGCTGTGTTGTTCACAGTCATGCCTGTGACGTACTGCTCGAACCTCAGGTGTTTCATCTTCATGGCATCTTTTCTGACGTGCAGCAGTTCTTCTAACTACAGTTAGGCCCAGAAATATTTGGACAGTGACACAATCTTCATGATTTGGGCTCTGCATGCCACCACATTGGATTTGAAATGAAACAACTACAACGGAACTGAAGTGCAGACTTTAAGGTTTAATTCAAGGGGTTGAACAAAAATATATGATTAAACATGTAGGAATTATAGCTATTTTTATACAAACGCTCCTCATTTCAGGGGCTCAAAAGTAATTGGACAAATAAACATAACCCTAAGTAAAATGTTACTTTTCAATATTTTGTTGAGAATCCTTTGCAGGCAATGACTGCCTGAAGTTTGGAACCCATGGACATCACCAAACGCTGGGTTTCCTCCTTTGTGATGCTTTGCCAGGCCTTTACTGCAGCTGTCTTCAGTTGTTGCTTGTTTGTGGGTCTTTCTGCCTTAAGTTTTGTCTTAAGCAAGTGAAATGCATGCTCGATTGGGTTGAGATCTGGTGATTGACTCGGCCACTGCAGAATATTCCACTTCATTGCTTTAAAAAACTCCTGGGTTGCTTTTGCAGTATGTTTTGGATCATTGGTGAAGCGCCATCCAATCAACTTTGCTGCATTTGGCTGAATCTGAGCAGAAAGTATATCCCCATACACTTCAGAATTCATCCGGCTGCTTCTGTCTTTTGTCACATCATCAATAAACACAAGTGACCCAGTGCCATTGGAAGCCATGCATGCCCATGCCATCACACTGCCTCCACCATGTTTTATAGAAGATGTAGTGCTTTGGATCATGAGCTGTTCCAATTCTTCTCCAAACTTTCTTCTCCCCATCATTCTGGTACAGATTGATCTTAGGCTCATCTGTCCAAAGAATGCTGTTCCAGAACTGGGATGGCTTCTTCAGGTGTTTTTTGGCAAAGTCAATTCTGGCCTTTCTATTTTTGAGGCTGATTCATGGTTTGCACCTTGTGGTGAATCCTTTGTATTTACTCTCATGAAGTCTTCTCTTTATGGTAGACTTAGATACTGATACACCTACTTCCTGGAGAGTGTTCTTCACTTGAGTGGATGTTGTGAAGGGTTGTTCTTCACCATGGAAAGGATTCTGTGATCATCCACCACTGTTGTCTTCCGTGGAAGTCCAGGCCTTTTTGAGTTCCCAAGCTCACCAGTGCACTCTTTTTTTCTCAGAATGTACCAAACTGTTGATTTGGCCACTCCTAACATTTTTGCTATCTCTCTGATGGATTTCTTCTTTTTTTTCCAGCCTCAGGATGGTCTGTTTCACCTCCATTGAGAGCTCCTTTGACCGCATGTTGTGTGTTCACAGCAACAGCTTCCAAATGCAAACGCCACACCTGGAATCAACTCCAGACCTTTTAACTGCTTAATTGATGACAGGTTAACGGGGGAAGAGCCCATGCAGCCTTGTTATTTTTTTTTTTTTTTGCAGCCTTCTGAGTCAGTTGTCCAATTACTTTTGGTCCCTTGAAAAAGAGGCGGCTACGTATTAAAGAGCTATAATTCCTAAACCCTTGCTCCAATTTGGATGTGAATACTCTCAAATTACAGCTGAGAGTATGCACTTTAAGCCCATATTGATTATATAATTGTATCCTGAATATGTTTTCGTAAACAGCTAAAATAACAAAACTTGTGTCACTGTCCAAATATTTTTGGGCCTAACTGTATGTTGCTCTCCATCTCGTGGGTCTTCTTCTTCTTCTTCTTCTTCGTTCAGACCACTGGTTGAGGGCTAGGTGCGTCGTAATTCCAGTTCATGGACAGGATCATGAAAATAGATCTGAGCAAAAAGTGGCGTTCAACCCTGTTCAGAAAGAGGAGCATCTATGTAATGCTAAACTTTACCTTGTATACATATGTTTGGGCTGAAGGGAGACATAGGGATCTCCTTAATGCCAATATTTGCCATTGCCAACGCACTGTTGTATTGTTTTGTTTGTTTAACAATGTAATGATAAACTTTACCTTGTATACTTATGCTTGGGTTGAAGCAGGGATCTCCTTAATGCCAATACTTGCCATTGCCAATGCACTGTTGTATTGTTTTTCTTGTTTAACAAAGTTTTGATGTTTCTCTGAGCCTATGATGTGCCTATGGTGTTTATCTGACATCATATAGACACCGTAGGTATAGACACTGTGACAAACACACAGATTTTCTGGAATCAGTCTATACGGTGTCTGAATGACTTCATAGAGACATCATGTAGACATCATAGGGACATCATAGGCAACTCTGTACTTTGGTGTCGCTGTGACATCATACAGGCATCATGTAGAGGTCATAGGAACATCATAGGCAATCCTGTGCTCTTACGGCGCATCCTATGATGATGATGATTGTCTACAGTATGTGACGGCTTAATCCTATGTCGGTTTAGCCCGTCCTATTATCTGTATGACAGCTTCACAAATCCTGTGATGCTTGAGATCATAGAACGTCATAGGACATCCTGCAGACATCATAGGAACATCATAGGCGGTCCTATGATTGTGACACACTGACAGAGATTTCCTGAACCCTCCTCTAGATAGATAGATAGATAGATAGATAGATAGATAGATAGATGTACTTTATTGATCCCAAACTGGGGAATTACAGTGTAACAGCAGCATGACAGTAGACAACCAAACGACAGAAACACACGCATGACAGACAAAGGGATTACCCATGGAAAGTAAAACTAACACGACTATAAAACCTATATACATCATAGCTTAATATATGATGACCCACATAAGCACATGGATCATCGCGTTGCACAATGAAGGACTATTAGGAGCAGAGTGAAATGTGAGGTACCAGTTAGACTGTAAGGTGCAGTGTGGCAGCATTGTTATGACCAGAATACAACATCATAGTGAGTAATATTGTACAGTGAAATGGCATGCGGCAGGAAAGATTTCCTGTACCTGGTCATTTGACAGCGAAGCTGTAGTAGTCTACCTGGAGAAAGTGCTCCACTGCTTTCCAGTGTGTGGTGGAAGGGGTGATCAGGATTGTCCATGATGGATCGCAGTTTATTTAGTGTTCTCCTCTCCACCACTGTCTCAAAGGTCTCCGGTCTGAGACCAATTACTGAGCCAGCCCTCTTGATAATCTTGTCAAGTCTGTTGGTGTCTCTGACCCTGATACTGCTACTCCAACAGACAGCAGCAAAGAAGATGGCACTGGCCACAACAGTCTGATAGAAAAGCTCCAGCATCCTGCTACACACGTTGAAGGATCTCAGCTTCCTCAGGAAGTAGAGTCTGCTCATCTCCTTCTTGTGCGCAGCATCGGTGTTGGAACTCCAGTCCAACCCACTGCTGATCCTGACACCCAGATATTTGTAGTCCTCAACCACTCCCACATCCTCCCCCCTAATCTGGAGTGGCTGAGAAGGCGTCTTCCTCTTCTTGAAGTCAATCACCATCTCTCTGGTCTTGGTGACATTCAACCTCAGGTGATTCTGCTCTGTCCACTCCACAAATCTGTCTACCAGTGCCCTGTATTCTTCTTCTTCTTCTTTTAGATTTGATTGGTGGTTGGCAACCAGCATACAGGTGCATTACCGCCATGTACTTCACTCTATATCATCACTGTATATCTTTGTTTCAGGAGTTCTTATAAGGAGTTCTGAACAACTCCCTATGTGTGAAAAAATTATCTGTCCTTGGACTGTGTGCTCGGCGGCATCAATAGCTGTGTCACCCAACTAGCCAGCCAGCCACTCTGTTAGTGCCCTGTACTCCCCCTCCTCTCCTCCTCTTATACACCCCACAACAGCTGAGTCGTCAGAGAATTTCTGCAGGTGGCATGACTCAGTGTTGTACTGAAAGTCAGTGGTGTATAAGGTAAAGAGAAAAGGAGAGAGCACAGTCCCCTGTGGAGCTCCCATATCACTAGCCACCACTCCAGACAAGACACTGCCCAGCCGGACAAACTGTGGCCTGCCTGTCAGGTAGTCAGTAATCCAGGAGATCGCAGAGCTGTCGACCCCCATCACCCGCAGCTTCTCACCCGGCAGCAGTGAATGGATGGTATTAAAGGCACTGGAGAAATCAAGGCAGGCATTGTGGATGATGGTCTATATGACATCATAAAGACATCATGCCGACATCATAGGTAGCCGGTCCTATTGTCTATATGACATCACCGTGAATCCTATGTTGCCTGAGATCATAGGATCATCAAAGGGCATCATGCAGACATCATAGGCCGTCCTATGATGCGCTATGATCGTGACACACTGAGATTTCTTGAATTTATAGAGTGAAGTGATGATGAAGCTTTTTCTTTAACAATTAGCAGTGTTGTTCAGCACCTTGGACAGCGACCTGCTTTTTGATTGGCTGTCACTCTGTTACAGCTATTTGCAACTGGCCCCATCGAAATGGATAGCTGTTATTACTGTAAAAGGTTATATAGGTATACCTCACATCACTCCCAATAATTTCACTGTGATTCCACAGAGAGGACCCAAGGCTACTGGCTGGAGGCTGCTAGCTCTCACGGCCAGCTCCCCCACCATCCTCTGGGACGCCGCACGACACATCTTTGATGTGAAATCTTGTTTTTTTTTTTTTTTTTTTTTCATTTCTTACTGTAATTATTTACATAATTATATTTTAAATGGTGATAATTTGATCTAAGGAACCATCATTGGTTTTAACAGTACAGTGACTTGGCATCATATAGCAATGTTCAGTCATCTTAAAATTGGTGCAGTTAGCTAGAGTCATTTATATTTAATTCACCTGTGTGTGTTTGTGAGACTGTAGTTTACAGTCATTAATTTCACTAGAAACAGGGTGTACATATACCCTGAAATTAGTTGTGTCCAACAGTAATTACTCTTATATAACTAAGGAATGTGTATATTTACAAGGACAGTGTGATATATCACTATAGTGATAATATAGTATAGTGAAACAATATATTGTTTGTCAGCTGTATATGTAATGCTGGTTTTTTCTCACATACAGTATCAGTACAAAATCCTTTTAAAACAGATTTATACTGTAACAAAGAAAAATTATGTGACAGTTTAGTGTATTCACATCTTCAATGTGCATTCATATATTCACAATTAAGTGTTTCATCAAACCTGTCCAGATTCCATGTAGAGTGGATAAAAAAGTCTACACACCCCTGTTCAAATGCCAGGGTTTTGTGATGTAAAAACATGAGACCAAGAGCAATCATTTCAAAACCTTTTCTACCATTAATGTGACCTATAACCTGTACAACCCAATTGAAAAACAAACTGAAATCTTTTAAGGGGAAAAATAAAAAAAATACAAAACTTACAATAACCTGGTTGCATAAATATGCACACCCTCTTATAACTGGGGATGTGGCTGTGTTCAGAATTAATCAATCACATTCAGACTCATGTTAAATGGGAGTCAGCACACACCTGCCACCATTTAAAGTGTCTCTGATTAACCCCAAATAAAGTTCAGCTGTTCTAGTCGGCTTTTCCTAATATTTTTGTAGTCACATCTTACAGCACAAGCCATGGTCTGCACAGAGCTTTCAAAGCATCAGAGGGATCTCATTGTTCAAAGGTATCAGTCAGGAGAAGGGTACAAAAGAATTTCCAAGGCATTAAATATACCATGGAACACAGTGAAGACAGTGATCATCAAGTGGAGAAAATATGGCACAACAGTGACATTATCAAGAATTGGATGTCCTTCCAAAATTGATGAAAAGACAAGAAGAAAACTGGTCATGGAGGCTGCCAAGAGACCGACAGCAACATTGAAGGAGCTGCAGGAATTATGAGGAGGGGAGCGTGTTCAGTGGTGGCCTAGTTGACAGAGCATCCGCCCCACAACCGGGAGGTTAGGGGTTCAAGACCTGGCCGGGTCATACCAAAGACCATATAAAAATGGTACTTCCCACCTTCTAGCTTGGTGCTCAACGAAAGGAGAAGTTGTTTGTGGTGGCGCCTTGCATGGCAGCCATCCCCTCTAATTCTAGATGTGATTAACATTGTAGATAGGAGAAATGTAATTTCGTTTTACTGTACATGATTAGCTGTATGGACTGAATGACAACAGAGATGGCCTCTTCTTTGATAACTTCTCTAACGAGTTCTTCTCTGCTCAGGTACGTATGCCAGTGACATACACTTCCAGGTGTACCTACTGGAGGGTTTGGCACAGTAGAATGAAAACCACGGCAGGACTGCTGTCAGGGGGCATGCTGGTCGGCGTTTCATTGCTACGGTGCAAAATTAAGCCACCCCTTTAACCAGCTGACCCAGGAGCTCATGGGATGTACACTGGTTGAAGATTACTCCCAGCCTATGGAGTACACTGGTGAGTCAGACTGACACACTGTGATTACTGTGCTGTCACTATGTCACAAAGATCTAACTCCTGGATGTGTGTGTTTGTGTAGGGGAGTTCATCGAGGTGGGGTACCTGTACTCCCAAACTGGTGCTGTACTGCAGCAGGATCTGGGTCCTGATACTCCAGGTGGAACACCAGAGGAGTGCACGGATGACGAGGGTTTCAAGGAGAAGGAAGAGGAGGAGAAAGGGGATAATGTTGAGGAAATGGAACTCTTCTTACACAGGAATGACCTCCTTGACCCACTGAAGACCCTCAACAAGCCCTCCGCCACTGTTACAGAGGCCTGTCAGTCCCAGTCTGGACCCACCTACACACTTCCATTAAGGGACAAAATCCGTGCGATGGAGGTTACTGCTGTTCTAGTCCTATCATTATTCCTAACACATATTTGTCTGTGTCATCCTGGGTCAGGGGGCCAGAGCAGCTCAGTCTCCCAGTGCCAGCAGGCTGGTGGAGGCAGTCATGCTGGAACTGTGCCACATCTATGGCCACGAGGACACTACGATTGCCAGAGTCCACATCCATCGCTGGGGTCTCATTATGAGGAGCTACAGGAGGATTAAGGAAAACATCTATAACTGTTCGACCGTCACATCAAACACCCACATGCAGCTGTTTGATGTCAACCAGCGGACCCTTTCACAGTGGTAAGACCGATTCCTCTTTCTGTTGTCTGATAATAGCAGTGTATATGGTCCTTATTTTTGATGTACATTTTCAGGCACATTCAGAGGAGCAAGACATGGATGAGAGACATGGTCACCATAGCAGGCTCAGAGCCCAGTGCCTCCCAGACCGCAGCAGAGCCCTTTCCCGCTCCCCGTACTCTGATGCAGCAGGCCCCACAGCCAGAGCATCCTCTACAGCACCACCTCCCTGAGGATGCCTCTGGTCTGGCTGTCACCCACAGACGGCCATTGGCCCCTGAACTTCTTGGTCTCCTCACTGGAAGGGCTGCTGCTGCTGCATCTGCCTCCTCCTCATCATCATCGACAGCCACCCCACAACCCCTCACTAGCACCACTGCAGTTGAAAACCAAGAGACCCCATCCACCACCGGTATCCCTTTAGGTGTCACTGCCTCCTCCTCCTCCTCCACTGACACTGCTTCATCTGCTGGGCCCGCTCTTACAGTTCCTTGCTCCCCGACTTGGCGATGGAAGCTTTGGGAGGAGAAGGAGCGTCGTGCCCAGGAGGAAGGAAGGCAGGTGAAAGTGTTCAAACAAGCCTCGCATTTCAACTGTCAGCACTGTGGTCAGCCAAAAACTAAGGAGTTTGGCCACAGCCACTATGCCAGGGAGGCTTTCTACTCCAGGGCTGACGGCAGGACAGTAGAGGAGTGGCTGGCAGACAAAAAAAGACAAAAAGAGGAGGAAAGCAGGACAGCCCCTCATTAAAATTTTATCAGAAAAAAAAAAAAACTGTATTCTTCCTCAGGTACATTTGAAGGGCTCTTCTTACAGTGTTTTATTTCCCGCCAGCTGAAGACCAAAGGGGGATTATGTTATGGAGCAGTCCATCCGTCCGTCCATCCATCCAACCATCTGTAAATCTGCCCATCTGTCCCACTTTTGTGAAGTCAACGTCTCCTACAGTTTTGTTCCATTTGTTCTGAAACTTGCTACCAGGGTTTAATATACATTGATGATGTGCATATGTTTGATATGCACTGATGTGCATATTGCAGTTTGACCTTGAGATCAAGGTCAGAGGTCAGTTTTTCCCTAAATCTTGTAATTATGGTAAACTACTGAAAAAAAATGATGTAGGCTTTTCAAATCAATACCATAGCTGTCTCTAAGACAAAAATCTTGGAAGGGTAACACCCTGACCTTCCTAGGGGTCTGGACTGTAAATAGGTTTGTGGTCAAAAGATTAAAGATTATGGTTGGCATTACCTATGCCCTATTATTATGCAAGTAAAGCTAGTGTCACCAAACTTTGTACACAGGTTCACCCTTTGACCCTGAAGTATGACTATGGTATTTTTTGATCACAAAGTCAAAGGTCACTGTCAAAATGGAATGCAAACTGTATCTCAACAACAAAGAACACTAGGGTCACCAAAGTTGCTACAAAAGTTCACCTTGGGATCCTGAACAACAACTATGGGTTCATCCATCCTCTACCGCTTATCCGTGAATCCAGGTCACGGGGGCATCACTAAAGGTAGAGTAGCCCAGATTACCGCCCAGTACTATGGGTTGTATAAAACTATTTTTCTTGTATGTATATTCATGGATGATAGGCTTGTCACAATTATGCCTTGGTGAAACAGAGAGTCATATGGTAATCAGTTAATGCGCCTGTGTGTCTGTGTGTGTGTGTCTGTGTGTCTTTTACCAGCTTTACAGCTTGCCCAGTCAAAATTAAGTGCAACTAAAGGCTTGTATCATTGTCTCGCCATATTTTCGCACCTTTTAATTTGCCAGAACTCCAAGATAAGGCTTTGTTTTTGAAATGAACACAAGTTTAACTCACCTTTAATGTCAGTGAAGCTGGGGGAAAAGGTATTGTAATAACTATGCTGGGCCACTAGAGGCGGCAGTGCGACTTTTTTACAGCATAACACAGCACTTTTTTTACAGCACGTGGAGCTGAAGTGTTATAAAATAGCGGTTACAGGGAAAAAAGACACGTATTCAGCAACTATACCATTTATTCATCACATCGATTGTTTTCACACTGGCTTTGCTGTATAGTTTTGCAGAGGAAGGATGAGGTAGAACTCGTCAAAAACTCACTAAAAACTCCAAATCCCAACATTCCTCGCCAACAAATGGTCACAGAATCTCCTGCCATGGGGAAGTACTGAGCAATCCGCCAATACTGGGTGAACAAATGTCTGTCGTTTTGCTGGTCTGCTTTCTTCCTCTGCCACTTAACAGCACAAGCTCCTGTTCTTCTTGATTGTCACTGTATTCACACACCTCCATCGCTTCCGCCATTTAAAATGTCTGCCACCGTGCTCTTCTTTTGTTTGGATTGCAGCTGTTCAAATCAGTTTGGTGGTTCTTGGCTGCTGCCAACAGTACGGGCATGCAAACTGCAGATTATTTTTACTGCACATGCATGAACTCCAAAACTACTAGATGGATTTGGGTGAAATTTTTACCACAGGTAGTCGTTGGGCTACAGAGGAACTCATAACATTTTGGTGATGATCCAAGAATACATACCTCCACCAAGGCTCTGGCACCAAGGCATCAGCACCTTGGTGGTTTCATTTGTTTCTGCACCAGTAATTATATGCAAAAGTTGAAAACTGCTCTCCTTCAGTGATATACTGGGATCTTCAAAGAAAACAGGTGGGAAATATTGCACTAGCCTCAGAGTGCTCTTGTCTTCCAATTGTTCTGAAACTTAGTATCAGGGTTTGATACACACTGATGATGTGCATATTGCAATTTTGCTCCAATGGCCCAGATTTATGACTGAGTAACTGTCTTGTGAAATCTACTCCTCCTAAAATTTTGATCCAAATGCTTTCAAACATGTTGCAAGGGTTGGAATGGGTACTTTTGTGCATGGCACAAAAAAATTTAAAAAAAAAACACACTGAACTTCACAAGTGATTTGTATCCAAATGAGCTGATTGTACAACACCTTTAGCAGATGTAAGTACTGTGTGTAACAGTTCCTTCCAGGCTTCTACATCATTCCACACATATTTCTGAAGTTGTTAAATGATTTTGGTCATATTGGTGTGAAAGTCCACACCGAAGATCAAACCATTGACCTTCCAATCCTGAAGAACCTTCAGGTTCCTTTGTGCTGCGGCGGGAGCTTATCTTCTCTATTAAAATGGGATGAGTTTAAATGACAAGTGGACAAATCCTTTAAGCTGAAAGCACTAGAATGGAGTACCATGCTTTATTTGAACTTTGAAATCATTTAATCTAAAATCATATTAATTCTGCTTGAAAAAAAATCTTCTCTGTTTATGTTTGTCACATTTATCCATCCATCCATCCATCCATCTTCTACCGCTTTTCCGGAGGTCCGGGTCGCGGAGGCAGCAGTTCAAGCAGAGAAGCCCAGACTTCCCTCTCCCCAGCCACCTGCTCCAGCTCTTCAGAGGGGATACCAAGGCGTTCCCAGACTAGCTGGGAGACATAGTCTCTCCACCGAGTCCTGGGTCTGCCCCGGGGTCTCCTCCCAGTGGGACGTGCCTGAAACACCTCAAGTGGGAGACGTCCAGGAGGCATCCTAATCAGATGCCCATACCACCTCAACTGACTCCTTTCAATGTGGAGGAGCAGCGGTTCTACTCTGAGCCTCTCCCGGATGACTGAGCTCCTCACCCTATCTCTGAGGGTGAGTCCAGCAATCCTACGGAGAAAGCTCATTTCAGCCGCTTGTATCCGCGATCTCGTTCTTTCGGTCATTACCCAAAGCTCGTGACCATAGGTGAGAGTAGGAACGTAGATTGACTGGTAAATCGACAGCTTTGCCTTAGAACTAAGCTCCCTCTTCACCACAACAGACCGGTACAACGTCCGCATCACTGCAGATGCTGCTCCAATCCGTCTGTCGATCTCTCGCTCCATTTTCCCCTCACTCGTGAACAAGACCCCAAGATACTTAAACTCCTCCACTTGGGGCAGGAGCCTGTCCCCAACCCGGAGAGGACAATCCACCTTTTTCCGGCTGAGGACCATGGACTCGGACTTGGAGGTGCTGATTCTCATCCCAGCCGCTTCACACTCAGCGGCAAACCGTCCCAGCAAGAGCTGTAGGTCATTGCTGGATGAAGCCAACAGGACACCATCATCTGCAAACAACAGAGATGAGATCCTGTGGTCACCAAGCATGACACCCTCCATTCCCTGGCTGCGCCTAGAAATCCTGTCCATAAAAATTATGAACAGGACCGGTGACAAAGGGCAGCCCTGGCGGAGTCCAACTCTCACTGGGAATGACTCCGACCGAGTGTTGGCAATACGAACTAAACTCTCACAACGGTCGTACAGAGACCGAATAGCTCGTAACAACAAGCCCGATACCCCATACTCCCGAAGCACCCCCCACAAAAATCCACGAGGGACGCGGTCAAATGCCTTCTCCAAGTCCACAAAACACATGTAAACTGGTTGGGCAAACTCCCACGAACCCTCAAGAATTCTCGAGAGGGTAAAGAGCTGGTCCGATGTGCCACGGCCAGGACGAAAACCACATTGCTCCTCCTGAATCCGAGGTTCGACCAACGGCCGGACTCTCCTCTCCAGTACCTTGGCATAGACCTTCCCAGGGAGGCTGAGGAGTGTGATCCCTCTAAAGTTGGAGCACACCCTCCGGTCCCCTTTTTTGAAGAGAGGAACCACCACCCCGGTTTGCCATGCCAAAGGCACTGCCCCCGACCTCCACGCAATGTTGCAGAGGCGTGTCAACCATGACAACCCAACAACATCCAGGGCCTTGAGGTACTTGGCCCTGGGCCCGAGTACCTCAAGGCCCAAGGTCACATTTATCAAAATCATTAAATATACAAAAATGCAAACTGGATAGCTGTTATTACTGTAAAAGGTTACAGTATATAGGTGTGCCTCACATCAGTACAGCCCATCTCCCAATAATTTTGCCGTGATTCCACAGAGAGGACCCAAGGCTGCTGGCTGGAGGCTGCAGGCTCTCAAGGCCAGCTTCCCCACCGTCCTCCGGGGCTCCGCACAACTCTGCTCCGCTCTCGCAGGCAGCCTAGGAGAGCCGCCTCATGATAGCGCATCCCCCAGCTGGCCATGGGAGCCGAGCAGAGTCCCACAGAGCAAGACAACACTGCCATTTGAGATCCCTTGGCTTGGTAGCTTGGCTCGGCAAGCAGCCTTGGGTCCACGGCCAGGTCTCGGTTGCAGCGATCGAGGGGGCCATCCGGCGGACGGTGCTAGCGATTTGTTGTGGAATCACTCCAAAATTATTGGAAGATGGGCTTGACTGATGCAAGATACACAATCAATTGTGGATCGATGAACCAGCACTGCATTCATCCCAGCTAAAAGGCACCTATAAGCTAATCAGCTAATGGCTAACTGACTAAGAGAGAGGGCAGAGTTGAATAGGTGAAGGATGTCTCTTAAAGTGATAGGCTTTAAATCAGAGCATTTCAAGAAAGGAAAAGCGTTTCAGGGAGGATACAAAACAAACCTGCTTCAGTAATTTTAAAAAATTAAAGAAAATGTGAACAAAGTATGTCATAAACATTTCGTTTAGACATGTGTGAGCTATTAAAATGTGGAAAAAGTGCAGTCAATGACCTTTTTAAACTTGGCGCAGATCAGTGGTGGAATACTGTACAGTGATATACAGTGGATATAAAAAGTCTACACACCCCTGTTCAAATGCCAGGGTTTTGTGATGTAAAAAAAATGAGACTAAGATAAATCATTTCAAAACTTTTTCCACCATTAATGTGACCTATAACCTGTACAACCCAACTGAAAAACAAAATGAAATCTTTTAAGGGGAAAATAAAAAATAAACTTCCAATAACCTGGTTGCATAAATGCGCACACCCTCTTATAACTGGGGATGTGGCTGTGTTCAAAATTAATCAATCACATTCAAACTCATGTTAAATGGGAGTCAGCACACACCTGCCACCATTTAAAGTGTCTCTGATTAACCCCAAATAAAGTTCAGCTGTTCTAGTAAGCTACCGTAATTAACGATATGATCATAGATTACAATATAAATATACTCTGTCTTACAGAAACATGGCTACGCCCCGATGACTTTGTTAGTATCAATGAGGCCACCCCAGCTATGGTAATATTCATATTCCTAGAAACACTGGCCGAGGTGGTGGTGTCGGGGTAATATATGAATCCACATTACCAATGAACCCCCACCCTAAGCTAAACTCAAATTATAACCCTTTCGAATGCTTAATTTTTAGCTTAGCACATCCATTCTGGAGGACAGAACAGCTTATTTTATTTATCACAGTATATCGCCCTTCCAGTGCTTCTTTTGCTGAATTTATGTCTGAATTCTCTGAGTTCTTAACAACCTTAGTTCTTAGTTCAGACAAAATTATCATAGCTGGTGATTTTAATATTCATATAGACGTTGATAACACAACATAACAAAAATAATTTTTTTGTAAGTTGTCTGTGTTTTTTCAACTGATTTAAGACAATTTTGCACCTCTGAATCCGAAAATGACATCCGTTTCTCTAGATCAGGTCAGGTTTTTATGTTAAGTTATAAGCAGTTGTACAGCAGTTGTACAGGTGTTCTGTAAATTGAATAGTAGACATTAATAAAGGTAAGTACATGTAAATTGAATGCTACGTCATCATTGTTCAAAATTCAGAGAATTTCAAGAAATAAAAAAGAATTTTGCATCATATAAAGCAAAAATACCCATACATGTAAGCAAAAACATAAGAAAACATGTGGCCATAGTTCAAAAAATTGACCTGATTGAGCAAAACCAATGTGATTTTTGGATTCAGCACATCAAAATTGTCCTAAATCGGCTAAAAATAACTTAGACACAAGATTTGTTGTTGACCAGTGTAATGATACTCATAGTGTAGCATTTCTCTCCCTCTTAAATTCAACTGGTTTTTCTCAGTGTGTTCGTAAACCAACTCATCATCATAATCACACCCTTGACCTGGTCTTGGCCTATGGTGTAGAAATTGATGAGCTGCTTGTCATCCCTCAAAATCCTACACTGACTGACCATTACTGGATAACTTTCAAATTTGTGCTATCCAATTTCACAGCATCAAGCAGAAATATAGTTACCAGATACTTACCTGATAGTGCTGTGGCTTGCTTTAAAGAATTAATCCCTTCAGCACTTACTCTATTACCATGTCTCAATATAGCAGACAGCACTGACTGCTTGAATCCATTAGAATTAGACCTCTTAGTTGATAGTACTGCAGCCTCACTGCAGACAACACTTGACTCCATAGCCCCTCTTAAAAAGAAAACTATTAAAAATAGGAGATTAGCTCCATGGTACAACTCCCACACTCGTGAGTTAAAACAGAAAGTTAGATTCTGTGAAAGGCTTTGGTGTGCAAATACGCCCGAAGAATCATGTTCAGCCTGGAATGCCAGCCTTATCACTTATAAGAAATCTCTCCGTAGCGCTAGGCGACAGTACTATTCATCCTTGATAGAAGAAAATAAAAACAATCACAGATTTCTTTTTAACACTATTGCTCAACTAACAAAGAGCCAAAATGCCATAGATCCCTACATTCCTCCAACTCTTAGTGCTGACGAGTTTTTGAATTTTTTTTTAATGATAAAATTGTCAGTATTAGGAATAATATTCCAAAAAATAGCCCCTTTAAAAATACCAAGCCTCTGCCTAACACTGCTGTGTTCACAGGCTCAGAACTCCACTTTTCTGAATTTTCTCGTATTAGTCATTCTGATCTAGCCCTAATAGTGTCAGCCTCTAAACACTGTCTCTAGACTGTCTCTTAGTCCCAATCCCTGCTAGACTCCTGAAGGAATCGCTATCTCTGATTAGTCCACCGCTTTTGAACATAATTAATATGTCTCTATTGACAGGACATGTGCCGCAGTCTTTTAAAGTGGCAGTAATTAAACCTCTACTTAAAAAAAACTTCGCTTGATTCTGGGATTTTGACCAACTATAGACCAATATCTAACCTCCCCTACCTTTCCAAGATCCTTGAAAAAGTAGTTGCCAATCAACTGTGCACTTTTTTAGAAAATAATTCTATATTTGAGAAATTTCAGTCAGGTTGTAGGAGACACCACAGCACAGAGACAGCCTTAGTGAAAGTTACTGATGACCTCCTTATGGCATATGACAAAGGACTTGTCTCCGTCCTTGTCTTATTTGACCTTAGTGCTGCCTTTGACACCACTGACCACCATATTCTGCTAGAGAGACTTGAACAGCGAATTGGTTTGAAAGGAACAATGCTAAGATGGTTCCAGTCTTATCTATCAGACTGTTCCCAGTTTGTTCATGTCCATAACAAGTCCTCTATCCAGACCACAGTTAGCTATGGAGTTCTGCAAGGATCGGTACTTGGACCAGTACTGTTTACATGATACATGCTGCCTTTGGGAGACATTATGAGGAAGCCTTCTATTTATTTTCATTGTTACACTGACAACGCTCAGTTATATTTATCCATCAATCCAGATGATCCCAGCCATTTGGGTTCACTCCAGGAGTGTCTTAAGAATGTTAAAACCTGGATGAACAACAACTTTCTATTGCTGAATACAGATAAAACTGAAGTCATTGTTCTTGGCCCCAAACATGCTAGAAGAACTCTTTCTAGTAAGATAACAACACTAGATGGCATTGCACTGGCTTCTACATTTTCTGTTAGGAATCTTGGAGTTGTCTTTGACCAAGATATGTCTTTCAACTCTCATATACAGCAAACCATTAAGTCTGCCTTCTTCCATCTGCATAATAGTTCTAAAATTAGGTCCATCTTGTCTCATAAAGATGCAGAGAAACTTGTCCACGCCTTTATCACCTCTAGGTTAGACTACTGTAATTCACTTTTATCAGGTTGTCCTAATAAGTCCATAAAGTTTCTCCAACTCCTTCAGAATGCAGCTGCATGTATCCTAATGAGAACAGGGAGAAGAGATCACATTGCCCCAATTTTAGCTTCTTTACACTGGCTCACAATAAAATATAGAATTGAATTCAAGATATTACTCCTAACTTATAAAGCCCTTAATGGTATGGCTCCTTCTTATCTGCAAGAACTCATGGTTCCCTACCATCCAACCAGAGCTCTGCGCTCCCAAAAATTCAAGCTACTGGTGGTCCCCAAGGTCTCCAGAAGTAGATTGGGAGGTCGACCTTTCAGTTATCAAGCTCCCCTTCTGTGGAACCATCTTCCCAGTTCAGTTCGGAGGGGCAGACACGCTCTCTTTATTCAAGAGTAAGTTGAAATCTTTTCTCTTTGATAAGGCCTATAGTTAAAAATGTTGCCGCTGCCAGGCCTTCACTCGCATGTGCAGCCTAATCAGGCTTGATACTGGAATGTCTGGCTTTGAATATTGTATTTGTTATGTTTGTTTTGAATGTGGCTACTGCCAGGCCTCCTACTTTTTACCTCTTTTTTCAACCCAGCCGGTCAAGGCGGATGGCCGTCGTCTATGAGCTATGGCTTCGCTCGAGGTTTCTGCCCGTTAAAGGGAAGTTTTTCCTCACCTATGTCACCGCAGTGATTGCTCTTAGGGGTCTCTGTTGGGTTCTATAAATTTGAGAGCGTGGCCTAAACCCACTCTTTTCTGTAGAGTGCCTTGAGATAACCTGTGTTGTGATTTGGCGCTATATAAATAAAATTGAATTGAATTGAATAGTAGGCTTTTCCTGACATTTTTGTAGTCACATCTTACAGCACAAGCCATGGTCCGCAGAGAGCTTCCAAAGCATCAGAGGGATCTCATTGTTCAAAGGTATCAGTCAGGAGAATGGTACAAAAGAATTTCCAAGGCATTAAATATACCATGGAACACAGTGAAGTCAGTCATCATCAAGCGGAGAAAATATGGCACAACAGTGACATTACCAAGAACTGGACGTCCCTCCAAAATTGATGAAAAGACAAGAAGAAAACTGGTCATGGAGGCTGCCAAGAGACCGACAGCAACATTGAAGGAGCTGCAGGAATTTCTGGCAAGTACTGGCTGTTTAGTACATATGACAACAATCTCCCATCTTTTTCATATGTCTGGGCTATGGGGTAGGGTGACAAGATGAAAGCCTTATCTTACGAAGAAAAACATCCAAGCCTGGCTACATTTTGCAAAAACACATTTGAAATCTCCCAAAAGCATGTGAGAAAATGTGTTATGGTCCGATGAAACCAAGGTTGAACTTTTTGGCCATAATTCCAAAAGGTATATTGGGCACAAACAAAACACTGCTCATCACCAAAAGAACACCATACCTACAGTGAAGCATGGTGATGGCAGCATCATGCTTTGGGCCTGTTTTTGTTCAGCTGGAATTGGGGCCTTAGTCAAGATGGAGGGAATTATGAACATTTCCAAATACTAGTCAGTGTTGGCACAAAACCTTCAGGTTTCTGCTAGAAAGCTGAAGAGGGAGAGGAACGTCATCTTTCAGCATGACAATGACTCAAAGCACACATCCACATCAACAAAAGAATGGCTTCAGCAGAAGAAGATTAAGGTTTTGGAATGGCCCAGCCAGAGTCCAGATCTGAATCCAATCAAACATCTGTGGGGTGATCTGAAGAGGGCTGTGCACAGGAGATGCCCTTGCAATATGACAGATTGATGCAGACTGCTGTAATAAAAGCCAAAGGTGCTGCAACAAAGTATTAGTTTAAGGGTGTGCATATGTATGCAACCAAGTTATTTTGTTTTTTATTTTTTATTTTTCCCCTTAAAAGATTTCAGTTTTTTTCAGTAGGGTTGTACAGGTTATAGGTCACATTAATGGTGGAAAAAGTTTTGAAATGAATTATCTTGGTCTCATTTTTTTACATCACAAAAACCTGGCATTTGAACAGGGGTGTGTAGACTTTTTATATCCACTGTATAGAGTTCAATGGTTCCTGCTCTTTGTCCTCCATTACAACGGAGAGGATTGCAAAAATACACCTTTTTCATATTGGTCCTGAACAGTTTTCATATTTACAAGAACAGACACCATGTGTTTGTGTGGGCAGGCTGCACTTTTGAGAGTTTCATTTAGTGCCACACAAAGGCACTAAATATGCTTTAAGTTGGCTGTCACAAAAAAAGAACAGATGCGAGTTGAACCGGGAGGTATAGATTGCTCCTCGCCAATAGGACAGGCTGGTATCCTCTCTGCAGCAGCTGGGGGATGGTCAGAGTTGCTGCAGGCTCCGGGAGTTTTTTCCGTTTCTTCCAGCTTCTCCTGGGCCCACAGTGCTTTCATTTTGCACGGGTCTCTAGAGGAGGAGTGCAACAGAGAAAGGGGAAGCTCCATGGGCCGACGTAGATTACAGGTGAGTCTAGGGGTGTCAAACATACAACCAGTAGGCCTAAACTGGCCCGTTAATTTGGAGGGTGTGGTGAGTCTGTTTAGGTATTTAGGATTGATGACTGATGTGGAAATGTATGTAAATTTAAAATAATTTCTAGATCTTGACAAGCTGTTTCTAATCATAACGTAAAATACTATATTTTTAATGACTAAACTTCACTATTTGCACAGTGGTACAGGGGTTAGCACTGTTACCTAACTTAACAGCTAGAAGGTTCCAGGTTTGAATCCCCAGGGTGGCAGAGGTGGGAATGGGAACCTTCCTGTGTGGAGTTTGCATGTTCTCCCTGTGCTGTGTGAGTTTACTTCAGGTGGACTGGTTTCCTCCCACAATCCAAAGACATGCATGTTAGGTTGATTGGTGATTCTAAATGGTCCCTAAGTATCTGTTTCTCTCTTAGAATAGAGGGTTAGTACTAGTTGGGTGGTTTTTGAAACTAGAAAAGTGCTATAAAAGTACAGGTCCTTATTTTTGCAGTCAGTTTTAGAGATGTAACAGATGTTTTTATTGTGCTACAAGTTTTCGTCTTATGTTACATGACTGTGAACCTCTGTAGCACCAGTGCTATGAGCAAAAAGATTTAACGTACAGCCCTGCATCCAGTAGTTTTTGTTTTTCCCTAATCCTGCTAACAGACTGTAACAATCACATTACCTCCTCAGTAATGGCAGATATCTCTCTTGTATCTGTGCAGCCCTTCTTGTGAGAGTAGTTATTACTATATTAATGAGCAAATTTCTTCTTGGCATTTTCAAGTGGACTTGATGTTCCCAAACATAGTCTCTGACAGTGCGAAGGACCTGATCGCAAAGCTGCTCCGGCACAATCCCATGGACCGTCTCCCACTAGAGAGTGCCATCAACCACCCATGGATGAAAGCCAACTCTCACCGTTTCTTGCCTCCGGTCTTCCCCACAAAGAAATCATGAGCCCACCCATTCTATCAGCCCTCTATCCTCGCAGGGATGGGCAACTATGTGCCATGGAGGGCCATTCCACTGCTGGTTTTCTGTTCCACCCAGTATTCTTTAGCAGTTGCTTTCTCTAATTAGCAATCTCTGAAGCTCATCAATGCAAACACCTGCTGAAGAGACTCAGTGGAACAAAAAATCTGCAGTGGAATAGCCCTCACTGCCTATCCCTTTATCTCTAGCCTTGAGTGTTTTGGGTTTCCTACCATGGGATTTAAACTGCCATTATTCTAATACATTTTATACAAGTATACACTACCGTTCAAAAGTTTGGGGTCACCCAGACAATTATTTTGTGTTTTCCATGAAAAGTCACACTTATTTACCACCATGAGTTGTAAAATGAATAGAAAATATAGTCAAGACATTGACAAGGTTAGAAATAATGATTTGTATTTGAAATAATAATTTTTTCCAGATACTCAACCTGCTCAAAGGAAGGTCAGTTTTATAGCTTCTCTAACCAGCTAAACTGTTTTCAGCTGTGCTAACATGATTGCACAAGGGTTTTCTAATCATCCATTAGCCCTCTGACGCAATGAGCAAACACATTGTACCATTAGAACACTGGAGTGATAGTTGCTGGAAATGGGCCTCTATACACCTATGTAGATATTACACCAAAAACCAGACATTTGAAGCTAGAATAGTCATTTACCACATTAGCAATGTATATTAGATATTAGAGTGTATTTCTGATTAGTTTAAAGTTATCTTCATTGAAAAAAACAGTGCTTTTCTTTCAAAAATAAGGAAATTTCTAAGTGACCCCAAACTTTTGAACGGTAGTGTATATTAGAGGGTTTTAGTTTATCCAAAAGAAGCAAACACCTGGGATGACCATGGAGTACATTATTTTTTTAATAGAATTTAACCCTCCCTTTTGTACAGTGATGTGAAAAAGTGTTTGCCCCCTTCCTGATTTCTCATTTCTTTGTATGTTTGTCACACTGAAATGTTTCAGATCATCAAACAAATTTAACTATTAGACAAAGATAACACAAGTAAACACAAAATGCAGTTTTTAAATGAAAGTGTTTATTATTAAGTCGGATTCAGGTCAGGACTTTGACTAGGCCACTCCAAAGTCTTCATTTTGTTTTTCTTAAGCCATTCAGAGGTGGACTTGCTGGTGTGTTTTGGATCATTGTCCTGCTACAGAACCCAAGTGCACTTCAGCTTGAGGTCACGAACAGATGGCCGGACATTCTTCTTCAGAATTTTTTGGTAGACAGCAGAATTCATGGTTCCATTTACCACAGCAAGTATTCCAGCTCCTGAATCAGCAAAACAGCCCCAGACCATCACGACATCTCAGGTGAGTGGGAGGTGAATTAAGGCCTTTGAGCTTTAAAGACATCATGGCTGGGTTTGTGTTTTCATTGTTTCAGTGGAGAAAGTGGCATGTGCTGCTCCTATTTCCCTTTGCTGTGTGAAAAGTGATGACGATCCATCTGCTGTTTGTAGAAGATGAAGGCAAATGGGTCCTACTGTCCTTTCTGCCACCATATTTTACTGTTGGTATGATGTTTCTTTTCTGAAATGTTGTGTTACTTTTACACCGGATGTAATGGGATACACACCTTCTAAAAAGTTCAATTTTTGTCTCATCAATCCACAGAGTATTTTCCCAAAAGTCTTGGGGATCATTGAGTTGTTTTCTGGCAAAACTGAAATGAGCCTTTATGTTCTTTTTGCTCAGCTGTGGTTTTCGTCTTGGAACTCTGACTTGCAGGCCATTTTTGCCCAGTCTCTTTCTTATGGTGGAGTCATGAACACTGACCTTAACTGAGGCAAGTGAGGCCTGCAGTTCTTTGGATGTTGTTGTGGGGTCTTTTGTGACCTCTTGGATGAGTCGTCGCTGCACTGTTGGAGTAATTTTGGTTGGCTAGCCACTCCTGGGAAGGTTCACCGCTGTTCCATGTTTTCACCATTTGTGGAGAATGGTAAATGGCATTCACTTTATTAGCGCTTTTCTTCTCATCTAGGATGACCAAAGCGCTTCACAGATCCTGCAATCCACCCATTCACACACATTCACACACTTATGGCGGCAGAGCTGCCATACACACAGGTGCTAACCAGGCCACCAGAAGCAACTGGGGGTTCAGTGTCTTGCTCAAGGACACTTCGACAAGCGGACAGCAGACAGAGCGGGAGTCGAGCCCATGACCCTCCGATCACTAGTCGGTCACACTACACCTGCATCACCGCCGCCCCCCAGCTCTCACGTTTGCTCGAGTCCCAAAGCTTTAGAAATGGCATTATAACCTTTTCCAGACTCATAGATCTCAATTACTTTGTTTCCCATTTGTTCCTGAATTTCTTTGGATCACAGCATGATGTCTAGCTTTTGAGGATCTTTTGGTCTACTTCACTTTGTCAGGCAGGTCCTATCTAAGTGATTTTTTGATTGAGAACAAGTGTGGCAATAATCAGGCCTGGGTGTGGCTAGAGAAATTGAACTCACCTTTCCAAAGATGTGATAAACCACAGATAATTTATGGTTTAATGGGAAGCAGGGGCAGATCACTTTTTCACACAGGGCCATGTAGGCCCCCTTAATAATAAACACCATTTAAAAACTGCATGTTGTGTTTAGTTATCTTTGTCTAATATTTAAATTTGTTTGATGATCTGAAACATTTCAGTGTGACAAGCTTACAAAAAAATGAGAAATCAGGAAGGGGGCAAACACTTTTTTCACACCACTGTATTTATACACCCATTTTCATTATTACCTCCGCCAAGGAGGTTATGTAATCGGGGTGGTTTGTTTGTTTGTCTGTCTGTCTGTTAGCAGGATTACCAAAAACTACTGTACAGATTTGGATGAAATTTTCATCAGAGGTAGCCCTTCAGCCAAAGATGAACCCATTAAATTTTGGTCATGATCTGACAGTGCATATTTCCACCAAGGACTTTGTTTGTATTTGTGCAGCAGGATTACACAAAAACTATTGCATGGATTTGGATGAAATTTTTACCAGAGATGGTCCTTGGGCTAGAGAGGAACCCATTACATTGTGGTGATAATCCCAGAATGCATAACTCCGCCAAGGCTCTTATCTTCTCACAGTGTGTTAGCAAGAATCTTCCATACCTACTGTATAGACTTTGCAATTTTCACCAGAAGTGGCTCATGGCCTACACACAAACCCATTACATTCTGGAGGGGATTCATGAAGAACAGAAGGAGTCTTGGCAGAGGTATGCACTTTCTGAGTGCTTTTCTAGTTGTACAGTGTAATGTCATTTAAGTGCAGTTGCCTTGTTTTAATTTTTTTTCTATATCTGATGGTGCTGACACCAAAGTACTACTGTTTGCCTGAAGCTGAGTGCACTCTTTAAAGCAATGGTTCCCAGCCTTTTTCAATGGTCAAGTCATCAGCCCACATCCCCCTGCTCCCCCTGGCCACACACATGCACTAAAAGAATAATGCGATTCATTGCAAATCTTTATATATGGACCAGGAATATGTTTTAAGTGGGTTTTTACAGACTTTTAATTATCCATTTCGACCATTTTTTAATGTAACATGCACAAGGACAGTTGCCCCCCCCCCCCCACCACCACTTTCTTAAAATCTCTAGTGCCCCAAGACCCCAGGCTGGGAGCCACTTCTTTAAAGGTTTCTGGTAAAGTGTTATGATAGCATGTTTCAATTTCTTAAGTTTTCCAGTAAAAATATATAAAAGATGTTTGTGATTTTGACTAAGTAATTGTCGCTACATGGGAAACTGAGGTAGGTGCATGTAGAGGGTCATCTGTAATGAATTTAACTTTTATAGTTTAAGGATTATATTGGAGCTTATTGCGAAGGTGTCTGTTTAAGATTATAGTTTTTCTGATGGGATTCAGTAGTCCAGTAAAGTTGGCAAGATAGTCACAGATTCTGACTTCTCAAAACAACTCATGAACAAAATGTTAAAACACAAACCACACTAATCTAGTACTTTGGTAAAGTGAACAAGGAGCTACAGGCATCACCAACTGGCAGACTCCGGTCCGGATCTGGACCCCAAGAGTCCTCCGTTTGGACCCCAAAGCCTTTTGATACACTATGGGGGAAAGGGAGACTGTTTTGTTTTGGTGGGAAAAAAAGCGGAACTGAACTGCTGTATTGGTGACCACCCGGACAGATCATGGCGCGAGCCCTTGAGCGCAATCCTGCTGCACACTCTCCCCTCCGCTGTCCCACGAATGCCACTCTCTGCCGAGACTCTGTGGCTCCAACTGCTTCAGAGCGTATGCAGAGGGTTGCAAAATCATGGTTCACTGCCCCCCCCCACATACACACACATACAAACAGATACCTCCAGACACTCATAGGCTTAAAGAAAACTTCACAACTGCATAGAAATAGAGAAGCCACACCAAGGCCAGAGGCTGTTTTCTGACATGTGATTAGCAATAACTCCTTAAAGTTAACAACTTGACTTTTGTTGCACGCGCGCACATACACACACAAGCACAAAACATGCACAATTTACACACACAGACACTCAGGTACATTTAAGAGGTTTTCTGCCCCGTGGTTGTCCTTGGGCAATATCATCACAGAAAGAATCAATAGAACCATCGCTCAGAGTGAATGGAAAGAAGGAGCGAGAGAGAGAGCTGGAAAGACATTGAGAAATATATGGGGGAGAGGGAGTGTAATAGATGTGATGTAAAGGAGAAGGAGGGGGGGGAAGTAAGAGTGAGGGAGTGCAAAAGAGTGTTGCATTATAGAGAAAGTGAGAGCAGGAGAGTATCATGGAAAGATACGAGGAGTAAGGAGCTGGCAGGAGTGTTTGTGGCAAAAGAGCACAAAGGGAAGCTTGAGACAAAGTAACAAGGATGGATGAAGGAAGCAAGAAAAACAACAAAAAAGATGAGTGGGCAAATGAAGAATGTGACTGAAAGGGAAAAAGGTAAGGGAAAAAAAAGAAAATTTAGCCATTTCAATACACAGAAAAGCAGGTGGTAGGGAGAGAGGAATAGTGAAAGGAGAGGAAATTAAAATGGAAAGAGTGTGCAAATGAAGATAAAAGGAGAGAAAGAGGGAGATGTGAAGTGGAAAAAGAATGATTAAGTGTTTGAGCGAGCCAGTGATTAAGTGAGACAAAGAGTGACCCTGCAATCAAGTTTTGTCAGATTTGTGGTGTACTGTACATGAGTGACAATTATGTCTGATGATCAAAGCGTAATTGCTCTTGTCAACATGGACAATCAGACTTGGAGATAACTTTCTACAGTATCTGATCTTCAATGCCACACAGTAAAGAAGAAAGTAAAAGCCACCTGCAGATTTGGTTCATCCAGTCAGGTAGTTTACAGTTCCAAAGGGGAATATTTTTCGCTGTACTTTCCCTGATGACCCCAAAATGCCATGAACAAGCCATGAATGCTATAACTTTTAAAACCTTAACCCTTTGTAGGTTTATGTAAAGACCAAAAGTGTCATGAATCTGTGTGAGCACTCCACCATCTTGCAGTATATTACTCTTTGGTTGGTTGCATTCAAGATTCAAGACTTCTTTATTGTGGGAAGAAACTTATGTGCATAACTTTCTCATCAGGAGCCTGGGAGGTTAATTGGCGGCAGCTGGGTGACCACCCTCACCTTCAGGTGATCACAGGCTCATGGCTATTTAAGCCTCAGCTAGAGAGCTGATCATCATGGGACTGTCATGTGGTAAACCTTCTCTTCACAACCTCCAGGACAGAAAGCTGTATTCTTGCAATCTGTATGTTGACTCCTGCTCATCACCAAACCACTGCTCCCCTGTCTCCCCAGCTTAAACCTTACTTCCCTGTCAAACCTGTCACCTACCCTCTCTGGCTCTGGCATGCTCACAAAGCAACCTACCCCCTCTTGGTTCCGCTTCTCCTTCCACTGTATTCCATATTCTCTCTCCTCTGGATAAACCAAGTAAGGAATTCAACAAATCTTGAAATCAATTACTAACCCTCCTCACCTCAGGACTCTATGCCTTGGCATACCCTTCAAATGGAAAACCCCACCTGGACCCTTTTGCTTTTGTTAAAACATTGTCTGCAGAAACAGCTGTCACATTGTTCAAAGATGGCTGCTAATGGTGCTTATGTATAGAAATACCTAAAATATCAAATTGTTCAGCTATAATGCATTGTTTACTTGGCTCTGTTGTGTATAGTTTAGACTTTTATTTGTGAGGTACGGGTGGCGGATCCACCTTCCGGTTCCACCACCACCCGTGGCTATAAGAGGGCAGTGGGCAGGAGGGGTGGTCTCTTTGCCACCTCTTCTGCCCGACGGCTGCATCTGTGTGGTATAGTGCCTCATTAATAAACATGTGTGCAGCTCGACACCTGGCCTCATCCTTGGCTCCATATACAGACATAACATTTGGCAATGAGGATAAAAGTGGATTAAAACAAGATATGGAAGCGTGTGGGTTTGAAATTCGGCTGGTTTTGGAGCCCCCTGACAAGCCACCGGTCCCATGGCCGAGGTAGTGCGCCATTTTCTGGACGTACATTGTGGCGCTGGACCTTTGGAAGCTGGAGAGGTGGAAGGCACGTGAGTTGTTGGTGCACAATTTTGCAGTGAAGGAACAGTGTGTTCTAAGCACACTGGGTGACTGTGATAGTTTTGATGAAGGGATTGAGCTAATGGCGCTCTATTTTCGCACCCTGGAAAACATCATGGTTGGCAAGATTTGGTTTTGACAGCGCCACCAACGGGTGGGCGAGTCTATTCAGCAGTTCGTGACAGACTGGGAGCTGTTGGTCAGCAGGTGCCAGCTTGGACTATTGGAGAAAGGAATGATTCGTGACCAGTTGACAGAATATATCAACAGTGCTACGATCTGGTCGGGGCTGCTTATGTTTTCGGGTGAATTGGTACTGCCCACTGCCATCGAGTTAGCTCAACTGCTGGAAGCTGCGGACGAACTGTCACGAGAGCTAAGAGAGAACTTGTCACACCAGCATGTGGGATCACCATCAATCGCATATGCAGTGGACCCGGTCAGCGTGGGAAGCATGGAGGACAACACCAGTGCTGTGAATGAGAGGTCCACCCCGGGAAAGCCCAAAGGTGAGGGCTGTGGTTCCACAAAGCACCGTTTCAAAGCTAAAGGTTATTCGGCAAGAGCGGAGTGCTGCAGTATGTGTGGCCACTTGCTTCATGTCACCAGGATATGCCACAGATCCAAGCGAGGAGGTCCGTGGCACAAAGAGGACTCTCATACCCTCACGGTTATCCATGCTGTGTCCCTGTACATCGGCGGACACACGTACTGCTTGGTGGAGTTGGACAGGCTGGAAGTGGTTTTATGGATCAACACGGGAGAGGTGGGCTCCGTGCTGGATGGGACGACCGTGAGATGTTTTTCCCCGCACGTCAGAATTGAGAGTGACCCGGCACCGCTTTATGATTGTGAAGGAGGACGGCTGGCCACGGTGGAAACATTGGAACTGATGACTCGGTGCGAATCGGCCAAGACTTGGAACCGTTCGATCCTGGGCATGGTAGATGGCGCAGTGTGGAATGAGGAACTGCCTGGCACCCTGGAGAGTGAGCAAGACCAATATCACCCAGGGCCATCACAGGAGGGTTCCTGTGCCTGAGCCCAAGTAGCCCTGGACGAGGGAAGTGGGTGGCACGGCGGGATGCCTGTGACGGCCGGTGGCGCCGAGTGGCTGGCTCCATCTGTTCCCGGATTTCAGCTGGAAGGTTCCGGTGAACAAGGGGTCACAACGGTGATGGCGGCGGCGAAGTTAAAAGAGGTTGGGCAGGACCATCTGGCATGGTAGAATGACGTGACAAGCAGAAACACTGCAGGCCGAACAAAACCCCTCTGGGAGCCGCGGACTGGATTCGGGCTCGGGGGGTGGTGAAACCATAGCAGTTACGGACCAAATGCCAGGTGGAGGAGCACCAGGGATGGCTGCATGTCGTGGCCAGACAGGAGGACGCTTCTCTCCAGCTGTCGGATGGTTTGTGGGGGCACCTGAATGAGCTGCGGCATGCCCGGGAGGAGACTATGAGTGGTGGGCCTGGACGAAGGAAATATTTGATGGTGAGGAAGAGGAGGCACACCGGTGCCGAGATGACTTGCTGCGGCCCGAGAGGCAAGCCGCTTCCAGGGGCGGACTGATGAAGGGACGGTCCACGGGGCCCACGGGCTTATCTGTCTTCCAGCCGTTTTATAGGTTGACGGTTGCATGTATGTTTGAATCGGTTATGTGTGTTATATTCTGATGGTTGGTTTCTGATTTGATATGTATATACATATAGATGCCAAAAACATGCAGGTTAGGTTAATTGGAGACTCTAAAGTGGCCCTAGGTGTGAATGTGTGTGTGAATGGTTAAGGGATAGCGCCGTATCGTGGCTGCTTCATCCATCCAGGTGGTGGATGACCCTCAATTTCCCCTCTGGGGATCAATAAAGTATACTAAATCTAAAAAAAAATCTAAAAAAAAATATATGTTTGTGGGGATTAATTTGATGTTATGTTTAGTTTTAGTTATTTAAGTGTGACTGTGTTAGGCCATTGCTTAGTTAATATTAATGTGTGACTCGGGTCCAGATTGGGGTGGGTCTGAATTGTATGTGTGGGTTTTGGCTTTTGTGAAGCGGGGGGGGGGGGGGGGGGGTGTTAGACTTTTATTTGTGAGGTACGGGTGGCAGCTCCACCTTCCGGTTCCACCACCACCCGTGGCTATAAAAGGGCAGTGGGCAGGACGGGCGGTCTCTTTGCCACCTCTTCTGCCAGGCCGCTGCATCTGTGTGGTATAGTGCCTCATTAATAAACATGTGTTCAGTTCAACATCTGGCCTCATCCTTGGCTCTATATACAGACATAACAGGCTCCTGTCACTACTTTAAACAAAAAAGAGATTGCACTCAACAGAGATGAAGACCTCTCTATCAACAGTTCTGAGTAGCCCATCTCTATCCCATTTTCCAAAATATTGGAACAGACATGTACAGTGCATTCGGAAAGTATTCACAGCGCTTCACTTCATTCTATATTTTGTTATGTTACAGCCTTATTCCAAAGTGGATTACATTCGTTTTTTTCCCTCAAACTTCTGCACACAATACCCATAATAACAATGTGAAAAAAAGGTTTTTGAGATCTTTGCAAATATATTAAAAATAAATTTTAAAAAAAATCACATGTACATAAGTATTGACAGCCTTTGCCATGAAGCACAAAACTGAGCTCAGGTGCTTCCTGTTTCCACTGATCATCCTTGAGATGTTTCTACAGCTTAATTGGAGTCCACCTGTGGTAAATTCAGCTGATTGGAAATGAGTTGGAAAGGCACACACCTGTCTATATAAGGTCCCACAGTTGACAGTGCATGTCAGAGCACACATCCAGCATAAAGTCAAAGGAATTGTCTGTAGACCTCTAAGACAGCATTGCCTGAAGGCACAAATCTGGGGAAGGGTACAGAAAAATTTCTGCTGCTTTGAAGGTCCCAGTGAGCACAGTGGCCTCCTTCATCCGTAAATGGAAGAAGTTCAGAACCACCAGGACTCTTCCTAGAGCTGGCCAGCCATTTAAACTGAGCGACTGGGGGAGAAGGGCCTTAGTCAGGGAGGTGACCAAGAACCCGATGGTCATTCTATCAGAGCTCCAACGTTCCTCTGTGGAGAGAGGAGAACCTTCCAGAAGGACAACCATCTCTGCAGCAATCCACCAATCAGGCCTGTATGGTAGAGTGGCCAGATGGAAGCCACTCCTTAGTAAAAGGCACATGGCAGCCCACCTGGAATTTGCCAAAAAGGCATCTGAAGGACTCTCAGACCATGAGAAACAAAATTCTCTGGTCTGATGAGACAAAGATCGAACTCTGTGGCATGAATGCTTGGCATCATGTTTGGAGGAAACCAGGCACTGTTCATCACCAGACCAATACCATCCCTACAGTGAAGCATGGTGGTGGCAGCATCATGCTGTGGGGATGTTTTTCAGCAGCAGGAACTGGGACACTAGTTCAGGATAGAGGGAAAAATGAATGTAGCAATGTACAGAGACATCCTGAATGAAAAGCTGCTCCAGAGTGCTCTTGACCTCAGACTGGGGCGACGGTTCATCTTTCAGCAAGACAACAACCCGAAGCACACAGCCAAGATATCAAAGGAGTGGCTTCGGGACAACTCTGTGAATGTCCTTGAGTGCCCCAGCCAGAGCCCAGACTTGAATCCAATTGGACACATCTGGAGAGATCTAAAAATGGCTGTGTACCGACGCTTCCCATCCAACCTGATGGAGCTTGAGAGGTGCTGCAAAGGGGAATGGGCCAAACTGCCCAAAGATAGGTGTGTCAAGCTTGTGGCATCATATTCAAAAAGACTTGAGGCTGTAATTGCTGCCAAAGGTGCATCAACAAAGTATTGAGCAAAGGCTGTGAATACTTATGTACATGTGATTTCTTAGTTTTTTATTTTTAATAAATTTGCAAAAATCTCTAAAAAGCGTTTTTCATGTTGTCATTATGGGGTATTGTGTGTAGAATTTTGATGAAAAAAATGAATTTAATCCATTTTGGAATAAGGCTGTAACATAACAAAATGTGGAAAAAGTTTAGTGCTTTGAATACTTTCTGGATGCACTGTATAATTCAAGTATGCATGTGCATCACTAGCATACTGTATGTCCACGTTGGCTTCCCAGACTCATAACCTTGATACTCTGATCTTTGTCCTTTTAACCTTAAAACCATATCCAAAGCTGAAGGTACAGAAGTCAAGCTCTGTATAAAGACTGGTGACCATAGCGCTTGTAATATACAGTATAATAGACCAATCAGATGTTGGGCTTTTATGACCCTGTGGTCTTTATCTTTGATCTTTTGATTCCAAAATATTCAGTAAGTGCTAGCTTCAAAGTCAGCCTGTGTGCAAAGTTTGACCCTAGCTTCATCAGTTCCCAAGTTTGTGTGGACGGAAAGATGGACGTATGGGGGTGATAAGATAAGACACTTTATTGATCCTTGAGGGGGGACTTGATACAGCAGCAACTGTTGATAAAGGCAGAAAAAGACTCAAAAGGAAATGTGTAAAATATGGCAAAAATGTTTTATCAAATATTAGCATAATTTATAGACACATAACCATGCCTGTATTACAGACAAACCTGTTTAAATTGTCCCTTGAATGTGCGAAAGAAGAGCAGGTAAAACTGATGATGATGGTCTAGTGGTTTTGCGGGGTAGTGAGATGGTCATTATACAGCCTCACGGCAGATGGGATGATTGCACCTTGGCTGAATCGACCGCTCACTGAAAGAGCTTCTCGTGGCCCCCATGGTGTTGTAAAAGGGGTGAGGGGGGCTGCTAAAGATGGAGGACAGCTTGGCTAGCGTCTTGCGCCCTCCCACCCTCTCTGAGGAGCCCAAAGGACACCACACCACATAGATGAAAAACTTACTGCGTCTCCTCTTGTCCCTCTGTGATTCCTCCACCCAGGGGAGCAGGGCTACTGGTCAACGGCACAGTTTTCTGTGTCTTGATAAAGCTGCAAGAAGCTCCAGCAATATTATAGCACAGGAGTAGGAGGAGAAAGACAGCATGGATGTGTTTCTGTGGCACTATAATTATATTGGCCAGTAGCAGCCAGGAACAAGAGACTGCCTGTCGTCAACTTCATTAACAAGTCCCATGTTAGCACAGTGATAAATGGCCTACATGGGAAGGAGGCTGATTAGATTGAAATAGATCATAGAAGACATAGATTAGCTCATATTAGCCTCAAACAGGACCTCCCATGACTACCGGGCTGGCCTGTGCTCCTGCTCTGAGGTGAGCATGGACGCCCCATTGACCCTCCCCACCTCTTCCTCCTGCTCTCACCTACTCTGCACGTTGCAAAGTGCTTCGAATGCTTTGGGAGAGGCATAGTGGCCTATATTAATGTAATCCGCTGCTCCTAGCACTGCCAGCTCAGCACAGTACAGCCTCCCTTATGACAATGGGAGTAATGGGCACAGCTCTTACCTATTATCAAGGCTCCCTCTTAGCCGGGGGGGCATTAACCTGTGAAACTCAACATGTACATCTTCCTCACCATGGCAGTCTGCTGCAGCTGGAGTTTTTCTCTGACCAAAAAGCGAAGGAGCAGATCTGCTGGTGTTTAATAAAGGCTGCATCGATACTGTTGTTCCAGGGGACTTTCTGTTTTGGAGAAAGAATATCAGGAATATCTATTTTCCCCCCACTGCTATGAAAATTGTAAATGAAAAACCATTGCAAGGTATAGCTAATCTTTCTACCCAGTAAATGAGCAGAAAATGTAATTAGCCCACGTATCCCTTAGGCATGAAATGAAAACAGGCAAATATTTGTTCACACATATCGGGTTGATCAAAGATAGCTTGCTCTGGACTTGTTTAGATCTTAAAGATACAAAGTGAAAGAGCTCTAAATCGCAGCTTTAGAAAGTTTTATCAATCTACAAAGATTGTATGGAAATGGACAAAAAATTGCAAATCAAAGACTTGAATGTGATGATGAAATGAAGCACATGGTGATGCAATGAAGAAATTGAGCTTCTTGAGAAGTATAAGGCAAAAAACTTTAATCAGCAAAACATTTTTCTAAAAGACTGCATTTTCGACAAAGTTGACTTTGAATTGCAGTGCATGATGGAAGATGACATGTTTATATTTGGCCCCGTTTGTTTCACAAATGCTTCCTCAGGAACTGAAGTGCAGAAACTGGTTAACAAATGTCATGCGTCATGTATCATTGTCAAATTAATTCTGAATGTCTGCTTTAATTATCCCACATAAATGAAACTGTGCATGCTTGAAAAGGATGGGCTTAGCTTTCATCTTCCACAGACGGTCTGTAGTGCATGTGCATCTCTAAATTAAGATCACGTTTTCCATAAACCTCATTACATACTGCAAAGTAGCGTTGCAGCTTGTCACTTTTTCCTCCCCGTGCCAAGCGTTGCTCTGTGCCTGTTTTTAAAGCTTTTTGTTAAGAGGATAAATATGTCAAAATTCATTCTTGAGCTTTTTTATTCAATCCCTCATCTGCTATCCTGTGATATCCAGCTTCTGCCACTTCCATTTTTTGCGATGTATGACAGCCTTACCAATAACAAATATCTATGAAGTGGCAAAATTTCTGAAATGTTTTGTGGCTTTAAATGTATTGTCATGATGTGTTTTTAAGTCACACTGGCATTGTCTCATAAAGGTAATTTTGTCAGCAGATAGGTGCCTGATTTCATTTCTGACAAGAGAAAAACATCAGCATTGGGTTGCCAGCAGGAATTTGTCCATTGCTCATTGGCTGCAAATGCGGATTCATTTCAAAAGCTGAAAAACTAAACCATAATCAGAAAATTATGGTTTTGGAAGTGTGTTTTGGAAATCAAGTTTTGGTTTTCACAGGTTTATGTGCAAGTGACCATTGCCTGTTCATCCTTCCTAGACAAAGGCAGACTTACCATTAGGCAAAGGTAGGTGACTGCCTTAGGCCCCGATCTGCTGAGGGCCCCAATCTACTAGGAGCCCCATATATTTTTTTTAAATGTTTAAAATATTTAACATGATGTCTGACAAAATAAAGAAACACCAGTGTTTACATAAATGGCAAATCAAATCACAAACGTAACATCCTCCCCCCTTCTCCTCAGACTGTTGGATTCTTCCATGTTGTCTCTGAGACATGCGCATATCTTTGGTTACATTGTAAACAAACCATACAGCATGATGAATAGTGGCAAAATGAAACCAAGTTGTCCAAGTGGTGCAGAGAAATGGAGAAAAGGGGAAGAGCACAGAAAATTTGTATCAAAACAACCTTTTGCACTTTAACCTGGGAGGAGACTAATCCTCCCAAGGAGCAGATAGCAACGCTGCTTGTACGAGCACACATGATGCTAATGACGAGCACCTGTTGTTAATGAGGAGGCAGCGGTGATGCCTGCTGCTGACAGTACAGGTAAACAACAAAGTTTTTTTTACTATTTTTTGTAAATGCAAGATTTGCAGAAACCAAGGCTCAGAAGGTTAAATTTAAATATGAACAACTGTGCTCACCAGGCATGCGCAGGATATCTGCAGCCTCAGCAGATGACATTACATGAGATTAAATATAGTTTGCTTGTTTTATTAAGATCCCCATTAGCACTTGTATAAAACATTGGCTATTCTTCATGGGGTCTAACATATATACGAGGCATCCAGAAAGTATTCACAGCACTTCACTTTTCCCACATTTTGTTATGCTACAGCCTTATTCCAAAATGAATTAAATTCATTTTTTTACTCAAAGTTCTACACACAATACTCTATAATGACAATGTGAAATAATGTTTTTTTGAGTTTTTTTTCCAATTTATTGAAAATAAAAAGCTAAGAAATCACAGGTACATAAGTGTTCACAGCCTTTGCTCAATACTTTGTTGATGCACCTTTGGCAGCAATTACAGCCTCAGGTCTTTTTGAATATGATGCCACAAGCTTGGCACACCTATCTTTGTCCAGTTTCACCCATTCCTCTTTGCAGCACCTCTCAAGCGTCATCAGGTTGGATGGGAAGCATTAGTGCACAGCCATTTTCAGATTTCTCCAGAGATGTTCAATTGGATTCAAGTCTGGGCTCTGGCTGGGGCACTCAAGAACATTCACAGAGTTGTCCTGAAGCCACTCCTTTGATATCTTGGCTGTGTGCTTAGGGTCGTTGTCCTGCTGAAAGATGAACCGTCACCCCAGTCTGAGGTCAATGTGGTGATCCGAGCGTTGAGTTTATCCATGCCGGGGCCACTCAGTATTCTCCCTTTTTTCTCCTTCATTTCTGCATAGTTTATTATTGGTGCTCCCAGGGCTTTTACTGTGACAGTGCCGTGGCCGAACTTCCGGCTGTCAAAGTCTAGCCGGCACTGTCACAGCTGATCATGATTTTGGTCATTACATTTCCTCCTCTCCTGTTTGGTTCATGGCTTTTTGTTATCAGTATTTAACCTCTTGCACTCCGGGATACCGTGGGCGGTCACGTCTCTGTGTACTAGTGCGCCCTCATGCGCACTAGGATGCACACTGTGCGTCCTAGAGCGCACTGGAAAAAAAAAAGCTGCTTTTCCGTTCTTCCACTACAGACACAGCCGCGAACAGAAAGCCAAAGGAGTGCTTTGATTGGTTTAGATTTGACTGACCTCTCATTCGACTAATAAGAGCCTTGAATTGGGTTTCTGAAACCTTGAAGAACCAATGACTGAAAACCTAGCAAGAAGGACCCGCCTACCAACGGCTGCGAATACAGCCAGCCAATTGAAGCAGAGAAGTTCGACGATTGAAAGTGTGCGTCCCGTGCGTAAAATCTGTTTTGTGTAAACCGCTGTGTGTGACGGTAGCGTTCGCCAGTGTTTTTTTCTTACTACTGTTCTTATTTGTTTTGAAAAATCATTTGCCAAAACCGCAATCATGGAAGCGCAAAACCGCAATAATGGAATCATGGTTTGACCGGGTCGCGTGACCAGAACCATGAGTCGTAACAAGCGGACCAGCGTCATGTTCGTCTGACAATGAGGAAGAGATGTTCGCCAGTGACACTGCTGTTGTGGACAGGTAAGTGTTATAAGCTAAATTATTCTTTATCACTGAAAATAGTAATCAAAATGACTTTTGACCAATCGGTAAATTACAACTGTGCGTCATCGCCACATGTCCGCGGCACGGACCAGACCATGCGCCGAGAACGCCCCCCCCCCCCCGCTATTCCTCTGTAGCGGATTGCAGATATATTGCAGATATTTTAGTACAACTGTGTGTAGTAGACTGCGGCGTGTGCCGCGGTCCGTCATGTGGCGATGGACGATGTCCGTCCTCTGTAGCAGGGGGGGGAGTTGTTATCCTCTACATTACAGATATTTTAGTATAATTTTTATTGCACTGTAGGTTATTTTTTCTTGTAAAAAAAGCCACACATTTTTTACGTGGCAAGCTTCTTTGTGTGTGGGGGGCTTGTTTGTTCATTCATTCATTCATGAATGAATAAAGTGTCTGAGTGTCACCTTTCATTAGAGCCCAAGATCAAGCTTCTATATTGAATCATTCAAAAGTTAGACGTTTTTCCAAACTGTGCCATTTGGCACAATTTGGCACAGTTCAAAAACGCCTGGGAACAACCTGACAAAAAAAGCTGTGTAATATATTCATTTTTTGTGGTATTGTTACAAAATTTTGACCTCAGCTGGATAACACTTGGTTCTACATTTCTGTTGCATTTTCCAGCCAGTATCTGACAGCTGTGTGTTATTTGCAAGCATTTGTATCCAAAAAAGCACCCAGGCGAACTTTATTTTCTTCAAGTTCAGTATGTTTAGATGACTGTTACTCAGTGGCAGGAGCACTTAGAGAGATTATGACTGTTTTGCCAAAAAATTCAAAGTGTTTTCTTTTAAATGAGACCAACCCCATGAAGATGCTGCAAAGGGTTGAAGAACAGCTTTTGATTTACTTTGGGTACGTTATTTTTAGGCGTTTTTAGGGAAATTGACCAGAGTGCAAGGGGTTAAGGGAGCAGCTGAGGCTCACTCCTTGCTGCGACTTACGTCTACCAGGACTGGAGTCCCTATTCCTGGCTCCAGTCATCCTTTCGTGTTTGGATCGTCCTCGCTTCCTTATTCGTAAGTGTTTATTCTATAGCGTCAGGTTCCGCCCTCGCTACGCTCTTGCATTGATGTTAGCGTTCTTTATTTTGTGTTATGTGTTATGTGTTTTGCTCCATGTGGCTCTTTATTTTGTTCTTTCTGTAAATAAACAAGCAATCTCTCTGTTGGCATCTGGCGCCTCATTTATGCCCTGAAAGGGGCAAACACAACAGTCAAGAGCGCTCTGGAGCAGGTTTTCATCCAGGATGTCTCTGTACATTGCTACATTCATCTTTTCCTCTATCCTGACTAGTCTCCAGGTTCCTGCTGCTGAAAAACATCCCCACAGCATGATGCTGCCACCACCATGCTTCACTGTAGGAATGGTATTGGCCTGGTGATGAGCAGTGCCTGGTTTTCTCCAAACATGATGCCTAACATTCACGCCAAAGAGTTCGATCTTTGTCTCATCAGACCAGAGAATTTTGTTTCTCATGGTCTGAGAGTCCTTCAGATGCCTTTTGGCAAACTCCAGGTGGGCTGCCATGTGCCTTTTACTAAGTAGTGGCTTCCGTCTGCCCACTCTACCATACAGGCCTGAATGGCGGACTGCTGCAGAGATGGTTGTCCTTCTGGAAGGTTCTCCTCTCTCCACATCGGGTTCTTGATCACCTCCCTGATTAAGGTCCTTCTGTCTCGATCATTCAGTTTAGACGGCCGACCAGCTCTAGGAAGAGTCCTGGTGGTTCTGAATTTCTTCCATTTACAGATGATGGAGGCCACTGTGTTCTTTGGGACCTTCAAAAGCAGCAGAAAATACCCTTCCCCAGATTTGTGCCTCGGGACAATCCTGTCTCGGAGGTCTACAGACAATTCCTTTGACTTCATGCTTGGTTTGTTCTTTGACATGCACTGTGAACTGTAGGACCTTTTATAGACAGGGTGTACCTTTCCAACCATGTCCAGTCAACTGAAGTTACCACAGGTGGACTCCAATTAAGCTGCGGAAACATCTCAAGGATGATCACTGGAAACGGGATGCACCTGAGCTCAATTTTGAGCTTCGTGGCAAAGGCTGTGAATACTTCTGTACATGTGATTTCCTAGGGTTTGTTTTTTGTTTTTGTTTTTTTTTCATTTTTAATAAATTTGCAAAAATCTCAAAAAACCGTTTTTCACATTGTCATTATGGGGTGTTGTGTGTAGAATTTTGAGGAAAAAATGAATTTAATTCATTTTGGAAATGTGGAAAAGGTGAAGCACTGTGAATACTTTCCGGATGCACTGTATCCATTACAACAGCTAAACTGCATTGAATGCATGTTAAAGAGTATAGATTTGAAAATTACTGCAGCACCTTCACTTGAAAACTCCCTAACCGCAGCAGTCCCCAACCAAATGGTATCCAGCACAGAGAAATAAGGAATAATTTATTCTGTTGCTCTGTGTTGTCTATCAAAGTCTGTTTTTCTGAAAAAATTCTGAATATTCTCTCTCTTTCAATGCCTGACTCCTAGCTGTCTGTCTAGGGCTGTCACGGTGGAGGAATTCCCCCTGTGGTGACGATGGATAGCTCAGCACCATGATATGTGGTATTGCTGCAGATGCTTTTAGAACCCTGTGGTCTCGTAATTTAAACAAGGTTCATAACATGTGGCAAATGGTGGAAGCTGTGAGAAATTCTCTGCAGTGCCACTCTGAACTTGTGCGTGTGTGACAGTTGTGCAGAGCTCCCATCTTCCTACAGGCATAAACTGCTGATTCTCCAGTATTTCGACTACAGGGTGTGTGGACATGTTGGAGACTGCAGTGACATTCAGCTTATTTAAACAGGACAGCCTCCATACAGGACGCTGCATGGCTCTTGTCTCGTGATTTTTGCCGCTGTCCAAAAAAATCACATTCAAACAAGCAATACACTATGCAGTAGTTGTTTTGCTCTCGGAGCTCAATTGTCAGGATCATAAACACTCTGCTCAGAAGGAAATAACACGCTTTGTGCCCTTTCAGTGCTCACTGTCACGGCTGTATTTAGCAAGGAGTCCATCTCTAGAGAGTGCCCCACATGGTGGTGGCGGTGGAAGCTTCCACAGTACCGGGTGCAAACATGCTGTTGGCAATAAAAATACACTTAATATTTAACAATTTGTTTAATAATCAATGGGGGCACATACGTAAAAAACGAGATTTAGCCACACACACAAAAAGTGAACACTGCGTGTACAGATCCATGTAATATGTGATGGCAATGGTCTTGACTACTGGTGAAGTTTACAGTTTTATTTTCTTATTTTAGCACAGTACACATTAAGTAAAACACATAAACTACGACCACCGTAAGAGCTTGTGCCTCATTACGGGTCCATAAACAGATTAACGTTAGCGTTCGTAGCTCAACTGTCTCTGCTAAGCGTTGTAGCCTTACTGACAATTCCACAGGCAGGCACAGGAAGCAAAAACCAAACCACTGTTATCAAATATAAGCCTGCTTTTTCATTTCAGTGCATAAAATAATAAACCTTTCAGGGAGTTGAACACCACAGTTGTTGCGGTTGCTCATTATCCTCCGTGGTAGGCTTGTCCATAGCACGGTACTACATAATTGCAGTTATATAGGTTATAGTTATATAGGACATCGATGGCCTCATTCACACCTTCACGGGCTACCTCAGCTTCTGTGTGGACAAATCCGTTCCCACCAAGACCATACGGCGTCACTCAAACAACAAACCCTGGATCAACCCTGAGATAAAAACACTTCTGAGAGAGAAGAAGAGGATCTTCAGGTCGGGGAACAGGGAGATGCTGAAGTCCGTACAGAGGGAGCTGAGGAGAAAGATCAGAGAAGGCAAGGACAGCTTCAGGAAGAAGATGGAGGACAAGCTGCAACAGAGCGACATCAGCGGGGTCTGGAGAAACCTCAAAACCATCTCGGGGCTCCAGAATACCTCCCCCCAGGCCACGGGGGGCAGGGAGTGGGCGAACAACCTGAATCTGTTTTTCAATAGATTTGACCAACCGCCCTCCCCCCTGTCGGCACAACAACCACTGCTGCCTCTAAGAAATCAAGTCCTGCTGCCCACTCCCCACTCCACCGACTCCCCCCCCACTCCCAACACACAGCCCCCCATCCTGACCCTGACCAAGACCCAGGTGAGGACGGAGCTGAGGAAGATCAAGGCGAGGAAGGCGTCGGGACCGGACGGCATCAGCGCAAAGCTCCTCAAGTCCTGTGCAGACCAGCTGTGTGGGATTGTGACGTATATCTTCAACATGAGCCTGAAACTGGGGAGGGTACCACAGCTGTGGAAAACATCTTGTGTGGTACCTGTACTAAAAACTTCCCACCCCAAAGACCTGAACAGCTACAGACCGGTGGCCTTGACGTCCCACTTGATGAAGACCCTGGAGAGACTGCTCCTTGCTCATCTCCGCCCCCTGGTGGAACCAGCGATGGATCCACTCCAGTTCGCCTACCAGCATGGCATTGGGGTGGAGGATGCGGTGATCTTCCTCCTTCACCGTTCTCTGTCCCACCTGGAGAAGCCCGGGAATATGGTGAGGATCATGTTCTTTGACTTCTCCAGTGCTTTCAACACCATCCAACCGATGATCCTGAAGGACAAGCTGCTGCGCGCAGGGGTGGACCAGCACCTGTCATCATGGATCCTGGACTACCTCACGAACCGGCCTCAGTTTGTGAGAACCCGGGACTGTGTTTCTGACACGATCATCAGTAGCACGGGGGCCCCCCAGGGAACGGTGCTGGCTCCCTTCCTGTTCACTCTTTATACTGCGGACTTCTCACACAACACAACACATTGCCATCTACAGAAGTTCTCTGATGACTCTGCGATTGTTGGTCTCATCTCCAACGGAGATGAAGCTGAGTACAGAGGGCTTATCCAGGACTTTGTGGACTGGTGCCATCGGAACTGCCTCCAGATCAACGCGAGGAAAACTAAGGAGCTGGTGGTGGACTGCCGCAGGCATGGGCAGCCCCTCACAGCACCAGTAAATATACAGGGAACAGACATCGAGATGGTGACATCCTATAAGTACCTGGGTATTCATCTGAACAATAAATTAGACTGGTCACACAATACTGACGCACTCTACAAGAAGGGACAGCGCAGGCTGTTCCTGCTGAGGAGACTCAGGTCTTTTGGTGTACAAGGGGCGCTGCTGAAGTCATTCTATGACACGGTGGTGGCATCAGCCATCACTTTTGGAGTGGTCTGCTGGGGCAGTGGCATTACTGCAGCCGATAGGAAGAGACTGAACACACTGATTAAGAAAGCTAGCTCTGTCCTGGGGCAGCGCCTTGATCCGATGGAGGAGATAGGAGAGAGAAGGACGGTGGCTAAACTGTCATCTCTGCTGGAGTCCGAGTTCCACCCTATGCAGGACATACTGGATGCACTGAGGAGCTCATTTAGCAGCAGACTACATCATCCCAGGTGCACAACCGAGAGGTTTCGTAGGTCCTTCCTACCAACGGCTGTCAGACTGTACAACCTAAGCAGGGCTGCTCGCAGAGATAGCAAAAAGACGTAACAAACTAATAGTTTTTTTGAATGCAAAAGATGCAATAGACTTACACAATGGTCCTCTCCGGCATACAACTAGGAACATACCGGTCGCTATGGAGGGTGAGAATATGTATGGGCACATAATCATACCATGTAGGATAACTAAATAGACGGTTATGCTGTTTCATCCCACCTAGCAACAATGCTCTGCACTGTGTGTGTTTATATATTTACATATTTATTCCATCTAGCTACAATGCTCAGCACTGGGTGTGTTTATATTTATATATCTATATATTTATTCCATCTAGCTACAATGCTCCGCACTGTGTTTTTATATATCTACATATTATTCCATCTAGCTACATTGCTCCGCACTGTGTGTGTTTATATACTTGCATATTTATTCCACCTAGCTGCAATGCTCCGTACTGTGGGTGTTTATATATTTACATATTTATTCCATCTAGCTACAATGCTCTGCACTGTGTGTTCATATATTTACATATTTATTCCATCTAGCTACAATGCTCTGCACTGTGTGTTCATATATTCATATATTTATTCCATCCAGCTACAATGCTCTGCACTGTGTGTCTGTGTGTGTGTGTGTATATATATATTTTATAGTAATATGTACATATGTATATTAGCTGCTCTTGCTTGCTTGTTTTTTTTTCTTGCCTTCTGATTGTTGCTCTGAGTGTTGCTATCCCTGTGCTGTTGCAATCCTGGAATTTCCCCGTTGTGGGACTAATAAAGGCTTATCTTATCTTATCTTATCTTATCTTATCTTATCTTATAGTGACAGCCCTATGTCTATCTATCTGCTGTGCATCTTGACACACACCTGTCTCATCAGATACTCATCTTTCCTTTACCGGGAGGAGGGGCTCTCCTTGGATGTTTGCTGGGGGCGCACGTTGGTCCGTGTCCAGACCGGAGAATCACAGCTTTAAAGTTCATTGAAAAGATGTAGTCATGATTTTACCTCTAAAGATATATAAAATGTTCAAACATTGGCTGTAGTGTTAGAGTTGCTTGTTTGTGATTTTACGGCGTCTCTCCTTGTGTGCGCTTCTGGGTGCTTGTCAGGCAGGCAGACTTTTTTCAACACAAATCTGGCACTTCATACGCACAGTCAAGACAGAGAGGTGGGGAGACGTCCACCGGGGGGCTTGGGAAGACGGAGGACAGGACAGTGTGGGAAAACTCGTGGGTGAATGGTTTTTTTTTTTTAAATCGCACACTGGTTTTTGTTGATGTGTTCCGTTAATACTCACTATAAACGCAGAAGTGATACGATGCAGCCATGCATTTGGTTAGACTGAGTGTTTGAGCGCTACTGGTGGACAAATTTGATTGGCAAAATTAGTGGAAGTTGAGGATTGACCAAAATTGCGGGAAAGTTGTGGTGATTGGATAAAGTTGCAATGTCGCTCAGAGGATGCAGTGATGGCCTGATTTCGTGTGAATTAGTGCAATCGCAATATCACAAAATCCTGGTGGGACTGGTAAGTGTGAACAAACAACAGATCTATGGCGATCTACGATATCTATATATATATAGATATCGTATATATATATAGATATATATACTAATAATTTTTTGTGGTTGGTGGATGTGCAGCAGAAAGTCTAAGCTCTCTCTCCGCGGATGCGGCGGGCCAGCTGGATGTCTTTGGGCATGATGGTGACCCTCTTGGCGTGGATGGCGCACAGGTTGGTGTCCTCGAAGAGACCCACCAGGTAGGCCTCGCTGGACTCCTGCAGAGCCATGACGGCGGAGCTCTGGAAGCGCAGGTCGGTCTTGAAATCCTGAGCGATCTCCCTCACCAGGCGCTGGAAGGGCAGCTTACGGATGAGCAGCTCCGTGGATTTCTGGTAGCGACGGATCTCTCTCAGAGCCACGGTACCGGGCCTGTAACGGTGAGGCTTCTTCACTCCGCCGGTGGCCGGAGCGCTTTTCCGAGCAGCCTTGGTGGCCAGCTGCTTCCTGGGGGCTTTTCCTCCAGTAGATTTACGGGCGGTCTGCTTGGTTCTCGCCATCGCTCTTTATTCTTCTGTCTGTGAGCAACACAAAAGTGTTGCTGTAGTGTACAATAGATATATTGTAGATATCTAATGATATCTACAATATGAGCACCTCCTTTCTCAAAATGCACAGCAAAATATTAATCAAACCACTGACTCATCTCATTAATCTCTCCATTAGGTCTAGTACATTTCCATCTGGCTGGAAAAAAGCTGTCGTCATACCAGTTCATAAATCAGGCAGTAAAGACGATATATGCAATTACCGCCCAATCTCTATCTTACCAGTCCTATCTAAGGTTCTTGAAAAAGTTGTAGCTACACAGCTGATAGACTACTTACAAGACAGTCAACTTCTTCATCCACATCAATTTGGTTTTAGACCAGGATACTCAACAGAAACAGCAAATTGTTGCCTTATTGAAAACGTCAAACAGTCCTTGGACAGGGGTAATGTGGTAGGAGCTGTTTTTCTAGATCTCAAAAAGGCTTTCGATACTGTAAACCACAGTTTGCTTTTATCCAAAATGGTATCTTTTAACTTCTCCCCAAATACATTAGAATGGTTTGCATCTTATCTCCAGAATAGAGAACAGTGTGTAAAAGTTCACCAGGATAAATCCTCATTTTTAAACAACCGCATGGGTATCCCACAAGGGTCCATTCTTGGTCCTTTACTTTTCAGCATTTTTATTAATGACTTGCCGTTACACTGCTCAGCTGCAACATGCCAACTTTATGCAGATGATGCAGTTATTTACACAGCTGCCAAGACTCCAGCACAGGCAGCAGATGTACTGTCTACAAGTATGGTTGATGTCCAAGAGTGGCTCCTCAAGAACCATCTATTGCTGAACCTTCAGAAAACAGTCTCAATGTGCTTTTCAATCAAAAAATGTAACCTGCAACATTTTAAAGTTAATATACATGATCATGACATCAGTTTAGCTACAGAATTCAAATACCTTGGCATTGTACTAGATCCTCAACTCAAATTTAATCTTCATATAAAGAAAATTTCAAAAACAGTAAAAAAAAATCTGAACTGCTTTAAATTAATTAGATATTACATACCTTACGAAGCAGCTGCACTGTATATGCATTCTATGGTTTTTTCTCATATATCATACTGTTTGACAGTCTGGGCTCAAGCAGCCCCTTCCACAATAAGACATATAGGTTCATTATATAATCAAACCCTAAAAATCTTGGACAAAAAGCCCATTAGGTGGCATCACTGTAATGTTTTAAAAAAATACAACCTATTGAGTTTTGAGAGCTTCATTGACCTCTGTCTTCTGAAATTAACGTTCAAATGTTTCCATAAATCAGCACCCGAGCCACTTGCTGGTTTCGTCCAAAGACAGGACAGCAGCAGAGCCACCAGGAGTTCTGTTAACAATAACTGTAAAATATTCCACCGCAGAACCACATTTGGACAAACAGCTTTCTCTATAAAGGGCAGTCACATCTGGAACACAATGCCAAATGAAATTAAAATAATAACGGACTTTAAAACATTCACTAAAAATGTTAAAAACTGGCTGAAAAATAAACAAGAATGTACTCATGTATGAATTATTTGTCTGCAAAGTGAGAGTGAATGAAGGGAAGGAATAAATGTGTTTGTTTATAGTGAGTGACGGAGGGAGGAAGGCCTGAAATAGGCAAATGTGAGTTATGTTATATGTGTTAAATGTGAGTCAGGCTGTTATATTTGTGTATTTATAATATTTATAATATTTATGTTAAATGTGAGTCAGGCTGTTATATTTGTGTATTTATAATATTTATAATTGTGTATTTATAATTTTTCTGCATTGATGTATGTGGTTATTGTGTATATTTTTTTATCTTGATTCTTTTTTCTAAAGCCCATCCAGGGACAAGAGTTGCAAATTAGCTAATAGCTATACACTCTATGTGCAACACATCAGATTGATTGTCTTTGATTAATTGTCTATGTTTATTGCACTGTCCCTGTCAAATAAACTAATCTACTACTACTATCTTCCACATGAACTGTCGTTGAAGAGTCTACATTCAATTTGTTAAACTTCTTTGTTTTTCTACAGATGTAATTCCTGATGCCTGAATGATATCATCATTTGAAGACTTCTGAGGACAATAAGTTTCAGGTAGGATTTCAATAAGGCCTGAAAAGAAAGTGTAGAACAAAGAAAAAGTAGGGTCCCATTTCTGTCTTTGCCTTGGGCCCCAAATGGACTAAGTCCGCCCCTGTTCCTAGAAATCCTTCAGTTGACTGTCTGATTAGTATTAAGAGAGGGAAACTGTAAAAGGTGCCACCAGAGATTAAATAAACATTTAAGATGGAAAACCTGGCTTCTCCAACAACATCACAACTCTGATATTCCAATGTGACAACTATTCTGGAAAGGTTTGTTTTTATTTTGTGTTTGTAAGACTTCACCTTTTAACCCCCTGTGATTCCAGACAAAAGACAAGCAAACTTCTGCAGGAGAAAACATGGTGCTCTGCAGCCATTGAGACATCATTTGTACCCACCTAAAAATGTTGCAACATGTACAGTATATTTGTAGTATTCCCGGTATGCACACTCTCTTACCTCTTGCCACTGTTGATTGCCTACCTGATTCTCTCCAGCTGCGCTAAAACTCCACCTGCATCTTTTCATCTCCTGCCTTTAAGAAGGGATTCATTTCTCACTCTGATCATGGGACTGTTGGACTTCTTGCTATTTTATTAGCAGTGAAGCACTGGTTCTCCTACTGAGTGTGCTTGCCTGCTTTATATGTACCTCTACTCTCACCTTCTCTCTCCGAGGGAAGAAGGATAGCTCAAAACCATTTCCTGCCTTGTAATCCTAACCCTCTCCTCTCTCTCAAGCATTCTTACCTGGACTGTTACTGAGGTGGATCTTGGACTTAACCTGGTGGACCTGCATCTCTCCTGGACCCTGTAGCGCCATCCCTCTGTGAGTCTTGAGCAACATTCAAACATTATACATATTCACCCTTAAGCCCCCGGACCTGGAACAACATCTCCTACCTACTGGTAAGAGTCTCTGTTCTCCAACCATCTGCAAAGAAGAAGTAAACCTACCTTATAAATGCACTCACCGCTCCTCTCTGCACCTGTTAAAAGTAGGCAAGCAAGTTCAACTTCAAGATCATTTTGCCTGGTCCATTAATACTCACTGTTCTCCCTCTCTATCTTCCCAGGGTTGCCAGCACCAGCCATTCCTCTCTTATTTTTACTCTTATTCTGTCTCCTCCCTGTATCTGCGTTTGGGTTCATCCAAGTTAAAACGTGCCAATATTAGCAGAAATGCTTCCTATATAAGAGTCATTGTCACTTGCCATTGTGCTCCTATAAATCCCTTTACGTTGTCAGTGCTGGCTCAGTTTGATAACCTGCATAGCTCTGTGTAAATTAGGATTAGAGAGGGAACAAAATTCTCCACTGTTTGGAATTTGACTGTGGCACCATTTTAAAATGCTAGTTGTAACAATGACAAAATGTGAAATGGCTACTCCTATCATTGGGAGAGTCATCACGGTGCCCCCAGATTAAACTTGCAAAATCCTGTGTCAAAGTCTAATTTTCTGCCAGTGTCACCAAGTTGGATTGCTTCTATTGAAGTGCTTGCTAATTTCCCCTGCAAAGATTTTTACATCATCCCAGTGTTAGAGGTACATTTAGGAATTAGGGACTTATACCATCTGACAAACCGTCCGACCAGTGGATCCCACTGCACCACACTTTTACTGACAATGTGCACTGGTAGCATCCTAGAAGGACAGTCACCCGGCTGGTGTCAGAGACAGATCGAATTAATAACCTCAGCAATGGAGTCAACCCACTTGGCAACACAGGTAGATTGTTAGATTCTTACACTTGAGTTGAATTGCTGACAGGCACCACCCAAATGATTTTCCTGGTGCTATGCAAATTCCTGCCTGGTGCTACTGGTGCACATTTTGCTTTGTGAACATACAGTATTATATCTACTAGCCACTTACTAATATTATACATCTCCTAGTTTGGTGATATACATGAAGCAGAGACGATTTTTATCAAAGACTTTTAGTTGCAATTGTTAAACAATCAAATGAATTGTTAAACGGCATCAATAAATTATTTTCTGGTCCACTGAAACCAAAACAATAAAGTGACGAGGAGTTGTGACAAGAAATTGGAGACTTGGAGTGTCAGCCTTGTAACTGTGGGCAACCCCTTTTTATAAGACATGCAGTCGTTTCTTCCATTGTTAAGATAATAAAACAGATTAGTGCAGCTTCACGTCTCCCTCAGCTGAATTGTGCTTTGATTTAAAGTAACTATTGTTAAGGCTGCATTTGTCTCCAACTGTTAACACTTGCTGAAGAGCCGTCAAACAGTCCCCACCAGCAATGTCATGATTAAATATTTAATTCTGAGATACTCCTTTAATAATAGTGCAGTCCTGTGCAATTTGAATATAACTTGAGGCAGTATGGGAACTTCCACTAGTCAATCAAGCACATTTTATGACAGAGGAAGACGGAATGCAATAAATGTCAGGAGCCTTGATGTCAATTTTGTGCTTGATGAGACAAAACATGTCTCCTCTTTGAAGGGAAGCTTTTGAGCCACTGACAAATAATCAATCTGTACAGTTCTTTCACCCATGGATTGCATTAATTCAGCCTATTTTTAATTCCTGTGTTTCTATTCGCATATTTCCTTTTTTTTTGTGGAAAATGATGAATCAAAACACAACAGTCTGTTCGAATCTCGGCCCACCACATAACTGCATCTGTCTTTTTGTTGCCTTTCATGTACACTGGCAACAGGTGCTGAGAATCAGCTGAGATAAAAGAGTCAGAAAATATGCAGATGTCAGTTGAAACGTGCATCTTCTTACTGTTTATGATAACAAAAAGCTTGTAATGTGTCTGAGGGCTTAATCTGAACACGTTGTGAAAATCAAAGACCAAGATGGCGCATGAAAGGAAGCAGAGCAGCAGGCAAACCCTGTCTTCCACCTTGGGAAAGCTTAAATGATTAAAAGGCTCACAGTATCCCTGCCTCCACTATCTTTCCACTCATTATGCATTGTGTCCTACTATTGGACCTCATCATTTTCTGTAATTGCCCCCATTGGCCGAACTCCTGTCTGGCCTATTTTGTCCCATTCTGCTGAGAAATTAAGGCATTCCTCCAGCGACCCTGACCTGTCCCGGGCCTTGTCGTTTGACTGACAGCCCATTAGTGGATCATTGATTGGTCGAATCTTGCAATGTGTGAGCCAACCTAATTATTAGGACTGAGGCCCTCCTCTGTGAATGCCAATTGAGACCCTGGGAGGAAACAAAAGTGCAGGCAAATTAGGGCTTTCTAATCCTCTAAGAGAAGACGTTTTTTTTAACACATCCAGATTGGTGTAATTTACAATTCAAAGACTTGGATAGAACACACATGTCTACAGATGCAAATATGAGCACAAACTGTTGGAAAATGTATATTAATCCCATCAATTGGATATTAATGAGTTATGCAACTATGCTAACAAATGCTCCCTTGGGTGTCTTCCTTTTCTTTCATATAAATGTATTCACTGAAACTTTTCCAGAGGTCTTGATTAACACTTCACCTCCATCATCTCAACACACCGTCAGTGTCTCATAGGGAGGTGACTAAGCAGACACACACAGACTTGCAGCACATATTATATGTACAGATTTCTATTCATAGGGGGAAATAATCTCTCCTGAATCTTCTTGATTACACTGATGCTCCACTACATGTGTAACAGTGTTTATGCACACACATGCATGCATATATACAAGTGTGCAATTTGTGAAAAAAACGGGGGGGATTTTTGAAACATTTTCATTCATAAACGTAATTCAAGAACAACAGCATGCCTATATTAAGTATGAAGTATGTTGGACTTTTTTGCAGCTATTACATTTGGTGTGAAAAAGTGTTTGCCCCCTTCCTGATTTCTCTTTTTTTTTTTTTTTTTTTTTTGTATAAGTGCATATCTGTGCATGCCCGTAGAAACCCGTGCATGCCCGTAGAGGGGATGCGTTGGAACAGAATTCTTGCCAGTTACAGGACAGTTGGTATAGCAACACAGCACTAAGTGGCAATCACATGTGACAGCTTTTGTATGCAGCAAAACATAAAAATCACACAAAATATGCCCTGCCATCTGGGACTGTTTGCCCCTGCTTGTTACTTCTTCTCCTGCCTGTCACTGTTCTGTGTTATGTTGCTTACCTGTGTCTAGATATATGTCTTGTAGGGAGTCATGTGCTCTGTCTATGTGCTGTCATATACAGTAGACATCATCTGGTGGGTCTTCTTCTTCGTTCAGACCACTGAAGGGTGTCCTCCTGTCTCAGACGGCTGTGCTGTTCACAGTCATGCCTGCGGCGTACTGGTGGAACCTCAGGTGTTTGATGTTCACGGCATCCTTTCTGACGTGCAGCAGTTCTCCTCATTCTATTGCTCTCCATCTGGTGGGTCTTCTTCTTCTTCGTTCAGACCACTGGTTGAGGGATAGGTGTGTCGTAATTCCAGTTCATGGGCACGATCCTGAAAAAGCACCCGGAGAAATTCAGCGCTTTGCTTGGCATTTTACACATTTGTAGTGTAGACTGGCATTTGTCAAGATTACACATTTGCCGTCATATAGGCATGGCGAGTCGTCCTATGATGCCTGAGTTCATAGGACGCGCTATGATGATGAGGCAGAGATCATAGGCCTTCCTATGATGTCCTAGAAACATGCTTTAAAGTCTGCCGTACCCTATGCTGGTGAAGGGTGTCCTCCTGTCTCAGACAGGTGCGATGTACTGCTGGAACCTCAGGTGTTTCATCTTCATGGCATCTTTTGTGACGTGCAGCAGTTGTCATCATTCTATTGCTCTACATCTGGTGGGTCTTCTTCTTCTTCTTCTTCTTCTTCTCCTTCTCCTTCTCCTTCTCCTCCTCCTCCTCCTCCTCCTTCATCACCACTGGATGAGGGATAGGTGCATCATAATTTCAGTTCTTGGACAGGATCATGACATGAAAATAGATCTGAGCAAAAAGAGTTCATAGGACGTCCTATGATGTTCAGGCAGAGATCATCGGCTGTCCTATGAAGTGTGACACACACACAGACAGACACACACACACACACACACGCACACACAGATTTCTTGCTTTCATAGAGTGATGTTTGTCACACTTAAATGTTTCAGATCATCAAACAAATTTAACTATTAGACAAAGGTAACACAAGTAAACACAAAATGCAGTTTTTAAATGAAGGTGTTTATCTTTAAGGGAAAAGAAATCCAAACCTACATGGCCCTGTATGAAAAAGTGATTGCCCCCTAAACCAAATAACTGGTTGGGCCACCCTGAGCAGCAACAACTGCAATCAAGCATTTGCAGTAACTGGCACTGAGTCTTTTACAACACTGTGGAGGAATTTTGGCCCACTCATCATTGCAGAATTATTGTTATTCAGCCACATTGGAGGGTTTTTGAGCATGAACCGTCTTTTTAAGGTCATGCCACAGCATCTCCATTGGATTCAGGTCAGGACTTTGACTAGGCCACGCCAAAGTCTTCATTTTGTTTTTCTTAAGCCATTCAGAGGTGGACTTTCTGGTGTGTTTTGGATCATTGTCCTGCTGCAGAACCCAAGTGTGCTTCAGCTTGAGGTCATGAACAGATGGCTGGACGTTCTCCTTCAGGATTTTTTGGTAGACAGCAGAATTCATGGTTCCATTTACCACAGCAAGTCTTGAATATATGAATAATAAAACTTTAACCATTTAAAGTAATATAGCGGGAAGGTGTGATCATACAAAAACAAATACTAATTTAACATGTACCTTTTCAGTACCATGGGCAGCACTACTCAGCCAGGAGTGCCAACATTTCTAAACTTAAATACTAAATAGAAAATCTCACAATGCAATACCACAATGTACTGACAACATAGAAATAAACATGTTACAACAGGCAGATTCAGTCATCTTTAATCCAAGGTCAGTCAGTGGGGTAGGGCAGGCTACATGCTATCTTGCTTGGAGGTTTCACCTTTCCCAACTGGAAAGAAAAATTTGGAACACAAAAATAAAAAGGATAATCGGTTCAATATTCCCCAGATTACATGCTAACAATTATCCATGTATAAACCACTATAATTATAGCCTATTTAAATAAGAAATATTAACTTACCCCAGCCTTAGCAGCACAGTCTGATTTGGGGTGGGATCTCGGCTTTTTTTGACCTCTTCCCAGTGGCGGCATCATCATCAGCGTGTCGACCTTCTCTGATCCACACAATTCTGCATATTTTTCAGCGGGGAAAAGGTCCACCTCTGGGCCATTCACGGAGATGAAGAGAAGGTTGTTCAGTGTCTCTACCATCATCCTATTCCTCTCACCTGTCAGGATAGTATTCATCGCACTGAATCCCCTCTATCACTCTGCTGTGGACACGGGAAGCATGGAGATTGCAGTCATCCATTTTTGAAGGCTCTCGCCTATGCTGCCTTGGTGTTTGTACTCTCTAAAGTCCTTCAGTAGAAGTACAGGGCTTGTAGAATCCATGTGAAGGGCTCTGTGCAGGTAAAGTACCTCGTTGTCACCGACTAGGGCGCCGTCTTCTTCATCGGATGGCCAGGTGTTAGGATTCAGCACCATGGCAGCAGACAGCACATCGTTCACATTCTCCGGTCTCTGCGTGATGTTTTCAGTAAGTGCAAGGAAGAAGTTTGAGCGAAACTCTTCAGACTTCTTGTAATGGGTTTCAGTAAAATCATAGTGTTTCACTCCCTTAAACGTATGGGTCTTGGAATTTTCTGCTTTTAGAGAGCGTGTGCTCACTCCATCCTTTTTAATCATGGACTTAAGTGATTTCAGTGCGATGTCAGCTTCTGCTTTTGCTGTGATTGCTGTAGCATCCTTTCTCTGTGGAAACAGAGACAAGCCCCTCAGAGTTTCTAGTGTATCTTTCATACAAGCCATCTCCGACACGAACAACCACCGAGTCATCATCGCATACATCCCTGCGCATTTTTCTTTCTCCTCAGTTAACCGTGTATTGTCTTCAGAAAGGTTCCTAAACAGCTGAACCAGGGCTGGGTAGCTCTCCCCCAAAGCTGCCACTGATGTGCATGAGGAAGTGAGCCAGCGGACATCAAAAACTTCCCACACTCTTCTTGCTCAGACACTTCTGAGACACTTCTGTAGCCACTGCTTCTACTTTTCACATGTTTGGCACTCTGAGAAAAAAATGGATACAACGAGTCTATGAACATCTGGAAGTGACTTGCTTGAGTGATTTTTTTTTTTTTTTTTTTTTACTGTGTCATGGACGGCAAGTTCCAGCTTGTGGTTCATGCAATGTATCATCACCGGGTCAGCGTTGGTTCTCTCTCGCATCAGTGTAGCTACCCATTTGTATTTCCCCATCATGACAAAAGCCCCATCCGTAGCGAATCCGAGCAGCCGAGCCCGCAGAATATCCTCATCAATTCCCTGCTCACTGAGACGCTGTAGCAGTGTGTTGCAGATTACTCCTCCAGTTACAGCGTCCAGCTCAATAAGTTTGTAAAAAAGTTACAGGCCTGATTTTGGAATGGAATGTGGATGTAATGAGGCAGGTTTTGTTGGATGTGGTTGTGCACTCATCGATTTGGATGCTGAACTTATCCGGAGACTTGACAACATATTCAGCTAGCTGCACTGACATTTCCTCTCCTATGAACATTAACATGTTTCGGCAGGCTTTGTCTGAGTGCAACATGTTGCCAACATTGAGTCCAACCAGCGCTGGTTGGATTTTGAATGACAAGTCATTCTTGCAGATGGTGTAGGCAGTGTGAAAGCAACACTTACCTTCAGTCTTCTCTCGTCGGCTTTTCTCCACAGCCATGCGCTGTTGTCTATGGCCCTTTCAGTAACGTCTTCCACCCTCTTTTTGACAATTTCCATACATTTTAAATGAGACTGACACTTTTCATGTTTACTGATCTTGTGTAACTTTTTTGCAGTTTTAGTCATGATCCTGTTAATGAAGGCTGGGTCAGTATGAACCCTCTGTTGGGTGAGGGGACCCAAAGCCCTGACAAACTGAGCACTTAACCGATCCATCATCGCTAACGATAAGCCATTCACATCCGGGTCCCTCTTTCCACCTTGTGAAGCAGTCTGGCTCAATCCAGCCTCCAACCAGGCCTGGGCATGAGGGTGGAGAGGGCGGCAGCGGCTGTCCGTTGTCCAGCGATGCTGGCTGCTGGTTATTATCGCCGTCGTCATCCAGAGTTGGCCCTGAATTATTACTGTGGCAGTTTGTTTCACCATCTGCTCGCAACTTCTTCTGTTGACTTTTTGGCACAAAAAATGCCGAAATACCTTGTTGCCATTTCATATACATACTTGCCGCTTCTTTCTCTTTTGATAACAAGCTAATTAGCATGCGTCTTTGTAAAAAGACCCAATAGCTTATTGCTTAATATCAATGTGCGCCATCTGCTGCTGGGAGTATGAAATGCATTTAATGTACTGCAAGCAGAAACTGGAATATCACTTACTATGTTTGACCAGAGGGGGGGAACAGCAACACGTCCCCCCCCCCCCGGGATAAAAAAATGAATGACGGGGATGGGGGGGCATCAAAAGCAGAGGGAGGGTAAACCCTCCCCATTCGCCCCGGCAAATGGCACACAGCATATATACTGTGTATATCTATATATACAGTACATGTGGTCACACTGAAATAAGATGCATGTTTTCCTGGCAGCTAGTTTTGCCCACAGCAGGTTTGGAGGCTATCTGGGCTAAACTGTGCAGCTCTCCACCACAGATGGCCTTTGACTGAATCTACAAGTATCCTTCCACTACGTGTCCTGCTTTTTCTATTGTGTCCATGAATACAGAGTACTGTTTCAAATAAAAAAAATTCTAAAAAAATAAATAACTATGACTTAATGGGTTTGTGATTTCAATCATAAAAACAGAAGCAACTTGTGTGATAACAGGAGCACTAAAGATAATTTCTTTTTAATTTTTAACCACAGGCAAGATGCTAATGAGATGTGACTTTTTCTGAAAAGCTGCTTATTAGGCTGGCCTAAGATGAGGCTCATATTTGTGTCACAAATATCTCCTACTGTGTAATTCTAGATTTTATTTCTAGCAGTAAGTCTTTATTTCTAGAATTAATTTTCCGTACAGCTGGCGCAGCTGTAGCTCTGTTCTGTTTTTGAGGATGCAAGGTCTTTCTAAGGACACAGGCAGCACTTACCCTGATTTGCTGATCAGCCAAAGTTCTTTTGGAAGAGAAAAGAGGGATAGCACATCAGGAATCACAATGTTCAGTGCAAGCACAGTGTGATACAGATAAAGGTGATTATATTCAGTATATATGTTGTTTTAGAGTTAACATGCTCAGTAAAAACAGATAGAACTGAATATTGTCCAGCTAGTCTCCTGCATGTTTTATTCTAATATTGAATAGTTAAAACTTTTTTGAACGAAATAATTTACGACTTAAAAGCATTTCTATGTTATGATGTCTTCTAAAGTAGATAAAGCAAGCAGCATCCATGCTAGAGACCATATTCTTTGGTTAAATGTTAATATCAGCATGAAAATGGGTCTTTAGCCCGACGGCTGTTGATGCACTGATGATCTCATACACCATATTAGGATATACAGCTAAATCAAAAATGTCTTTATGGTGATCCTAGGAACCTATTCAGCATTATAACAATTGTTCTGGCATTACAGTGTTTTTTGTGACATTTATTGTCACGAACCGAGCCGGTGTTGTCCTGTAGGCCCGGTTCTGACCGTTCTCTGTGGCTCAGGTATCGGGTTCATTATGTATGGTGTTATCTTTTGAGTTCTTGCTGTTTTTATGTCTGTGCTCTTTTTCTTTTCCGTGCCTGTAGCCACCACTCTGGCCGGCGGCTGTTAGGCAGCCTCTTTGACCCACATTCATGTGGGCGTTGTCTAACATTTGCCGGTCCGACCACGCCCCCTCTCTCTTGACAGCCAGTTGATTTCTCCCCGGTAACTGTCTTTCCCGCGCCTCGCCCAGGTGTGCCCAATTTGTGGTGCCAGCAGTGTTTGTACTTAGGCAGCCTAAGCACAAACTTCTGCAGCCGCAACCCAGACAGGTGGTAGAGGATGGATGGATGGATGGATGGAAACTTTGTTTGATAAAGCTTCTGTTGAATGCAGGTAAACAGTCCACACTGAAACCAAAATGGGAAAATAACTTATTTCAGATCTACCATACTTGTAATGATATTTTGGCTTTTTATGATTGTTTTTGAAATGCATCTATCATTGTAAACAATGATCCGCTGTGGTCTTGGCCTGGATATTCACTTGCTATGCCTGATACTGAAAATACTGGACATTTTACCCAGAGGGTAAGTCCTTAGACAATAGCCAATGGGCTCCATGAATCCCTGAGCGGTGACAAAAAAAAAAGGGAAAGGACTTCTTCTGAAATCAAGCATTGGTGGACTCTGAAGTATGCTTGGGATCATTGTCCTGTTGGAAGGTCCAATGACGCCCAAGCTTCAGCTTCCTCACAGACGTCATGACATTTTCTCCCAGGATTTCCTGATGCTTGATTGAATCTGTCTTGTCCTCCACACGCTGCAGGTTTCCAGTGCCAGAGGAAGTGAAGCAGCCACAGAGCATCACTGAGCCACTGCCATGCTTCACTGTAGACAGGGTGTTCTTTTCAACGTATGCTTCATTCTTCCTCCTCCAGACATACCGCTGATCCATAGGCTTAAAAAGCTCCAGTTGTGTTTCATCACTCCACAGAACAGAATCCCAAAACCCCTTTGGCTTATTTCTATAGTTTTAAGCAAATTGGAGCTGACTTACCTTGTGCTCTGGGTCAGAAGTATTGTTCTTGGAGTTCGGGCATAGAGTCCTTCAACATTTAGTATGCACCTTACTGTAGAAACTGAAACCTCAGTGACTGCTGCCGCCAAGTCTTGCTGCAGGTCTTTTGCAATCAGATGAGGGTTTTTGACAACCTGCCTCCTCAGGATTCTGGAGGAAGCCATTGATAGCTTTCTCTTTCTGCCACGTCCAGGTACTGTAGCCAACGTTCCTTTACCTTTAATCTTGCAAACTATGCTTCCAACTGCATCTCTAGGAACATTCAGTGCCTTTGCTATTGTTTTTTTTTATCCTTTTCCTTGTTTTTGCAAGGCCATAATCTTTTCTGTGAACTTTTTGGACAATTCTCTTGACTTAGCCTTATTTCTAATATGCAATCAAATGTCACCGTCAACAGTCCAGGTATTTGAGATGTTTATCTCAAGCACACCTGATACAACTAATGAAGCCCTTGATTGGTTGCATTGGGTGTGCTTGAGACTACACCTAATTTGCAAATGTGTGCTCTTATGAGGAATTCTCTTCAGAGACTGCAGTAGTCATTGAAAGTATTGAATTTAGATAAAATCCTTGTAATATTAGTTTTGTTTAACTATTTAAACTGTTCATTTGCATTTTTTTTATTGTAAAGACCTGAAAATATTTCATCTTTGCCAATAAACCTAAAATGCAGTGGGGATTGAATGATTTTGATTGCAAATGTATCACGACAGACGATCAGAAACACGACACTGTGGACATCTTCTGTTATAGGGGACGCAGAATGTGCTGGTTGGGAAGATAATATCATCACTGGAGCAAAATTTGGAAAATTTAGAGAACTGCTCATTCTGCCTGTGCACCTGAACAAAAATATTCACTAAGTGCATTAAACATGCCCTGCCATATGGACTTTGCATAAAGAAAACGGAAGTGGAAGGTAGGAGTGCTAGAGGCAGACCTAGGAAGGCACGAACAGTCATAATCAACAATCACCTTCATGTCTGTGGACTAGCCAGTGACATTTCAGAAGACAGGGATAAAGAAGGAAGAGACTAAAAGCTTCAGTCTGACAGTCTAATATTAGACTGAATATGGTCTAATAAGACCATATTCTTTGGTTAAATGTTAATATCAGCATGAAAATGGGTCTTTAGCCCCACGGCTGTTGATGCACTGATGATCTCATACACCATATTAGGATATACAGCTAAATCAAAAATGTCTTTATGGTGATCCTAGGAACCTATTCAGCATTATAACAATTGTTCTGGCATTACAGTGTTTTTTGTGACATTTATTGTCACGAACCGAGCCGGTGTTGTCCTGTAGGCCCGGTTCTGACCGTTCTCTGTGGCTCAGGTATCGGGTTCATTATGTATTGTGTTATCTTTTGAGTTCTTGCTGTTTTTATGTCTGTGCTCTTTTTCTTTTCCGTGCCTGTAGCCACCGCTCTGGCCGGCGGCTGTTAGGCAGCCTCTTTGACCCACATTCATGTGGGCGTTGTCTAACATTTGCCGGTCCGACCACGCCCCCTCTCTCTTGACAGCCAGTTGATTTCTCCCCGGTAACTGTCTTTCCCGCGCCTCGCCCAGGTGTGCCCAATTTGTGGTGCCAGCAGTGTTTGCACTTAGGCGGCCTAAGCGCAAACTTCTGCAGCCACAACCCAGACAGGTGGTAGAGGATGGATGGATGGATGGAAACTTTGTTTGATAAAGCTTCTGTTGAATGCAGGTAAACAGTCCACATTGAAACCAAAATGGGAAAATAACTTATTTCAGATCTACCGTACTTGTAATGATATTTTGGCTCTTTATGATTGTTTCTGAAATGCATCTATCATTGTAAACAATGATCCGCTGTGGTCTTGGCCTGGATATTCACTTGCTATGCCTGATACTGAAAATACCGGACATTTTACCCAGAGGGTAAGTCCTTAGACAATAGCCAATGGGCTCCATGAATCCCTGAGCGGTGACAAAAAAAAAGGGAAACCTTGGCACAAAATGGAACACACAGAAACTACCACAGTGGCTGCAGCCTGCCAGCCTATGCAGCATTCAGCCGTATCACAGCACACATGTACAGTTCCACACACACAAATGCACTGGTAAGAGAGGCACACATGCACACGCAGGGAGCTGCTGTTGCTTCTAGATAAGTCTCTCTCCATAGACCACTGTCTTTGTACATCAGGGAGAGCAGAGGGTGAAAGGAGCTGAGAAGAACGAACTCATGTCCTTAATTTATTTCAACTCCAAAGACACAGCTCATGCCAAGTCCAAATCTTTCATAAACATTCCCATTTCACCACAGTTGTGCGCCCTGTTCTGCTCTCTTCAGACCTCCCCAGCTTTGCTACTATTGTTTTTCTTTATTTCTCTTCTTTCCTTTCTTCCCCTCTGCTCTTCCTCTCCAGTGTTGCTGTCTTGTTTCTTGTTAGTGAGCATTGTGTTAAAAGGTGATATTAGTGCCTTTAGTGCTGTGCCAGGAATGCTAACTCTCAGCTTCCTGGCATTTCAGGAGCCTCTATGCCACCTGGGTTTGTACTGCCAGATTACTTAGGATTACATTCCACACATACACACCGGCACACAGGCTCACACGTGCAGAGGCATACACAATTCCTACTGGCAGAAGAGCGCTCACCCTTACTCAAATTGGCAGTTGTTGTTGGCTGAACCCCTGTGTTCTCCTGCAGTCTCTTACTAGTGTAATTGAAGTTTCAGTTCAGAATGAATCATTGATATGGTTTAATAGTATGGGTTGTATGTTTAGCAGCAAGTGACAAATTTGCTGTCTGCTTCAAAAAAAAAAAAGGAAAGGGAAGAGACAGGGGATATGAAAGGAAGAGAAAGGGAGTGGGAGGAAGAGATCAGAGGGAAGGGGGTAGAGGTGAAGGCATGAGGAAGCCGGTGGAGGCTGGGTAGATTAATGAACACGAAAAGGGATAGGAGAGGAGGTGCACACGTTGAACATGCAGAGGCATGAGGGGCAGGCAAAGGGAGGGCAAGAACAAGCAGGGAGCAGGAGGTGAGGAGAGAACAGGAGAAGGGATCTCAGCGACTCGGCTCCACTCACAAAGATGAGGGGCTCCTTTAATTGGGTTTCTGATGCCTGCTTAATCCTGCTCTCCATATTAATCCCTCAAGCATGTACACAGTCATAACAAATACAGTCCACCCACGGGGGAGGATGTGTTAATAGGACATAGTAATGCACATTGGGACACCTGTAAACAACCTTTAGGGACGCAATAAGGACACATCCTAGTCATTACTCCCTACGGGCATCAAAGGGAGTTAAATACACATTTTCCACTCTGAATGATTGAAATATAACTGTACCACTTATTCCTGTCATGAAAAATGATCTGTATCAATGCAAGACAGCAACAAGTGGAAGAAAGTCACCTTGCCCCAAAAGTAGGAAATTCTGTGTATGGCTGTTCCTGTTTTTAATGTCCCGCCCCTACATGCAGTCAGTCTCGGTGCATATGTTCTAGTTCATTCCTCATAGGGTTTTTTGAGGATTTCTTTTTACAAATTTTCACACCATTCATTTTAATTAATAAACAAAATATATCACACACTTTTTTTAGTGAAAGAACACAAAGGGCTGAAGTCTAACGTTTGCGTCGCCATGCACAAATCAACTCCGTTCAGTCGGGATCACCTTGAAAAGAGGAAAAAGATTGTGATTCTATTTTCATTTATATAAGTTGGGCAGTGTGTCTCTGGGTTCAGGGTGTCCTTGACCTTCCACCAGCAGCACGTCCCCTGTCTAGAACATAGCTGGAATTAACAATAGCAGGCACTGATCAGGCCTGAGACGGCATGAAAAGGAGTAGTTCAGCAGTGGAGGATTCCAAAGTGGCTTGCAGGGAAGAAGTGGCACGACTAAGGATGCCCAAAGAATGCCTTGCAAATAGGACAGACAATAATCCTTGTCTTAAGATTTTATTGAGGTTTTATTTCCATTCATCCCAAAGTCAAAATTCATAAAGACTTACAAATGTTATGCACAATTATCAATGCGTTTACTCTTCCCAGCCTAACAAAAAATGCACAGTAAAATTACATTTCCGAATATTCTGAACCCAGTTTAATTAATAAAATGATTTTGAAAGCCAATGATGTTCAGTGGTCATTTTTTACAAGTCCATGTCCAGTCTCAAGTTTTAAATCTCAAGTCAAATGTTATGGTTGTAAAGAGTGATGTGTCATCTGCTGCATGCCTCCGGTCGTCTTAGAACACGGCACTGTACCATCTAAGGAATTCAAAATATGTACCACACAATCCTTAACCTAACAGCATGTAGTGACAGCAATTATCACCTGTTTGATATAAGCACTTTAAAAAGGCAACTGAAATGCAGTTTTTAAAAATACTGGCAGCCTGCTGGTATTAAGAGCACTAGCTGGTGAAATTTTTGTTCAAAGTCACCTGAGATCAAAATCCTGCCAGATTTTTCATAGATACAACTGCGGTATCAATATGAAAAGCCTACGTCGTTTCATTCACAGGTTATCACATGTACAATGTGTTTTGCAAGTTGACCGTTAGGTCAAGGTGGACAAAATTCAAATTCATCCCACATTTTAAGAACTATGGTATCAATGTGAACATTTACATCATTTTCTTTCTGTCTTATCATGTTTACAATGGGTTTTTTTTTTTAAAAACTGACCTCTGACCTTAAGTTCAGGGTCAACCAAATTCAAACTCGTCTGAGATTAGTCATACAACCATGGTATCAATATCAAAAGCCTGCCTCATTCCTTCTCACATTATCATGTTAACAAGGGTTATGGAAAATCTGACCTCTGACCTTGACATCAAAGTCAAGGTCACCCTCCACTCACCAGTCCACATCCCTAACCATTAGGCCACCACTGCCCTGCTTATTGCACTCAACAGGTAGGTGTTGGCGCCCATCCGCCCAGCGGGGTGACAGTAATACCCCATCAGTCCTTTAGTGGCTGAGGGGTAAAAAAAAAAACACCCTGTGTTTAACACCCTTATAGATTTAACACTGTTTTTGTCCCAAAACTGACTGTTCTTTTCTTACAAAACAGTCATATTTTGTGGATACAAAAATCTGTGCTGTTTTAGGAGGGAACATGAGCTCATTTTTATTCCAAAAGAAAACTGACTGCTTGAGATGCTTTTGATGAAAACATAAAAATAAAAGATCGTTCACAAATCCTAAATCACAAGTCTGAGTCAAGTCTGAAGTGGCTGGTAAAGTAAGTGACTTAAGTGGAATGTGAATCCAAAAGCCTCAAGTCCCCACCTTTGTTGAAAACAGATCAGTTTGTGTTATTTGAGCAGCAACTGAATCAGCAACCACTTCTATAGATTTTGTTAATTACTATTCCCCTCCACTGTTTTAACACACAACCATCTCTGGCTGTCACTGAGTGCAGGGTTTTAAACGTCATGCCCATGGACTTCATTCCAGTCTGTAGAACTATCCATCAGACTGGCAGCATGAAGAAACAAAGGGTTCACAGTCAGCATGGACAAGACCAAAGTCGTGAGAGTGGAAGAGACCTCAACACCACGAGACATAGTGGGAAAAGTCCACGCAGTGTATAAAGAACAGGCATCAGAAGAAACTCCATCTACCGCCTTGGCTGCTTGCAAGCTCTGCATTGGGATCAGGATAGAGTTAAGGAAGATTTAGTCTATTAGTGTACAAGGTGCATGGGTCATGAAAGGCAAATTGATGGTCAGTCTACTAACATACAGTTGCAATCAAAATTATTCAACCCCCATTGCAAATTAGGTTTATTGGCAAAATGTACAAACTAGCAGCTGTTTGCAATAAATAAATTAAACAAGAACAATTTAAATAGCTCAACACAACTAATATAACAAGTAGCTTCTACAAATTCAACACAAAATTCCACTTTTAATGACTACTGCAGTCTCAAAATTATTCAACCCCTTAATGGCAAGCATCTTTAATAATTAGTAGAGCACCCGTTTGCTGTTATGACCTGCTGCAAACATGATGCATAGCCAGACACCAGCTTCTGGCAGCATTCTGAGGAATCTTAGCCCATTCCTCATGGGCAAAAGCGTCCAGTTCACTTATATTTTTGGGTTTGCACACTGCAACTGCCTTTTTCAAATCCCACAAGAGATTTTCATTGAGGTCCAAATCAGGTGACTATGATGGCCACTATAGTATCTTCCAGGACTTCTTCTGAAATCAAGCATTGGTGGACTCTGAAGTATGCTTGGGATCATTGTCCTGTTGGAAGGTCCAATGACGCCCAAGCTTCAGCTTCCTCACAGACGTCATGACATTTTCTCCCAGGATTTCCTGATGCTTGATTGAATCTGTCTTGTCCTCCACATGCTGCAGGTTTCCAGTGCCAGAGGAAGTGAAGCAGCCACAGAGCATCACTGAGCCACTGCCATGCTTCATTGTAGACAGGGTGTTCTTTTCAATGTATGCTTCATTCTTCCTCCTCCAGACATACCGCTGATCCATAGGCTTAAAAAGCTCCAGTTGTGTTTCATCACTCCACAGAACAGAATCCCAAAACCACTTTGGCTTATTTCTATAGTTTTAAGCAAATTGGAGCTGACTTACCTTGTGCTCTGGGTCAGGAGTATTGTTCTTGGAGTTCGGGCATAGAGTCCTTCAACATTTAGTATGCGCCTTACTGTGGAAACTGAAACCTCAGTGACTGCTGCTGCCAAGTCTTGCTGCAGGTCTTTTGCAGTCAGATGACGGCTTTTGACAACCTGCCTCCTCAGGAAGCCATTGATAGCTTTCTCTTTCTGCCACGTCCAGGTACTGTAGCCAACGTTCCTTTACCTTTAATCTTGCAAACTATGCTTCCAACTGCATCTCTAGGAACATTCAGTGCCTTTGCTATTGTTTTTTTTTTATCCTTTTCCTTGTTTTTGCAAGGCCATAATCTTTTCTCTGAACTTTTTGGACAATTCTCTTGACTTAGCCTTATTTCTAATATGCAATCAAATGTCATCATCAACAGTCCAGGTATTTGAGATGTTTATCTCAAGCACACCTGATACAACTAATGAAGCCCTTGATTGGTTGCATTGGGTGTGCTTGAGACTACACCTAATTTGCAAATGTGTGCTCTTACGAGGAATTTTCTTCAGAGACTGCAGTAGTCATTGAAAGTATTGAATTTAGATAAAATCCTTGTAATATTAGTTTTGTTTAACTATTTAAACTGTTCATTTGCAATTTTTTTTTATTGTAAAGACCTGAAAATATTTCATCTTTGCCAATAAACCTAAAATGCAGTGGGGATTGAATGGTTTTGATTGCAAATGTATCACGACAGACAACCAGAAACACGACACTGTGGACATCTTCTGTTATAGGGGACGCAGAATGTGCTGGTTGGGAAGATAATACCATCACTGGAGCAAAATTTGGAAAATTTAGAGAACTGCTCATTCTGCCTGTGCACCTGAACAAAAATATTCACTAAGTGCATTAAACATGCCCTGCCATATGGACTCTGCATAAAGAAAACGGAAGTGGAAGGTAGGAGTGCTAGAGGCAGACCTAGGAAGGCACGAATAGTCATAATCAACAATCACCTTCATGTCTGTGGACTAGCCAGTGACATTTCAGAAGACAGGGATAAAGAACTAACTAACTAACTAACCTGCACTTATATAGCGCTTTTCTAGTCACAAAGACCACTCAAAGCGCTTTCACTAGTACTAACCCTCTATTCTAAGGGCCTATAGGAGACAGATATCTAGGGACAATTTAGAACAGCCAATTAACCTAACATGCATGTCTTTGGATTGTGGGAGGAAACCGGAGCCCCCGGAGTAAACCCACGCAGCACAGGGAGAACATGCAAACTCCACACAGAAAGGTTCCAACCCCTGCCACCCTAGGGATTTGAACCAGGAATCTTCTAGCTGTAAGGCAACAGTGCTAACCACTGCACCACAAGAAGGAAGAGACTAAAAGCTTCAGTCTGACAGTCTAACCTCCTGCCAAGGGGAACCAAAGACCCAAAACAGTATTATGATGATGATGCCATATAACAAGTGCCAGGCATTGTGTGTCCCCTCAGAAGTGTTTCAGTGAGTGCACTGCTTTCCAATTTGCTTACCTGTTAACTTGATAAATGACATGATATATGAGAACAACAGAGGCGCTACAGTGTTAGCTTAGCCTGTTTTATAATGAATATCCATGTTGTGATTAATCAAAATACAAACTTTATATATTTTCTCCTGCTGTAGTAGTTGTTTAATAGGTTAATAAGAAATGAAACTCTTTGCCTCTGACAGCTAAGGCCTCTTATTTATTAACCGCCACTGTCAGCAGCCCTGAGGGTTCAACTTTGCACATTTTGCAGAGGGTACCTTACGCCCAGCTTGACTTCTCGCTTCAAATCTCTCCATTTCATTTCGCAAACAGACAAAGATACATTTGGAAATGCCTGGTTTTTGCTCTGTTCTGCCCAGCTTCAACAGGTACCTGAGGGAGAGTGTGTGAAGAGCCATGCAAGTTTAATGCTGCCAGTTTCTGCAGTACAACAAAGCCGACAGTGTTGGTTTTCATCTTCTCTCTATATGGAGCAAGTGGAGCATGAGGAGGAGGAAAAGGTAAGAAAACAGTCCTCCCCATCTGTCCCAGGTTTGTCAGAAAAATCACATTGGGTGACCCAGCAGGCTGCGAAATGACTTGTTGATCCAGGGCATGTGCGTGCAAGTTAGTGATAGACAACAACCAAAAAAGCAGAAATACTCTTTTTTTTTTTAATCTGTGGATTCACCTGAGAAAACCCTTTTCAAGCCAGACCTCACACCAAAACGGTTGTACAAACTTCACCCTGCTATAAAACCGCAGGGAGAGAGAAAGAAAGAAAGGAAGAAAAGCAGGACATTGGATGCATCGGTTGCACCTTTCAAAGAAAGAATTAACCAGGGGGGAGAAAGAATCTGTGGAGGAACCAAGGAACCACACTGCCGCCCAGACTCTGCCCTGATGGACATAAAGATGTAGTGAATGTTCTGCTCTAACAATGGCAAATTAGATCTGGGGAAAGGAGAAATGCAGAATGAATGAGGGGGGGGGGGGGGGGGGACTGAGTGCTGTCCCTCACATGGAGCCACATCAGCATGCTGCCGGAGATCTCGCGGCAGCGGCGCTGTCCGCGGTGCTGAAAAGATGCGGTTACACAACGGGTAATGTTCTACTTGGACGGCGGAGAGGAAGTGGGTATAAATCCCAAAGGAAAATGGAGATTTCAGCGAGCCATTAGCTTCCTGTTAGCCATCCTGGCAGGAACACCGCAGTCCGGGCAGGAAAAAAAAAAAAAAAAAAGATGCTCAGAAAACAAATGACCACCACTTAGAAAATGATTCAATTTCAGAAAAGCTTGCTAGACTTTAAATCAATATTTGAAGAAGTTACAGCACTGGACGACCAAAAATGTAACTGATCCCGAAGCAGCACACAAAGTATTGTTTAAAACATGAATTATGTAGTTTAATCAGAAATATGTGTCTGCACCCCCACCCCCACCCCACCCCCCACCCCCAAATGTCTGAATGGAAACATTACGTCCGAATTCTCTGCAGGAGCATGAAGAAGCGGAAGGAAATGTTACCGGGCGAATTTTAATTAAAATTCAACAAGAGGCAAGCTCCGTGAGAGGTTGGATTATTGGCGGGCTCACACACACGCACGCAGGCACGCAGGCACGCACGCACGCACGCACACGCGCTTCGCAGCTGGTGAGCCTTTCTCCGGCAGACTGACAGAAGCGGGGCGGCCGCGCTCAGCTGCGAGCGCGTCTTCCTCTCTCCTCCACCAGCGCGTCTCTCGCTGTTGACATAAGAGAGAGAGAGAAAAACTTTGAAGAGGTGAGAGGCGAAACGTCAAAACGCCGACAAATCACCGTCGACAGCGCGCATCAGCGAGAAGAAAGGGGAGGGGGGAAAAAAGGGGGGGAGGAAAGAAGTGTCAAGTCCGGGAGAAGCGGTGGAGCCGGGAGGAAGAGGGAGCGATGCCATCTCCCGCCAAGCGGAGCCCAGTCCTCCTCTGTTGTGTGTCCCAGCTGCAGCATGGTGTCTCCTCCTGGACCCTGGACCTACTGCCTCGCCTCGGGAAGGACTCCTCTCCTCCTCCCGCTGCTCGCACTGTTAGCCGCCGCTTCCTCCCCCGACTCCTGCTCCCCTCGCTCCCAGCACTGCCACATCCTCGCCCGGATAGGACACACCGTGCGCCTCGGCGCGCTCCTGCCCACCCGCCAGCCGGCGCGGATACAAAACGCGCTCAACCGCGCCCTGGCCAGCCTCCGGCACCAGGGCGGGGGGTCGGACTCGTCCACCACAGCCTCGCAGCCCACTCCTCTGCTGCCCTACAACCTGAGTCTGGAGATGGTGGCGCGGACGCCCGCGGGAGGGGATCCTGAGTCGCTGTCCCGTGGTGCCTGCCAGGACCTCGTGGTCAGGGGGGTGTCGGCCGTGCTCGCCTTTCCTCGATCTAGGGAGGAGCTGATCCAGGTGGAGTTCCTCTCCTCTTTCCTGGAGATCCCCTTCATATCCATCTTGGAGGACACGGAGCCCCTTGGGACTAAGGTAAACGGGGACGCCCTGCTGTCCTCATACGCACCCTTTTTTTTGGGGGGGGGGGGATATGCCATGCTTTGTTTTTACAGCTGGGCACTTCATGCCAGCATATGCTCATCTGAACCTGTAGGTGAGTTGAACCTTTGACTGGCAAGGATTTTGTTATGTGAGCTGGAGCAAAACACTTTCCACCAGCCAGAGATTAAGGCAGGCTGAAGGCAAATGAGAGCAATTATCATGACGCCAAAATCTAACCCATCAGAATGAAATGATGACAGCCTTCTCCCCACCAAAGTCTGATGTTCAGATTGAACCGAATCCGGCTGTTCTGACCCCAGAGGCCCTGCACGTGCATGTTTAATGTCTGGTAGTACTGGACTGAACCCTGAAGTCAAGATTTTTCCCTCGCTTTAAGCTCTTTTCCTCGTGTGTGTGTGTGTGTGTGCGTGTGTGTGTGTTTGCACACTTGCACAAGCGGCAGTGCATGTGTGCATTTGCTCGTGCACCACACGGCTGATGATGGCTTCTGGCACCTCTCTGTTCGCAGTCCAACAGTTGGGACGCCGGTAGATAATAGATGTTGCTGTGTGGGGCATCGTATTCACCATGTTTACTTGTGTGTGTTTGTTAAAATAGGTAGGCAATAGGTGTGTGTGTGTGTGTGTGTGCGTGCGTGCGTGTGTGCGTCACGTTAGTATTCCCAGCGGCGGTGGAGCTGCACTTGCCAGTCAGTCAGTCTGGCTTCAATCATATTCACCCCATCCAACTGAGCAGCCAGCTGCATCTCACAGCCACACACACACACACACACGTGCACCGAGGCCCACGGCAGGCACTCGCGCGCAGCTACAGGGAGTCATGGAGGGGGGATAAAGCGGGGCTCAGGTCTCTCATTCAGGTCTGAAATCTCTTTGTCAACAATGGATTGAAGTCGGACCACTTGATGAATGTGGCGGCAATGCGTGGAGATAAACAGGGAGAGGGAGTTATGGGAGATGTGAGGGGAGCAATGAAAGGGGACTGAGGCGCTTCTTTAAAAAAAAGGGGGGGGCTGTGGGGGGGCCTTTCAGTTCTGCAGAACTGTGCCAGGCAGTCAGTGGGCAAAAAAGGAAACTAGTTTCACTATTTCTTTGTCTCAGTTTTTCATTTTTTGGAAAATGTGTAAATTTCAAGCAGCCTTCACAGTGTAAGGGAAAGTGTTTTGGGTTTCTTTAGTGTTAATGCCTCACAAAAGCAGCCTGATAAAATAAGACAAGATCAGATAAAGTAATCCTTTATTAGTCCCAGAATGGGGGAATTTACAGTATTGCAGCAGCGAAGGGACAATAGCGCTCAGAATAATAAATAAATAATAAATTATAGGGCAAAATAGTACAGTGATCCCTCGCTACTTCGCGCTTCACCTTTCGCGCCCTCAGTGCATCGCGGATTTTTCAAAAATATTCATCAAAAATTCAAAATTGAGAAATAATGGGCGGGCGCTAGCAGAAGGCAGGGAGACTACATTAGACCATCAGGTATCAACACGGAGAGCCGCACAACTCAAAAAATCCACCTCTCTGTTCGCTGTTCTCGTGTTGGCTCGGCTCGGAAATCTCGCAAGCTGATTGGCCGAGACGTTTCACCCCGCAAGCTGATTGGCCGAGATGTTTCACCCACCTCCTCTCCCTGCCGAGCGCCCATGAAGGGAAGGAAGACCGCATTCATTGCTCTTTATCGCTCGTGTTACGTAGTCTCGCCGCGTGGAACTTTTTGCTGTTCTCTTGTGCCATTTTGTGCAAAATAGTCTTCCCGTCGAGCCACTACGCCACCTCCTGCAGCTTCTCCAGCTGCCCTCGACGATCCTGCGCCTCTAGCACCTGACGATGAGGCGTCACCTGAGGAGCAGTAAAGCTCTCATTAACCTGTGAAGTAAATCATCTTCATCTTGAGTTACGTATCTTGTTATAAGAATAAAAGAGTTCTAAAAACATATTTATGTACACTTTATTTACATCTACGTATGTATGTACACGTACACACACACACACACGTATCATATGAGAGAGAGAGAGTGAGAGAATGAACGTACGTATTATTTATGGATGACGTCATTAGGGGTGACGCTACTTCGCGGTTTTTCACTTTTTGCGGTCGGTTTTGGAACCCATTAACCGCGATAAGTGAGGGATCACTGTACATACACAGTGGGAGAAGTTAAAAAAAGTGATGAATGGATTCAAGGTGGGGGTGGGGTTACATCAGGGATCGACTCTGAGCCCCTTCTTGTTCTCCATGGTGATGGACAGGGTGACAGACAAGGTCAGGCAGGAGTCTCCGTGGATCATGTTTGCAGATGACATTGTTATCTGTAGTGAGAGTAGGGAGCAGGTGGAAGAGAACCTGGAGAGGTGGAGGTATGCTGTGGAGAGAAGAGGAATGAAAGTCAGTAGAAACAAAACAGAATACATGAGTGTGAATGAGAGGGAGGCAGGTGTAACAGTGAAGAAGCAAGGAGTACAGGTGATGAAAGTAGATGAGTTTAAATACCTGGGGTCAACCATCCAAAGCAATTGAAAATGCACAAGAGAGGTGAAGAACAGAGTGCAGGCAGGGTGGAGTGGGTGGAGACGAGGGTCAGGAGGGATTTGTGACAGAAGGATAGCAGCTAGAGTGAAAGGGAAGATTTACAAGACGGTAGTGAGACCTGCTATGATACAGTTAGGCCCAGAAATATTTGGACAGTGACACAATCTTCATGATTTGGGCTCTGCATGCCACCACATTGGATTTGAAATGAAACAACTACAGCGGAACTGAAGTGCAGACTTTAAGGTTTAATTCAAGGGGTTGAACAAAAATATATGATTAAACATGTAGGAATTGTAGCTATTTTTATACAAACGCTCCTCATTTCAGGGGCTCAAAAGTAATTGGACAAATAAGCATAACCCTAAGTAAAATGTTACTTTTCAATATTTTGTTGAGAATCCTTTGCAGGCAATGACTGCCTGAAGTCTGGAACCCATGGACATCACCAAACGCTGGGTTTCCTCCTTTGTGATGCTTTGCCAGGCCTTTACTGCAGCTGTCTTCAGTTGTTGCTTGTTTGTGGGTCTTTCTGCCTTAAGTTTTGTCTTGAGCAAGTGAAATGCATGCTCGATTGGGTTGAGATCTGGTGATTGACTCGGCCACTGCAGAATATTCCACTTCATTGCTTTAAAAAACTCCTGGGTTGCTTTTGCAGTATGTTTTGAATCATTGGTGAAGCGCTGTCCAATCAACTTTGCTGCATTTGGCTGAATCTGAGCAGAAAGTATATCCCTATACACTTCAGAATTCATCCGGCTGCTTCTGTCTTTTGTCACATCGTCAATAAACACAAGTGACCCAGTGCCATTGGAAGCCATGCATGCCCATGCCATCACACTGCCTCCACCATGTTTTACAGAAGATGTAGTGCTTTGGATCATGAGCTGTTCCAATTCTTCTCCAAACTTTCTTCTTCCCATCATTCTGGTACAGGTTGATCTTAGTCTCATCTGTCCAAAGAATGCTGTTCCAGAACTGGGATGGCTTCTTCAGGTGTTTTTTGGCAAAGTCAATTCTGGCCTTTCTATTTTTGAGGCTGATTCATGGTTTGCACCTTGTGGTGAATCCTTTGTATTTACTCTCATGAAGTCCTCTCTTTATGGTAGACTTAGATACTGATACACCTACTTCCTGGAGAGTGTTCTTCACTTGAGTGGATGTTGTGAAGGGGTTGTTCTTCACCATGGAAAGGATTCTGTGATCATCCACCACTGTTGTCTTCCGTGGAAGTCCAGGCCTTTTTGAGTTCCCAAGCTCACCAGTGCACTCTTTTTTTCTCAGAATGTACCAAACTGTTGATTTGGCCACTCCTAACATTTCTGCTATCTCTCTGATGGATTTCTTCTTTTTTTTTTTTCAGCCTCAGAACGGTCTGTTTCACCTCCATTGAGAGCTCCTTTGACCGCATGTTGTGTGTTCACAGCAACAGCTTCCAAATGCAAACGCCACACCTGGAATCAACTCCAGACCTTTTAACTGCTTAATTGATGACAGGTTAACGAGGGAAGAGCCCATGCAGCCTTGTTATTTTTTTTGCAACCTTCTGAGTCAATTGTCCAATTACTTTTGGTCCCTTGAAAAAGAGGCGGCTACGTATTAAAGAGCTGTAATTCCTAAACCCTTGCTCCAATTTGGATGTGAATACTCTCAAATTACAGCTGAGAGTCTGCACTTTAAGCCCACATTGATTATATAATTGTATCCTGAATATGTTTTCGTAAACATCTAAAATAACAAAACTTGTGTCACTGTCCAAATATTTTTGGGCCTAACTGTATATTGTTTGGAGATGGTGGCGCTGACAAAAAGACAGGAGGTGGAGCTGGAGGTGCATAGTTGAAGATGTTAAGATTCTCATTGGGAGTGACTAGGAGGGACAAGACTAGAAATGAGTATATCAGAGGGACAGCTCAGGTTGAGCGGTTTGTAGACAAAGTAAGAGAGGCAAAGCTGAGATGGTTTGGACATGTGCAGAGGAGGGATAGTGGATATATTGGACAAAGGATGCTGAAGATGGAGCTGCCAGGCAGGAGGAAAAGGGGAAGATCACAGAGAAGATTCATGGATGTAGTGAAGGAGGACATGGAGAGAGTTGGCGTTACAGAGGAAGATGCAAGGGATAGGGTGAGACGGAGGCAGATGATCTGCTGTAGAGACCCCTAAACAGAGCAGCCAAAAGAAGAAGAAGAAGGCAGTCGAATGAGTACACAGTGTTTTTGCCACCTTCAATAATAATGACATTAATAGTGTATTGGAAAGGAACATTCCTTATTTGTGCAAAGTAGTAGTGTTAAGATAAGATAAGATAAGCCTTTATTAGTCCCACAACGGGGAAATTCCAGGATTGCAACAGCACAGGGATAGCAACACTCAGAGCAACAATCAGAAGGCAAGAAAAAAAAAAAACAAGCAAGCAAGAGCAGCTAATATACATATGTACATATTACTATAAATATATATATATACACACACAGACACACAGTGCAGAGCATTGTAGCTGGATGGAATAAATATATGAATATATAAACACACAGTGCGGAGCAATGTAGCTAGATGGAATAATATGTAGATATATAAACACAGTGCGGAGCATTGTAGCTAGATGGAATAAATATGTAAATATATAAACACACACAGTGCAGAGCATTGTTGCTAGATGGGATGAAACAGCACAACCGTCTACTTAGTTATCCTACATGGTATGATTATGTGCCCATACATATTCTCACTCTCCATAGCGACCGGTATTTTCCTAGTTGTATGCCGGAGGGGGACCATTGTGTAAGTCTATTGCATCTTTTGCATTCAAAAAACTATTAGTTTGTTACGTCTTTTTGCTATCTCTGCGAGCAGCCCTGCTTAGGTTGTACAGTCTGACAGCCGTTGGTAGGAAGGACCTACGAAACCTCTCGGTTGTGCACCTGGGATGATGTAGTCTGCTGCTAAATGAGCTCCTCAGTGCATTCAGTATGTCCTGCATAGGGTGGAACTCGGACTCCAACAGAGATGACAGTTTAGCCACCGTCCTTCTCTCTCCTATCTCCTCCACCGGATCAAGGCGCTGCCCCAGGACAGAGCTAGCTTTCTTGATCAGTTTGTTCAGTCTCTTCCTATCGGCTGCAGTAATGCCACTGCCCCAGCAGACCACTCCAAAAGTGATGGCTGATGCCACCACCGTGTCATAGAATGTCTTCAGCAGCGCGCCTTGTACGCCTTGTTATGTGCAGTAGCACAGATTGTAGAGTCTTACAGCAGCAGGGAAGAAGGACCTGCCAAACCTCTCCCTCGTGCACCTCTGATGGAGCAGCCTGTCACTAAATGAGCTCCTCAGTGCACTCAGCGTGTTCTAGATGGGGTGGGACTCAGACTCCAGCAGAGATGACAGCTTAGCCACCATCCTCCTGTCTCCTATCACCTCCGCTGGGTTGAGGCAGTGCCCCAGGACAGAGCTGGCCTTCTTGATCAGCCTGTTCAGTCTCTTCATGTTGGCAGTTGTGATGCTGCTGCCCCAGCAGACCACTCCATACATCATGGCTGATGCTACCACAGAGTCGTAGAAGGTCTTTAGGAGTGTCCCCTGCACTCCAAAAGACGTGAGTCTCCTCAGAAGGAAGAGGCTGCTCTGCCCCTTCTTGTACCGTGTGATTGTATTGTGTGACCAGTCCAGTTTGTTGTTCAGGTGAACACCCAGGTACTTGCAAGATGTCACCATCTCAGTGTCTGTTCCCTGGATGTTACCGGTGCTGTGGGGGAGTGTCTACAAGTTGTGTGAGCTTTTCAATGCTGTCTTAGTTTGTTAAAGGTCATGTCCTTATATCCCCTTTACACAGGGCTGGAGATCATTGAGAGATCACTGAGTGATGACAAAATGGCCGATTCTCAAAATGATCTTTCAGTGATCTCTCTGTGATTGCCAAGATCTCCCAGTGATCTTTCAGTGATCTTCAATGATCTCCATAGTCCTCAAAGTTTTGACTCACTCCAAAACAATCTCTCAACATCCACCAAGGGGAGGTGATCTCTCATTGATCTCCCAGTGATCTCGCAATGATCTTTCAATGAACTCTGTTGGTCTTTCATCGCACACTCAGCGATCCCTCACTGATCTCTCAGCCATCTCTACTTTTGGTATGGAAAAATTTGGCATTCATTGAAAGATCACTGCAAAATCATTGAAAGATTGATGAGAGATCATTGGGAGACCAGTGAGACTGATCACTGAGTTCTCCTTGACCACTCAACAATCTCACCAATCTCTGAATGATCTCTCAGTGATCTTTCAATGAATGCCAAATTTTTCCACTCTGAAGGTAGAGATGGCTGAGAGATCAGTGAGGGATTGCTGAGTGTTCGATGTAAGTCCAAAAGAGTTTATTGAAAGATCGCTGAGAGATTGTAGGGAGATCATTGAGTAGGGCTGTGCGATATGACCAAAATTTCATATCATGATATACGTAATCTTATTTGATGATAACGCTATAGTATATCACGATATACATTTTCTGTAAATTCTATAGTTTATATATATTATCTAATAAAAAGGATCATCTCTTTTGCTACATTTTAAGGGTAAAGGTAAAGCCAACTTTATTGTCATTCAGTCCATACAGCCAATCATGTACAGTAGAACGAAATTACATTTCTCTTATCTACAATGTTAATCAAATGTAGAATCAAAGGGGTCGCTGCCATGCAAGGCGCCATCACAAATTTCCCTCCTCCATTCCATTATTGCTGAGCACCAAGCAGGAAGTTCCACTTTTGTACGGTCTTCAGCATGACCTGGCCGGGATTAAATTACATAAATTACACACTGAAAAAAATCAATTATACAAATTCATCTGTCATTAATTTCATGCACCTTTTTCCTCTCTTAATTTTGCAGTGTTGTTATAGAATTGTTTTTTAATGTGCATTTGAGATGACTTCAACTTTATTCATTATTGCTACTTGACTAATTAAAAGTTATTAGAAATCAAGTTAAATATTAAGTGCCAGTTTGTTCCTCAAACATGTTTTAATTTATTTATTTAGTGTGTATGCGGTCGCTGTCACACACTTCTGCAGCTTTAGTAATATTTTTTCAGACAAAATTAAGAAACTTGGCAGTAATTTAAACCAATGAAACGATGGTCTGGTGCACTATAATGTTTCCTTTTAGTGACAAGTTTGCATCGTCATTTAGCGTTTGCTGTTTTATAATTAGACAGAGATGGTGTAACATTACTTATGTGGTTGTATTGGGCAGCTTCCAGGTGTGACTGTGTAACTGCGTGAGTGTGAACAGGGCGTCCTTGACAAAGAGAGGTTGCCTCTCAGTGGAACTACCCTGTATAAATAAAGGTTAAATAAAAAATAAATAAAACTTACCTCCAATTTAAACGAGGTTAGAGGACTATCCTCTCTGACGCAGCATGGTGGGAAAAAGTCCCACATCCCTGACAAACAGAAGTAGCGGCTATATGACCAAACATTAGCTTGCAGTTAGCTGCTATGCTAACCAGCGGAACCCACACACCTGGCGCGCTCCGCCTGCCTCTCCCCCACAGTGCGCCTTACCTACCTTACTCTTGTCACCGCCTTATATCAAGATTTAAAAGACACACACCGGGTGTGTGTCTTTTAAATCCTGATATAAACAATACAGTTTTATATGAAAGAGCAGACGTTTTTTTTATCATGTCACCGATATATATTGTCATATCACACAGCCCTATCATTGAGCCTTCCTTGAGAATTTATTGAGAGTTTGTTGAGAGATCACTTTCTTTTGGTGATCATTGAGAGGCTGTTTTGGACTGAGTCAAATCAATCTCTCAGCTGCAGCGACCGTGGAGATCACTGGAAGGTCAGTGAGAGATCTCGGCAATTGCGGAGATAATTGAAAGATTGTTGAGAGATCTGGCCATTTTTCATTCTTTCAATGATCTCTCAATGAGCTCCACCCCCGTGTAGAGAGGGCAGACAAGCACTAGAAACCTCTGAAATATATATACACATATGCACACAGTGGTGTGAAAAAGTGTTTGCCCCCTTCCTGATTTCTTATTTTTTTGTATGTTTGTCACACTTAAATGTTTCAGATCATCAAACAAATTTAAATATTAGACAAAGACAACACAATTAAACACAAAATGCAGTTTTTAAATGAAGGTGTTTATTATTAAGGGAAAAAAAATCCAAACCTACATGGCCCTGTGTGAAAAAGTGATTGCCCCCTAAACCTAATAACTGGTTGGGTCACCCTTAGCAGCAATAACTGCAATCAAGCATTTGCGATAACTGGCACTGAGTCTTTTACAACACTGTGGAGGAATTTTGGCCCACTCATCTTTGCAGAATTGTTGTAATTCAGCCATACTGTAGGGTTTTCGAGCATGAACCGCCTTTTTAAGGTCATGCCACAGCATCTCAATCAGATTCAGGTCAGGACTTTGACTAGGTCACTCCAAAGTCTTCATTTTGTTTTTCTTAAGCCATTCAAAAGTGGACTTGCTGGTGTTTTCTGGATCATTGTCCTGCTGCAGAACCCAAGTGTGCTTCAGCTTGAGGTCACGAACAGATTGCCGGACATTCTCCTTCAGGATTTTTTGGTAGACAGCAGAATTCATAGTTCCATTTACCACAGCAAGTCTTCCAGGTCCTGAAGCAGGCAAACAATGCCAGACCATCACACTACCACCACCATGTTTTACTGTTGGTATGATGTTCCTTTTCTGAAATGCTGGGTTACTTTTATGCCGGATGTAATCGAACACACACCTTCCAAAAAGTCCAAAAGTTTGTCTCGTCAGTCCACAGAGTATTTTCCCAAAATCTTGTGGATCATCAAGATGTTTTCTGGCAAAACTGAGACGAGCCTTTATGTTCTTTTTGCTCAGCAGTGGTTTTCGTCTTGGAACTCTGCCATGCAGGCAATTTTTGCCCAGTCTCTTTCTTATGGTGGAGTCTGGAGTGAAGCCTGCTGCTCTTTGGATGTTGTTGTGGGGTCTTTTGTGACCTCTTGGATGACTTGTCGCTGCGCTCTTGGGGTAATTTTGGTCGGCCGGCCATTCCTGGGAAGGTTCACCACTGTTCCATGTTTTCGCCATTTGTGGATAATGGCTCTCACTGTGGTTTGCTGGAGTCCCAAAGCTTTAGCTTTATAACTTTTTCCAGACTGTTCGATCTCAGTTACTTTGTTTCTCATTTGTTCCTGAATTTCTTTGGATCACAGCATGATGTCAAGCTTTTGAGGATCTTTTGCTGTACTTCACTTTGTCAGGCAGGTCCTCTTTAAGTGATTTCTTGATTGAGAACAGGTGTGGCAGTAATCAGGCCTGGGTGTGGCTAGAGAAATTGATCTCAGCTTTCCAAAGATGTAAAAAACTACAGTTAATTTATGTTTTGACTTGGAGGGGGCAATCACTTTTTGACACAGGGCCATGTAGGTTTGAATTTTTTTTCCCTTAATAATAAACACCTTCATTTAAAAACTGCATTTTGTGTTTACTTGTGTTACCTTTGTCTAATATTTAAATTTGTTTGATGATCTGAAATATTTAAGTGTGACAAACATACAAAAAAAAGAAATCAGGAAGGGGGCAAACACTTTTTCACACCACTGCACGCACACACACACACACACACACACACACACACACACACACACACACACACACACACACACATATATATATATATATATATATATATATATATATATATATATATATATATCTTTTTGGTTGCCAAATAAACTTTCAATGATCCCTCAGCAATCTCTTCTGGTCCCTCGGCAGTCTCTCCTGGTCTTTCAAGGATCTTTCAAAGATCTCTGTCCATCACCATGAAAATCATTTAATGATCTCCCAAACATTTAGACAGAAACTGCTTTTCTTAGCCATTGTTGAGAGATCAGGCCTTCTTAGATCTTAGCGATCACCCAATGATCTCCGTCTGTGTAAAGGGACCCCAAGGATGTTTCGTCTTTATGCTGTAGGTCAGTAGCAGAGTAACAACACAAGACACATTTAGTCCCCCGATGGCCTAACAGACAAAAAAAAAAGACCAGAAATAAATCAAAATACAATTCCAAGACCACTCTCCCAAGTGCAACCCAGAAGTAATCGCCAATAAAAGCAGACAGCCACAGCAATTTTAAAATGAAAATGTCACTAGAATAACATGAAAAGAAGATTTCTGCATACAAAGAATATTATTACCCCCCCCCCCCCCCACCGTGCTCCTGCTGTACTGCACTTTGATTCTTTGTGCTGAAGTAATTACTTCATCACTTAACAGTTGATTTGTTTTTTAGGACCAAAAAAGTCTGCCATTGTTTTTAGGTCCCCAGCTCTTTTTTTCCTCAGTCTTTTTTTGGTCTTCTCCTGGCTATTTCTGTAACTGTTGTGACTTCCTGTGGAAAAGTTTTTTTTTTTTTTCCCTTTTGGATAGAACAAAAAAAGAAGAAAGCACACTGCCTGTAGGGACATCTCTTCACAACTTCCATTTAATCCAAATTAAAGCAGGGATAAATACCGCACAAACACACACAATTCATTAAATGACAATAGAAAATAGATTTTAATGGCAGCCCTAAACTGTATAAATTTCAGAAGAATGGCCCGTTGTGCTCTTCTCTCCAGGCAGCATCAGCGGGAGAAATAAAAGGAGGCAGGCGGGAGGTGGGACAGGTCCTTAAACCCACACAGAGAGGGTGACGACGAGCGGGGCTAGGTCAATGGCGGGGTGCTACATTGTTAACCAATACAGGTTTTGCTGCTGATAGCACAGCAACACAGGAGCAGATGATATAATTCTAATTAAAAAAAAATGCTGTTTACATTAGCATCAATAGGGAGGCAGCTCCTGAGAGGAGAAAAACAAGGGCTGGGCCAGAAAAAAATCCCAAAACAATCTGTGATCTGTCACAGGTTGTTCCAAATGAGGAGGGGGTGTTTGTTTGTTTTCGAAGGCGAGTCTTCTCCTCTGAGCTCATGAAATTATGGATATTTTTTTGTCTCCCAGCTACTGGGAATTGAGCCCAGTTTTTTTTTTTTTTTTTCTGGTGAGCGGATTCCTTTCCCTGGACATCAGAGAGGAAAAGAAAACAGACGCACAGAAAGAGGCCTGACTGTTATGTGCCCCCCCCCCCCCCAACACATATTGAAAAGTGCGCTTGGTGACGTCTTCGAGCCGAGCACATATAATGTGAGGGACGGCCATTTTACAGCCTCTCTTTTCGGCTCGCTGTTATAGCGTTCAGCCTCCTGACAACAGTCTGTATTCTTTCGTTTGTAATAAAGTTTGTGTTCCCAGCAAACACCACTCTCTGTTGGTCCTTCCCCAGTTTTCCAGACACAACATTTGGCGATGAGACTGAACCATGGAAGCGTGTTTGAGGCCACTACAGCCATTTCTGGAGACCCCGGGTGAGCTGCTTGTACCGTGGCTGCGCTAGCTCGATGCTTTTACCACCTACATATTGGCGTTGGACCTGGGCAAGCTAGACAAGGTACGAAAGTGAGCGCTCCTGGTTCACAATCTGGGCATAGAAGGTCAACATATTTTCTACACCCTAGGACCAACAGAATTGTTTGCTGCGGCGGTCGAACTGCTAGCTAGCTACTTCACTACACCCAACAATGTGTTGGCGCAGCGCATCAGGTTCCGCCAACGTTGACAGAAGACAGGAGAGACGACACAACAATTCGTCATGGACCTTCGCCACCTAGCTAGCATGTGCAGAGTCGGTTTATTGGAGGATAAAATGGTGCAGGACCAGTTGGTCGAGCACACTAGCAATCCACAGCTGCGGACGAAGGTGCTAACTGCACAGAATGACATGACGCTAGCTAGTACCTTCGAGTTAGCATTCCAGTTGGAGGCCGCTGACATATTAGCATTGGAGCTAGGTGTGCAGCAGCAACAACAACAGCAGCCAAGCCACACACCGCTGACACATGCGGTAACCACAGAAGGGCCCGGTGAGACAGCAGAAGAGGCCGAAGTAAACTCCGCAGATCAGAAGAACGCTACAAGGCGCTTCTCATGTGACAACTGTGGCTCTCCGACGCACCGAGAGAGAGCACGTTCCTACCCGGCGAGGAAGCAGCAATGTCAGCGATGCAGCAAATTCAACCACTTTGCCAAGGTTTGCCAGTCAGCACTACCACCGAGCCCACTGGTCAGTCCAAGTCACTCACCTGTGACAACCAGCCACACGATGACCTCCAGAGGCGCGATGTACGCATTCTGCAAGGTAGGGCTGGACGATGTCAGCCTACCGCTCTTGCTGGACACCGCTGCAGTGAGATCAATGTTGAACTGGGTCACAGTGAAGAAGTTCTTTCCCAACCACCTGATTAGGAAAAACCCAGCGGAGCCGTACGGGTATGGTGGCTACCAGGTCAGCAATGTAGGAACCATCACACTAACAGTTCGCTACACGCCAAGTTGTTACTGATTTTGTTTTCCAAGTGGCTAAGCATGGAGACAACATACTAGGATATGGCCTGTTCTACCAACTGGGCTTCTTAGCCGCGACAGTGATGGATTCCGTTTGATCAACGATGACGAGTGGGATACAACACACTCAGATGACGACGAGGATACAGCCGTCCCATGCTCACAGGAGGAGCACCGCCTGGAGAAGGGGCAGTGACTGGACTCGCCTCAGATCCTCGCCCAGTATAAGCCTTAGGAAGCTGCTGCAGAGCTGCAGAAGAGGGAGCCCACGTCTATCGGAAACCCCGGGACACAACAACCTTGCGCAGGTTCTACCAACAGCAACAACAACATATCGCCATGACCAGACTTCCCAGTAGAGAGGGAGAAGAAACTGGACTGCTTTCGAAGTCCGCTGAGCTGCAGGATGAAGAGTCCATGACCCAACAGGACACAGCAGAATCAACATAACTGGGTGGACGCCCCGCAGCTGATGTGAGAGCCACACCATCACAACCACGACGCTGTGTGCAGCCGAACAGAATGCTACTCGCAGTGATGAACTGGGTTTGGGTCCACAGAACCGAGCAACCGGACACACAATCAGGCTCAGCACCATTTCCACCACCATTGGCACCCATCAAGATCACCGTGCAGCTGGGGCCAGTGACCTTCCAGCTGGAAGATGGCTCAGTGTGGCACGACAACCGTCTCCGCCGGGTTCAAGCAGCGGCCCCGGATAACAAGTCTTTGCAGGAGTCGACTCGCACAGTGTGGGACCCGGACTGGGGTTCTGAGGAAGACGATCCTGGTCCGCGGGCCTCCGCACTTCCAGGGGCGCATCCACCATGGGCTTGCCACAAGGCCCCTCCAACTGAACTGCCTTCCTCAATAAAAGGAACTGTTTAGCTAGGGGTGCCGCTGCCAGCGAATAGTGGCACAATAATCCACTCATCCGCGTAGGGTCATGCGGCAGTCTACCCACTGGCCCTAGCTAGTTCAGGGTTCTTTATGGTAACAAATTGGGGAGGGCCAATTAGATTATGTGTGTGTTCTGTTTTTCCAAGGGGATGGGGGGGGGATGTGGTGTAAGAAAACCACAAGTTTGGTTGGCATTGGTGTGGTGACGTGGCCACTTGGTGACGTCATCGAGCCAAGCACATATAATGTGAGGGACAGCCATTTTACCGCCTCTCTTTTCGGCTTGCTGTTACAGCACTCAGCCTCCTGACAACAGTCTATATTCTTTTATCTGCACAGTTTGTAATAAAGTTCGTGCTCCCAGCAAACGCCGCTCTCTGTCGGTGCTTTCCCCCAGTTTTCCAGATGTAACAACGTGACACAAAATAAAAGGCGACTTGTCGAGCACGTTTCATTCCCTCGCTCAACACACGTCCTCAAGGTCAGAGGACGGTGTCCAGTCTTTAGAGGCGTCGTTAGGATGAAGCGCTGCCTGATTCCCCTCTCCTGTCAGCTGATTCTGCCACATTTCACAACAAAAGCACTGCTCTTCCACACACGCTGCTGACATTTCTTGGAGGTTGCTATGATAGATATTTCCCACAAAAAAACAACTTTAACCAAGCAGCTGCTGATGGGCTGTCATCATTATGTAAATGCGCCCCACAAATTGGGCACACGAAGTCATCTATTGTCAAAATATTCCTGTGTCACGACACTGGTGTGGGGGGGGGGGGGGTCCTTATATCGACGGAGACACGGAGACAACAAAGGACACAGGCAGACAGAGACAGGGGTCGGGTGTATCTGCAGCTCTGGGACGGAAGTGCTCCTCCCTCCCAACCTACTTAAGTTAATTAGAACCACTGTATGACCCCACCACCACTGTTAAATCTCCCTGGTCCATCTGTGGCAGACGGGATGGGAGGAGAGCGGCAGAGAGGAGAAAAGATGAAGGGACGGGGAGGGGAGGGGAAAGAAAAAAGGAAATGGACTTCTAATTCCCATTAGCGCCATTATGGCTATTTGGGCAGAGGATAAAATTAAACAAAATCCCCCCCAAAAAGCCTTAATTAATCAAAGATGGAATGAAACGGACTTTCTAAATTGGCTTCTCCATCATATGTTAGCATGTCTTAGTGAAAAAACTTAGTCATTATTAAAAAAAAGGGGAAAAATGATTCTACAAGTTGCCAAGAGATGTAATTGAAAAAGAACAACTCTGCATTTTTAATGTAGCCAGCCCTTGCCAAACACTTTCAGATTTGCTGATAATATCACAGAAATTATTTAGTGCGATCATGATTCCTTTTTCAGAGACGTGCGAGCTGGAGGAAATGGTTCTGCCGATTTCTGGATATGATTAGGTGAGCCGAGCCCGGCGGTGTGGTGAGAATTCATTATTTGTCATTTCCCACATGTTCCTGCGGGTCCCTCCATACGCGCAGCGGTACTTAACGCTGCTGAAATACGTCCCGAAATCCCTCCGTGAAGCCCAATGTACAGAAGTCTATTTCACAGAGACTAATCCTGAATAACGTCCCTTTTTTCCTCCTGTCTCCCTCTGTAGTGCCATTACCTCCGTTTTCATAGTACATACAGTATGTAAGCGCAGAGCTTTTCAGTCCTATTTTATGGCCTCCACGTTACAGTATGTAGCTATTACACATTGCCTCCCCCCACACACACACGTTACACTGCTACTACTTTTATTGATGCTGCTACTTTGTAATTGAGCTTCAAGTCCCTCTGAAATCACTGCATTAGTTGAACGTCTTAGTTTTGACGCCATTACCCCTCCTTCCCAAACCACAGTTACTACAACACACACAACAAAGCAGCGTCGTGTATTATTCATAAGTTTTTTTTTTTATTGTTTATGATTCAGAATAACCTTTATGGTTCCTGGTGGGGAACTGCTCTCCCACTCTGCAATCTATCCGCCCTGAAATTCTTTCATCAAGCCACTACTTTTTTCTTTTTTTAATGACATACCTCATTCTGCTTAGTAAAATGAAGATTAGTACAGTAAAAAAACCAATTTGCCACTTTGAATGAAATTACATTTTAATCCCAGGACCCTGCTGAATAAGACACACCGTGGCTCTGAGCTAGCCACTCTCTCAGTGGACGCGCATGCACACACACACACACCCACAGAGAGCCGCGTGCACAGGGCCCCGCGCAAGTACGCTTCCTACACATGCATAGGAGGTCCACGCGCGCGCATACAGTGTCTGCTCTGTGCTCACTAAAGGTTATTAAGCCTAATGAGGCTTTACGAGCCCACGCTGCCTTTAGTGTTTGCTTTAAGATGATGGGGGGAGGGTGGTGGTGGTGGGGGGGGGGAATTTGTGCCCCGGCCACAGTGGAATAAACGAGTGGAAATGGAGGGGACAAAACGTGCACTTCTCCAGAGCTGCAGGCAAACTGACGGTTTGAGACAAGCGGGCCACTTAATGCAAACAGCTATGGGCTTTTTCTTTATTAGTGCTATGATGACAGTTGGGCACGGTCCTGACTGAGGCAGATTAATTGAGCTGAGCGGAAACAGCAGAATATGTATTACCGAAAGGACATGGGGCTGTTGGAGCGGCGCGGTGCCTGTTCTCATGTTTGGTTTGTGTTTTTCTGCCTCTAGTGATGGAAACATCTCCAGTTGCTCCCACTGGTATTATGTCTCACAGTGGAAGGTAAGTGAAGGAGACCAATGATGGATAAAGGATAAAAAAAAAAAGGAAAGGAAGAGGTGCATACATCAGGGAGTGAAGATTTTTGTTTTATTATACTGAGTTAACAGAGGAACCAGGGGAGGTGTACAGTATGTGGGAATGACTAGATGGAATATCAAAGAAGGAAAAAGGAATCATCCATGATGGAAAGGGGAGTAAGGTTGAAAAATAGAGGAATCAAGTGATGGGAATTATGGAAATGTAAAGTTGAGGGAGAGTTGACGAAATACGGAAGGTCACAGGAAACAAGAATAATAATATATGGAGGAAAGGAAGAAGTCAGGTGTGGAACAGTGAAAGGAATAAGTAAAGGAAGGGAAAAGGTCCCACTCACTCAAATATGGTGTGCTTGTGGGCTTTAACTACAGCTGGGTAATTTGCCCTTAAATCAGCATCATGGTTATTGGGACCTTTCATGTCAGTTTTGGATTTTTGTCATTTTGTTTCTCCTTTCTTCTCCCTTATAGTTCACTGGCAAGGCTGGTAATTAAGCAACATTGCCCAAGAGTGTGGTATCAGTGAATATGTCACTGCAGCGATTCGGTGGTAAATGAGCATAATATAATAATTTCACACATGTAACCAAGTTAAATATTGTACAGGGCAGAAGTCAGTGTTTGTAATACATGGTTCTTGAGGGTTTGTGGGTCATGTGACTTTCCATGGCAGCTAATTAGCTTGTTAGCTGCATTGGGGGAGTTCTTTACACTTGTTCCTGGTAGGAACACTGAAAAGACAGCTGGTGTGTTTTACAGCCTGAGTCTCATTAGCCAACTAGAGGGCATGCAGAGAGTGCATACCTCTGCCAAGGCTCCAGCCGTCTGTGCCTCCCTCCCTTTGGCCGTCTGTACCTCCTGCTTGCCATACCTCAGTCTGCCTTGGCAGAGGTATGTCCTTTCAGATCACCTTCAGAATCTAATGGGCTCATCCGCAGCCCAGGGGCCATCTCTGGTGAAAAATTCATCAGAACCTAACCCGTAGTTTTTGTGTAATCTTGCTGCACAAAAACAAACAAAGGCCTTGGGGGAGGTATGCAGTCTTGGAACACCTCCAAAATGATTAATGGGTTAATCATTGGCATAAGGGCCACCTTTGGTGAAAATCAAGATGGAAGATAAAAATCCATCCAGTCGTTTTTGCGGAGTTCAGTTAACAAACAAACAAACAAACCGCCTCGATCACATTTCCTCCCTGACAGAGATAATCAGGGCACGACTTGAGCCACCAACCAACAAAGCACCTTGTGAATGGCTACTGGACCCTAGGACCTAAAACGTAACAGTTGTAGTCTTGTTCAGAACAGGAAAGATACACAACGCTGCCTAATAGGGAAACTGAGTGGAGGGTTTCTCAAAGATGTTGAACTTTTTTTACTGTAAACTTCCAACTTTTCCTCATAAATATGGGACTTTTTTCTCATAAATTTTCAATTTATTTACTTATACATTTTCTACTTTTTTTGCTTTATTTGTCTTTTCCTAAATTTTTCCTCATAAATTTGTGATTTTTTTCTTGTAAATTTGCTAAATTTTTCTTGCAAGTTTGTAACTCTTCAAGTAATTCTACATTTTGTGTCTTGTAGATTTACAACTTTTTTTCTCTTAAATTTTCATTTTATTCTCATAAATTTGCAACTTTTTGGCATGATCCTGGGCACGGTTGGGGGCCGTGCCCAGTCCAGTCTCCAGTTTGAGTTCAGTCCTTTCCTGTTTGGTTCTTTCTTTATTTATCATGGACTGTTGTATTTTATCTGTTTATTTTTGGAGCGTTTTGTGTTCTTGGTTTTGCCCTTATTGTCTTGTCTGTTTATTGTGTGTTATTTTGTATTTATGGTTGTAGTTATAGCTCTTGGGTTGTGTTGTCTTATTCTTGTGTTTTCATTAGTTTCCAGTCTATGCTTTTATTTTGACAGTGCCTGTGCAGCTTCCGCCTGTCAAACTGTTCCGCGGGCTGCACAGCTGTCACTCGTTGTTTGATTATTTTTCCACTCATGTACCTACACCTGTTACGCATTTGTCAGTGGGGCATGTACCTATTTAAGGATATGGCAACACTTCGCAGGATACCGTGTCCTACTGTGATGTCCTCAGAGGTTCTGCCATTCTCTGAGTGTTTGCTGGCGGTGTTGTTGAGGAGAATGGGTCTGCTCCAACCAGGTATTATTTCCCCGTTTCCATTTCCCCCAGCCATGAGCCCCGGTTCCCTTTGGGTGTTACTCCGCCTGAGCTATCTCTTTTCCCTGGCGAGTTTGAGCGCCTCAGTCGGAGTCTTCCTCTGACTGTTCTTCTCCTACTGGTCGTGAGCCCTACTCTGCTCCGGCGCATTTATCCCCTCATTATTTGTAAGTGTTGTGTTTTTTGTATGTTGTCTTTTGATATTAACTGTGCAAAACATACAGCGTGCGTTTGGTGTCCTTCTTAGCCCTTAAAAAGGGAAGTTTATGACACTTTTTACTGTAATCTTCTAACATTTTCTCATAAATGTTACTTTTTCTTATAAAATTGTTACTTTTTTCTTGCAGATTAGCTAAATTTTTTTGTAATTTTGGAACTTTCTCATAAATTTGTCACTTTTTTCATCTAATCTTGCAACTTTTTCTCATAAATTTGTGACTTTTTTCCTCATAAATTTTCAATTTATTTACTTACACATTTTCTACTTTTTTTGTTAATTTGCAACTTTTCCTAAATTTTTCCTTATAAATTTGTGACTTTTTTCTTGTAAGTTTGCAAATTTTTTCTTGCTAGTTTGTAACTCTTTTCAATTAATTTTACATTTTTTTTCTTGTAAATTTAAAACTTTTTTCTACTAAATTTTCATTTTATTCCCATAAATTTGCTACCTTTTTTTTTTAGATTTATCACTTTTTTCTTATAATTTTTCACATTTTTTTTCTCATAAATTTGTGAATTTTTTGCATAATTTTGCCTATGGCACCAGTGTTACTGAAGCCTGCTCACCCATTTTAAAGCCACGTGGGGCCCAGATGGGTTTAAAGTGAGTTAAAAGATTACCTGCTTACCTGTACCACAGGTAAAGTCCATGTGGGCAAACACAGATGGAACATGGAACCCGCGGACAAACCCACATGGGACCCATAAGACAGCCCAGTTTGACCTACCGTGGGGCCCACATGGGCATGCTGGCTGGGTTATCAGGTATATATGTATATGATTTAGTATCACATATGAAAGTGGCTCAGATCTGGTCTGAAAGTTTGGTTTTTAGATCTGATTTGAAGGTTCAGACAACTCTAAAACAGTCAGATCTGTGACACTTCGGGGTAAAAATCAGACTGAGTAACTTCAGGCTGGTAGTGTAAGCCTTACCTTAGAGATGAACTTAATAAAGGCAGTGTGTATTTCTTTGTGAAGTGAGTATTTTAATATTTTGACAATATGAATGTGACCCATGGACACATTTCAGAAGGTTAAAACCCACCAAAACACAATTTTGCAGTTAATGGGGGCCTTTAAGGGCAAAGAAGACCTTATTTTCATAAGGTAGGAGAAAGGAAAGAGGGATTACGAAGGAAAAGGAGGACTCAGGGTGTCTGAACTTTGGAAGGGTGGCATCAAGGAAGAAATGAAAATACTGGACCGGGGTTGAAAATGAGAAACGGGATCAGCAGAGGGAGGAAAGTTGAACGTGAGGATGGGAAGGGAAACTGCTGCTGACGGAGGCTGACAGCAGGCCCCGTGCTCCCTCTTCCACTGCAGACTCTGATGGAGGCAGTTTTATCTACCCTGTGCCGGTTCATTAGAGGATTAGTGAGTGATAACTAGGAGTTATCTGTGATTGAAAAACACCCGCTCTCTGACATGTGCACGCTCACGCACATATGTTTGCACATTTAGGTTGTGCAGAGATGTTTAAAAACATTATTCCAAAGTTGTTTCTTTAAAATATCTTCCTAAAGTTGCCTTTATCTTTTTCTCTTCCACAGAGCCTGTAATTATGGGGCAGCAGTTTGTGTGTGTGTGTGTGAGAGAGAATATAGATTATTGTATTACCTGATACAGAACACCAAAAATCAAGGCCAGCTGGCGTCCAACGATAAGAGCAAACCGGAAGACTGCACGCACACACAGCATGAGCCTATAGAAGGTCCCTGGGGCGGAGGTCAAAGGTGAAAGACAGGCAGACTGAAAAGGCAGACAGGAGGAGAGAAGGTGAGAGAGACATGTGCCGATGTGAGATTAAACAGATGCTGACAGATGGCGGTGGGACACGGTTGAGTGAGTGCCAAAGCGACAGGTTAGCCAAACACCCGAAGTGAAGACGAGAAAGTGGGGTAAATGTCCAGAAATGGGGGAAGACAAAAAAAAACCCAACTAAGCAACAAAAAAGAGTAAAGAGTAGGTAAGAGACAGGCAGAGTTGGAATGACAGAGGGATCCTGACAGGTGGGAGAAGGTGGAGCAAAATAAAATCTGGAAGAGAAAGAAGCAACAAGAAGATGAAAGGAGGAAAAAAAGGGGGGAGCAGGAGGTGTCGGAGAAAGTGTGACACAGCCAAAAGCTGTCAAAGATGAAGTTATTTGAGAGGCAAGCAAAGCTTGGACAGGGGATTGAAAGATGGTGGACCCCAAGGTAACTTCCCTGCTCCTTCTAGGATATTTATGTTTGGAACTGGCAAGGAAATGGGCATGATTTAGAGCCCATCTGGACGGGGCCTCGGTGCCACCTGCCCGCAGAGGAAAAGCTGCCTGTGAGGAGACGTACAGCAGCGTGCCGTTGGCACTCGCATACGCGCGCAACCATGCGCCGCTAACGTGGTTTACATCAGTTACATGTGTAGGAATGCAGCCATTTCCCACTGGTTTGAATCTACTCCAGCTTCAGGATTAGAAATCAAATAGTCACTGTCTCGTTTATGTAAATGCCGACTTTTAGGACAATACATCATTTAGGGCAATTACCCTAAACATAAAGACGAGGCCACCAAGGCTGACCTTGGTCTAAATTAGCAGATGGGGTTCTCCGTGATGTCTAATTTGTTGTTTCAAATCATAAAAAATAGGAACAGGGAAATCCTCCACAGTGAAAAAATAATAGCAGCTTTTTGTTTTAAAAATAAGATAAAACAAGCAGAAAAATGCAATGTACAGTTAGACCTGATAATACAATGACCTTGTTTAAAGTGAAGGTCACTGATGTTGTTTAAGGAAACGTTACTTATAACTTTGGGCCTACTGCTGCCACCGCCATCTCAACTGGAAATTAAATGTATGAGCAGCATCAATGTTTGCCATAGACGCTCTCTGACCTCATTGCTCCCTGTGAGGAAACTGCGTGCTCAACTCAGCAGGCAGTGGGGAGTTAGGATGGCTGTGTGCAGGCATGCAGCAAAAGAATGAGCAGAGCGCTGACAGTTTAAGTACACCGCTGTGATTGAAAGGGGTTGTGAGGCATGCGATCATTCCCGTTCGGTGTCCTGTCTTTTAGCACTTTAAAAAAAAAAATAAAAAAAAAATGCAAATCCTACCAAGGCAGATATCATGAATCCAGGTGGAGAGGTGGTGCAAAGGTAAAGGATCCATGCATGCGTCTATCCATCCATCACAGGCTGTTGCAGAGTACTTGCGCAGTTCCTCCCTTGACATTCAGAGTTCAGATGGAAGACTGAATCTCTTAAAAAGTGTTTTGAGTTTATCTTAAATTGTCCTTAGAGCAGGGCTTGACATTAGCACTGAACCACTAGCCAAATGCTGGTTAGTCACTCTTACTAGCTGCTTTGACAGGTAGAATATCCTGTCATATAATATCTGCAAAAGGCAACTGGAGTAACACGTGCTTTTAATAAGGGAAAACAAAGTCAAACAAAAGGGCACCCAGAGTCCATACCTCCACCAAGGCTTTGTCCATCCCTCCCTCCCTTCGTCTGTCCATCTGTCTATCCATTCCGCCATCCATCTGTCCATACATTGCGATATATGAAAGTCCAGGATTTAGATTCCTGGTATATTTTTAGCTCATTCTGGGGAAGATGAATGGAGCTAACGTGTTAACGCCCCAGCCCTCTGTCCACACTTCACGGGAATCACTACTCCTCCTATGCATTTGCCTGGTCACCAAACTCACACACAGTGATCCTCAGGTGGGTCTGCATCCAGGATGTGCTCAAGGTCAAGGTCAAAGGGCAGTTATGTAATTCCAGAAAAGTCAATACACCTCCTAGGCAATTGCCCTAATTCTCATCAAATTCATGCCAAATGATCAACAGGTGGATCTCCATCAAGGTTGTGCTGAAGTTCAGGCTCAAAGGTCAGGAGATGTCAGCACTTACTGCATGTGATTTTATGAAAATTGTGACTCCTCCTAGGCAATTGCCCTAATTCTCAACAAACGCACACACAGTGATCCTCAGGTTCGACTGCATCCTGGTTGAGCTCAAGGTCAAAGTCAGAAGATCTGGGGCCTCATGTACGTATAAAGGACTGCACAGCTTTTGTACTGAAAAGTGGCATACTCACAAAATCTGAAAAGTACATGTGCACAAAAATGTTCTGGTGTATAAAACTGTTTGCACGCCGAATCCCCTGCTCCTTTTCTTTATACACCCCGGTTCACTGAACACCAGCGCACGTGCATAATCTCTTTACTCTGCCTCGGTTCCTCCTACCAATGACTATGTAAATGAAGAAAAATGCTGCTTCTATCACTCTTCTGTCAAACAACGATCCTGTGGGAAAGCGCAACATAAAAAAAATAACGGAGTGTGATACTGAGGTGTTGATAACAGAGGTGGGGGTCAGAAAAAATGTTTTATTTTGTTCTGACCCTCCGGAATCAACAGTAAATATAAGTTTACCAAGTGGACCGTGTTACAATGGCAGCAAACAAGAAAAATAAAATAAAACAAAATAAAATGGTCTGGCATTGAAGTTAAAGTCAATAGGCAGATCACTGCTCATTGACAGAGTGTTGCTGGGATGATGTGATACATGAAAAAGGAAAAAATGCTGTGAAGAGAAAGCCCTCGGCAATCTGCACATGAGGGACAGACAGACAGATGTAATCTTAGTAAGTAAATAAACACCACTGAATACCACTCCAATTTCACACCTGAATTTAGACAAGTTAGAAACCAAGCCTGTCATTGTCACTGCCAGAATCCAAATTAAAAGGCAGATCGCATGGAGCTGCACAATATAAGAGCCTTTTTTTTTTCTTCCCCAGATTGTAATCTCCAAACTGAGATATTTTAGACCATGGAAACGTCTCCTTACTCAGAAACAGCAACATCTGCATGTACATAAATGTGTCCACTGCAGCTACAGGGGTTCACCTGCAGGGATCCATCTGTCCTCTGCCTCACAGCACATATTGCACTGAAGCTGGGGATTGATCAGTTCAAAAGTGCATTTTGCTGACCGGAATTCCTCCCACAAGAGATGGATCTGTGTGCATTGCCTTGTGAGTCAACTGGCACATTTTATTATCTCTGTCACATTTACAGAAAAGCTTTACAGTGGTGCCAGTTGTGGTCCAGTGAATGGTGAAGGTTATCTGTCAAATTAGTTATTATTCATCAGATTTTCACTGCGCTCAGTAAGCTGAGTTATGGAGATAAATCACGTAATAATAATGTTTTTCACAGACTAATTCAGAGACAAATCATTTTAACTGAAGCAGAAATGTTATTTTAATACATTTTGTGTGTTCCAGTTGTTTTGTTGTTTAACAGACCCACCTGATACAGACAAATAGAATTTTGTTGACAGGCGCAACTTCTCACGGGAGTTGAAAATCATGCAGCTCGGCCTACAGATTCTCACGTCACTTTAGTTTTTATACATCCCACTGTGTAAGTGAAAATCAGCGTACACCATGTTTTTGTGTGCACCCTGTTTATACGTGAATAGGGCTGCAGCTAATGATTATTTTAGTAATTGAGTAATTTGTCACTGTAATCGAACGATTACTCAAGTAATCAGATACTTTTTTTGGTATTGAAGAAACTTGCATTGACCAACATGTGTGGAATTTTCTTACCTAAAGAGCAGTAGTAATTGTACCAGACAATAACAAAGGTACACATTTATTACAGTGTTTATTGCATATAGCGTAACTATGAACATTATGTTACACCATAAAGTTTCGTTTTGTAGCATTGGCTTCAACTTGCAACATAGCTAACATATAGCAGCTACCGATATATATTCTTTGGTCATATAAGCATAATTAGCATAGCTGACTACATTCTATTCATCTTAATTTAAAATCTCAATCAAGTACCTTGTCTCAGTCCGCTGCCCGTGCGTGATGTGGCTGGATGCCATCTGCTGAGGCACTGTAACATTGACATTGTGGTATGCTAGCTGGCCGCTCGACTTTACAATGGATACACTGCACAATGTTTTCATTCAATTTGAGCTTGAAATGGTCCCATACTTGAGACACATTTTGCTGTTTTCTCTGACTTTCTTCCTTTTTGCCGTCACTCTGTCGCTCTGACATTGCGCCATTAAACACACCCACGTCTAATTTACATAGCATGACAGCAGCATGATAGCAGAGTGTTGCTATCCCTGTGCTGTTGCAATCCTGGAATTTCCCCATTGTGGGACTAATAAAGGCTTATCTTATGACGGAAAGAAAGTCACATAGACCAGAAGTGTTACGTTAAACAAAGCTTCAATTCATAGATTTTTGAATCGAGGAATTTTTTTATAATCAAATTACTTGAATTATTCTAGTAATCGTTGCAGCCCTATACATGAAGCCCCTGGTATGGGTGGGACAAAAAATCGATTCAGTGATGGATCGTGATACTTGACACTCATGAAAATGCACTGATCCCTAAACGCATGGATCAATCTTTTAATTATCATGTAAACATTGCATACTCTGAGTATTCAACCAGTTGTGTTTTCAGTCCACTAGATGGCGCAAAGCAAGCACCCAGTCAAGTGAAGTTATAGCTTGTCTCGTGAGATTTGGAGCCAACTTTGAAAGTTAGGAAGCAGATAGCTCAAATGTTGGGTCTTTTTAGGATTTTATAACAAAGATGGAAGGAAAGACCTTGACATGACACGTAACCGTCAAGAAGCATTGCACAAAAAAAATAAACACTTGGAACGTGGGCCAGCACACGTCTTGGAGCAGCATTAGCAATGGCTAAGCTAAAAACACACTGGCATGGAGCTTGCTTTTTCTCCGAGCGCCAACTAAGTAAAGTTTATTTATGAAGCGCTTTTCACAGACATAGTCACAAAGCGCTGTACAATAACATAAGACGGGCCTTTATCAGTCCCACGATGGGGAAATTCCAGGATTGCAGCAGCACATGGATAGCAGCACTCAGAGCAATAGTAAATAAGACAAGAATTGGTTAGCCAAAGCAGTAAATAAATATACATATGTACACAGTTATATACATAGTGCAGGAGCATTGCAGTTAGTTAGTTAGTTTATTGGTTTATTTGTCAGGGACCATGTACAGAAAAACATAAAACACAGGGTAAAGATGCTCTGTACCAGATTATAGCATTTGCACTAATTTCCATCTGTAGTCCCTGAGGCAGGCAGGAAGATATTAAAAGAAAAACAGCACATATAGAAAGCAATTCAGGTCAGATTTCATAATCTGTTGTCTCTGAAACAAGCAGGGAGTAAGTTTAACAAACAAATAGCAGCACGTGGGCTGGGAAATAAGACTTAAACCGACTGACAAGACATGACTAGACTTGGATTATACAAGGTAAACTTATGGGCAAGGCTGACAGCAGACATTAATGATGTCATACTAGACACAGGACCCAGCATATATAGACAGGGGATAATCAGCACAACACAGAACAGGTGGGCACAATCAAGGGCAACAGGGAAGTGACTGCAGGTGAGGGAGACAGGACGAGTGGGGATGCACGGTCAATCGCAGGCAAGAGAAACACATGAAACATGACAATGAACACACAGGGCAACAATGCAGGAGAAATACAGAGAGGGCAGTGGCTATGGGTACGGAAAACATGAGGAGTTGGAACAACAGGTAAACAGATATACACACAAAAACAGGACCAAACGGGATGACACAGAAGACAATGACAAGGGACTCAGGGGGACACAGCGGGCAATAAATGCAGATAATAAATCATAAATAATTATAATAACCAACTCAGGGGAACATCCAGAAAACACAAATGAACATAAAGTGTCAACATGATTCTATGATCATGCCCCGATTCATGACATACACGTAAAAACAATTTAAGAGTACAATTTCACGAGATCGGAGCACTCTCTGGGTCAGTGCGGAATGAGCTACTCCATCACTGATGGTCTGGTCTTGAGGAAACCCCCAGGAGGTGTCATCATTCGTTGCCTTTGTCCAGCCAGTCTTTTAAGGACGTTCATTTGTTCCCTCAATCTTGCTTCTTTGGGTCCCTACCCCAAGTTCATGGTCACACAAAAAGGAATTTATTCCCAGGGGCCCCCTCCTGCTGGCTGTCTTTTTAATTATCCCCCTAAGGTTACATTTGTTTGAACCCAAGCATATTCTTTTGTGTGCTTTTCAAAGACCATAATCAGTAATAATGGTCACAGATTTTGTGACTTTTATCCATTATTTTACTCCATAACATGTATACGGGTGAAAAAAGGTTTTGTACATCAAGAGACTTGAGAGACACTATTCATTTCTCTTCCCGATTGGACCCAGAAATAATAACACCCATTTTATCCAATTTCATGGCCCACAGTGAACAGCGGGTTGTTTCTGACAGATATGCGTAGATATCTAGTGCTGTTTGTGAATGCAAAAAAAAAAAGAAAAATCAAACCCCATCAGACAGTGAAACAATATTATTGATTCACAGCAAAACAGTATTATCGTCCTACTTTTGGCTGATGTTATTTCAGCACCTCTGGAGTCATCGGGAGCTTTTTACCCACTCAGCTGTGCATGTGTTTACCTTTGATTCTATAACTGGGCCCAGTGACCATTTTCTCTGTGATAAATGTGAATAAAAGGTAAGAAATAGGCAAGTCCATACATTACTGCAGGATTTGAATCATGATGTGCTCTATAATGAGTCATGGGGTAAAGAAGACACTGCCGGGGTGTCAGACAGGGAGAAACATACAGAAAAAATACAGTCCCTCTGTTCAGCTGGCACGGGAGTCATTGCGGTGCAAATTGCTGCACTGACACTTGTAGCAAAAAAAAAAAAAAGAATCAAAGCCAATACAGAGCACCTATGCTGGAGCTGAAGCAGAAAAACATGGGAAATCTCATTATTATTTTTTTCCTTTTTTTTTTCGCCATATTCCCTGTTGGTGTTTGCTTGTAAACTGGGAAAAAACAAACACCAAAAGGCTGCAACTCTCAATATGTAGTAATTATAAATGCAAAAAAAAAAAAAGAAAATTAACATAGTCTGACTTCACAGTTTGTAAGTCAGCCACATCTAAGGGATCGCTGGGTACCACTGAGAGGTCAAAAGTTGACCTGATCTTTCAGCAATCTCCTAAAGCCTCAAAAAAGCTGTTTCTGTGTAAATGTTTGGGAGGTTGCTGTATGAATTTCATGGCGATCTATAGAGAGCTTTGAAAGATGAGAGATCACTGAGAGACCAGGAAAGATCACTAAGAGATCATTGAGAGTTTGTTGAGTGAGCAAAGAGGTACGGTATATATTTGACAGGTTTCTAGTGCTCTTCTACCCCCTTTACTTAGGGGTGGAGATCACTGAGAGATCACTGAAAGATGAAAAAATGGCCAGCTCTCTCAACAATCTCTCAATGATTTCTCAGCGATTGTCAAGCTCTCACAATAATCTTCCAGTGATCTCCACAGTCATCACAGTTGAGCAGTTGTTTTGACTCAGGAGTTTTAACTCCAGAGCAATCGATCACTAAAGGAAAGTGATCTTTCAACAAACTCTCAATAATCTCTCAACAATCTCTTGAAAGCTCGCTGAGGGATCATTCAGAGATCACTGAGAGATCATTGGGAGATCTATGAGATTGTTCAGCGGTCAATGAGAGCTCAAGGAGCGCTCAACAAGCTCACTGTTCTCCAAATGATCTCTCAGCAATCTTTAATTGAACACCAAATCTTTCCACCCCGAAGGTAGAGATGGCTGAGAGATTAATGGGAGATCGTTGAGGGTTTGATGAAAAACCAGAAGAGTTCATTGAAAAATTGCCGAGATGAGATGAGATCATTCAGTGCTCAATGAGAAATTGCTGAGAAATTGTTGAGAGATCACTTCCCTTGGGTGACTGTTGAGAGATTGTTTTGGAATGAGTCAAAACTTTGAGGGCCGTGCAGATCATTGATGATTACTGAAAGATAATTAAGAGATCTTGGAGACTGCTGAGAGATCATTGCAAGACTGTTTAGAGATCGGGCCATTTTGTCATCACTCAGCGATCTCCCAACGAGTTCCATCCATGTGTAAAGGGGATACAAGGCAGTGACATCTAACCTTTTTTATGACATGGAACATAGCGACCTTGAATTAAAGCTGCAAGCCGCCACTTAAGTTTACAGTTTCATTTTAAATCCACCTACAAAATGGTAGCATCATGTCCTCTGGCTTTGCAGAAACCTTTACAACATTCTCACCCACATAAATGCAGGCAGCCAAGTGCAGAAAGACATAACACACATGGGGGTACCAGCCCCTGGGGCCCTGTCAGCGCTCCGGGGGCAGGTACCTGCATCCCGGGGGAGTCGTCCCCCATTCTCCGGGGCCTACATGTGTGTTTGTGTGTGTGTGTGTGTGTGTGTGAATGTGTGTGTGTGCATGCGTGTGTGCCGGTGTGAGTGAGTGTGGGTGTGTGTGGGTTTGTGTGTGTGTGTGTGTGGGTGTAGATGTAGGTACATGCGCGTGTGTGTGTTGTGTGTGGGCATGTGGGGTTGTGTGTGGGTGTAGGTGGGCATGTGTGATGGTGAGTGTGTGTGGGTGCACATGAGGGTGGGTGTGGGTGTGAATGTGTGTGGGTGCAGGTGCCTATGGGTGGACGTGCAGGGGTGGAGGTTGTGTCTGTGGGCGTGGGGACCTCGTTGGGTGGCGGGGGTGGGGCGGGCCAGCTGGTGGCCAGGGGGTTGGTAGTTCGAGGCCTGCTTTTCGCGGCCGTCCTGCTGTTGTGTCATGGGACGGGGCACATTACCGCACTGCCTCCGGTGTCCTTGGCACCGTGTGTGTGTGGTGCTCGGGGGGGCTGGGGGGGGGCCATTGGCACGGGTTGCGGATGTGTTGACGGGTTGGCTCTGGGGTGTCACGTGGCATGTGGGGCATCAAATGGGTCTGGTCCATTGTTCATTATTGTTATTGTTGTTCTCTATGTTTGTGTGTGCAGGATGTGTGGGTGTGGCTGCTCCATCATGCCTGTGGTGCTGGGAGTGCCGGAGTATGACGCTGGAGTGTCCTGGGCTGCTCGGCCTGGCGGCCCTTGCCCTGGGTTGGGATGTGGGGGCAGTGGGTGGCCTCCTGAATGAGTTTGCGAGGTGGCTTCTGGTGGGGGGGGGCAGGCTCCCTTTAGGACCGCCTCCCTCCCAGTCCCCCTCCCCGATTCTCGGTGGAACATACATCTTATTGGATACACTTAGGGTTTTGGGGTGGGGGTGTGCCGTACTGTGTTGGTTAAGCGGAGCCCTCTGCTGCGCATTGGGGCCACCCTCACCTCAATTTTAATTGCACTATAGACACTGAGTATTTGCGGGGATGAGAGCCCAGCTGCTTGTAGCAGTGGCTAGCAGTGCTCCAACCCACCCCCCCCAATTTTAATCGCATTCTAATAGCTCACACACCTGCACATAATCACATCACACAACTAACACATACTCATCATGATCCGTGCATGGTGGGGGGGGTCTTCCCCCACCCCTGTTGCCCTCCTTCTGCCAGGTGCCTGGAGGCTTGGTGGGAGGCCTGGGGCCTGTCATGTTGTCAAAATCCCTGGGTGCTGCCGAATGAATAGGTGCAAGCAAGGGAGTGAGAGAGTGCGTGAACAAGAGAATCAGCGAGAGTGAGGGAGTGATGAGTGGAGATGGTGACGGTGGGTCAGTTTTGTGTGGTGCTTTGCGTGTCGGGTGGTATCTCGGAGCGCTTGCGGTGGTCCGCTGATCGGTCGCTCGGGTGGGCATTGGACATAGTGGTCTGCTTCTGTGGCCGCGGCTGCCCTGGGGCGGTTCAGCGGGGGTGTGGCTGCTGGCCTGCGTTGGCGGTCTCCCCGGCCACTGCCGGGCACTGGTGCGTGTTCATGCTTGCTGCATCTGCACCTCAGCCGCCCTAAGTAATAAGAGTGAATGAGTATGGATGAGTGTGTGGGGGAGAGCACACATGGATGTGAGTAGGTCAGAGCATGAGTGTGAGTGTGTCTGTGGGTGAACGTGAGTGAGTACAGGTCACTCTGAGGGCGAGTGAGAGTGGCAGCGAGATTGAGTGGGTACAGCAGTGGGAGAGAGGGGGTGGGTCCGGGAGTGCAAATGTGGGATTGTGCAGGGCAGAGGGCGAGTGAGAGTGAGTGAGTGTATGTGGGTGCAAGTGGGTGCGTATGACAGCATGAGAGTGTGAGTGCATGGGAATGGGTGTGTATGCTGGTCAGGAGGTGCTGGATTGAAGGGGTAGCGCCTCTTGGCTGTGTGGGCTCCCCTGAGCGAGGGGAGGTGGCCCCCGGTGGGGCCCTTGTGCCTTGCTGCCACCTTCTTTGGGTGTGGGGGTCCCCGGGGTGTGCAGCAGTGACTCTGGGGTGGAGGCAGGCCCGCTGTGGGGGATGGGGACGCCAGCATCCCGGTGCCTGGCCTTGGCCCTGTTGGGGGGGCGGGGGTTTGCCGGTCCGGGGGCGTGGGCCCGTTGCCCCTGCCGCCTGGCAGCCCGGACCCCCTCAGCCATCCCTCCTGGGGCGGATGCCTGGCTGTCCCGGGGCTTGTTGGCCTCAGGACATCTGTGCCCGGTGGGGGTTGGTGGCGTTGTCCTGCTTGCTCAGGGTTTCCGGGGAGGTGGGGGGGGGGGGTGAGTTGCTGTGACCGGCCACGCTCTTTGTATGTTCCCTGACAAACTACTCACATGCATACACTTATTTTGCACGCGTTCTCATACACACACACACATGTATGCACACACATATGTCTCTCCTTTAACAGGTGTAGATACCAGACTCGTGTTGAGACCTCTTCAGTGGAAGAAACAGCCTGTCTTCTGTTTGTTTCAGTTGTTAGTCTTCTTTGTTTGTTCCTCTCCCTTTTCTTTTCCCCTCCCCACCCCTCCTTTCTCCATTCCCTCCCTGTCAGGTCATTCATGGGTAAAACAATTTAAATAAAGTATTAAAAGTTATTACAACAGGAGTTTATAAACAATATACAGTACTTTACATATGTATGTACTGTATAAAGCTCCTTTTGGCAATGTAAATCTGTTTGGCACAGTAAGGAAAGCGGATTTCTGTTCTGCTCACCTACAGTAGCTGCCTGACAGGACAAGGGGAAACAAAATCCACCTACAAAATGGTGGCATCATGTCCTCTGGCTTTGCAGAAACCTTTACAACCTTCTCACACACATAAATGCAGGCAGCCAAGTGCAGAAAGACACGACACACCTGGAGTCTCCTCAAATGGCAGCAACCTTTGGCTGTGGGTTCATCCTCACACGTGCGCTAACACTGGTCTGAGCTCACCACGCACATGCACACATGAGTACGGACGATTCATTCAGCCTGTATCTGGGATCACCCATCAGTCACCAGTTGTCATTCGCTGGGAAGTCGTGTTTCCTCCTCGCTCCCTTTGTCTCACTCTCCCACTCGCTTCTTAGTGTTGACCTCTGCTTTTCGAAGCAGCTCCATAAAGTAGAGCAGAGCGTGGCGGCAGATAATTCCTGACTGATATCCTCGGATGACTGCTGGTCCTGGGGGGGTTGATCTGATATTCAATATGCGTGACATTTCACGCATAAACACTCTTCATTGGATGAGAGGAGACGTGGCAACAAAAGGAGAGAGACCCCCAGAATGTAGCAGATAGTTGGAAAGAGAGGCAACGGATGGTTGTACGAGACAAGAAGACAATATTAATGTAAGCTTAGGGGTAGGGTGACACCAAACTGAGAGAAGAGATGGAGATATAAAGAGCGGGGGGTGATAGAGGGAAGAGAAACGGGACGTGATCAATTTTCCTCCCTCATTGTCCTTCACAACAGAGGACAGAGCGTCCTCCAGATAGCGCTAAAGCAGCTTCCTTGTCGCACTTATCTCCTGCCAAGTGACGCTAGAAAGCGGAGTAATATTTCACTGTAATTCAGGTCAGTAGCATGCATATATCTTGTATCTGGCCCCCATTTTTTTCTCTTTTAAAAGAGACGTCGTAAAATTAAACTGTTTGTAACACCCTTTGATATATTATACGACCATGATGTGGAAAGAAGGGACACCTGTTCCAGATAGAATGACAAATAGCGTGAAAGAAAAACAAATCACAGTATGCGGGATAGTTTTATGACTAGATGTGCACTTTTATTTTTTTAAAATTGAAATAAGCCAGAACACTTTCTGCTCGATGAACAAACTTCGGTTGAGTCACTGATGATATAACGGAAAAGAAAAGCATGTTTGTTGTGTTGTAAAGAGGCTGTTGCAACAGGAAACAGTGCAGGATTGAGCAGAATCAATGTAAGTTCTGAAATACCTGAGGCAAGGAAAACAAGAGTGAGGACTTTTTAATTGAGGAAAAAGCAATAAACAACCCCCGTTTTTTGGCAGCTTTGCTTGCAGTAGAGGGGACAAATATGAGCTTTTGATAGAAAATAGACATGGGTTTTTTTTTTCCCCAAGTCATGACACAAGAGTGAGTTTGCACTGAGGTGTGCAGGTGGAATGATTTAGGAGGAGAGAGATTCTTTTCTGCCAGGACAGCTGGGCCCAATGGTTGGATGGAGATATCTTTTTTGCAGGTAGCTCAGCGGTGACTAGCGCTGACTGAGAGTTGTCAGGTATAAAATTGGACTGTGGAGGCGATATCTCAATCTTGGTTCAGATGCCACAAAACAAAGTGGAGCAAAACCCACAGTTTGAAGATGTAATATGACACGGCATGTTTGACAGCACTGCATTCTGGGCTGAGCAGTACATACAGATGTTTTCTCATCTTTTTCAAAACGCATTTGGGAAAGCTGGGAGAGAAACTCAAAGAACTCAACAGTATTATAGCGTCATGATGTGTGTGCGTAGTTCTGCTTGTTTGTTAGCAGAATTAAAACTGCTGGATAGATTCTGATGAAATTCTTACCAGAGGTGGCCCTTGGGCTGCAGATGAACCCGTTAGATTTTGAAGGTGATTGAAGTCACTGAGTGGCCTCTGTTTCTTATCTACCATAATGATATACGCATCTCCTCCAAGGCTCTATCTTTCATTGTTAAAGAAAGTTAAACAGAAGGTTTAACTTTGAGGTAATCCTAACCTGGATTACCTCAAAAATCTATTGGGTTCATCCATATCCAAAGGGCCACATCTGATGAAAATTTCATCAAAATCCATCCAGTAGTTTTTGCGTAATTCTGCTAACAAACAAGCAGAACAATGCACACTCAGCTGGAACGTGGACAATGGTTCTGTAATCCATTTATTCATCTTCTACTGCTTATCAGGGAGTCTGTGTTGCAGGGCCAGCAGTCCAAGCAGAGAAGCCCAGACCACCGCCCAGTTCACACAGCACCATGATCCCTCCTGCAGGTGGTGAGCCCACTGGAGGAGCCCTACAATACTAATACAGTGCATCTGGAAAGTATTCACAGTGCTTCACTTTTTCCACATTTTGTTATGTTATAGCCTTATTCCAAAATGGAATAAATTAATTTTTTTCCTCAAAATGCTACACACAATACCCCATATTGACAACGTGAAAAAAGTTTGAGATTTTTACAAACTTATTAAACATAAAAAAATAAGAAATCACATGTACATAAATATTCACAGCCTTTGCTCAATACTTTGTTGATGCACCTTTGGCAGCAATTACAGCCTCAAGCCTTTCTGAATATGATGCCACAAGCTTGACACACCTATCTTTGGGCAGTCTGGCCCATTCCTCTTTGCAGCATCTCTCAAGCTCCATCAGGTTGGATGGGAAGCTGTCATGAATTGCCCGAACGACAGGGAGTAGAGACCCAGACGCTGAACTGCAGTTTGTGATATTTATTGAAAAAACAAAACACAAAGTCCAAACAGTGCACCAACACAAAAACAAACTGATCAGAAAGCAAACTTACAATTGGATGAATTGGAACAAAGCTCAACAGAACAGGGAAAGGGTTCTGGTGGAGATGAGAATGAGACTTCGGCAATGAGGGAGGAAAATAACAACCCTTAAATAGGGCCAGAAACAAATAACAAGTGATGGCAGGTGTCAATCACATGAGCGGGCAAGAGGTAACAATGATTACAACAGAGATCAGCTGTGAGCAATGAGAGGGAGAAGACAGGACTGACAGCTGACAGGAGCACCGCCCACAACACAGCAAAAAAACCCGGAAGTGCCACTGACAGCTGCAGCCCCGGAGAGGGAGAGAGAAAACACAACAGGATACAAATATGATGTGATGGCAAATAAAGACAAGTAAACACAAATATGTAAATAACAAAACTACAATGAACGTAAACAGGAAAATAAATCATACTAAGAAACAATACAGAATATGGGAAAATCAACCAAAGATAAAATAACAGGAATTAGAACTCAAAAATGCAACACCATACAAATATAGAAAAAAGGCAAAGAGACAGAGCACAGCGGGATCCCCCCGTGCACAGATTGTGACAGAAACATGGATGCACAGCCATTTTCAGATCTCTCCAGAGATGTTCAATTGGATTCAAGTCTGGGCTCTGGTTGGCCCACTCAAGGACATTCACAGAGTTGTCCTGAAGTCACTCCTTTGATATCTTGGCAGTGTGCATAGGGTCGTTGTCCTGCTGAAAGATGAACCGTCGCCCCAATCTGAGGTCAAGAGCGCTCTGGAGCAGGTTTTTATCCAGGATGTCTCTGTTCATTGCTGCATTCATCTTTCCCTCTATCCTGACTAGTCTCCCAGTTCCTGCCACTGAAAAACATCCCCACAGCATGATGCTGCCACCGCCATACTTCACTGTAGGGATGGTATTGGCCTGGTGATAAGCTGTGCCTTCTTCTTCTTTTTCTTCTTCTTCCTCCGGCTGCTCCCTTTAGAGCTCCCTGTTTTGCCTGCACAGAATGGGATGTGTTTAAAGCTGCAGCCACCCGAGAGGACTCTTCTGTAAACATACAGGATTATGCTGAATACGTGACTGGGTACGTCAGCACGTGCGCTGATACCATCGTACCCACCATACAGGTCGGGAAGTTCCCCAACCAGAAGCCCTGGATCAACAGTCAGGTACGTCAGATGCTGCGTGCTCACTCTTGTGCATTTAAATCAGGCTGTGAGGTCAAGTACAAAGCTGCAAAGTATGGACTGAGAAAGGCTATAACAACAGCCAAGCGGCAGTACAGAGAAAAGCTGGACAGCCTCTACTCCACTCCTGACCCGGGGCACATGTGGCAAGGCCTGCAACACATCACAGACTACAAGAGGACCAACAGCAGAACCACTAACTCCACAGATAGCCTGCCAGACAATCTCAACATCTTTTACACCCGCTTCGAGACCACCAGCCACAGCACAGAGAAGAGACACACACTCACGCTCTCCTCACCTCCACTAAGAGTCTCACCAGGCCAGGTAAACAAAGCACTGAGGAATATCAACCCCCGCAAGGCAGCAGGACCAGACAACATACCTGGGCGGGCTCTCAGAGCATGCGTTGCCGAGCTGACCAACGTTCTCACAGCAATCTCCAGCCTCTCCCTTAACCAGAACATAGTCCCCTCCTGCTTCAAAATGACAACCATCATCCCCCTCCCCAAAAGGAGCCCGCGGACCTGTCTGAATGATTACAGACTGGTAGCACTCACTCCAATCATCATGAAGTGCTTTGAGAGAGTGGTGCTGCCCTTCATTCAGGACAGCATACTGGGCACCCTGGACCCCCTGCAGTACGCCCACGAGCCCAACAGGTCCACCTCAGATGCCATCGCTGCAGCACTCCAATATTCTTACTCCCACCTGGAAGATAAAGACTCTTACATTAGGATGTGATTTGTCGACTACAGCTCCGCCTTCAACACGGTCATCCCCCACAAACTCACTGACAAACTGTCTTCATTTGGCCTGTCCCCCTCCCTCTGCGACTGGCTACTGGACTTTCTAACTGGCAGGCCCCAGTCTGTCAGGATGGGTAACAGGACTTCAGCCAGCATCATCACAAACGCAGGTGTCCCACGGGTTGTGTTCTCGGCCCCATCCTTTACAGCTTCTTCACCTGTGACTGTGTTGCCTCCCACAAGGACAATATCATCCTAAAGTTTGCGGATGATATAGCAGTTAGTGATGCCACCCGGGGTATAAAGAGCCTGAGCAGAAGGGGCAATCCGCCGAGAGGACACAGTCCAAGGGCGGATAATTTTTTTCACCCATGAGGAGTTGTTCAGAACTCCTTATAAGAACGCCTTATACAAAGATATAGAGTGATGATAATCAAGTCAGTGGTGGTAATGCACCTGTAAGCTGGTTGCCAACTGCCAATCAAATCTAAAAGAAGAAGAAGAAGATAGGACCCATCACTGGTGATGATGAAGCATCCTATAGGAAGGAGGTGGCCAACCTGGTGTCATGATGTGAGGACAACAACCTCACAAGACACAGACAACATGGACAAGACAAAGAAGATGATAGTGGACATGAGGAAAGGGAGGAGGAGACCCCATCGGCCGCTGTTCCTCCGGAAGCTTGAGGTGGAGAGGGTGAGCAGCTTTAAATACCTGGGCATCCACATCAGCGAGGACCTTAAGTGGACACACAACACCACAGAGCTGGTTGAGAGCTCAACAGTGACTGTACTTTCTGAGGAGGCTGAAGAAGTTTAGCATGTCCTCCAGGATCTTCAACAATTTCTACAGCTGCATCATCGAGAGCATCCTGACCAACTGCATCACTGCGTGGTACGGCAGCACCACTGCCCTGGACCGCAAACTGGTTAGTGGAAGAGCAATGCGACTGTAGTCCTGAATAAAGCGGCGGTAAAAGTTGGCAAACCCCAGGAACTGTAAGAGCTGCTTACTGGATGAGGGAGTGGGCCACTCCACCACCGCCTTTACCTTTGCTGGGTCGGGGATGATCTCGTTGTGGACGATGACAAAGCCAAGGAAGGAGGTGCAGGAGACATGGAACTCACACTTCTCTGCCTTCATGAAGAGTTTGTTCTCCAGCAGCCACTGCAGTACCCGCCTTACGTGCACACGATGTTCACCCATAGACTGGGAAAAGATCAGAATATCATCTAAATAGACAAATACAAACGTGCCCAAAAAATCTCTCAGCACATCATTGATCAAACGTTGGAAGACGGCAGGGGCATTAGTCAGCCCGAACGGCATGACCAGATATTCAAAATGCCCACTAGGAGTCCGGAAAGCCGTCTTCCATTCATCGCCCTCCCTGATCCACACCAGATGGTAGGCATTGCGCAGATCCAACTTTGTGAAGCAACAGGCCCCCTGGAGGGAATCAAAGGCAGAATTGATGAGCGGGAGAGTGTGTTTGTCTTTGATGGTTATATTGTTAAGTTCCTGAAAGTCAATACACAACCTTAGTGAGCCATCCTTCTTTCCGACAAAAAAACCCCCCACCACCGATGAAGATGGCCGAATAATGCCTGAACTCAAAGACTCCTTGATGTATGTGTCCATAGCTGTACGCTCTGGGGAAGACAAGTTGTAAAGTCTGCTAGATGGCAGCGGAGCACCGGCTTGGAGGTTGATAGCACAATCATACGGCCGGTGAAGGGGAAGGGAAAGGGCCTGAGACTTGCTGAAGACAGCCCCTAAGTCGTGATATTCTGATGGGACTTTGGACAAATCGGGAGGGGGGGAGGCAGGTGCACTCAGAGGCACGGAAGGCAAGCACGCAGCGGACTGCAAACAGGCACTCAGGCAGAATGAGCTCCATGAAACAACACTCCCCGAACGCCAGTTGATAGAAGGGTTGTGCAGGTGAAGCCAGGGATAGCCGAGGATAACTGGGGTGGAGGACACTGGTAAAACAAACAGCCTATGCTCTTCCCGATGGTTGCCTGATACAACAACAGATACTGGGGCGGTCCGCTGAGTGACTGTGGCCAAAGGGGCTTTAGACAAGGCAGTAAGTCTCAAGGAGGTCTCTAAAGGCTGGACGGGAAGCCCCAACCAGGTTGCCAGTTCCCCAGAAATAAAGCTCTGCTCGGCCCCTGAATCAATGAGTGCATGTGTGTTTATCTCTCTATGACCATAACTAAAGAGAATAGGAATCATGAAACGGGAGAGGGGAGTTTTATGAGGTGAGTCCGTGAGTCCCCCTACTGCGACGCACGGACTCCCCCTTTTGGCCGCTTGGGACATGACTCGACCTCATGCTTCTCGCTCCTACAATAAATGCACAACCCCAACTCCCGGCGGCGCTGTCTTTCCGCTGCTGACAGTTTAAACCCGCCTACCACCATAGGCTCTGGGTCATCCTGTAGGGAGCGGCTAGACTGTCCACCCGAGCGACCGGAAGTTCTCCGTTTGGCCGCCTCCTCCCTCAGTCTGTTATCAATACAGATAGCTAGGGAAATTAGCTCGTGTAGAGTAGAGGGCTTATCCAAGCGGGCTAACTCATCCCGTAGGCTAGGACACAGGCTTCTGACAAAAATACTACACAGTGAGGTATCCTCCCACCCTACTTCCGTGGCCACCACCCGGAAGTCCACGGCATAATTAGCGACGGCTCTAGCCCCCTGCCGAAGATTCAACAACCGGGAGGTAAGCACATCAACACGGTCAGAGTGACCGAACACCTCCTGAAACTCACGAACAAACTGAGCATACGTTAGAGAAGCATAACTAGCCCTAGCCATTATGGCATAAGCCCATGCCAAAGCCCGTCCCTCTAACAAATTAATCACATAACCTATCCGGCTATGGTCAGTGGGAAAATCCCCCGGTACCCGCTGAAACACAATATCACACTGCATGAGAAACCCCCTAGCTTCCCCCAATTTTCCACAAAAACTGGTGGGAATTGGGACGGGAGTGAGCCGTGATGCGGGACCCGGTGTAGGCTGACTAGCGGTGGAGATAGCGGTGGAGCTAGGGGGAGCAGAGGAGCTAGCGGGAACTGAAGGGAAAACCTGTGGGTTAACCAGGCGATCTAGCCTATCAGTTACCTGAGCTAACTGTCAGCATAACCTGCTGTTGATAGGCTAACTGGTCAACTCGAGTCTCTAAGTTGTTCATCCTGCACGCTAGCGCGCTGTCTGCTGGGTCACTCTGGCGGAGTCGTACTGACATGGTTCTAGTGACCCAAAAGAGCAGACACGACTCGGAGTTGACACAATTAACCTTTTGTTGATAATAGTGGACGTGAGTGGGTGCGTGTCTGCGTGTTTAGATGTGTATAGTGTGAGTTGCCGAATGAGCTGGGGCGAGCAGAGCACCATACGACCTGGCAAACCTACGGAGAAACAAAGGAAGAGTTAGCTTCAGTGCAGGCAAGGTGAGCACCAGATAGTTCTACGCTTACTGTCAGAGATGGTAGGGAGAAGCGCAGGTAGCGCAGAAGCCACAGCCAGGAGGAGAGTGCCCACATGGTAGCTGGGGAGCTGAATGCCGGTGTGGGGAAACGGGTGAGTCCGCCACCAGGGAGAAGGAATCTGCCGCCACGGATCTCTGCCTGTGCACAGGGGACTAGGACAAGGTGAGAAGGTAAGATGGTGGCTTACTTGGTAGAAGATGAGTCCAGGAGGCGCAGGCCCCGACAGGTAACAGTTGAGGCTGGGAAGCCCGACGTGAAGAAGCTCCGTGAGGCTAGGAAGCTCAACAAAGGTTTGTCGTAGCAGGTTTCTGGAGAAGGAAACAGATGACTCCGCACAGAACATTGGACCTGACGGTATATATAGCCAGAGAATAATGACAGGCAGGTGTGTAAATTGGCAGCCATGACATCCCTTTGTAAACTTCAGTGTTTTATGTAGCACTGTGACATTTCTAATGTCACCTTTTCATGTGTGCAACTTTTTTGTCATGGTTTTACAGTTTTTCTTGTAAATCAGATACATTTTTTTCTTGTAACTTTGCCTACTTTTTGTATAAATATGCAGTATTTCCCCCATGTTGTTTTCCCCATAAATTTAGTTTCTCACAAAAATGTAGCATTTTTCTTAAATTTGTCATGGAAAATAAACATTTTTCCTTACATATTTGCGAAATAAATTTCAGGGTTTTTTTGAATAATTTTTTGACTATCATCAAGTTGCTACTTTTTTCTTGTGAATTTATACTATTTTCTCCTAAATTTGTACATTTTTTTCTGGTAAATTTGGTAAAAGTAAATTTGTTATTTACCTTTTATGAGGGGAGGGGGGCAAATACCTGAATCCTAAATTTGAAAACTGAATGCCATTGTAAAAAAATTAATGTCTAGATAATGAATCCAGAGTAAGTTTTTAATACCAGGATGATTTTGTCACAAATTTCAGATTTATTATCATTTAATGAGTGAAACATAACACACCCATGGTGTGGTGTGCTATGTTCATAATGCCTTTGCAGGCAGGATAACTGTTACTTTTGTCATAGTCTAGCTGACTAAATCACACATAGTGTCCTTAGTTCATCTACTTGGTAAAAAATAGCTACACAGTGGTAAGCCTCATCCACACTCAGCAGCTACATTAACCTCCGTTCTGTGGCTAGAATGATGAACATGGCATCAAAATAAACTAGACGACCTAATGCACCTGCTGATAGCACTGTTAAGATGCTATTAAGAGGGAAGAAGGGGGGAAAAACATTTTACATCTTTCCAAGTTTTTTTGCGTGGGAAATTCTTGCATGAATTACATCTTCCAAAACTGTCAGTGGAGTACCTCTCTTAAACCACTTGAACATTAATTGAACTTATTTTACAGTCGTGAAAAAATTTGGACACCCCTTTAAATATTCAGTTCTTTATTAAGAAATGTTCACATATCTATGTCTAACCTTGTTTTTATTTTTATTTGCATTTTTAGAAAAAAATTATTTCAGCCATTGTAAGTGGGAATGAATGTGGGGGTGACCTAAAAAGATGGAGAGTGTCCTAATTTATTCCTCACTATTTGTTTAGAATTACATTTTACAGAAAATTTGAATAAAGTCTTTAATTCATTTTTAATTATTTATTTGTATTACGCGAATCTCCCAGTATTTTAACACTGATATTAAATATCCATATCAGGTTCAGGTTCAGGTTACTTTATTTGTACCCGTAGGTAGATTTGTTTTGCAGTCAGGTGACATCCGTATTTACAAACCACAATTACATTTAACATAAACACAAACACAGGCACACATGAAGCTGACTATAAACATGATAAAAATGCTCAAGGCTCCATCAATCAGGATGTAAGACAAAGAGATGAGAGAAAAACCAGAGATAAGAGAGAAGGGTCATATTAAAAAGTTAAAGACTAGTCAAAGAGGTTAAAAACTCAAAAGTCTAAAACCCAATAAAAGATTTAGAACCCAAATTAAAAAAAAACCTACAAAAATAAGTAAATATAAAATGAAATCAATAAATAGATAACTAAATTATGTGCAATATATTGTTACAACTTGTTCAACTTTTTGACAGCAGCAGGAACAAAGCTGTTTTTGTAGCGCTGGGTTTTACTTTTTGGGACAGCAAACCTCCGTCTTGAGGGAAGAAGCTGAAAGTGGCAGTGCAAAGGGTGGGAATCATCATTTAAAATGGAGGTAGCCATCCTCTGTACCTGTCTGGTGTACAGGGATGTCAGGCTCAGCTGTGACTCACCAAGCAAACAACTGGACCATCTAACTACCTGATCCTGTGGCGGCATGAAATAATATGCAGCGAACTGAGAGTTTAAAGTGGGTTTATTAATCATACCGCCATCACAGACTCACTCCGGCGCCGTGCATGCGCGCCAGAGCAAGCCCGGAGGCTCTCCTAGCAGACAGTGGATGCGTCTAGTCAGATGAGCAGTGAGAGAGAGGGAGTTACAGAGCAATGCAGTTTTTATACCCAGTTACAGACAATACATGAAAGGCATGGGACATTTGCATCACAGTGAGAGCAGGAAGCATGAACGTTTGCATTTGAGTCATACATATCAACAGCGGAACTGGTGGAAGAAGCTAGACAAAGAACGGCTGCCTATTGATCTCAATACACATCTCATTGTTCTGCTAATTGCCCCAGCTGAGCGCTCTGCTTGTCCCAGTCTGTTGTGGGGGTCACCCATACACTCCCCCCCCAGAGGGCTCAGCGGGAAGCTGAGGCCTCGATAGTCCGGCTTTGGGAGCGAGCTGTGGGGGAAGCTCGCTGCAGGCGGCGGTGGAGGGAGGGGGGTGGGGGTAGCAAGTGCCGGCCCGGGACGGCGAAATTGTCTGGGCTGCGCAAAAATTGCCTGTGGATCCGCGATGTTGAGGGGCTGTCCCGTTGAACGTGCGGAGGTCCACAGCAGCTGTAAGAAGAAAAATTAGTCTCTGACTCCTCTCGCGGTCATGAAGAAAAAAAAAAAGGAGCTGCAGCAGTGAGGGACTTGGCGTGTTGACTTTAGGTGCGCGCGCAGTCCTAAAGTCCTCGGGGACAGCTGACGGCTGAATTCCCTTGTGCGCCGTGGCTGAGACCATTACAAAATCCTGTGAGCGAGCTGCATGCGTGCTTCAGGTGTGAGAGCAGCCCTGAAGGTTCTGTGTGCAGCGGCGAAGGACGATGGCGGTCTGTGTGGAGCCGGTATTGTCCCGTGCGTGGTGCGCTGTCCTTGGAACCCCCCTGTGTGCGTGCGGGGTTCGGTGCATGGCAGGACCGCTGTAGAGGCGAGTCAGGGTCAGGGAGCTTGATGGAGATCAGCGTCGTCAGCGCCGATGGTCATCCCTGTTGAGCTGTTGCTGTAGATTGGTCATGGTGCGTTCAGGTCCACGCGCTGCATTCTCCGTCGGCCCTGGAGGTCGCCGTCGTGGAGAGAGGACGAGGTGCGTGCGCTCTCGTGTGGAGGAGCTGTGAGAGCGGCCGGTCCCAGCGTGGATGTGCAGATCTCAGGCGTGCAGATCTCACCATGAAGCTTTCTGCAGCTTTCCCAGTCGTGGGTGATCTCCGGAGAGTTTCGCCTGGTGGTGGCTCTGCGTCGAGGTCTCCCTGTAGCAGAAGGGAGGGCAGATCATTTGCGTCAGGCTGCTGCATTCGCTTGTCGTCGGAGAGTCACCGCCGGGGGCTGCCAGCGTGTTCTTTCACGGGGTCACCAATGTGGCGGCATGAAAAAATATGCAGCGAACTGAGAGTTTAAAGTGGGTTTATTAATCATACTGCCATCACAGACTCACTCCGGCGCCATGCATGCGCGCCAGAGCGAGCCCGGAGGCTCTCCTAGCAGACAGTGGATGCGTCTAGTCAGATGAGCAGTGAGAGAGAGGGAGTTACAGAGCAATGCAGTTTTTATACCCAGTTACAGACAATACATGAAAGGCATGGGACATTTGCATCACAGTGAGAGCAGGAAGCATGAACGTTTGCATTTGAGTCATACATATCAACAGCGGAACTGGTGGAAGAAGCTAGACAAAGAGCGGCTGCCTATTGATCTCAATACGCATCTCATTGTTCTGCTAATTGCCCCAGCTGAGCGCTCTGCTTGTCCCAGTCTGTTGTGGGGGTCACCCATAATCCAAGGATTTCCTCTTTCAGTTTTATCTGACCAAACCATGACACTAAAGAAAAGGATAAAACAGATTCAATAAAAGCCCGATAAAACACTGTCATTATGGTTCGGTCAATTTGGAAGTGTGCAAGTTTCCTTAAACAATGCAAAGGTTGCTGACCCTTTTTGCACACCCTTTCACAGTTCTCTCCAAAGTTTAAATTACTATCAATAATCGTCCCAGGACATTTGTAGGATTGTACACATTCAGTGGTCTGGCCTTTTAGTACGGTGACTTCGTGCCTGGTAGTTTTCCTCCTAAAGTCAATAATCATATCTTTAGTATACTATCTATTCAGATAGTATTCTAAATACTATAGATAGTATACTATCGTATTCAGCTGCAGGTAGGAATCCTCACACCAGTGAACAAAATCATCAACTACTGAGCCGTGGCCACTCTCACCATCCTGGAGGAGACTGACAACAACTGAATCATCAGCATACTTTATAATGTGTCTGTTGTCATGTCTGCACCGACACATGTTTGTGTGCAGGACGAAGAGTAGTGGTGACAACACACACCCCTGAGGAGAGCCAGTAGAAGAGCACTTTTGGTCAGACAATGTATCATTGACCCTTACTCTCTGTGTCCTGTTGGTTAAAAAATCCAGAATCCAACCCACGAGATTATTGCTCAAATCAAATTGTTACAGGAGCCTTTCAACTAAAATATGAGGCTGGATTGTGTTAAAGGCAGAAGAAAAGTCCACAAATAAAAGCCTGGCGTGTGTCCCGTTAAAAGCCAGATGTTCAAAAAGCATGTTTAACAGAGTGACAGTGGCATCCTCCACTCCTCTGTGAGGCCTATAGGCAAACTGCAGAGGATCCAATGCATGCTCAGTCTGCTTTAGGACCTCAAATCTGACCAGTTTTTCAAAAATTTTCATTAAAATTGAAGTCAAAGCAACTGGTCTAAAGTCGTTTACCATTTTAGGACAGCTGGATTTTGGAACGGGGACAACCACGGCATCTTTCCAGATCTTAGGCACATGTTGTGTCTGTAAGGACTTATTGAAAATGTATTGAAATACAGGACTCAATTCATGTGCACAGGACTTTACCAAGCGCCCACATACACTACCGTTCAAAAGTTTGGGGTCACCCAGACAATTATTTTGTGTTTTCCATGAAAAGTCACACTTATTTACCACCATGAGTTGTAAAATGAATAGAAAATATAGTCAAGACATTGACAAGGTTAGAAATAATGATTTGTATTTGAAATAATTTTTTCCTTCAAACTTTGCTTTCGTCAAAGAATCCTCCATTTGCAGCAATTACAGCATTGCAGACCTAACATGATTGCACAAGGGTTTTCTAATCATCCATTAGCCTTCTGACGCAATGAGGAAACACATTGTACCATTAGAACACTGGAGTGATAGTTGCTGGAAATGGGCCTCTATACACCTATGTAGATATTGCACCAAAAACCAGACATTTGCAGCTAGAGTAGTCATTTACCACATTAGCAATGTATAGAGTGTATTTCTGATTAGTTTAAAGTTATCTTCGTTGAAAAAAAGTGCTTTTCTTTCAAAAATAAGGAAATTTCTAAGTGACCCCAAACTTTTGAACGGTAGTGTATATTATCAGGGCCCTGACTTTTGCTCACTTTTACAGCACAGAACGCCCTTTTAACATCCTGCACCTCAATATTAAAGTGTTGAATGTCTTTGAGTTTCTGTTTCAAATCTTGGGTTTCTCTGCTAAAATCAGAGGAATCAAAATGACCATAAAAACAATTAAGAGCATTAGCCAGCTCTGTGTCTGAATTAAAACCATCTAAAAACACACGATACTGCGCTCTGTGCTCTGAAGGCCTGCAATAGTTTTCATACTTGCCCAGGCTGAACCAAGTTTCTTTGTTGCCATTTTGCTTTCCAACTCTGATTTATACACAGGCTTATACAGGGTGTCCTAATTTTTTCACATGACTGTATGTCAGGAGCAAGAATGTGAAAGTGACAGCAGCAGGGGTAACAAAGAGGGAGAGAGGGAGGAGAGAGGTGGCCCAGGTGACCAGAGGGAGAGTGAGGCAGCACAGGAGGCACAAGTGACCAGGTAGTAATAAAAAATGAACTTTGTGCCTTAGCAAACAGACTGCTGACTAGATCATCATAATAATATTCTGTTGGACAAACTAATGAATTTTAGACTTGTCCTTATAAGTGATTGACATTTTTCTTTTTGTTCATGTGATTTCCTCACAGAGAGACACAGGGTGAGGGCAGCAGTCAGGCAAATCCATTCTGTTATTATCACTGTATAGTGATTTTTTTTTCCACAATATTTTTATTGAACGTTTTTACAAACAAAACACAAACAATCAAACACTAACACTAAAATAATTTAAAAAAATACTAAAAACACCAACAACCACTAACAAAGGCAGGTCTTCAACAATGCTCCTCTATTTAGTCTAGGCAATCCATTACGTAAGTATACATACTATACATTCACCAATTTGGAATTTACAAGGTCCACACACATCATTCACCTTCTTCTTCAAAAGTTATGTTTAAATTCTTTACATAATCAATGAAAAGTCTCCATATATTCTCAAACACAATTTCTTTTGATTTCAGTATATATGTTATTCTTTCTAATGGAAGGTTTGTTAACATCTGTCTTAACCACTGAGTCACATCTGGTCTATGAGTCTTTTTCCACAATACTGCAATACATTTTTTGGCGTTAAGCAAACTGAGGTCTATGAATGCTCTTTCACTCTTGTTAAAGTTATGCTTTTCTGGATAAAGACCCCACAAAAACAGTTTAGGATTCAATATGATTTGTTTTGAAATTATTTTTTCAATTGTTACCCTCACCTCTTCCCAAAACATTCTAATTTTTCTACATTCTCATAAACAATGAAATAGGGTTCCTTTACTTTCCATACATTTTGTGCACGTATCTGGTTTGTTTTTGTTATACCTATTTAACTCCACCGGTGTAACATACATCCGCATTAACCATTTAAAATGTATCAATTTAAGACGTACATTTATTGATTTGGTTTGAGCTTCTGCACAAGCCAATTCCCATTATTCCTCTGAAATTTCAGTTTGCAGGTCTTCTTTCCAATAATTCAATCTTTTCTGTGAGTTTTCACTTGAGGATAATGTCAATGAGTTATAAAACTCTGAAATAATACCCTTTCTCTTACTATCTTTCGTCAAGATTTTTTCCAAGGATGAATAAGTAGGTCGGATGAGAGCATTATTTTGATTTGATCGAATAAAGTTCCTAAGCTGAAGATATTTAAAAAAATGTGTTCTATTAAGATTAAATTTGAACCTCAGTTCTTCAAAAGACATTATGTTATCTGAACCTGACAAATATAAGTCTCGAATCTTTTGAATCCCTTTTAAATTCCATACTTTAAATACAGCATCCGCTCTCCCTGGTTTAAAATATTGATTACCCCATATTGGGCTAAATTGTGACAATAAGTGTGGATCTTTTAGATATTTTTTGGTTTCACACCATATTTTGATCATATGCTTTACAAATGGGTTTTTAACTTGCTTCTGTAATTTTTTTGCCGAGTCTGAGTATATGAATATGGGAAGAGGTAAAGGTAAATTGTATGATTCCATTTCAGTCCAGTGAGGGAGATCATTTGATGAAAAATAATATGTCATAGACCTCAGTTGTGCTGACCAGTAATACAACATAAAGTTTGGACATTTCAGACCTCCACGATCAAATGGTAAATATAGTAAGGACAGACGTAATCTAGCCCTCCTATTGTTCCATATAAATTCCACTAACTTTTTTTAATTCTTAAGAATAGATCTGAAGGTGGTGGTAAAGGAATGTATTGAAATAAATAAAGCATTTTGGATAAGATATTACTTTTAAGTATATTAATTCTCCCAATCATCGACATTGGTAGTGACATCCATCTCTGAAGTAACTCATTAATGTCTATCATTAAGGCTTCATAGTTGGCACTGGCGACTAATTCTAGCTTAGGCAAAATTTGAATTCCTAAATATTTAAACTGATTTACAACTTTGAATTGATTTACCTCAGGACCTGGGTGATTTCTCTGGGTCTCATTTAGCATTAATATTGAAGATTTAGTTTTATTTATTTTATATCCTGATATTTCCCCCAAATTCTTTATTAAATTCAACAAAGTCGGAATTGATTTTTTAAGATTCGACATGAACAAAATTATGTCATCAGCATACAGGGAGATTTTATGTTCTGTTGGTCCTATTTTAATTCCATATATTTGTGGATGTAAACGTACTGCCATCGCTAAAGGTTCAATTGCCATAGTAAACAGTAAAGGTGAAAGTGGACAGACTTGTCGACATCCTCTATTGATTTTTATTGATTTTGAAATATTGCTGTTTGTTAGGATTTCTGCTGTAGCATTATTGTATATTATCTGAACCCATTTTATGAAATTATTTCCAATTCCAAACCTTTGTAGGACTTCAAAAAGAAAGGGCCATTCGACCCTATCAAAGGCCTTTTCGGCGTCCAATGATAGGAGAGCTGTATCCGGTGCTTCTTTTTTAGAATAGATAATATTAAATAGTCTTCTTACATTATGGAAGCCTTGTCTTCCCTTTATAAAGCCATTCTGATCTCGGTTAATAATATTTGGTAATATTTCTTGTAGCCGTCTGGCTAAGATTTTACAGATTATCTTAAGGTCAGCATTTAATAGGCTTATTGGTCTCATATTTTCACATTTATTAGAGGGTTTACCTGGTTTTGGCAACAGTATAATTAAGGCATTATTCATGTATAATGGTAAATTACTATTTTGAAATGCTTCTAAAACCATTTCCAAAAAAGGTTTTATTAATTTATTCTTAAATTTTTTTATAGAGGTCAACTGGAAGACCATCTGGTCCTGCACTTTTTCCTGATTTCATATCATCAATGGCTAGCCCAACTTCTTGACTAATTTTAGGCTCCAGTATCTCCCTGTTTTCATTTGGAATACAAGGTATAGATAATTCGTCCAAAAACCCATTTAGTTTTGTTAAGTCAGTTTCATTTTTTGTGTCATGTAGTTTTTCATAATAATCTCTAAAGGCACTGTTAATTTCTAAAGGATCTACAACTGCCTGTCCGTTACTTATAATACTGGTAATTGGTGTTTTAAATTCTAATTGTTTAATCTGCCATGCCAATAATTTCCCTGATTTTTCACCTTGTTCATAAAAAGATTGCTTCAATCTTAGAAGACTTGAGGCAGCTCTATTCACTGATTTTTTGTCATATTCAGCTCTCAGAATCAGTAATTCGTTCTCTAACTTTGGGTCACTTCCTGCATACACTTTTTCTTGGAGAATTTTTATTTTATGTTCCAATTGGACTCTTTCCTCTCGAGTCTTCTTAGATTTTGAACCTGTATAACTAATAATATGCCCCCTAATAAAAGCTTTGAAAGCCTCCCACTTTATACATGCTGATGTTTGTGTAGTATTGATATCAAAGAACTCATCTATCTGTTTTTCTATGTACTTAACAAATTCCTCATCCTGAAGCCATTTATGCTGAAATTGCCACCTACCTGGTTCCTTTGTCAATTTCTTATCTACATATATTAGACAGCAGGGTGCATGATCAGAGATCACAATGTTATCATAGAAACAGTTTTGAATCTTGGACCTTAATTCTGTGGAGATCAAAAAATAGTCAATACGTGAGAATGTCTTGTAGGTATTAGAATAACAAGAGTAGACTTTAATTTGCGGTTTCATTTCTCTCCATAGGTCTAGCAATCTCAATTCTTTCATAAAATGATTAATGATCATCCTGCATCCATTATGCGTACAGTCCAGTCCTGTTGATCTATCTATGCTGGGATTCAATGTACAATTAAAATCCCCTGCTATTATATGCTGCCCTGTAAGTGATGATAAAATAAGAAATAAATTAGCAAAGAAGTTTTGATCATCTATATTGGGGCCGTATAGGTTCACCAGATTTATATTTTCTAATAACAAAGATCCTTGAATGATTAGGTATCTTCCTAATTTGTCTCCAATTACATTTTTCACTTGAAATGGGACTGTTTTGTGTATGAGAGTCATAACTCCCCTAGCTCGAGATGAAAATGATGAGGTGAATACACTTCCCTGCCATCTTTTTTTAATTCTTTTTACATCCTCCTCTATTAGATGAGTTTCTTGTAAAAACACAATTTTTGAACCTATGTCTTTTATTTTATTCATAACTTGTTTAAGTTTTTTTAAATTTTGTAGACCTCTGCAATTCCATGAAGTTAAATTAAGATTAACGCTTTGGTCTATGATCAATAAGGAGTTTGGGATTACCTCGCAATGTAAACATGCTCACACAGAGAAGCAAAAACATGAGTGGTTGAACATTCAACCTACAAACTACACACAAACAAATTTCCCCTTCCCACATTCGTGGTAATACGCCCAAAATCAAAAAAAAAAAAATTCCGTCTCCCGCTATAGCCATTGACTGCTCCTCACTCACAAGGATCAGGCAAAACCACACTTTCTTTCTCCTCTCAATCACCCTGACTCTACTGGTTTTAATGACATAACATTAACTCTCTTCTGTAGTTTTCCAACTTAACTGCAAAATTTTATAGCAACTTTGTACATCATATTTTTTTTTAATTCAATACAATCTGTATTTTGTGAACTTGCTATATGCTTCAGATCAGTCAGATGCCTGTGCAAATGCTTAAATATTCTACCTTATATCTTATTCATGCTTCATGCTTAGCTCCCACCAGTCTCTTCTTGGATCTTCTTGATGAGCTCCTGCGCCTCTTCTGGGGTCTTGAAGGTGTGGGTTCTCCCTTTATACGTGACCAGCAGTCTTGCAGGATAAATCACTCCATGACGAATCCCAAGGTTGTGCAGCTCTTTACGGGTGGGGTCAAACTGTTTCCTTAATTGTTGGATTCCTGTGGCCAAATCTGGGTAGAACCGCACCTGCTGATCCTAGTATTTAATTTCTCCTTTGGCCCGCGCGGCGTTGGAGATCGTCATCCTGTCTCTGTAGTTGAGAAACTTCATAATTAGCGTCCTCGGTGCTGCCTTGTTATCTCTCGGTGGGCCAATTCGGTGGGCGCTTTCCAGAACGACTGATGATTGCAGCTCCGCGTTGTTCAGCGCTTCTGGGATCCACTTTTTCAAAAAGGAACATGAGTCCCGCCCCTCCGTGCCCTCAGGAAGACCCACCAGCCTCAGGTTGTTCCGTCTCGACCGGGATTCTAAATCCAGGACATTATCTTCCAGACGTTTATTGTTTAATTCCAATGTGCGCACCTTTAATTGTAGGCTGGTGACGTCATTCTCAGCGCTGGAAATTCGGAGCTCCACCTGCGTTACACGTTCCATACAATCACTTAAATCCTTTCTCAAACTCTCTATCGCTGCTATAATTCCATCAAACTTGGTAGAGAAGTCTGCTCTCATTGAGCCAATGGCAGCAAGCACCGCACCTGTGCCGTCGTCAGCAGTCACCGCTCCTCCACTAGCTTGCTCTGCCATATCTGGGGGTTTTTCTGCTGCGTCACGGATGTGAAAGTCCATTAATTTGGACTGTTTCGGCGGTTCACTTTTTCCTCCACCTGATTTCCCAGCCTTAGGCTTTACCGGCATATCCTCGCCCAAACGCTGGGATAGTTTTGTTCCAATTGAGAGAGTTATTTGTCGATTTTTTTTATTTTTAGGAGCAGAGTAGAGGGAAACACGTCCTCCTACGTGGCGGCCATGACCGGAAGTCCCTGTATAGGGATTTAGCGAAGAGTCAGGCTAAGATTAATCCTCGTGACTTGTCTGTCAGTGCAGGGGCCAATGCTATGAGAAACCAGTGCTTTTCACATCACTAAAATGTAACTGTGTTTAGTGATGTGGGATGATTGGAGTTGTCCACTAGTTGTTCAAACAAAAACTAAATATTACTCTGTTATTGTATGACAGCCGACAACTTTAATTATATGGAAAGTTATCTTTTAAATTGACAAGCATCATATGGGTAACTCATTGCAAAATTTGATCCCTATCAAAAGATAATGTTGCTCTTGCCATTCATTTCAATAGAGAATTTTTATTTTTTTTTGATTTAAGGTCCAATATGCAGAACTGGAGGGGGCGTAACTTAGGGTCTCTATACGGGCAGAGATCTCAACACCCCCCCCCCCCCAATGTTTGAAACAAAGTTACGTCCTTGGTCTCACCCGTCTGATGTCCATATCATCTCTGCTGCTAATTATCATCTCTGCTGCTACTTATCATGCACAGTCTACTGGTACTACCATTACAGAAATTAGCACCGGGTGCTAATTTGTAATTTGTAATTATACACTGCTCGTTGCACAATGCTCATTTGCACAATGTACATAGGTTCATGCCATCTCAGGTTCACATCATCTCTGATATCAATATACCACTATCACTTTAGTCATCCAGTGAATTTTCAGTTGCATTCTTTTTGTCTGACTGCGTTAACTGCCCAAACTGCCTAGTGTGTGTCATTATTTTTTTTTTTTATTACTTATTTTGTACCCGTAGGTAGATTTGTTTTGCAGTCTGGTGACAAACCACCAGCTGCTGGTCGCTGCGTGCGCACGCGCCCCTTAACTCTCTAACCTGCATGTTTTTGGCATGTGGGAGGAAACCGGAAAAATCCCGGAGTAAACCCATGCAAACACGGGGAGAACATGCAAACTCCACACAGATCACTGTTGACCGGGGGCAGGGATCGAACCCACGATCTCACGGTCCCCGCGATCCCCCGGCCGAGGGTAAAACTGTGCTGCCACAGTGCTAACCACTGCGCCACCGTGCAGTGGTTAGCATTAGTTTTAGTATTTAGTATCAAGGTGTGCTTAAGGAGTCATAACTGCCCAACTGTGTGTTTGTGTGTGTGCTATTAGCATCCATTAGTATTAGGATTGAGTTACTGTGTTAGTGTGTCATGACCTTATTAGAATTGTTGTTTCTGTACCTTTACCTTGGCATTCATTCGGAGAGTAAAGTAAGAATTTCATTGCTCAGGAAATGTAGCATTTCTTAACTGTTCACATGATAATAAAGCCTTTGAATCTTGAATCTTAGAGATCTCCACGGTGGATCATCTGTCTCCATCTCTCCCTATCCCTTGCATCTTCCTCTGTAACACCAACCTTCTCCACACCGTCTCTCCTAAACACCTCCATACCTCCACTGGTTTGTCATCTGGACCAACCGCCTTTCCATTCTTCATCCTCTTAAAAGTTGCCCTCACTTCTGCTTTGCTAATTCCTCGGGACTTCTTTGTTTACCATCTTTCCTTCATCCATCCTCCTCTCTCTCATTTTCCTCATTCATCAGCTCTTCAAAGTACTCCTTCCACCTTCTCAACACACTCTCATCATTTGTTAGTACATTACCATTTCTGTTCTTAATCAACCTAGCCTGCTGCATATCTTTTCCAGCTCGATCTCTCTGTCTAGCCAATCAATACAGGTCCTTTTCTCCTTCCTTAGTGTTTAACTTCTCATACAACTCACTATATGCCCTTTCCTTTGCCTTTGCCACCTCTCTCTTTGCCATGCGCCTAGATTTCAGATACTCCTGTCTCCTTTCTTCATCTCCCTGACTATCCCACTTTTTCTTTGCTAACCTCTTCCTTTGTATACTTTCCTGTACCTCCTCATTCCACCACCAAGTTTCCTCGTCTCCCTTCCTCTGTCCACTGGATACACCACATGCCTTTCTATCAGTTTCCCTCAGTACTTTTGCTGTACTTTCCCAGTCATCTGGTAATTCTTCCCTACCACCCAGAGCCTGTATCAACTCTTTCCTGAACTCTGTGTGACCTTCTTCCTTCTGTAACTTCCTCCACTTAATCTTTGGCTCTGCCTTCACTCTCTTCCTCTTCTTGCTTTCCAAAGTCATCCTACAGACTACCATCAGATGCTGTCTAGCTACATTTTCCCCTGCCACCACCTTGCAGTCTCCTATCTCTTTCAGATTTCTCCTTCTGCATAAGCTGTAGTCCACCTGTGTGCACCTTCCTCCACTCTTGTAAGTCACCCTATGTTCCTCTCTCTTCTTAAAGTATGTGTATGTATGTGTGTATGGTGATAAGCGGTGCTTGGTTTCCTCCAAACATGATGCCAGGCATTCACGCCAAAGAGTTCAATTTTTGTCTCATCAGACCAGAGAATTTTGTTTCTCATGGTCTGAGAGTCCTTCAGATGTCTTTTGGCAAACTCCAGGCGGGCTGCCATGTGCCTTTTACTACAGAGTGGCTTCCGTCTGCCCACTCTACCATACAGGCCTGATTGATGGATTGCTGCAGAGATGGTTGTCTTTCTGGAAGGTTCTCCTCTCTCCACAGAGGAATGCTAGAGCTCTGACCATTGGGTTCTTGGTCACGGCCCTTCTCCCCCGATCGCTCAGTTTAGACAGCCGGCCAGCTCTAGGAAGAGTCCTGGTGGTTCCAAACTTCTTCCATTTACAGATGATGGAGGCCACTGTGTTCATTGGAACCTTCAAAACAGCAGAAATTTTTCTGTACCCTTCCCCAAATTTGTGCCTCCAGACAATTCTGTCTTGGAAGTCTATAGACAATTCCTTTGACTTTATGCTTGGTTTGTACTCTGACATGCACTGTCAACTGTGGGACCTTATATATAGACAGGTGTGTGCCTTTCCAAATCATGTCTAGTCAACTGAATTTACCACAGGTGGACTCCAATTAAGCTGTAGAAACATCTGAAGGATGATCAGTGGAAACAGGATGCACCTGAGCTCAATTTTGAGCTTCATGGCAAAGGCTGTGAATACTTATGTGCATGTGATTTTTTTTTTTAGTTTTTTATTTTTAATAAATTTGCAAAAATCTAAAAAAAAACCCCAAAAACTTTTTTACGTTGTCATTATGGGGTATTGTGTGTTGAATTTTGAGGAAAAAAATGAATTTAATCAATTTTGGAATAAGGCTGTAACATAACAAAATGTGGAAAAAGTGAAGTGCCGTGAATATGTTATGGATGCACTGTATAATGACTAGAAAAGCACTCAGAGAGCACATATCTCTGCCAAGGCTCCTTCTCTCCCTCCCTTTGTCCATCCATCTGTCCATACCTCCCTGCCTCCACTCCTCTGTACATTGCAAGATAGGGTCTTGGTGGAGGTATGCACTCATGGATCACCTCCAAAATGTAATGGGTTTGTGTATAAGTCAAGAGCCACCTCTGGTGAAAATATCAAACTCTATCCAGCAGTTTTTGAGTAATCTTGCTAACACATTGTGAGAAGATACAGCCTTGGTTGAGGTATGTGCTCTTGGATCGTTACCAAAATTTAATTGGTTCCCCTGTAGCAGAGGGTCCACCTCTGGTGAAAATTTCATCAAAATCGATTCAGTAGTTTTTGTGTAATCCTGCTGCACAAATACAAACAAGGGCCTTGGTGGAGTTATGCACTCTCAGATCATCACCAGAATCTAATGGGATAACCCTTAGGCCATGGACCACCTTTGGTGTGAATTTAATCCAAATCCAACCAGTAGTTTTTGCATAATCCTTCTAACAAACAAACAAACCACCCCAATCACATTACCTTCTTGGCAGAGGTAATAAACTCTGGAAACACGATCAGCACTGACAATTATTTAAAAGTCCTTTGTTTTATGCTTGTTTTCAAGGAGAGACTCGCTTGTGTGTCACTCAAAATCTGGCAGTGCTGCCAGTGGATGTGTAGTTTAACAGCTCGACATCATGTTGCAGTGGGAGACCTGCACTCCCAATAATTCAAAATCCCCCATGACAGGCCCTTGTCAGCACATGGGGCAAAAGTGAAGAACAGCAAACTAAGAAATAAAGCTGTGAGTGCGCCTGAGCATCACTCCACTGCAACACTGAGGAGAAAAATGCACCTGAATGAGTATGGCTTCAACTTTCAAAACTTAATTCACACAGCAGCAGGATTTTTTTTACCCCACATTTTCTACAGATGAGCTAGCAGCTTATTCAGGTGACAGTAATTGTGTATTGGAAGCCTGATATCCTGACAGCTCTAATTACCATATATCAAACCGAAAAGTGATATAGAACTTCTCTGTGTCTTTTATACTGATATACTTTAATGTTGTGTTGAAGGTTTCCGTATATAATGTGTGTCTGCGTTGCTCCTCTCTGTCTTTCACCTCTCCCTCTGGCTCACAGTTAAACTTTTTTTTTTTTTTCACGCAGCACTGCTCCTACAATGAAATAATTTAAAGTTTGAAGGTAGTCTTAAATTTTCTATGTTGCATCAGTTGAATAACTTCAAGCAGGGGAAATAATAATTTCAGAAATTCACCAGTTTTTTCAGTGTCACCAGATTCAGACTGATAAAAAGAGTGATTTTTAACTTCACTGAAAACCGTCTTTGGCATGACTGAGTCATGAAGCCACAACCTTCTGGCTGTGGGGCAGATGCTCTACACAAATCATAATTTAGTAGCAGCATTTCTCACCTTGAACAGCAAAATAGTCGCCGTCTTAAAGATCCAACCTAAATAATCAAAACAAAGGTTGTGATTAACATTTGACTGCAGAGTGGTGGCCTAGCGGTCGAGCATCCGCCCCACGGCTGAAGGTCATGGGTTCACGACGGGGTCAGGAATCCTTGCCAAATCAAACATGCGGAATCTCATGACATCATATGATGATAGACTGTCGTGGACCCAAAAGGGAGCAGCTGGAAGAAGATTAACATGTGACTGCAGCCTCTATACTTTCAATACGTCAGCGATGACCATCAGTGGCTACAGTCTTGCCAGTGTGCAAAGGACCTCTATGAGATGTGTTCTCAAAGTAAAAAATAAAGCATTATGCTCTTATTCGTGGAAAAGTAGCAAGCTCACCCACAACTGTCCTGCTGGAAATAAAAAAAAAAAAAAGAATTCTTTTTCAATTAGGTTTGAACCATGAAAATTATGACTTTGTGCTTTGAATATTTGTTAGATTTTTCCTTACATTTAATAAGAATAATTGGATTTTACTTATAAGTCAAGAGGGAGAGCTTCTCTCATCTGGCCACTTGTGTGCATGTTTATCCTGTTATAATTCTGTTTATTTATTTTCTTGTTGGTTGGCTTTTGGCAGAAGAAACTAAATGAAGCCTGTGAGTCAGCAAAGCAATCATTGTATTGGACATTCCAGTGGCACTCATGTCCAGACTCTGTTTAACAGTGTTAATTTTCCAAATGGCACAGCAGTGCAGTTACAGAATTCATTGGCTGGCTTGTCAGTTGTAGTTAAAGGAAGCCTGATGGACCGGGGCGTATCTGAGCTCCATGTTCCACCTCCCTGTATGTCCTGTGTGGTCTCAATCCAGCCATCTCCACTGGATCAGATGGGGGTTACAGGTTCACTGCCAAAGCTGAAGCCAAAGCTCTGCCAGTGCTGCTGTTTTTGTGCCTGTGTCTTTTTGTCGCAGTGCTGGATGTGTAAAAATGTTTTGTGTGGTGTGAGAGCTCAGAAGTGCATTTGACCCAACTGTCTCTTCAGTTCTTTTGTGTGAAGGGATGAGTTGGATTGGTAGTTTTAGTTTACTCATGAAAATCAAACAGCCTCGATCCAAACCTGAGCCGTGGTTCAATGACAGAACTCGTGCAGTCAGACAGGAGTGCCACAAAGCTGAACGCAGGTGGAAAAAGGACAAACTATGGGTGCCATTGCAGATTTTAAAAGACTGCTGGCGAATATTTTGCTAATATTGTTTCATCCCATTCTCATATTCAATGTGTTTTATTTAACACTATTGACTCTGTTTTTAATACACCACAGACTGACTGGAGGCCTCCTCTGAGTTATGTAATGATTTTATGCACTTTTTTATTGCATAAGGTGGCCACCACCAGGGCTCTCATCTCAGCTCCTGCCTCTGATCCCTCTGTCTCTGTCCCTTGTTCTGCTGTTTTTAATCAGTTTGAACCTGTGACTCTGTCGGTTTTAGAGGATGTGGTTTGTCACATTAAGCCCACAGGGTCCCCCTGTGATGCTGTCCCTCCTAGACTTTTCAAAGAGGTGCTTCCCAGTATAGGCCAGTCAGTTCTCACAATTTTGAACAGCAGCCTGTCATCTGGTGTGGTTCCTGCAAATTTTAAACATGCAGTAGTGCAGCCCTTGATTAAGAAACTTGGTCTCAATCATACCATGTTGGCAAATTTTAGGCCTATTTCTAAGCTGCCATTTCTCTCAAAATTTTAGAGAAAATTGTCTATATGCAGCTGAAATGTTTCCTTGACGAACACGGTATTTTGGAGGTTTTTCGGTCTGGTTTCAAAGCTCTTCATAGCACAGAGACAGCCTTGTTAAGAGTTTTTAATGACATCCTGTTAGCATGTGACTCAGGTGAATATGTTGTTCTTGTGTTGCTTGATTTAACTACTGCCTTTAACACAGTGGACCATCACATTTTAATTTCCCGATTGCAGCACCTAGTGGGCATTTGTGGCACTGCTCTCAACTGGTTTAGGTCCTATCTGGCAGACAGGAGTTTTAAAGTTACCATCTCTGGGTTTGAATCCTCTTCTGTTCCTCTGCCATATGGAGTCCCACAGGGGTCAGTTCTAGGGCCCATGCTTTTTTCTCTGTACATACTTCCGCTGGGTTCCATTTTTAAAATGCATGGTATCGCCTTCCATCTGTATGCTGATGATTGCCAGATATATGTCCCTTCAAAAAAAAAAGATGCCTCATCAGCAAACTCACTTCTTCCATGCATTAAAGACATCAAGTCTTGGATGGCTCTTAACTTTTTAAATTTTAATGACAAGATGACAGAAGTGATGGTGTTTGGACCTAGTGGCCCCTGTGAGTCCCCTCCTGTAAACTTGGGTCCCCTCACACCTTATGTGAAACCCACAGTCAAGAATCTTGATTTTTATCGTGGAAAATGATTTTAAATTAGACACTGAGATTTGTTCCGTGGTAAAATCCAGCTTCTTTCATCTAAGGCATTTAGCAGAATTAAAACCCATTCTTTCTAGACCATACCTGGAAACAGTAATCTATGCTTTTATTTCATCTCAGCTGGATTACTGTAATGCACTCTATGATGGTGTCAGCCAGTCATCTCTTTCGCGTCTGCAGCTAGTACAAAACGCCGCTGTCCGTCTTTTAACAGGTACACGTAAGACAGATCACACCCATTTTAGCTTCACTCCACTGGCTGCCCGTACATTTTAGAGTCCATTTTAAAATTCTTTTAAATCCTTGAATGGTCTTGCTCTGCCTTATCTCTCTGAGCTTCTGCATTCCTACGCTCCCACCCAGTCCCTCAGGTCAGCTGAACAGCTGCTCCTGAGGGTACTAAAGGTGAAGCAGAAGCTCAGAGGGGACAGAGCCTTTTTGATCACAGCACCCAGGTTATGGAACGATTTCATCTGAACATTAGACAAGCACCTTCACTGTCCATTTTTAAAACCCATCTTAAAACACACTTTTATTCCCTGGCCTTCGACCCAGTGTGAGACATTGATTTTATTGAATAAAATGGATTTTTATTAATTTATTTACTTACTTCACTTACCTTTTATTTTATTGATTTTATTGACTGTGGTTTATACTCGTGCTGAGTTTTATATTGTCTTGTTGGTTTTATATTGTTTTTGTGCTAGTGTCCTGCTCCTTACTTTTATGTTTTTATGTATGTCCTTGTTGTACAGCACTTTGTGTAGCGAGTGTTGCTTTAAAAAGTGCTTATGAATAAAGTTGATTGGTTGATTGATTGATACTTCCACTTGATCTCCACATTTCCATATCTCTGAGCCCTTTAGAAGACTTTGAAGAGTTTTGTTGCTAAAGATCAAACAGTTGCTTTCATTATCCACTCACTAAGATGGGAACAAGCTGAAAATTAACAGTCTGTCACCTATTTAGTCATTTAATAGATATTAAGGATGACACGATACATTCATCTGGAGTCATGGCTCTGGCTTTTTGAATAATAGATGTCCAATCTTCTGTGACAGTCACAGAGAAGGTACCTAAATACCACAGGTAAAAGTCTGAAATCGAAATCATTATTCCACAAGCTAGATGTCAGTCAGCAAGGCAAACAAAGCCTGAATATATTGGTCCATGGGGTTATTTCTGTAACTGAATAATAGGGAACATGTCTGTGCACCTGCTAACAGCAGTGAGAAAGTTTCTTTCTGATAAATTTTTAAAATCTAATCAAAAACACAGAGGAGCTTTTACCATGTGTCTGATAATGTTTGTAGCGATAAGTGATTTATAATTATGATCAGGTATAAAGATTATTTAATTTGTATTAAAGTATCGGGACCTGAGATTTACTCCGGGTCCACACGCAGGAAAAGTTTATAGTAAACACTCATCGGGGCACCAGCTCACCTCTTTAGTGAGCACTTTTAGTCATTAATTTCACTTTATACCAGTTTAATCACTCAATAAATTAATTAATAATCAGTCTCAAAATTTTAGTGAATTTGATACTGGGGCTTTGAAACCAGACTCAGAATGAAATAAATTCCCAACAGCTTCTCTCAATTTTACGTCTTTATTAAATGAAATGATGATTAAAGGACATTGAAATGATTTGCATTAACCATTAAATTAAACTTGTAAATGATAGTGTAACAATGTGAACATTTGCAGAACCAGAGTGAAAATGTAAGCTGAATTTAGATCAGTTCGAAGTTAATGGATTATGGAAAACTGAACGCAAATTTATGGTGAAAATTAAACTAATTATATGGAAAATTCTGGATTACTCTTAAGAAAATGAAAATGGGATTTTAATGAAAAGAGGAGTTGTATTAATTGCTCTTTAATTTTGTATCTGATCAGATGCAGAATTATTCTCAAATCTCAGACGTTTTACTCAGCAGATGAATAAAGAATGCAGCTCACGTGACCCATGTTGGTGGAGATCCTTCGTCGTAACCTTCTTGAAGTTTTAGTTGGTAGATGGCACCAAAACCAGAATATCTTGCCAGCAGATATTCGGACAAGGTACGGCAGCTTTCCAGTCTATTGTCACAAGATGAGATTGTATCGATCAGTTGGGCTGAGGTACAGCCAAGATGACGACGGTGTATCCTCTTCTCTGTGACGGCGTTGGAGCTTTCATGGATCAACTCTTCTCCCAAAGGGAATTCGAGAATAATTACAAAATCTGATCCAATAGCAAAATTAAAAGATTTTTCAAACTTCGTGGCGATAGAATTAGCTCCTATTATGGAGATGGTCACTCAGTCCTTGTAAAGAAAATATATAAAATTAAAATTAAAGTTAAAACTAAAAATGGTGAGTTTAAAGAAAGTTTAACAGAAGAAAGTTATAAAAATAGGCATCTAGGAACGAGAGTTTGACTCCGAATTAGGATTTGAGCTCAGAAAAGAGTTAATTCCTAGACGTTTAAAGAAAAACCTTAAAATACACAGAAGTTTACACAAACACAATATTCCATGTTCTCTAGTCTACAGTCTGTAGAAAAAACGTGCAAGAAGTCTCCTTTGTTCTGTGGCAGTGAAGTGATCCCTTTGTTCTCCTGTGGTGATCTTCTGAAACTTTCAGTGGGAGTGGTCGTAGAAGGAGAGGAAGAAGAAAAAGGGATGAAAAGAGGGTGTCTCTCCTCTTTTTCTGTGGACAACTTTCGCGGGCTTCCGGGGATTGGCAGGAGCCCCAGCCAATAGTCTTCCTTCGTGGGTGGGTTTTATGAATTTTAGTCCAATGAACAGGCTTTTGTCTGTAAGGAACCAATGGAATGAAAGAGCTGGAGCCCAGCATAGGCTGGGTGGTGATTGGCTGATACCAGTCCTCACAGGATGACACACAATTTTAATACACTGGGGATTCCTTAAAGGCGTCGGCCGGATGAAAATTCAATATTGCTAAATCATATCTTAAATTTTTGTGTGAGACGAGCTAATTTGAACCGCACATGTTTTGGTGTCAACAAATGTCGCATAAGGTGACAATGCGCTCTTGAAGTACGCTGTCCTTGAGAGCTGTCTGACTCAGCCGAGCGATCAGCGGCTAAGATGGCCACTGACTGTGTGACATCATCACAGGGAGAGACACGCACACACTCGGCGGACATTGTTTGTTGTTTACGTTTTAAAATCGGCGAATACGGATATTTCTCGGAGTACTTGTGGATTACAAAATAGATTATTTATTAAAGGCGACGGACAGAAGAAAATTCAATATCGCTAAATCATATCTCAAATTGTTGTCTGAGATGAGCTAATTTGAACCCCACATGTTTTGGTGTCAACGTATGTCGCATAAGGTGACAATGCGCTCTTGAAGTACGCTGTTGTGGAGAGCTGTCTGACCCAGCCAAGAGATCAGCGGCTAAAATGGCCACTGACTGTGTGATGTCATTTCGGTTAGGCACACGGTCAGTGGCCAAGTATTCCGATATTTCTCGGAATACTTGTGGATTACAAATAGATTATTTATTAACATTAGGATTTCAGGAATCGAATTAATTATGGTTTGTCGTTGTGTTGTCTACGGGTGCGACGTTATACCAGAGGAGCATGCTGTGAGTGTTTTTGAATTTCCCGTCCCTGGGAAAATCAGAACGGCATGGGTGAAATTTGTTCAGAAAACGCGAAAAAAAATGGACTAATGTCGGTAAAACACCCAACATGTGCAGTAGACATTTCGTTGACAGCGATTTCGAGAATAAGATGCAATTTGTGTCACGACTCGCCGCTCCTCAGCGGCTTCAGCTGCGCGCACACCTGCGCCTCGTCAGCACATCCCCATACCGCATACATCCATTCACACACACCTGCTTGTTGAATAAAGCTGTTAAATCTATCCTGAGCCTGCGTGCGTGTTTCCTGGGCCAGACATTATGTCAATTTGAAATGAAATTTGCAAAAAGATTGCTGATAAAGAAAACGGCTATTCCAACTACATATGCCTCAATTTCCAAGTGTGACTCTGAGAAAGGGGTCAGTGACAGTGGCGTGAAAAGCACGGGTGATCTACCGATGCGATCAACTGTCAGAACACGAGAAGTAAACAGGGTAATTTTTATATTTTTAATATTCACTGCAAATTGGCTGCACGGTGGCGCAGTGGTTTAGCACTGTGGCAGCACAGTTTTACCCTCGGCCGGGGTACCGCGGGGATCATGAGATCGTGGGTTCGATCCCAGCCCCCGACCAACAGTGAGCTGTGTGGAGTTTGCATGTTCTCCCCGTGTTGCGCATTTGAGACCTCTGGGATAAAATTATGATGATCTACTTTTTTTGCAGATTTTATCAACTGTCACTCAACCTTAAAATAGTGTTGATGTTTCTGACCAAGCAGAGGAAGCTGATGAACAGGACTTTTATGTAAATCAAAATTTATACCATAAAATGGTAGAAAAATTATTGAAATGTATATGACATGCGACTTTGATGAATGCTGAACTATGAGAATTATAACATTGACATGAACATTAAGAAACTCAATATATGATTTTACAAAACTTTATTTAAATAACATTGTTCACAAATCTAATCTTGGTAGGCAAAATCCCTTGTAGTGATGAGATGGGAAGGTTTCTCTGATGAGGCTCACAGCACAGGCAGGCAACATAACCATCTCGGCCAAACCGAAATGACGTCACGACTGCCCGCACCTATCGGGAGATGGCGGTACTGCAGCATCACTGAGTGAAAGATGGGCTATGACCAAATAATGCCATTTATGGAGGATGGTGACACATATTAAATCAGGGGAATGGGCAGAATGGAATATTTTCATACAATCATTTGATTGGTTCAATAAAAAAATGTCACTGTCCGTCACCTTTAAGATTAGGATTTCAGGAATTGAATTAATTATGGTTTGGCGTTGTGTTGTCTACGGGTGCGACGTTATACCAGCGGAGCATGCAGTGAGTGTTTTTGAATTTCCCGTCCTTGGGAAAATCAGAACGGCATGGGTGAAATTCGTTCAGAAAACGCAAAAAAATTGGAATGATGTCGGTAACTCACCCAACATGTGCAGTAGACATTTCATTGACAGCGATTTCGAGAATAAGATGCAATTTGTGTCACGACTCGCCACTCATCAGCGGCTTCAGCTGCGCGCACACCTGCGTAGTACAAATACAAAGATGCGAGCACTACATACGATCCCGCAGCTCCTGAGAGACTGCAACCTAACACAAAAAACAGTTTCACACAATGAAACAACACTGCATGTATTATATATATATATATAAATTATTATCCCATTGATTTTCATCATTTTTGGTCACATATCTCACACCTACAATTTATTTATTTCAGGGACAAAGGGCTGTGAAAAAGTTGTTGATATGATCAACAAAACACGGGTCCTCAGGGATGTGTGAAAGCTGAGTCCAGGGCAGCAAACTTCAAATGTGGAGGCTTTCCACAGTCTGATTATTCATTTTGCACCAAAGAGTGTACACTTCTCATTCCTTGGAATGTTGACAAGGTGAGGAGATGCAATATGTGACCAAAAATATGAAATGCAATTATAATAACAGTGCCAATTACATAGAGTTTCTGCTGATAGACAGATCACTTATATGTCCAAAAATAAATCATTGTGATAATATTCTAATTACAGACTTTGTTTAGCTGCAATGCACTTTAATGAAAATGCAGGCCGCAAGCAGGCACAGAATAGTGATGGTGAGCCGGTCTTCATCATCAGGTACCCAAAATTCAAAAAAGGCGGATATACACTGCAAGCAAAGAAAGTTAATCCAACTTTCGGGGAGTATAAGAAATATTAGTATCATTTTCTAGGCTTGTATATGATATTTACAGTGGGTGGAGGGTTGGTCTTCATTCAACTTTCACATTTCATAGCTTTTATCAAATTATGTTAATTTGGGTCAAATTTGTATTTCATACTGTAGTCAAATGGATGTCTAATTTTTATTGAATATATTTTTTTTCAGAATATGTGGATGATCTGATGAATACTCTGTTCAACAAAACCTTGGTTGATCCAACCCACTTATGGGAGCAGTGGCACTATGTACAAGCCAGAGTTCCCACCACATTGAGTGCCGAATTGAACCCGAATTTTATACCATAAAATGGTAGAAAAATTATTCAAATGTATATGACATGCGACTTTGATGAATGCTGAAATATTAGAATTATAAAATTGACATGAACATTAATAAACTCAATATATGATTTTACAAAACTTTATTTAAATATCATTTTTCACAAATCTAATCTTGGTAGGCAAAATTCCTTGTAGTGATCCGATGGGAATGTTTCTCTGATGAGGCTCACAGCACAGGCAGGCAATATCACCCTCACTTCTTCCTGAGCTGACGTCACTGCTGCCTGCCCCTATCGACAGATGGCGGTACTGCAGCATCACTAAGTGAAAGATGGGCTATTACCAAATAAAGTCATTTATGGAGGCTGGTGACACATATTAAATCACGGGAATGGCCAGAATGGAATATTTTCATACAATCAGTTTATTGGTTCAATAAAAAAATGTCACCGTCCGAGGACTTTAACCTACTTATGTATAAAGTCTAAGCTAGCTTTAGTGATTCATGCAACTTTATAACTAGTGCTTTTAAATTACCATGCAAGAATAAACATTTATTGAAACATTTTAACATGCACATATTTAAAATCAAGGATTAATATACATTTCAAACCCATTGTCCACAGAATATCAAAGTCCCACCGAGGCAGTGATCTTCAACAAATGGTGTCCTTACAATTGTCCTGAGAAATGAAACTTGAAGAGTCAGTTTCAGTTCAAAACTTGTACAGTCATAGTGAGCGTCTACTCCATAGACGTCCACCAGGGGTAGTGTCGAGCTGTGGCCAATCCAAGGCCTTAGTGAATGCCTTTAAGGTTTTATGGTATGCCTGTTGAATATAAACCTGTCTTAGTTGAGGAAGTCCCCAAAGGCACATTTCCACTAGCCTAGCACACCTCGGCATGCCTCGATTCACTTCAATACGGTTCGGCACGCTTTTGTCTCCATTACAACCGTGTTAAGCTGGGGTGGGTGGGATTTCTATAACAGCGAGGTGGCGCCACACTCCCGTGACGTAGAACACACGACCCAAGCAAAACATAACACATACAGCTGTACAAGGCCACTCCTCGGTCTGTGGCTTTTTTCACCGTAAACGCCAAAAAGGACCGCCAGACAAGGGTACAGGCAGTGAGATGAAACACTCTGGAAATAGTTCTGCAGCTTCTGGGAGAGCCAAAGGCGTGAGGATACAAACTAGGTCATATATGACGGTAAGCTAATGTTGCTAATGCTAGTTTGCTATAAGTACGTCGTACTACACTTTAATGTCTGCAAGTTATCGCTGTTAGGTACTAAAATATGTACGCTGTGTGTGTTTCAGATGGCTCTGTTGTGGGGAAATTACTGCTTCATTCGCTCTGGGCGTTCAGCACAGCCTGTCACGGATGTCATCAGCCTGTCACTGATGTCACCACAGCTCCACAAACGATCAGTGGTTATAGAGCTTAAGAATGTCTGTAGAAACGTTTATTTCCTGTGCAACAAATTGCTCTGATCTGCGTGAAAATCATGGAGAGACTGTTGAGACATCATGGACGTACCTGCTTCTGCAGAACCGAGTCTGAGGTGGTGTTATAGAAAAAAATGATCAGCTGACACAACTTGATCGCCATGTTAATAACTATATTAGCCACACAATATATATTCAAAAAGTAAACTTTACTGAGTTAGGTATAATAAGATATATTTGACAGTTATCATGCATTTTAGGCCAAAACAAACTTGATCTAGGATTAAAAGCAATTAAAATAATGCAGTCACAAGGTTACATGGAAAATACTTGATTTACTAGATACATGTACTGTAGAAATATATATTCGCCTGATTGCTGGGGTCTTTCTGCAACTGTGGGGGTCCCCCCTACAGTTGATAGTGCTATGAGATGACTGTTGTTGTGAAATGGCGCTATATAAATAAAGTTGAATTGAATTGAAATTCTCTGCATCAACAATGTACTAGACATGCATTCATGTCGTATTGCACTGGGAATTTCACTGACAATAAACCTCTGAAGTTTTTGCAGATGTCTCTTTTTTTATATGTGAAGGTTACCACCATGTGGCATAAATTAAATACTGAAAGATTGGAAAAGCTAAGAATAATCCAGCAGTTTGAGAAATCACTTTTGGTTTGGTGTAAGTCTGTCAACAGAATTATGAACCATAAAGCAGTTTGTGTTAAAATGTTAAATCCCATTAAACCTAATCCGGGGGCTCCCAATCATGTGTCATGGGGGGCCAAGACCCTGCAGGTTCTCTCTTCTACCCAGTCTCTTCAGCAGGTGATCTCACTGATCAGTCAGTGGAAGAAGTTCAGTGGAATCTGCTGTTGAAGACACTGGTTGGAGGTAAAGCCTGCAGGGTCTTGGCCCTCCATAGCACGTGATTAGACACCCCCGCCCAAACCCATTATGATGAAGAGCAGATGCTAATATGACCCAGAATTCCTCCATATACCGGTACTGTCACTAAAGTATGCAGGGTCTTCTGTACAGTCTTCTAACAATATAGTCTTCAGTTAATAAAATAATTGTTTTGGTTACTTTTTTCTTAAAAATGACCCATTATTTTCAAGGTCACCGATTAATTCTTTGTACATTTGACTCTTTTCCCACCGGTGTCTTAACAGACAAAATAGAAAATCATGATGCAAACACATAAGTCACTAAATTGTTTATTACAATCAGCAGCAAATTCCAGATTATTCAGAATGTGCAAAATTCAAACTGTAAAAAAAAAAAAAACTGGAATGGTCACACGCTGCCTCACTGAGAAGCAACTGGATTGGCTCATCGTACTGCTCCTGGTTCAACAGATCTTCAGCCTGCATCTCTGTAAATAGTGAGTCAAGGTCCAGTTGGGGTGACAGTTTCCCTCTTGCCTAGACAAAAGACAAATGGGTGGTGGTTAATTAAAGCAAGTTTAAAACTTATTTGGGAAATACACTTGTTGCTAAAAGCCAGTGGTGGAATGTGAATTAATGAATGAATCTTTATTTCGGATTGATTAAAAGTAAAGATTAAAAGAAAATAGAATAATATAACAAAGGGGAAAAAAATCTAACAAGGTCAAATTAAACAATAACTCCTCTGATTAAACAGTTCAACATAGGTTATCTGAAATGGGTGATGGCTGAAGCTGCAGATTATATTGCCCACCCATATTTCATCCAAGAATTCAAAAGAAAAACAAAACAGGAGGGATTACAATTTGAATGTGACAATAAAGTACTTCGTTGTTGTATTTAACCACAATTTTCATGTAGCTGCGCTTCGGTAGATTTTACAAGGGCTGGGTTACATTTAAAATCATCTCTTTTCACTGTGGCCTCAGCAATCAGAATGAATTAATACATTCATTTGAATGGAATCTAGTACTTTAACTGAAGTTGTGCATCACCGAGTGTGGAGTCGCTCAGTCAAAATATGAAGTTTTTATCAATAAAAGTTTGTCTTGTCTGTAAAAGTGTCTTTTCTTGCCCTGGCTTCATGTGTGGGCGGTGTTTTGTACTAGCATTGCTAAAATATAAAAGGAAGCACTACAATGGGTCTCGAATATTTGTAATGTGTCCTGTTACTGCATGAGTTTATTGATGATAGACTATAAACTACACTACACTGGTTTTGACACTTTACCTATAAAAGCAAAGGATTTCAGTACTTTCCACAGTGGCGAGTTCCGCTGTGGGCTGGCTGATTTCCTCCTGCCTAAATGAATGACAGAAATGGATGATGGTTAGTTTCAAGCAAGTTCAACACTTATACAGGCACATCTCAAAAATTAGAATATCATGAAAAAATTCAATATTTTTTTCACTCATTTCAGAAAGTGAAACCCATATATAAATTCATTACAGGGACAGTGATATATTGCAAGTGTTTATTTTAATATTGATGATTACGGCTACAGCCCATATTAACCAACACCTCAGCGGCCAACATTTATATTTAAAAACTATTTTTTAAAGTTAATTCTATATAATATTCTAATTTTTTGCCAAATTGAATTTGGGGTTTTCAGGGGCTGTAAGCCATAATCATCAAAATTAAAATAAATAAACAAACGCTTGAAATATATCACTCTGTGTAATGAATCTATATAATATACGGATTTCACTTTCTGAAATGAGTGACAAAAAATATTGAAGTTTTTCATGACATCCTAATTTTTGGAGATGTAACTGTATTCGGGAAATACACCTGTGAAATTCAGTGGTAGGATGTGACAAAAATGCTTCATTTCCCTGACAAGCACTGCAGGATCCACAGAATAGGTGTGTGTGTCTATTCTGACGCTTTAGAAAATTATATGAATGACTTTATAAATCCCTGGTTTGAAAAAGCAATTTTAATATGACGAGATTTCGGCTGGTGTGGTCCATTTCACCAATATCAAAATATAAACAGGGAAGCTAACCCCTGGCATGTGGAAACACATTAAATTGCACACAATTTAATGCGCAGCACAAAAGTGCAATACAAAACAAAAACCAGGACTTTAACCAGGATTAACATATTTCATCGTTTTGCTCTCACAAGCAAATATTTAGGAGAAAACAAGCGTGATACAGCAGTTGGTACTTGCTAGCTACTAGCAAAAACAAACGTTAGCTAAAACGAGTTAGCCAGCACAAAACGGCGCTGACAAGCACTGCAGGATCCACAGAATAGGTGTGTGTGTCTATTCTGACGCTTTAGAAAATTATATGAATGACTTTATAAATCACTGGTTTGAAAAAGCAATTTTAATATGACGAGATTTCGGCTGGTGTGGTCCATTTCACCAGTATCACAGTATAAACAGGGAGGCTAACCCCTGGCATGTGTAGCTAAAACGAATTAGCCAGCACAGAACAGCGCTGTATGGCTCAAAAAAAGTGAGCTTACCACCAACAGGATAAATAAGCAAACAGATGCACATTATTACAAAGCACTCACCATCGATGGTTCTCTCACGATCGTCTTCAGCTTGCCCATAGCCAGCCATCTGTATATGGGTCCGAGTCACTCCTCACTGTGGATCTGCCACCAGCCAGAGAAAACTCCGCACCTCTTCGTTGGACCATGGTGTAGAGTTCCGCAAAACCTACAACACTATCTGTATTAATATCGTATTTACTCCGTGACCGAGTTAGTCCATGAAATATTGCATATGGCGGTCGTGTATCAGAAGACGGCGAAGACGGTTGCTTTCGTGACGTTAAGACCAGACCAATCAGCGGCGACCAGTCTTTTAACGTCAGAACACGGCACGACTTGGTACGACTGGACCCTGCCCTTGAGCGGGGCTGAGAATCGCGGCTGTTAAACCGTGTTGGGGCTAGTGGAAAGACTTAGAAAGCGTGCTAAGCTGTCCCGTGGTGTGCTAAGCCGGGCTAATGGAAAAGGCCCTCAAGTTATTTATGATGTGAGTTAATAGATTGAGAGCATTCCTTAGCTTTGCTCAACAAAGGAATGTTGGTTCAGCTATGGTCCTGAGATGAAAAAGTAGTTCTTGACCGGCCTTTTCCTGGGTGAAACAATGTCTTTAAGATGAAGAATAATTTTATTGATGATCCAAAGCAAGATGATGCTACAATGTTGCATGTTCAAAATTCAAGTTAAGAATAAGCTACTTATATTTTTTTAAATTTTAGCTGCCCTTTTTCCTATTGGTTATTTGAGGAAAAATAAACTTAAGTTCTCTGTTCAGTTTATCAGTAATACCGGTGATGTGTGAGGTGTGAAAGCATACGAACAGTCAAATATCCAAAGCTCAACCAAATTAGATGACCTGGGGTGGAGATACAGACCCGATCGCTCAGACCTATGTGTATTAGGTCCACAATCAGACCACCACATATTTCAGCTATTTCAATAAATGAGATATTCCCCAAAACCAATAACAACCACAGAAAAACAGGGAAGTGGAGGTTTAGCGGCACTGCTAATGGGGGGAAAAATGATAGAAATAATGCAACTGTAATAAAGCTCATCTTATTAACATGGGGCCAAATATTGGATACCTAATAGCACCCCTGATTGACTCTCACTCTGGCTTGGTGCTGCTTGCATCCTCATCATGTTCTATTTAATTGGTACAAAAGGAGCATTTGAGAACAATCATGTTTACATTTGAGTAAACAACCTGGTGTTTACATTTGTTCTTATACATCGCTTAGCAGTGTTTGGAAACTTTGTTAAAGCTTCTGAATTTTTAGGGCATCTCAACAAGTTCTCAGACTCTTCTTCCTCAAGGTTGGCTGAAATAATTTTTTTTCCCCAGTTCATTGTACTGAACACCAAGCTAGAAGGCAGAAAGTGACATTTTTTGTCCTGTCCAGCATTGTGCCAAACATGTTTACTTTGTCAAAAGGAGCTCTGCTCTTATTTGATATATGCTGTATATAAATAGTATTTATACACGCCTCTTGCTGTATAACTTTAATACTTTATTTAAATTGTCTTACTTATACTGGACCTGACAGAGAGGAATGGGGGGAGGGAACTAAAGGGATATGAAGTAATCAAAAGGGGTGGGGGTGGGGGTGGGGGAGTGGGGAAGGAGAAAGAAAGAAAGACAAACAAGGGATGACAAAACATAAGGCATAATTATTGTCTCTGAGAATATATCAGCACAGGCCTGATAGTTACACCAGAAAGAGAACACACAGACATATGTATGTTTTTACCATTTTTTTTTATGGTCTTTGGTATGACCTGGCTGGGGTGTGAACCCACAACATCCCAGCTATGGGGCAGAGCACTGGTGCTACAGAAGATCATTGTCATGTAGCACAAAACTAAAACGGCTACGGCCACACTGCAGCTTTTAATGCTCAATTCCAATTTTTTTGCACAAATGTGACCCATATCTGATTTTTTAATGACTGTCTGAACAGCACATATCCGATTTTTTCACACCAGACCCAGGCCACTTTCATATGTGGTACTAATTCGGATACTTATCTGATATTTTCCAAAGTGACCTCAGTCTGAACTGTCATGTCGCATTTCATCCAACTTTTTCCTCATTGAAGTGAGACAGACGCTATAATTCTGTGGTGGAGGATGCGGCAAGCATGGCAGATACAGCTGATTTGTGCTCTTTTTAATCAATCTTCTTTCCTTTATCACTGGATTGCAATTTTGTCAGCACCAACTGCACAATAATTTCAAAATTTCATGCTGAAACCACCAGAGAAGCAAGCACACTAACGGCACATTTACTGGATGCTGCAAATTCCTTTTTCCCTGTAAATGGCACACTGTGAGTCCTGGCTGCTGTAACATCTAAAATGTAAAGTTAATACGGACATTACTGTGGAGTGGAATGGCCTAATAGGGGGACACACAGGAGAGGGGAGTCTCGGCTCCTCCTTTCTGTGCAGGACCGGTGTTACGCTGCTGGTACAAGCCGTGTAGTTTATTAGGGCAAGAGCCACTGACAACATCAGTGGACGAGAGCCCTATTGTAATCATGAGGATTATTTATTAACTTTTGTTATATACAGTAGATAATTCCACTGAGACACGGGGTCTCATTTTAAAAAGAGTTGTTTAATCGATCAGTTCTGTTAAAGCAGAGCTGATCACAGTGGTCGTCTGGTGTGTAGAGGAAGGGAGCTGGTCTCATATTTATGATTTTAACATTTTATTTTGCTGCATCAAGGTGAAGAAGTTCTGTCCCCCAAACACAACGCTGTGTCTGACGTTTTGTTTTCTTCTGCGCACGCAGGTGACTTCATACGTAGCTGTAGACCATTCACACTGGAGTCTGATGGGGGTCGCATTTAAATAATAATGTGAACGCCCACACAATCTTGGATCTTGGCAAAAAATTGGAATTGAGCATCAAGACCTGCAGTGTGTAGCATGATAAAAACATCTGTTACTTCTCTAAAACTGACTGCAAGTAAGGCCACGATTCTGGTAAAACTGGCTTGTAGCACCCTAAAAAGTACAGAGATGACAGTGAAGCCCATTGTTCAGGGAGCGGAACTCAGAATTTTTGCACCGTGTGTATATAAGCGACAGGTGTTGAGGTAAACTTAAAATAGTCCTTGTTAACTGAAACCAAAATTTAGTGCTTCACAAAATGACATTTAATAGAGATTTACATAACAGTTTTTCTTAATATAATCAAATCTATCATTTTTGCGTTAAAAATGTATTTGTTAAAATAAACAAGAAGCAGTAACCAATAGAGGGCCTGGAGTCTTTTCTGTGAGAACATACCCTGCACATTACCAGTAGTCTGATTGGCTTTCCATGCCCTCATACAGGACTGACATTGATGTTACTGTTCTATTTTGAGATGGAGCCTCCATGAGCAAACGACTCACTGTGAGTCAAACTCCAACCCAAATGCCAAGAAAGCATAGAATTAAAAGAAAATTCTGCCGTTTCACACCGCTGTGATGCAAAAATGCTGTGCAGCATTGCGGAAAATCCACCTGTGTTTTTTTTATTGGTCATTACGTCCGATGCATGAAAAAATCTATTTTTGCACAACTTTGGCCACTTCAGTCAATATTTTTGGCTGACAGTGGAGCAGTCTGTGCATACTAGTCCCTGTTATGTTTGGAAAGCAGGGCAGCAGAGGCAGAAGTTGTACTGAATCCGAACTTTATTACAGATACAATAAAGGTACACGTGTCACAGTGTGTAACATGTAAGCTAACTCTCAAGCTATACAGGCTGTTGGTCATACGGAGGCGGTGCGCCAAAGAGGACAACTCCTGCCAACAGTCCTCTCAAATAGGCACGGCGTGCTGACATCACCCATACATCCAACGTCACGTCCGTGCTGCCTATCATTAGTATCGGGAATACCTAACATTTAACACATCCCCCCCCCGGAAAAAGCCCAAACATTATCACAACATTATGAACTTTTAATTGACAGCAGATTCATAGCATTCATAACAGCTTTTTTTTTTTTTTTTTACAACAAACAGAGAAACAGAACCTGGGGCAACAGGTAGACCACTGATTAACCCTGCATGGCTGAGTGGGTTATTCTGCCACCATGTTGCAACCATGCTCTATCTAAATATTGCAAAACAGAGTCACTTTAACAGTCCACGCCAGCTGGGTCGGCTCCAGCGCTGTGTCTTGTTCCAAGGTAGCCGTTCTTACCAGATGGTTAACGCACCATCTCAAACCAGATGGTGCGGTATTTCTGGTAAAACCCAAAAAGTCAGAAGGATCGTGAGGCCCCGCTTTCACGGTCTGTATTCATCCTGAAAATCAAGATCAAGCGAGCTTTTGCCCTTCTGCTCCACGGGAGGTTTCTGTCCTCCCTGAGCTCGCCTTGGACGCTTGCATTACAGTTTGACAGGTGTACCGCCCCAGTCAAACAACGGCAGATGGCTGCTACACCATCTCGAACCACTGGCCATCCGGACGGCGGCTGGTCTCCATGTGATGATTCTCATCCGCGATGATGGGACCATCTGTGGGTGCAGGCGGTCGGATCGTTGAACCTGAACCCAGTCAAGTAGTGCGCACAGTGATCGGTTTGGCTGCACTCAGCACTGTTGCTCTCACGTCTCTGATGTTGGTTGCTGCTGTCATTCACGCTGGCATGCAGGACGTGCCCTCGGTTGGCAATGCTCTGCTGGGTCCTGCTGTGGCCACGAACTCTCCATCCTGCCATGCTGCGGTGACTCCCTGAGGATGAAACTCGGCGAGGATGCAGGATGAGTTTGGCTTCTGCCATCTCTCTCCTAGTGCTGGTTGTGGTTGCAGTGATGTGTCACTGTTGTCGGCGACGGGATGTGCAACAGGTTGTTGTCATTCACCAGGATCCCCTTTCTCCACGTACTCCCTCTCCTGTGGCTCCATGCTGGTTGCCTGAAGCCCGTGCTGGACGAGGATCAGAGGCGAGTCCTGTCTGTGCTCTTTCTCCATGTTGTGTTCACTCTCTGTGCTGTGTTCTCTCTCCATGCTCTGGCCTTCAGCTGTATCCACATCCGCAAAATCATGCTCCCTCCTGTGATGAGGCTGCGTCTTGGGAACACTCGTACTGCGTGGGGACTGGCTCCAGGTCCTGCGTGGCTGCGGACTAGGGCTCTTGTGGCTGCTCCGGTTCTACTAGGTTCTGTTGGGTGTGCAGTGCGAGGCAGGGGGTGGTTGTGTCCACATCTGAATGCAATGGACCTGGACTGTCATCAGTCAGCACAGGGTCTGTGATGGAGAGGCCCAGTTCACAGAACAAATCCCACCCGATAACGTTATCGCCCTGGTGTGTCACTTGGAACCGGAACACTGGGATTGTTCTGTTGCCATATTGCACTGCAAAGGTGATGTTTTTGCCAGTCTTGGAGCAATCGTCGTCCAGCAGTTCCACCGCTTCAGGTCACCGGGGAGTAAGCCTTCTAACTGTGGCCTCGTTTACCAGGGACCTTGAGGCAGCAGTGGCCATCATCACTGATATACTGACGTCATCTAACTTCACTACACACTGCAGTCCTGACCAGTTCTCGGGGCCCACAATGTTGATGCCGTCCATGTCAGACGTGGGGTCAATGGACTCAGCAACCAGGACAGCCGTCTGCACCAGCGGAGATGATTGTGTGGCGCGCAGGGCGGGGCCTGCTAACTGCGATGCTAACTGAGCAGCCTCTTCTCGTTGTAGCTGAGATGCTATCTCCAGTGCTTCAGCTAACGTCAGGCCATCCGGCACTGTGAACAATATCACCCGCAGCTTGCTATTTGTATTGTTCTCCACCAGCTTGTCTCTCAATCTCCTCCTTTAAGTGTCCAAACTCACATCTAGCCAAACAGTGGAGGTCGGCGACAAACTGGTGGACCGACTCACCTGCTTGTTGTCGCTGCTGGCCAAACCTGGCTCATCTAGCCCCCAAACTCTCCGGCCGGGGTGCCTGACACGCGCCTCTCTTCAGGAAAAGAGTTGCGTTTTCCTTCGGAGGGTCAATTTTTCTCCTTGTCACCATTTGTTTTGTTTGGAAAGCAGGGCAGCGGAGACAGGAGTTGTACTGAACCCAAACTTGATTATAGATACGATAGAGGTACACGTGTCACAGTGTGTAACGTGTAAGCTAACTCTCAAGCTATACCGGCTGTTGATCATACGGAGGCGGAGCGCCAAAGAGGACAACTCCCGCCAACAGTCCTCTCAAATAGGCACAGTGTGTTGACGTCACCCCATGCGTCTGACGTCACGTCTGTGCTGCCTATTGTTAGTATGGGGAACACCTAACAACCCTGTTAGATATGTTCCCATATTAACAATAGGTAGCACGGACGTGAGGACGCAGGCACGGGCGACGTCATTACGCCGTCCCTATATTAAGAGACTGACGGCGGGAATTGGGGTCTTTGGCGCCTCGCCTCCAAACCGACTAGAGCCTGTATCAGTCTAGTGCTAGCTTATGGTTATATTGATACAACACGTGCACCATCTTTTGTGTTTGTAATAAAGTTTGTGTTCGGTTCAACCCCTGCCTCCGCTGTCCTATTTCCAGACATAACAAGCCCCAAGTTCATTTCATAACAGTGTTGTAACATGTCAGATCTGATGTTTATGCTAGCTGTTGTGTTAAATGTTAGTTGCTTTATGCATCAGCATGTAAGGTTTCTAAGCAAACATCAGCTGCATACCATCGTCACAGTGCAACTTTTTGCCAATCTCCAGTCACATGTTGTCCTTGATCAGTGGTGTTTACCTTTTTTCTCCTCATTTTGACCTTGAAGTGACATCACCCGAAACAAATGATCTTTCTGGTCCAGTACACATTGTGTGAAAGTCAGCTGGGTTGAAAATCCAAATGAATAATGTTTCACTCACAAGTGTTTCTCAGCTGTGTATATGCTAATAAAAAGCCATTCTTCAAATTAAGTTTCACAATGTTTTTATACAAAAAAAACAAAACAAAAAAAACATGCTTGGTTGGTGTATAATGGCCTGAGCCTAATGTCTGACCAGGTAGGGCTGTGTGATATGAAAATATATATCAGTGACGCAATAAAAACGTCTACTGTTTCATATAAAACCGCATCGTTTAGATTGGGATTTAAAAGACATACACCCCATTTCAAATTGTCACTGTCCTGCCTCTCCCCCGCCCACAGTGCCAGGTGTGTTCAATGCAGTGCAATAATGGGTTCCGGTGGTTAGCACAGCAGCTAACTGCAAGCTAACGTTTGGTCATATAGCAGCTACTTTTGTTTGCCATCGATGTGGGACTTTTTCCCCACCATGCTGCGCCAGAGAGGATAGTCCTCTAACCTCATTTGAATAGGAGGTAAGTAACGTTAACACCATCTCTCTCTAATTATAAGATAAGATAAGATAAGATAAGCCTTTATTAGTCCCACAACGGGGAAATTCCAGGATTGCAACAGCACAGGGATAGCAACACTCAGAGCAACAATCAGAAGGCAAGAAAAAAAACAAGCAAGCAAGAGCAGCTAATATACATATGTACATATTACTATAAAATATATATATACACACACACACACAGACACACAGTGCAGAGCATTGTAGCTGGATGGAATAAATATATGAATATATGAACACACAGTGCAGAGCATTGTAGCTAGATGGAATAAATATGTAAATATATAAACACCCACAGTACGGAGCATTGCAGCTAGGTGGAATAAATATGCAAGTATATAAACACACACAGTGCGGAGCAATGTAGCTAGATGGAATAATATGTAGATATATAAAAACACAGTGCGGAGCATTGTAGCTAGATGGAATAAATATATAGATATATAAATATAAACACACCCAGTGCTGAGCATTGTAGCTAGATGGAATAAATATGTAAATATATAAACACACACAGTGCAGAGCATTGTTGTTAGGTGGGATGAAACAGCATAACCGTCTATTTAGTTATCCTACATGGTATGATTATGTGCCCATACATATTCTCACCCTCCATAGCGACCGGTATGTTCCTAGTTGTATGCCGGAGAGGACCATTGTGTAAGTCTATTGCATCTTTTGCATTCAAAAAAACTATTAGTTTGTTACGTCTTTTTGCTATCTCTGCGAGCAGCCCTGCTTAGGTTGTACAGTCTGACAGCCGTTGGTAGGAAGGACCTACGAAACCTCTCGGTTGTGCACCTGGGATGATGTAGTCTGCTGCTAAATGAGCTCCTCAGTGCATCCAGTATGTCCTGCATAGGGTGGAACTCGGACTCCAGCAGAGATGACAGTTTAGCCACCGTCCTTCTCTCTCCTATCTCCTCCATCGGATCAAGGCGCTGCCCCAGGACAGAGCTAGCTTTCTTAATCAGTTTGTTCAGTCTCTTCCTATCGGCTGCAGTAATGCCACTGCCCCAGCAGACCACTCCAAAAGTGATGGCTGATGCCACCACCGTGTCATAGAATGACTTCAGCAGCGCCCCTTGTACACCAAAAGACCTGAGTCTCCTCAGCAGGAACAGCCTGCGCTGTCCCTTCTTGTAGAGTGCGTCAGTATTGTGTGACCAGTCTAGTTTATTGTTCAGATGAATACCCAGGTACTTATAGGATGTCACCATCTCGATGTCTGTTCCCTGTATATTTACTGGTGCTGTGAGGGGCTGCCCATGCCTGCGGCAGTCCACCACCAGCTCCTTAGTTTTCCTCGCGTTGATCTGGAGGCAGTTCCGATGGCACCAGTCCACAAAGTCCTGGATAAGCCCTCTGTACTCAGCTTCATCTCCGTTGGAGATGAGACCAACGATCGCAGAGTCATCAGAGAACTTCTGTAGATGGCAATGTGTTGTGTTGTGTGAGAAGTCCGCAGTATAAAGAGTGAACAGGAAGGGAGCCAGCACCGTTCCCTGGGGGGCCCCCGTGCTACTGATGATCGTGTCGGAAACACAGTCCCGGGTTCTCACAAACTGAGGCCGGTTCGTGAGGTAGTCCAGGATCCATGATGACAGGTGCTGGTCCACCCCTGCGCGCAGCAGCTTGTCCTTCAGGATCATCGGTTGGATGGTGTTGAAAGCACTGGAGAAGTCAAAGAACATGATCCTCACCATATTCCCGGGCTTCTCCAGGTGGGACAGAGAACGGTGAAGGAGGAAGATCACCGCATCCTCCACCCCAATGCCATGCTGGTAGGCGAACTGGAGTGGATCCATCGCTGGTTCCACCAGGGGGCGGAGATGAGCAAGGAGCAGTCTCTCCAGGGTCTTCATCAAGTGGGACGTCAAGGCCACCGGTCTGTAGCTGTTCAGGTCTTTGGGGTGGGAAGTTTTTGGTACAGGTACCACACAAGATGTTTTCCACAGCTGTGGTACCCTCCCCAGTTTCAGGCTCATGTTGAAGATATACGTCACAATCCCACACAGCTGGTCTGCACAGGACTTGAGGAGCTTTGCGCTGATGCCGTCCGGTCCCGACGCCTTCCTCGCCTTGATCTTCCTCAGCTCCGTCCTCACCTGGGTCTTGGTCAGGGTCAGGATGGGGGGCTGTGTGTTGGGAGTGGGGGGGTGTCGGTGGAGTGGGGAGTGGGCAGCAGGACTTGATTTCTTAGAGGCAGCAGTGGTTGTTGTGCAGACAGGGGGGAGGGCGGTTGGTCAAATCTATTGAAAAACAGATTCAGGTTGTTCGCCCACTCCCTGCCCCCCGTGGCCTGGGGGGAGGTATTCTGGAGCCCCGAGATGGTTTTGAGGTTTCTCCAGACCCCGCTGATGTCGCTCTGTTGCAGCTTGTCCTCCATCTTCTTCCTGAAGCTGTCCTTGCCTTCTCTGATCTTTCTCCTCAGCTCCCTCTGTACGGACTTCAGCATCTCCCTGTTCCCCGACCTGAAGATCCTCTTCTTCTCTCTCAGAAGTGTTTTTATCTCAGGGTTGATCCAGGGTTTGTTGTTTGAGTGACGCCGTATGGTCTTGGTGGGAACAGATTTGTCCACACAGAAGCTGAGGTAGCCCGTGAAGGTGTGAATGAGGCCATCGATGTCCTCACCATGTGGATCGCAGAGCTGCTTCCAGGCAGTGGCTTCAAAACAGTCCTTTAGAGTGTCCATTGTCTCCTCAGACCATAACTCCACAGTGTGCATGGCCGGAGGTTGTCTGTGCACTAGGGGTTTGTACACCGGTCGGAGATGAACCAAGTTGTGATCCGATCTCCCAAGTGGGGGGAGTTGTGATGAGGTGTACGCCTCCTTAGTGTTTGCGTAGAACAAATCCAGTGTTTTATTGTCTCTAGTGTGGCATGTGACATACTGGGTGAAAGTGGGCAGAATGGGAGACAGTGAAACGTGGTTGAAATCGCCTGAGATGAGGAGAAGAGCATCTGGGTGTTCTGTCTGCAGCCTGCTGGTTACTGAATGGATGACGTCACGCGCTGTCCCAGCGTTCGCCGTCGGATTTGCATAAACAACAATGCAGATCACGTGTGAGTGTTCTCTCGGGAGATATGTAGGCCTCATGCTAACAGCTAGCAACTCAATGTCTTTGCTGCAGTGTCGTTGTTTAACAGTGATATGTCCCGGTCTGCACCAGTTGTTGTTAACATACATTATCACTCCACCGCCCCTAGCTTTGCCACTCTCTGGTGTTCGGTCAGCTCGTATCATGTGAAAACCCTCCAGCTCAATGTTAGCATCTGCTGCTAGTTCAGTTAGCCACGTCTCAGTAAACAAAAGGAGAGAGCACTCCCGGTATGTGCTATCATAACGGGAGATAGCCGCTAGCTCATCTAACTTTCCCAGTATCGACCGTACATTTCCCATGACAACAGATGGAAGGGAGGGTCTGTACCTTATATTTTTTGTCCTCCGCCTTACTCCAGCCCGGCAGCCGCGACGCTTTCGCCTCAATTCTCTCGGTATGTCGAGTTTTTCCAGTGGGACCGGGTGGCGGTTAAATGCTAGCAGCTCTTCCCTGTTGTATCGTATCCTGCTATAAACAGTGGCTCCGTCCACCGGCTCAGGAGACATTTGGGACGATCTGTGTGTCCGTGATATAAGTGGGGTGAAAAAAAAAAAAAAAGTGATCAAAAGAGAGAGGAAGGGAAAAAAAAAACTCAGAATTGAGCCGCTGTTGCAAAAGGCAGCCTACTGGTGTGGCGCCGAGAGGACAAAAAATATTATATATTATATTATATATTATATATTATATATTATATATTATATATATTATATATATTATATATTATATATAATATATAATATATTATATTATATATATATATTATATATTATATATTATATATTATAAAGCAGCAAATGCTAAATGACGATGCTAACTTGTCGCTAATAGGAAACAATATAGGGTATGTTTCTTTGGTTTAAATTACAGCCGAGTTTCTTCATTTTGTCTGAAAAAATATTACTAAAGCTGCAAAAGTGTCTGACAGCGGACGCATACGTACTAAATAAATAATAAATAAATTAAAACATGTCAGAACAAACTGTAGTAGTAGTAGATTAGTTTATTTGACAGGGACAGTGCAATAAACATAGACAATTAATCAAAGACAATCAATCTGATGTGTTGCACATAGAGTGTATAGCTATTAGCTAATTTACAACTCTTGTCCCTGGATGGGCTTTAGAAAAAAGAATCAAGATAAAAAATATACACAATAACCACATACATCAATGCAGAAAAATTATAAATACACAATTATAAATATTATAAATATTATAAATACACAAATATAACAGCCTGACTCACATTTAACATAAATATTATAAATATTATAAATACACAAATATAACAGCCTGACTCACATTTAACACATATAACATAACTCACATTTGCCTATTTCAGGCCTTCCTCCCTCCGTCACTCACTATAAACAAACACATTTATTCCTTCCCTTCATTCACTCTCACTTTGCAGACAATTAATTCATACATGAGTACATTCTTGTTTATTTTTCAGCCAGTTTTTAACATTTTTAGTGAATGTTTTAAAGTCCGTTATTATTTTAATTTCATTTGGCATTGTGTTCCAGATGTGACTGCCCTTTATAGAGAAAGCTGTTTGTCCAAATGTGGTTCTGCGGTGGAATATTTTACAGTTATTGTTAACAGAACTCCTGGTGGCTCTGCTGCTGTCCTGTCTTTGGACGAAACCAGCAAGTGGCTCGGGTGCTGATTTATGGAAACATTTGAACGTTAATTTCAGAAGACAGAGGTCAATGAAGCTCTCAAAACTCAATAGGTTGTATTTTTTTAAAACATTACAGTGATGCCACCTAATGGGCTTTTTGTCCAAGATTTTTAGGGTTTGATTATATAATGAACCTATATGTCTTATTGTGGAAGGGGCTGCTTGAGCCCAGACTGTCAAACAGTATGATATATGAGAAAAAACCATAGAATGCATATACAGTGCAGCTGCTTCGTAAGGTATGTAATATCTAATTAATTTAAAGCAGTTCAGATTTTTTTTTACTGTTTTTGAAATTTTCTTTATATGAAGATTAAATTTGAGTTGAGGATCTAGTACAATGCCAAGGTATTTGAATTCTGTAGCTAAACTGATGTCATGATCATGTATATTAACTTTAAAATGTTGCAGGTTACATTTTTTGATTGAAAAGCACATTGAGACTGTTTTCTGAAGGTTCAGCAATAGATGGTTCTTGAGGAGCCACTCTTGGACATCAACCATACTTGTAGACAGTACATCTGCAGCCTGTGCTGGAGTCTTGGCAGCTGTGTAAATAACTGCATCATCTGCATAAAGTTGGCATGTTGCAGCTGAGCAGTGTAACGGCAGGTCATTAATAAAAATGCTGAAAAGTAAAGGACCAAGAATGGACCCTTGTGGGATACCCATGCGGTTATTTAAAAATGAGGATTTATCCTGGTGAACTTTTACACACTGTTCTCTATTCTGGAGATAAGATGCAAACCATTCTAATGTATTTGGGGAGAAGTTAAAAGATACCATTTTGGATAAAAGCAAACTGTGGTTTACAGTATCGAAAGCCTTTTTGAGATCTAGAAAAACAGCTCCTACCACATTACCCCTGTCCAAGGACTGTTTGACGTTTTCAATAAGGCAACAATTTGCTGTTTCTGTTGAGTATCCTGGTCTAAAACCAAATTGATGTGGATGAAGAAGTTGACTGTCTTGTAAGTAGTCTATCAGCTGTGTAGCTACAACTTTTTCAAGAACCTTAGATAGGACTGGTAAGATAGAGATTGGGCGGTAATTGCATATATCGTCTTTACTGCCTGATTTATGAACTGGTATGACGACAGCTTTTTTCCAGCCAGATGGAAATGTACTAGACCTAATGGAGAGATTAATGAGATGAGTCAGTGGTTTGATTAATATTTTGCTGTGCATTTTGAGAAAGGAGGTGCTCATATTGTAGATATCATTAGTTTTTGAGTTTGACAGTGTTTTAACAATACCAGCAATTAACTTCTCATTTACCTCATCGATGTGAAAAGTGTCTGTTGGAAGTATGGAATTTGTGTTGTTGAGCACATTTGGCAGCACAAAAATTTTTGTTAAGTCTTCCACAGAGCCCACAAAGTGTGAATTAAATTCATTTGCCAAAGTAGCCTTGTCACTGACGGTCTTGCCATTGATTCTAAGTTCCTTTACCCCCTTCTGATCGTTTTTTTTATTAGTTAAGTTATTTAAATGCCTCCATAGGGAACTGTTGTTACCCTTTGCATGATCTATCAGTTTATTGTAATAAGATATTTTTGATTTTCGCAGCTCATGTACCACTTTATTTCTTAAACTTTTGTACACAAGGTGATCATTTTGTAGTTTGGAGGTTAGTGATGTTTTCAGTGCATAGTCTCGCCTCTTCATAAGTTTTCTTATTTCATTATTTAACCATGGTAGGCTAATCTTCTGTTGTCTACTTTTAATTTGCTTTGAAAATTTTTCTATAGACTTTGTGATTGTTGCAGTTATAAAATTACAACAATCATCTACTTCACATGTTGACATGAGCTGCTCCCAATTTTGATTCTCTAAGTAATGTTCAAACTCCTCATTTTTTGATTTGGGGATAATAAAATTTGATTTGTCAATATCGACTCCCCCAAAATACTGTAGTCGCTTTTTAGTAAGTTTCCTGACAGCAAGAACCATGTTATGATCTGAGAGACCAGTTACAAGATTATAGGTTCTGGTTATTCGTTCTGGTTTATTAGTAAATACCATGTCAATAAGTGTTCTGGATTGTTTGGTTATCCTGGTGGGTCCTTTGATCATTTGCTGGTAATTAAATTTAGTCATGAGGCTTTTCAGTTTTTGTTTGTCTTTTTTATCAGACCAGTTGATATTAAAGTCACCATGAATTATTGTTTCTCTGTTCTTCTCAAGTTGTTTAACCAGATCACTTAATTCATTATAAAAGGAAGAGTTGTGTGACGGTGGGTTGTACACTACTGCAATGTTGAAATTCATTACCGGAGAGAGACATGCATTCACAGCTAAACATTCAAGTGAAGTATTCAAATCAACCAGTTGACATTTATATTTCTCTTTGATGTAAATTAAAACACCTCCTCCCCTCCCTACCTGCCTGTCTTTTCTAAAACACTGGTAGCCCACAATATCGATCATATTAGTGTCTATGTTACTGTGTAGCCAGCTTTCTGAGAGACAAAGGTAGTCCAGATTTGAGTCCAACAGCAACACCGAAATCTCATCTCTTTTGGGGATTATGCTCCGTATGTTTAAATGACCGCCGAGGATCCCCTTTGGTTTAGCCTTGGTGTCCCAAAGAACTCGTGCATGATTAACAGTTTGGAAAAATAAATGTTGTTTTTGCTTTTGTACAGCTCGGTTTTGTGCTAACCCAGTGGTCTGCTGTTTAATAGTGGCAGGTCCAGGGTTAAGGTGAATATCTCCTGCCAGAAGTAGCAGAACTAACAGAACTTTAATTGTATATCCTCTGCCATATTGTGATTTTTGCTTAACAGCCATGTTTGCCTTAATTTGGAAGTTTTTGCTCAGGGCTTTTAAAGACCACATAGAGTGTAGGGTGAGATGACCAAGCCCAAATCCATACAGATAAAACTTTTTAACTTCACCTTTGGTTGAGTTTGTCGGAAAATCCTTCTTGTTGCAGGTCCAGACACACAAAGACAAAACGAAGAGGAAGTAGAGAAGTAGAGAAGGCTTATTAGTGGTGCCCATCAGCCCACTTTTTAATCCGGTGGCAGCCATCTTCAGTCTTTCTTGGAAAGAAGGAAAAAGAAAATCTGTGGATAGTAAAATAAATTCTGCTTATATCGCCAGAATCTGATCCGATCGTCCTCGAATCCAGCTGGGCCTCAGCTAGCCAACTAGCCCCTTCCGTTGCTGGTCTCGTTGCTCATAGTCGCCGTAACTGGTCTCCCGTCCCGCTCCTCCAACCGAGTCTCGTCACACACCGCCGCTGCCACCGAGCTCCGCTGAGGTCACGGTAAGTCCTCCGCTAGGCACCGCCACCTACCGTCGTCTGCCTGGGTGAAATCTCTGCTGAGCCCCGTCAACAAATAGCCGCTTGCCTGGTAGTATCTCCGCTGGGCCTCGCAGCTGGGCTTTGATTCAGGCTGGTGTTAGGTGGAATGGCTGGCGCCAGCATTAAGCTAACTAGCGTTAGCTTAGCAATCGCTTCAGGTAGGGCACATCAGTGAATCACAAGGAATCGCTGGAATCGCTGGTCAGTTTACTCACAGTGGCCGGATAAAAGCGATCAAAGGGGTAATCCACCGGAGGTATATCCGATCGCTGTAGGTTAGTTATTTAGAGACTGGCGCCAGCATTAAGCTAACTAGTGTTAGCATTAAGCTAACTAGTGTTAGCACTAGTGTTAACTGGCTCTTAATGTAGTTTTATTTCTAATAATTTTTAATTAGTCAAGTACTAACAGTGAATAAAGTTGAAGACATCGCAAATGCACATTAAAAAACAATTTTATAACAACACTGCAAAATTAAGAGGGGAAAAAGGTGCATAAAATTAATGACATGAATTGTACAATTGATTTTTTTCACTATGTAGTTTAAAATGTAGAAAGAGAGATGGTCCTTTTTATTGGTTATAATATATAAACTATAGAATTTACAGAAATCACATGCAAAGTTAAAATTGTAAGATTATTCTTGCATGAGTGACAAACCGAATTAAAGAATCAGAATCAGAATCAGGTTTATTGCCATTGTTCATGTAGTACACAAACTAGGAATTTGTCTTGGTACAATGCTGCAACATTAAACATGATAAGATAAGAGAAATAAACTATACATGTAATAAAGTGTAGGATAAGGATAAGAGAGACTAACTCTCCATTTTTTTTAAAGAAACAAAGCAAGGCATGGTTGGTCAGCAGGCCGCGCTTGAATCTGTTGTTATATGGGCGATCGTCCGTATCTCTGCAGCCCAGACAAGAAACAGTGTCAAAACTTGCCCAGAAAAGAGTTTGTGTAATTGATTTTTTTTTCCACATAAGGCAATCGTTATTTAATCTTTTGGTTTACAGAGAAATTTTGGCTTCAATTTTTTTTTTTTTTTTTTTTAATTTCCCTAATCTGGTGTTCGGGGAAATTAAAAAAAAATGCTCAGATATTCAGTTTCAGTAGGCAATGAGATTTATAAAAATGAAAACTGAATAAAGTAATATAACGTTTTTAACACAAAGTCGTTCCATTTGGAGTAAAGTCAACACTAGGCTTCAAAATTCAAAGGGGAGGATTTTACTTTCAGCGGAAAAAATATAATAAAATCACGATCGCCTTATGTGGAAAAAAAAAAATCAATTACACAAACTCTGTTGCTTCTCTGCGCTGTTTTGATTTATTGATATCGCCTTGAGCTGTGGGTTTTCATCTGAAAACCGTAGGTATGGCAGTTGGTTTTAGAACCCGTTTGTAACAAACTTTCAAGCCTAAAGATTCCTGTACAGCAGGCGTCTCCTCAAAACTGTCTGCAGTGAAATGATCGCTATACAGTGCAGGAGATGGTGTTGGTTGCCATTTGTCCCTTGTTCTCTGTACTTGCTTCGCCTATTTTTTAAGAAGATCTGGATCTTTTGGGAATGAGAACAGGCTTATACGTTCACTGGAACAATTAGAACACCCAGGCGCCACGCAACGTGTCGGCATTTTTTCGCTGATATAGAAGCTAAACAGCTTGTTTACACTGACAGCACACAGATCAGCCAAGATGAACTTCACCTCATGATGTCATATCCGGAAATGAGGCAAGTCTCAGGAGATCACGTGAGTGCAACACGGCGCTAAATTTGAATTCACTTGGAAATATTTTTCCACTTATTTAGCATTCTAAGTCAAAAGAACCAACTATATGGATGACTGAAGATAAATTCATACTGAATATTGAACCATAGTTGCTAATCGTGTCACAGACACTTTAAGGATTTGAATAAATGCCAATATTTATTCAAAAGCAACCTTAAAGCAGTGTTAACCCTTGGCATGCTGGTAGAGGATTTAGTGATTCATTGAATGTTTACCTAAATTTTTCAAAATAGGAAACCACTTTAATCAATTAACACTAAAAGCTTTAAGTGTTATCTAAATTCATTGTGCTAGTCTTGGTTCATGTTTTTTCTCCACAGGAAAAGGAAAACATTAACCAACTCCCTACTTTTCACCAGGATTTAAAAAAGAAAAGTCAAAAGGTGAAAACATTGATTATTCTGTAAAAAGAAACTTTGTAGATAACGATCAAGTAAATCACCATTAGTTTTAATCCTAAGAAATCCTTGGTAGCAAAATACACAAAACAATTCACTTGTGTTTCCTAATCTGTAAATATTAAAACATTTAAAGCTTCAAATGGCTTTAACAATAACGACAAAGTCAACCTTAACTTTAAAAGAAAGTGAAAATGTATAACCTTAAATCTCTAAAGCACTTAACCTTTTCTATTTTTGTTGTTTCCCTTTTTGTAAATAAAATCGTCACTTTAAAGTGACATTCAACAAAATTCCAAAGCTAGTTTTGATGACAATTCCTATACTAGGCTTTGAAAATTTAAGCAAAGAAGTCAATCCGCACAAATTTTAAACTACAAATCAAAATACAGTTTCAACAAGCAAATTAACACATCTTCATATTTCTACAATAATTCCAAAATTCTACCTCCCTTCTTAAAAGCCTGTAAGTTGGAACAAGTTCAAAAAGTTTATAACTACCACTGATATAAAATAACTATCCAGGTTAACCCTTGACTAACGAATTTAGCTACAATCAACAAGTTGATTTTAAGCTAACTAACAAACAACGGTAAAACATGGCGAGTCTACGAACAACCGACCAATTTACCAAACTGGATGACCTTCAAGCAATATTGGAAGAATGGACTTCTGATTTTATATTTAGCTTCACAACACGGGTCAAGAAAACACAGCCCGAAGGTCTGAAGCAACTCACTGAAGAACTTTTGGATGATTATGCAGAAAACCCACCAAAAGGAAAGAATCTCCCCAGCGTGTTGGGAAAGTTCATGATAGCATTAGTCGTGAGATTAAAAGTAGCTGAAGCTGAAGCATTATGTGCCGAGAATGAGTTAAGGAATCAACAATCAACAACCTTCTCTCTCCAGGAAGAGAACAAATCATTAAGGAAGAAATTGGAACAATCTCAAAATGAAAACGACAAAACTCAAGCTCAACTTGATAACACGTTACGGGATTTGAACCAGGTGAAACCAGAAAAGCAACGGTTGACTCATGACAATGACTTGCTTCGCCAAGGAAGAGTGAACTTGAAGATGCCCTTCAGGACACAAAGAAGGAACTCAGAAGAGATGAAGGTCAACTTGAAAGCGTGAAGTCTGACTACAGGGAATGCCCACTTCTTCTACAGGAAGCACATCAACATCTAAAAGATTTAAAAGAAGAAGTGGAGGAATACCGAGAACAAAAGGAAGCAAGACTACATTCACTTCCGCAACCTCCAGAAACTCCAGCTACTCCCCAACCGAGGCCACGAACCGCGAACAGGTCGGGTAAGCCGAAAGGAGAACGCATCTCACCAGACTGGGACTCCTACCGCGCTCCATCGCCCAATTCCCGTTTTGAATACGGACGATCGTGTGGACAATGTGTGGACAACGTGTGTGTGTTCCTTTAGACCACAACCTTGACAAAATCGCGCAAAATCTCACAAAATTTGATCCAGGCCCTACTGGTTCACCTGATACCAAAGTCTATTCACAAGACATTGACTACTACCTGCGTAAGTACCCTGATGCTATGGCGGACGATCACATCTATTTAATTAAACTAACATCCAACAGGTCAGTATCAAAATTTATAGACAGACAGCTGACAGACATCAGGACGGACTACATGTGACTCTGCAAAGCCATTGAAAAAGAATTCTCCGATGACCGCCTACAGTCAGGGCTATCGGCAGCCCTGGCTGTGAAGCAAGGTCATTCAGAGCCTACACAGGCCTACTACCAGCAACTCCTTCTTGCATATTTTGGATCCCAAAATACACCAGGGATGGAAGAAGATCACAATTTTAAGACCCTCTTCATCCAGAACCTCCGTTCCACTGTGAGTCACCACCTTGGAGTTACAGCTAACCCAAGGTCAAGCTCAGTAAGTCAGCCGAGAGAGTTTGCACATTATGCATTCCAAAAACAGCAACAAAGTCGCAACAAGCACTCTGAGCCTGCCACCATGCTAGCTATCAGTGCTGCTTCTGACACCCTGGAGTTGGAAGGAGCCCCTCGCCTTACTCCATCTCCTACACTGCGATCACCTGAAAATCTGAGACATTTCCCCAACCAACCTCATCAAGGTCAAAACCAAACTAGGTCCTCTGGATCCCACTCAGGACCAACTCGTGAAAGCCTGACTACCGTCGTAGGCCAAATCCACCAGATAGATTGCGAGACTACGGTATGGACTCTCAAGATGACAGATACCGATACAAACACACATGTAACCAAGGCAAATGGTCTCCTCCACCTTGTCACAGAGGCTCAGAAGCAGAGACCAACCAGAAACCTTGGAAGAAGAAAAATACTCCTACTCTCAGTAGAGAAGATATAGAAGCTCTCAAACATCTCCTAGCGAAGATTCAAAACAACAGAGAAGATGAAACACCTGACATTCTAACTATCGCAGCTGTGCCAAACTCAGAATAAATGCTCTAAACCACGAAAAAAAAGGCAAAAGGAAAACCTCTCCTACAAATGGAGAAGAATCAAAGGACCCAGTGCAGTCCAGTGCTGTTCTAGCAGCCCAACCACAAGCCAAAGACCACTCCTCCAAAAACAACATTTCGCTAATCCGTGTGGAAACACCGGTTCCACAATTTCTGTGCGATTTAAACAAGAAGGGGGTGGCGCGAAAATTCTATCTTCCACTGACCTTTGAAGATGTGATGTGTCAGGATGCTCCTTTCGACACTGCCACTGGCATCACTCTTATGTCACACAATCTTTTTGACCAACTACGTGTAGCTGCTAACCGCGCTCACAAAGACTTAAAACTGGAACCTTGTTCTTTAGCCGTTCGACCATATGTGTTCACTAACACAACTCTGTCGGGAGTGTCACTAATCAGAGTCTTCATTGGTCCCATGACCTTGAGTCATCCGGTCTATGTATCCAAACTTGACTCCATCCCATTGCTCGTCGGTAAAGACTTAATGAATTGCTTTGAGCCACTGATTGACTTCAAGAATCTCAAACTATGGGCTCAAACTCAACACTCTCACCCATTCGACCTACCAAGGACAACTGAATCACAGTGCTTTTTTTTTTTTTTTTTGAATGAATGAATCTTTATTTCAGATAGATTAAAAGAAAGGAACAGAACAATATACCAGGGGGGAAAAATCAAACGAGGTCGAATTAAACAATAACTCCTCGGATTATACAGTTCAACATAAATTATCTGAAAGGGTGATGCTGAAGCCGCAGCTTATATTGCCCACCCATGTTCCATCTAAGAAGTCAAAAAAAATAAAAATAATTGAAAAACAAAACCTGGCGAAACAAAACTAAGCAACAACACAACACAGACTGGATGTGATAATCCTTATGTGATTTTACATATCATTTTGTCTGTATGTTTGGAGTGTTTCTTCCTTTAGTTTTTGTTTAAATTGACCAAGCGTTGTACATGATTTTAATTCAGCTCCAAAAGCATTCCACAGTCTGACTCCCTGCACTGAAACACAATGTTGCTTGGCGGTAATTCTCACTGAAGGTTTTAGAAATATACACGTTCCTGTGAAATGATATTGTTTCTCCCTTATTTGAAACAACTTTTGGCTATTTGCAGGCAGTGATAGATTCTTCTTTTTTATTCTTTAAACATTATTATTGCAGTTTTAAAATCAACCAGATCTTTTAACTTGAGAGCTTTCATTTGGAGAAAAAGTAGGTTTGTTGGTTCACTGTAAGTGGCTTTGCTTATTATTCTAATGGCTCTCTTCTGAAGCATGTAAACTGGATATATGTTTGTTTTATATGTATTTCCCCATACTTCAGTACAATATGTCATGTATGGGAGTATTAATGAATGATACAGGGTATATAGTGTGGGTTGATTCAGCAAATATTTCATTTTATGTAGTATTGCGATTGATTTGGATATTTTACCTTTAATATAATTAATATGTGACTTTCAACACAATTTATTATCAATTATTATGCCAAGAAATTCGATTTTGGATACTCTTTCAATTTCTACACCATTTACACTGAGTTTAAATACTGAGTTGTTGTGATGGTTGTTAAAAATTATATATTTTGTCTTACTTAAATTGAGTGTTAATTTGTTTGAATCATACCACAGTTTAAGCTTTCCTAATTCCTTTCCGAGTGTATCCAAAAGTTGTTTCAAATTGCTTCCACTGCGTAATAAATTAGTATCATCTGCAAACAATATTAAATTCAATTTTTCTGAAACTTTACATATATAATTTACAGTATATACAGATTGAATAACAATGGCCCCAAAACTGAACCTTGTGGGACTCCACAAGTAACCTTCAGTAACTGCGTGTTTTTGCTACCTACACATACGCATTGATATCTGTTCTTTAAGTAGTTACATAACCAGGACAGTGCTACCTACTGCCCTAATACCATAATTTTGTAGTTTCTTTAATAATAATTTATAATCCACTGTATCAAATGCTTTTTGAAGATCCAAGAATACCCCAACTGAATACTTTTTATTTTCTACAGCAGTTGATATTTTTTTCTATAAATCCCATTAGAGCAAATGCAGTTGTCCTCTTGCGTCTGAACCCATATTGCTGTTCACACAATAAATTATTCTTTATTATAAAGTTGTCAAGTCTGTCGTAGACTATTTTTTCGAGTATCTTTGAAAATTGCAGCAAGAGTGAAATAGGCCTATAGTTTGAAAATTCCCCTCTGTTACCCGTCTTGTGTATCAGAATTACTTTGGCTATTTTCATTGCATTGGGAAATATACCAGTTTGGAGAGACAGGTTACAGATATACTGTACGTCAGTGGCTTCACTAAGTATTCAATGGTAGTTTTGACTAAAAGCATGTCAATACCATCACAATTCGTAGATGTTTTACTTTTAAACGATTTAACAATTTCAATGACCTCTCTCTCATCTGTGTTCTTTATGAAGATGGGAGTCTTTTATAGCAATGGTTTTGCTTATTGTATCACCTGTAGGTGCCGTAATGGGTATTGCTCGAGCCAGATTAGGACCAATGTTAACAAAAAATTTATTAAATTCATCTGCAAATGAGTCTGCATTCACACTCTTTGAGTCGTTTTTTTTTTTTTTTTTTTTTGTGAAAGATTGGTTGGCCAGCTTGTATTTCTGATTTTATGAACAAGAATATCGTTAAGTATTGTCCATGTATTTTAGTGTTATTTCTGTTTTTCTCCAGTTCTTTACGGTTATAGTCTCTTTTACTACATCTCATTATATATATTAACTTATTTTTATATGTTTTATACCGCTGCTCTGCTTCTTTTGTCCTTTTCTTTAGAAAAGCTGTACATAATGAATTTTTCTTTTTACATGCTTTATGTAGTCCTTTGGTTAACCATGGCTTGTTGACAAATTTCTGTTTAAGCTTTCTCTTTACTAGTGGGCAATTTTTTTCATAAAGAGCAGTTACAATGTTCATGAATGTATCATAGGCTTCATTTACATCTGATACATAAACCTTTGTCCAGGCTTGCTTCAGTAGGTCATCTTTAAAAGAACTGATTGCATTTTGTGATTTATATCTGAAGGATTTTAAAGTTTTCTGTATTGGCCCCCGTGTGGCCATGGATAAGTGCAAAGACTGGCAGATGGTCACTTATGTCATTTATCAACAATCCACTTTCTATTTTCTTATCAATAATGTTAACAGATTGTCAGTAAGTGTAACAGTGTGGACTGTGATTCTACTGGGATGTGTTATTTTGGGATATAGACTCATGCTGTACACAGAATTCATGAATTCTGCAGTTACATTTTGTTGAAATGGATTTAGTAAATCAATACTGAAGTCGCCACAAATTACAACCATTTTCTTATTAGTTATATTATTGTACAGCTCTACTAACTTATCTCTGAATGTCTCAGTGCAAGTTCCCGGCATTCTGTATATAAGATAAGATAAGATAAGCCTTTATTAGTCCCACAACGGGGAAATTCCAGGATTGCAACAGCACAGGGATAGCAACACTCAGAGCAACAATCAGAAGGCAAGAAAAAAAAAACAAAAAAACAAAAAAACAAGCAAGCAAGAGCAGCTAATATACATATGTACATATTACTATAAAATATATATATGCACACACACACACACAGACACACAGTGCAGAGCATTGTAGCTGGATGGAATAAATATATGAATATATGAACACACAGTGCAGAGCATTGTAGCTAGATGGAATAAATATGTAAATATATAAACACCCACAGTACGGAGCATTGCAGCTAGGTGGAATAAATATGCAAGTATATAAACACACACAGTGCGGAGCAATGTAGCTAGATGGAATAATATATAGATATATAAAAACACAGTGCGGAGCATTGTAGCTAGATGGAATAAATATATAGATATATAAATATAAACACACCCAGTGCTGAGCATTGTAGCTAGATGGAATAAATATATAGATATATAAATATAAACACACCCAGTGCAGAGCATTGTAGCTAGATGGAATAAATATGTAAATATATAAACACACACAGTGCAGAGCATTGTTGCTAGGTGGGATGAAACAGCATAACCGTCTATTTAGTTATCCTACATGGTATGATTATGTGCCCATACATATTCTCACCCTCCATAGCGACCGGTATGTTCCTAGTTGTATGCCGGAGAGGACCATTGTGTAAGTCTATTGCATCTTTTGCATTCAAAAAAAAAAAAAACTATTAGTTTGTTACGTCTTTTTGCTATCTCTGCGAGCAGCCCTGCTTAGGTTGTACAGTCTGACAGCCGTTGGTAGGAAGGACCTACGAAACCTCTCGGTTGTGCACCTGGGATGATGTAGTCTGCTGCTAAATGAGCTCCTCAGTGCATCCAGTATGTCCTGCATAGGGTGGAACTCGGACTCCAGCAGAGATGACAGTTTAGCCACCGTCCTTCTCTCTCCTATCTCCTCCATCAGATCAAGGCGTTGCCCCAGGACAGAGCTAGCTTTCTTAATCAGTTTGTTCAGTCTCTTCCTATCGGCTGCAGTAATGCCACTGCCCCAGCAGACCACTCCAAAAGTGATGGCTGATGCCACCACCGTGTCATAGAATGACTTCAGCAGCGCCCCTTGTACACCAAAAGACCTGAGTCTCCTCAGCAGGAACAGCCTGCGCTGTCCCTTCTTGTAGAGTGCGTCAGTATTGTGTGACCAGTCTAGTTTATTGTTCAGATGAATACCCAGGTACTTGTAGGATGTCACCATCTCGATGTCTGTTCCCTGTATATTTACTGGTGCTGTGAGGGGCTGCCCATGCCTGCGGCAGTCCACCACCAGCTCCTTAGTTTTCCTCGCGTTGATCTGGAGGCAGTTCCGATGGCACCAGTCCACAAAGTCCTGGATAAGCCCTCTGTACTCAGCTTCATCTCCGCTGGAGATGAGACCAACGATCGCAGAGTCATCAGAGAACTTCTGTAGATGGCAATGTGTTGTGTTGTGTGAGAAGTCCGCAGTATAAAGAGTGAACAGGAAGGGAGCCAGCACCGTTCCCTGGGGGGCCCCCGTGCTACTGATGATCGTGTCGGAAACACAGTCCCGGGTTCTCACAAACTGAGGCCGGTTCGTGAGGTAGTCCAGGATCCATGATGACAGGTGCTGGTCCACCCCTGCGCGCAGCAGCTTGTCCTTCAGGATCATCGGTTGGATGGTGTTGAAAGCACTGGAGAAGTCAAAGAACATGATCCTCACCATATTCCCGGGCTTCTCCAGGTGGGACAGAGAACGGTGAAGGAGGAAGATCACCGCATCCTCCACCCCAATGCCATGCTGGTAGGCGAACTGGAGTGGATCCATTGCTGGTTCCACCAGGGGGCGGAGATGAGCAAGGAGCAGTCTCTCCAGGGTCTTCATCAAGTGGGACATCAAGGCCACTGGTCTGAAGCTGTTCAGGTCTTTGGGGTGGGAAGTTTTTGGTACAGGTACCACACAAGATGTTTTCCACAGCTGTGGTACCCTCCCCAGTTTCAGGCTCATGTTGAAGATATACGTCACAATCCCACACAGCTGGTCTGCACAGGACTTGAGGAGCTTTGCGCTGATGCCGTCCGGTCCCGACGCCTTCCTCGCCTTGATCTTCCTCAGCTCCGTCCTCACCTGGGTCTTGGTCAGGGTCAGGATGGGGGGCTGTGTGTTGGGAGTGGGGGGGGTGTCGGTGGAGTGGGGAGTGGGTAGCAGGACTTGATTTCTTAGAGGCAGCAGTGGTTGTTGTACAGACAGGGGGGAGGGCGGTTGGTCAAATCTATTGAAAAACAGATTCAGGTTGTTCGCCCACTCCCTGCCCCCCGTGGCCTGGGGGGAGGTATTCTGGAGCCCCGAGATGGTTTTGAGGTTTCTCCAGACCCCGCTGATGTCGCTCTGTTGCAGCTTGTCCTCCATCTTCTTCCTGAAGCTGTCCTTGCCTTCTCTGATCTTTCTCCTCAGCTCCCTCTGTACGGACTTCAGCATCTCCCTGTTCCCCGACCTGAAGATCCTCTTCTTCTCTCTCAGAAGTGTTTTTATCTCAGGGTTGATCCAGGGTTTGTTGTTTGAGTGACGCCGTATGGTCTTGGTGGGAACGGATTTGTCCACACAGAAGCTGAGGTAGCCCGTGAAGGTGTGAATGAGGCCATCGATGTCCTCACCATGTGGATCGCAGAGCTGCTTCCAGGCAGTGGCTTCAAAACAGTCCTTTAGAGTGTCCATTGTCTCCTCAGACCATAACTCCACAGTGTGCATGGCCGGAGGTTGTCTGTGCACTAGGGGTTTGTACACCGGTCGGAGATGAACCAAGTTGTGATCCGATCTCCCAAGTGGGGGGAGTTGTGATGAGGTGTACGCCTCCTTAGTGTTTGCGTAGAACAAATCCAGTGTTTTATTGTCTCTAGTGTGGCATGTGACATACTGGGTGAAAGTGGGCAGAATGGGAGATATACAACTTATAATTAGATTTTTTGTTTTATCTTGGTCAGTCTCAACAGTAACACATTCTAGAATCCCTGGTAGTGCAAAGGACATTCCATTTGCAAGTTTACACCTATACAATTCATCAATATACAGTGCAACAATACCACCCTTTTTTGAGATCTGTTAATATGAAACATCTGATATCTCTATTGCCATCAAAGAAGCCTGCTCTTCATTAAGCCAAGTTTCAGAGACTGCTATAGCTGTGAATTTTCTATCCAGCTGTTTTAAATAGTCCTGAATCTGTGGAAAGTGTTTGTTAAGACTTCTGCTGTTAAAGTGTATTATTGATAGTGTTATGACCCGAGCGTCGGTTCTGATCGCACTCGGGTTAAAGTTATGTCTCGCTGCCGGCCTTGACAGCTGCGGGCGGTATTCTGGCCTCTCCGGGCTCTTATTGTGAAAGTGCTCGGTGGGGCTTCCGCCTGTCAACAGTCGGCCAGCTGTGTGTCATCATTGTCATTAGTACCTTGTCTATTTAAGCTGAGCACTGGCGTCGTTAGGACGCAGCAGTGTCTGATCGCCAACCTGGTTGTCAACCTGGTCGTTTAACTGTTCACCCACCGTCACGTTGCGGATGCCTGGACTGCATTCACACCTCGGCTGCCTTGGGCTTGACCGTCTTTCACCGGTACCAGTAAGTGTGCTACTTTAGCCTTACTCCTCCCGGCGTGTATTGATTCTGTAAGTCCCTGCCTTAGCAGCCAGTGTGCTATTTTTACCAAGCCTGACTGTGTGTGACTGTCTCCTGCTCTGGACCTATAGTGTGCTGTATAGCCCTATGCTTCCTGTCCTGTGTAGACTCCTGTCATTATCTCAGCAGCTTGTGTTAACACCTTTTCACCGTAAATAAACTCACTGAAAACTCACTGGTGACTCTGTGTGCGTCTTATGCTGGCTCGCGAGGGCCAGCGCTTGACAGTACACTGCTGCCCAAACAGCATTTACGGTGACGCCAACCTGAGACGCTATTCACCAGTGAGTTTGAGTTTTGGACGTTGCTTTTCCCTGTCTGGGTCCTGTGTACGTGAGGAATGCCGTCACCGAAGAGCCACGTGCTGATGAGTGTTTTGGAAGCCGTGGATGAGCTGCTCATCTCCGCTTCCCTGTTGGATTATGACCACGGCATACATTGGTACCTGGACGCCGCCGAAGATGTTGTAATCTCTCTCCCCGCTACGCCAACCACCCGGAAGTCGATGCGAGGAGGGAGGACATCGCCGCACAACGCGAATTATTCCTGATGATGGAGGAGGAACGCGGCATGAAGCAGGTGAAGAGGCACTCCTGCTCTTCGCCTATGGATCCTGATCCTGCCTTCGATCCATTTCGGGAGTTCGCACCATCTGGGGGCCGGCGAAGGCGTCGGCGTCACGGTCGGGCGCATCTTCGGCAAGCTCCTGCTCCGGATCCAGTTCCGGGCCGCCGGGATGACCCCCTCAACCAGCCAGCTGCTGAGAGTGAGCTGAGTCCTGTGCCGGTGGGCTCCGTTCTTGGATCCTTTACCATCCAGCGAGCGAAGGAAGGAGCAACGTCCGCTACAGCTGACAACATCCTCCCCCCGGGAGACAGGCAAGTCCAAGTTCACTTTCCTAGTAATAATAGTGATCTGTCTTGTCTGACTCCTGGGGGTGAAGCTCAGGGTTCGCAGCTCCCTGAGTTTCTTTCCCCAGCTGTAGCCCTTTGTATTAAACCTGCTGCCTCTGTGTCTCCTCCTGCGGAGCGGTCCTCGACGTCAGTCCCACGCCGTCGAACGAGGGGGAGGCCTGCAGCTCTGGGAGATATCCCGGTCCTGCAGCCTTGCTTTGGACAGAGCAGAACGGACTGCAGTGAGGAGCCAGAGCCAATGAGAGAGCGTCCCCAGGGTTCCTCAGGGATGCAGCCCGAGTCAGCAGGTCCAGGGTCCTCTGTCCCCACGCCATACGGGTTATTGGCGTGGACGCCAGCACGTGAGGATCCAGCTGCAGAGACCATCAGGCCGGCTGTGGAACCCGACACAGCCGAGTGGGAGCCCGACGACGAGCTTCTCCTTGAACCTGGATCGGCGAAGTCCTGGATGGCTCCAGAGCCCGAGTGCAGGCAAGTGCTCTTTCTTGTTTTCCTGTATGGTGTATTAGAGCATTTTTGCCTGCCTCATGGGGAGGCGAGTGAGGGGCAGCCGGCCGCTGCACCCGAGCTCGTCTCGCTGGGCTCTGGCGCTGCCGGTGGAACTGATCCCGGTCCTCTCTTGTGTTCTGAGCACCTCCACAGCGTTACCGGTCCGGAGCCAGTCAAGGTCACGGGACTGGGGGTTCCAGGTTCGGAGATGGAGGTCGTCACCGGAGCAGTCCTGACCCGGTCGGGGTCCGACGTGTGGGCCGAGGTGACCCGGTTGGGATCCGACGTGTGGGCCGAGGAGACCCGGTCGGGGTCCGACGTGTGGGCCGAGGTGACCCGGTCGGGGTCCGACGCGTGGGCCGAGGAGACCCAGTCGGGGTCCGACGCGTGGACCGAGGAGACCCGGTCGGGGTCTGACGCGTGGGCCGAGGAGACCCGGTCGGGGTCCGACGCTTGGGCCGAGGTGACCCAGTCGGGGTCCAACGTGGGTGCAGCGGTGACCCAATCGGGGCCCGTCCTGACCCAGTCGGGGTCCGACGCATGGGCTGAGGTGATCCAGTCGGGGTCCAACGTGGGTGCAGCGGTGACCCAATCTGGGCCCGTCCTGACCCAGTCGGGGTCCAACGTGGGTGCAGCGATTACCCAATCGGGGTCCGACGAGGTTCAGTTGGGTTCCGACTCAGGTGTGCTGTAACCCAATTGGGGTTCGACGAGGTCCAGTGGGGGTCCAGCGCAGGTGCGGCTGCGACCCAATCAGGATTCGAGGGGGTCCAGGTTTTTGGTTGTCCCCCTCTCAGGAGCCACCAGCTGGGGGCCATTAGTGGGTTTTGTTTGGCAGATCGGCGCTCTCCTGTTTTGTCGTTTTCAGGTGAGCGGCTGCATGCAATCCCTCCACGGTCCTGTTGGTTGTGGGATGCGGGTCGGCCACCCGAGGAACTGCTTGGAGCGTTCGGCATCTTGGGTTGGCCACCCAATAAACTGTGTGTGTTACGGGGTGACCTGGTTCGGCCACCAGAGGACTTATTTCTGGGGGCATGGGACTGGGGCAGGCCACCTGACTGATCATGTACTGTGGGATTTTCTGTGGGCCCATATGGTGCCAAATCATGTTTTGTACGTCTAGCAATTTTTTGTTGTTTATCGAAGTCATAGTCTTAGTCAAGTCCGAGCAATTTTTGATTGCCTCTTGTTTCCTTGTAAGTCATAGTCTTAGTCAAGTTCGAGCAATTTTTAGATTGCCTCTTGTTTTTGTTTTTTTTTTCCTTGTAAGCCAAAGTCTTAGTCATAGTCAAGTTTGAGCAATTTTAGATTGTCTCTTGTTTCTTTTCTCTTGTGAGCCATAGTCATTGTCTTAGTCAAGTCGGAGCAATTTTTTTTGTTTGCCTCTTGTTTTTTTTTGAAGGCCATAGTTTAGGTTTAGCCAAGTCAGAGCAATTTTGGATTGCCTCATGTTTTTTTTTCTGGAGAGCCACAGTCTTGTCATAGCCAAGTTGGGTCATTTTGTCCTTGTTGTTTTGTTCTCCACTCCTTCTTGGGGGGCTAGTATGGAGGTTTTTGTTCATAGTTTCCAGGGGTTTAATTGTATTTTTGGTCTTGTGTGTTTGTTTTTTCATAGTCGTCGTGTTTAGCACGTATTTCTTTTGTGTCCATGGTTCCAGTCATGTATTTCTTTCCTTTGTTTTTTTTTTTTTTTTTTCCCAGAGTCATGTGTTTGTATGTATTTCTTGTATGGTTTTCTTGTCTGGTCTTTGTCTTGTTCTTGGGTTGGTTTCTCTCCCTCCGCACCTGTCCCCCAACCTCCCACCCTGGGGGGGCGGGGGGGGGGCAGGTTGGTTCCTTGGGGCGTTCGGAGTCCGCCCGTGGAGGGAGGGTATTGTTATGACCCGAGCGTCGGTTCTGATCGCGCTCGGGTTAAAGTTATGTCTCGCTGCCGGCCTTGACAGCTGTGGGCGGTATTCTGGCCTCTCTGGGCTCTTATTGTGAAAGTGCTCGGTGGGGCTTCCGCCTGTCAACGGTCGGCCAGCTGTGTGTCATCATTGTCATGAGTACCTTGTCTATTTAAGCTGAGCACTGGTGTCGTTAGGACGCAGCAGTGTCTGATCACCAACCTGGTCGTCAACCTGGTCGTCAACCTGGTCGTTTAACTGTTCACCCACCGTCACGTTGCGGATGCCTGGACTGTATTCACACCTCGGCTGCCTTGGGCTTGACCGTCTTTCACCGGTACCAGTAAGTGTGCTACTTTAGCCTTACTCCTCCCGGCGTGTATTGATTCTGTAAGTCCCTGCCTTAGCAGCCAGTGTGCTATTTTTACCAAGCCTGACTGTGTGTGACTGTCTCCTGCTCTGGACCTATAGTGTGCTGTATAGCCCTATGCTTCCTGTCCTGTGTAGACTCCTGTCATTATCTCAGCAGCTTGTGTTAACACCTTTTCACCGTAAATAAACTCACTGAAAACTCACTGGTGACTCTGTGTGCGTCTTATGCTGGCTCGCGAGGGCCAGCGCATGACAGATAGTTTACCATCTACTTGCACTTGACTTTTGAATTGCTTTTCAGTGTAATATTCACAGTGATTATGAATATTATTGAAGAAGTGGTTATCAGGATCAATATCATTCTCCATCTCTTGTAGTTTATGTTCAGCATAATGAGATGTTTTCAGTGTCCCAGTTTCCTCTCTCTGGAGCAAATGACTTCCTCCAATAAGCGATTTTAGCATTACGAGTGCGCATGTGCGGACTATGTGAGTTCAAAGTTCACGACTACCAAACATTCCGGTAGCCACCTTGCTTTTGTATAGAGACAGTACTGTTACACCTGAACAATTTCCGTTTAAAGTCTGCTTCAAGCTTTAAATCACCGTTATGCCAGGTGCACATTGTGCCGTAGTGAAGTGTGGAACGGCATGCATCATCTAGAGCGGTGGAAAAAGCAAACTTGCAGCATGCATGCATGTAACTTTGGGACCAGCATGTGCACATGTCCGCCGCCATTCTCATTGTATACATTCCCCACGGAGCTGAAGGATCCGGACGGACGTAATTGTTGGATTAAAGCAGTAAGTCTATATTATAACATAATTCAGAATCAGAATCAGAATCAGATTTATTGCCATTGTTCATGTAATATACAAACTAGGAATTTGTCTCGGTGCCATGCTGCAACATTAAAAACATAATGAGAAAAAGGGATAAACTAAAAAACTAAAGGACTAGAAACGTGCAATAAGTGTAGAAAAATAAGTAATAATAAGTAATAATAATAATAATACTAGTAATAATGAGTAGTACTAGTCAAGGCAGTTTTAAAAAATTAGCATGTAGCAGATAATGTGAAGTACCACATAGTGCAGTCAATAATGCAACAGAAAAACAGGGATGATTGACATGAGTCTGGTTGAGCTGCTGTACATAGTGCACGAGAGTCAAAAGTCACTTAGTGTTCAGCAGTCTGATGGCAGAGGGGAAAAAGCTGTTCATGTGCCGGGAGGTTTTAGTCCGAATGGACCGAAGCCTTCTACCTGAGGGGAGGGGGGCAAACAGCACGTGACCAGGATGTGAAGGATCGGCTATGATCCGGCCAGCACGCCTCCGGGTCCTGGAGATGTACAGGTCCTGGAGAGATGGGAGCTCGCAGCCTATCACCTTCTCAGCAGTGCGCACGACGCGCTGCAGCCTTAGTCTGTCCCTGGCAGTGGCTCCTGCATACCACACAGTTATGGAGGAGGTGAGGATGGACTCGATGATGGCCGTGTAGAACTGCACTAACATCTTGGTGGGTAGCTTGAGCTTCCTCAGCTGCCGCAGAAAGAACATCCTCTGCTGGGCCTTTTTGATGAGGGAGCTGATGGTTGGCTCCCATTTGAGGTCCCGGGTGATGGTGGTGCCCAAGAAGCGGAAGGAATCTGCAATGGTGATGGGAGAGCCTGTGATGGTGAGGGGGGGCAGGGGGGATGTGACTTTCCTGAAGTCCACAATCATCTCCGCTGTCTTCAGAGCATTCAGCTGCAGGTTGTTGTGGCTGCACCAGGACACCAGCTGGGCCACCTCTTCCCTGTAGGCGGACTCGTCGCCGTTGGAGATGAGCCCGATGAGGGTGGTGTCGTCCGCAAACTTAATCAGCTTAACAGACTGGTGGGAGGAGGTGCAGGAGTTGGTATAAAGGGAGAAGAGTAGGGGGGAAAGTACACAGCCCTGGGGTGATCCAATGCTGATGCTAACAGAGTCTGAGACAGACTTCCCCAGCCGCACATGCTGTCTCCGGTCCGTCAGGAAGTCGGTGATCCACCTGCAGAGGGAGTCAGGCACGTTGAGCAGGGACAGCTTGTCCTGGAGCAGATCGGGGCGGATGGTGTTGAATGCGGAGCTGAAGTCCACAAACAGAATCCTGGTGTAGGTTCCCGGGGAGTCCAGGTGCTGCAGGATGGAGTGGAGGGCCAGGTTGACTGCGTCGTCCACAGACCTGTTAGCACGGTAGGCAAACTGCAGCGGGTCTAGGAGGGGTGTGGTGATGGACTTGAGGTGAGACAGGACCAGACGCTCAAAGGACTTCATGACTACAGAGGTGAGCGCTACAGGTCTGTAGTCGTTAAGTCCAGTAATCCGTGGCTTCTTGGGGACAGGGATGATGGTGGAGGATTTGAGGCAGGTCGGCACGTGACATTGCTTAAGGGAGGTGTTAAAAATGTCTGTGAAGACAGGAGCCAGCTCTTTCGCACAGTGTCTCAGGGTGGAGGGAGACACACCGTCCGGCCCAGGGGCCTTGCGCGGGTTCAGTCTGGAGAACTGTCTGTGCACGTCCTGCTCACTGATGACAAGGGGAGGGGGGGAGGAGGAGGAGGAGGAGGGGGGGGGGGACCGCTTTTGATGAATTAGGGGCTGAGGAGGCAGTGGAGCTGGGTGGAGTGGGTGAGTTGGACACAGCTGACGAGGTGTCAAAACGGGCGTAATGTTGGGACAGTTTTTGACAAAGGGCTTTGTCATCCTGACCTTTAGAAGCCTGAGGCCGATAGTTGGTGATTTGCCTCAGTCCTCTCCACACAGAAGCCGAGTCATTAGCAGTGAACTGCTGCTGGAGTTTCTCAGAATACACAGATTTAGCTTTCCTCAGCTCTCTGTTAAACCGATATTTGACCTCTCTGTAGCAGTCCCTGTCTCCACTTTTCAACGCTGCTTCCTTCTCCTTCCTGATCCGTCTGAGCTTAGCTGTGAACCAGGGCTTGTCATTAGAATATCTTACCCTGGTGCGCGATGGGAGAATGTCCTCCTCACAGAAGTTGATATACGAGTTCACAGTGTCTGTGTACTCATTAAGATCATGTGTGGCTCTTTTAAACATGCCCCAGTCAGTTATTTCCATGCATGTGTTCAGTTTCTCTCCAGCTTCACTGGTCAATTTCTTTGTGGTGGTCACAACAGGTTTAGTGAGTTTCAGTCTTTGTCTGTATGTGGGGATGAGGTGAACCATCACGTGATCAGATAGTCCCAGCGCAGCGCGGAGAACAGCGCGATATGCGTCCTTTACTGAAGTATAACAGTGATCTAGCGTGTTATTTCCTCTGGTTGGACATTTAATACACTGTTTGTAGCGGGGGAGCTCGTGACTCAGATTGCTCTGGTTAAAATCGCCCACCACGATAACCAGGGAGTCTGGAAAGTTCCGCTTCGTAAGTTGGATGTGATCTGCGAGCACGCGCTGAGCTTCGCGCGTGTCCGCGTCGGGAGGGGCGTACACAGCGACGAGGATGAATGAGGCAAAATAGTTATAATTTAATTTAATATTAAATTATATTATACTATTTAATATAATTAAATAGTGTTGTGTATTGTTCAAGTTCTAGCCTAATTGACACGAGTCTAAACCCTGAAATAGTAGGTATGGACAGGCAGGCCTGGATCTAGGATATAGTTCTTTGTATATTGGTAATGAAGCTTGATCTACACACATGTAATTAAGGCCATTGATAAGAAAGCTGGAATAAAATAAAATTGCAAATCATTGAAAACGTGTGGTACTTAAGCTATAGTAGTATCGACCTATAGATCTAAGGAAGCAGGCTATGCCTTGCAGTGAAATTTACTCAAATGACAAAACCAAAGTTGAGCTGTCAAACCACTCGCTTACCTTCTTTGTAGTCATTTCAGAGTCTCACAAGTAAGGGTGCTTGGTCCTTTGACAACAAAAAATCTGCTATGTCAGCGTGCATACAGGGGGGCCATTTTGGCCAATTTCTGCAACGTGGCCACAAATGCAAGCGCAACTAGTTTATCCTTGCGTTTGCGGGTACAACCGGGAAGACCACTATGCATACAATATGCTCGTAGATCAGGGACTTTCCATAAATTAAAAGTATCGATACAGCATATTTGGCAGCAACATTCCCATGATGCTTTGCGTGAGCTGAGATGCGAAAGTCGCTTATTGGGGATGATTGACGTCTACTAAAGTCAGTCATGAGGTTGTTTTTTTTAAAGCACATTATCATATTATGTCACAGAAGGACTGTTCTTGCCATGTGTGTGGATACGGATTACTGTAGTCTCTTAATTTTCTTGATCAGTGTTCATCTACAGCCGTGGACAAAACTGTTGGTACCCCTCTGTTAATGAAAGAAAAACCCACAATGGTCACAGAAATAACTTGAATTTGACAAAAGTGGTAATAAATAAAAATTCTATGAAAATTAACCAATGAAAATCAGACAATGCTTTTGAATTGTGGTTCAACAGAATTATTTTAAAAAACAAACTCATGAAAGAGGCCTGGACAAAAATGATGGTACCCTTAACTTAATATTTTGTTGCACAACCTTTTGAGGCAATCACTGCAATCAAACAATTTCTGTAACTGTCAATGAGACTTCTGCAACTCTCAGCAGGTATTTTGGCCCACTACTCATGAGCACACTGCTCCAGTTGTCTCAGGTTTGAAGGGTGCCTTCTCCAGACGGTATGTTTCAGCTCCTTCCACAGATGTTCAATAGGATTTAGATCAGGGCTCATAGAAGGCCACTTTAGAATAGTCCAATGTTTCGCTCTTAGCCATTCTTGGGTGTTTTTAACTGTGTGTTTTGGGTCATTATCCTGTTGCAAGACCCATGACCTGCGACTGAGACCAAGCTGTCTGACACTGGCAGCACATTTCTCTCTAGAATACCTCGATAGTCTTGAGATTCCATTGTACCCTGCACAGATTCAAGACACCCTGTACCAGATGCAGCAAAGCAGCCCCAGAACATAACAGAACGTCCTCCATGTTTCACAGTAAGGACAGTGTTCTTTTCTTGGTATGCTTCATTTTTGCGTCTGTGAACATAGCGCTGATGTGCCTTGCCAAAAAGTTCCAGTTTTGTCTCATCTGTCCATAGGACATTCTCCCAGAAGCTTTGTGGCTTGTCAACACGCAGTTTGGCAAATTCCAGTCTGGCATTTTTATGATTTGTTTTCAACAGTGATGTCCTCCTTGGTCGTCTCCCATGAAGTCCACTTTGGCTCAAACAACGACGGATGGTGCAATCTGACACTGATGTACCTTGACCTTGGAGTTCACCATGAATGTGTTTAGAGGTTGTTCTGGGCTCTTTTGTTACCATTCGTATTATCCGTCTCCTCCTGCGACCACATCCAGGGAGGTTGGCTACAGTCCCGTGGATCTTAAATTTCTGAATAATATGTGCAACTGTAGTCACAGGAACATCAAGCTGCTTGGAGATGGTCTTATAGCCTTTACCTTTAACATGCTTGTTTATAATTTCCTTTCTAATCTCCTGAGACAACTGTCTCCTTTGCTTCCTCTGGTCCATGTTTAGTGTAGTACACACCATGACACCAAACAGCACAGTGACTATTTGTCACCCCTTAAATAGGCCGACTGACTGATTACAAGTTTGTAGACACCTGTGATGTTAATTAGAGGACACATCTTGGTTGAACATGTCCCTATGGTCACATTATTTTCAATCTTTTCTAGGGGTACCATCATTTTTGTCCAGGTCTGTTTCATGAGTTTGTTTTTTAAAGTAATTCTGTTGAACCACTATTCAAAAGCATTGTCTGATTTTCACTGGTTAATTTTCATAGAATTTTTTATTTATTACCACTTTTGTCAGATTCAAGTTATTTCTGTGACCATTGTGGGTTTTTCTTTCATTAACAGAGGGGTACCAACAATTTTGTCCATGTGTGTATATTTATTTAAGTCAGTGAGATCTCTTATCATTATGGCCTTTGCTTCTTCAGGTGTTCCATCCATCCATCCATCTTCTACTGCTTTTCCAGAGGTCCGCGTCGCTTCCTTCCTTCTTCAGGTGTTCCATTTAGTTTAATCCAGACTCTACAGTTTCTTGTCCATGTTGCCTGTATCTTGTTTTGTCTTTTCAGCATCCGTGCTTGCTGTGCTATTTCAGCATTAGTCTTTGTTAAATGTTCATTTAAGTAAACTTCTGTTCCCCGCAGCTTTCTGGCCTGCCTCAGTATGTAATTTTTTTACTCTTCTGTTCACAAAATGCATCACAATTGATATCTTTGTTTTATTATCATTTCTGGGTAGTGTACAGTGGGGCAAAAAAGTATTTAGTCAGCCACCAATTGTGCAAGTTCTCCCACTTAAAAGATGAGAGAGGTCTCCAATTTTCATCATAGGTATACCTCAACTATGAGAGACAAAATGAGGGAAAAAAATCCAGAAAATCACATTGAAGGATTTTTAATGAATTAATTGGTAAATTCCATGGTAAAATAAGTATTTGGTCACCTACAAACAAGCAAGATTTCTGGCTCTCACAGACCTGTAACTTCTTTAAGAGGATCCTCTGTCCTCCACTCGTTACCTGTATTAATGGCACCTGTTTGAACTCATTATCAGTATAAAAGACACCTGTCCACAACCTCAAACAGTCAGACTCCAATCTCCACTATGGCCAAGACCAAAGAGATGTCAAAGGACACCAGAAACAAAATTGTAGACCTGCACCAGGCTGGGAAGACTGAATCTGCAATAGGTAAGCAGCTTGGTGTGAAGAAATCAACTGTGGGAGCAATTATTAGAAAATGGAAGACATACAAGACCACTGATAATCTCCCTCGATCTGGGGCTCCACGCAAGATCTCACCCCGTGAGGTCAAAATGATCATGAGAACGGTGAGCAAAAATCCCAGAACCACACGGGGGGACCTAGTGAATGACCTGCAGAGATCTGGGACCAAAGTAACAAAGGCTACATCAGTAACACACTACGCCGCCAGGGACTCAAATCCTGCAGTGCCAGACGTGTCCCCCTGCTTAAGCCAGTACATGTCCAGGCCCGTCTGAAGTTTGCTAGAGAGCATTTGGATGATCCAGAAGAGGATTGGGAGAATGTCATGTGGTCAGATGAAACCAAAATAGAACTTTTTGGTAAAAACTCAACTTGTCGTGCTTGGAGGAGAAAGAACACCATACCAACTGTGAAGCATGGGGGTGAAAACATTATACTTTGGGGCTGTTTTTCTGCAAAGGAACCAGGACGACTGATCCGTGTAAAGGAAAGAATGAATGGGGCCATGTATCGTGAGATTTTGAGTGAAAACCTCCTTCCATCAGTAAGGGCATTGAAGATGAAATGTGGCTGGGTCTTTCAGCATGACAATGATCCCAAACACACCACCCGGGCAACGAAGGAGTGGCTTCGTAAGAAGCATTTCAAGGTCCTGGAGTGGCCTAGCCAGTCTCCAGATCTCAACCCCATAGAAAATCTTTGGAGGGAGTTGAAAGTCCGTGTTGCCCAGCGACAGCCCCAAAACATCACTGCTCTAGAGGAGATCTGCATGGAGTATGGGCCAAAATACCAGCAACAGTGTGTGAAAACCTTGTGAAGACTTACAGAAAACGTTTGACCTCTGTCATTGCCAACAAAGGATATATAACAAAGTACTGAGATGAACTTTTGTTATTGACCAAATACTTATTTTACCGAGGAATTTACCAATTAATTCACTAAAAATCCTTCAACGTGATTTTCTGGATTTTTTTTTCTCATTTTGTCTCTCACAGTTGAGGTATACCTAAGATGAAAATTGGAGACCTCTCTCATCTTTTAAGTGGGAGAACTTGCACAATTGGTGGCTGACTAAATACTTTTTTTCCCCACTGTATGGCAGGCTGAAATTGCATTTACATCATCCTTTATGTTTCTGCTTTCAAGGAACCTGTGCTTTGTTCTTCACACCTCGGACACCGAGTCTCACGCAACTAGCGCTGTTGGAACAACAGAAATCGATTGAAAATGACCATAAAAACCAAGGTGAACACTGCCCTCAAGAAGTCAAAAGTCACTTTCAAACACAAGGTCAAGACAAGGAATCGAATGACCTTGGGAACTCACTGGCCGAGCAGAAAGCTCCACATGGCCCCATTTGTACCTTTGACTCAATGTTGGAGTCACCTTCTGAATCCCACCCACCCACCCCTGCGGCCTGCATGGTCACAGAAGCCAAATCAACCAGCTTCCCGGACCCTCCGTAACCTAAGGGTTATGCATTGGTGGACACAACTTTTGTGAACACTAGGCATGCCTCTACTCAAGCCCGTGACTCCGTGGTCCATAAAACCATCAAACACCAGTCGGATCTGACCATACACACGCTCCCCGTGTCAAATTCCTTTAACATACTAAAATTGAAAACACTTCCTGCGACACAACCTTCTCTGCAGCTACGCAATGGCACTCCTATTCCTGCTTCCGATGAACAGTCATTGCCACCGCTCGTAGTTCCTCAAAACCAGAGGGGGGTGATGACTGTCAACACTCATGACCTTCCAGCTGCAGAACACAGAGGCGTCAAAACGACGTACAATGCTCCCAAGGCCACATTTCAAAAACACTTGGACTGATCCGCCAAACGACACAAAGCGTACAACAACCAAAAAGCCTCCCATGGCAAACCTCAAGGGGGGGGGGGGACAAGGTCTTCCACTATGCATTTGTACTGCAAACACAACAAATCAATCTACAGGCAGGGAAAATCACTACTAAATTCCTGCCCGGGTGGATGAATCCACACGTTGTTAACAACAAACTTTGGCCATTTAAGTACCAAATCCAGGACCCCATTTTCAAATGGGCCCATCACAATCAGAGTAAACTTTACCAAAACTCCGTGGGACTTGACGGGTAGAACACTGTCACAGTAATTCCATAAATAAGAATAAAATCAGGCCTGCATCCGAGGAATAATCGTTAGCTGACTATTAGCCTCAGGTGCACTCGGTCTCATTTCTCCAAACCAATCAGTAAACTGCATAAAAAACTTCCAAAAGAAAAAGCGTAAATTAAAACAAAATTATCCCATAAACTAATCTTAAAGGCCTCTGTAAAATTCTAATCAATTTCAGTCGACTTACTATTATCAAATAGTACACACAAAATATCCAATACCAGTAGCTTGAGCTAACAACATCAAAAAACTTCCCACTAAAGGTGATAAACTATCTAAGGTTTAGAGTTCAGTCGACTAAAAGAAATTGTTCCACCTCTGAGAATAATTTTCATCTGCCACTCAGGTGTCTAAGAAAAAAACAACAACAACAAGAAGGTCGAGATTAAAATCACTCGCTTCTATTTGTTTGCCAGGATGATGGCCCTCCTGTTTTTCAGTTTAGCCCTCTACCTAGCAATCACACCTACTGTCACCCAGTCAGAACTGGGCAGAGTCAAGACAAAAAGTCAGCAATCCTTAAGTGGATTCTCAGTAACAGCCTCATCGTTAGGGCGTCTTGTTAGCCTTAGCACGTAATTATCTTGTCTGGGTGCTCTGTGTTTAGTAATTAGGTCACCTGCCCGCTCTTGTGAATCCGCACCTGCCATCAATTATGTTTTCAACTATTTAAAGACTGTTGTTTTGCCTTCTCACCGCGGCAGTCTCAGTGATACTTCCTCCTCACCACCAGAACCCCTTCCCCATTCTGGTCAGTTTGTTCTGATACTCCATCTGTTAGTTTACCTTGTTATCTGTTTGGATTTTTGCGTTGCTGCACTTTGTGACTTTGTTTTTGTTAATAAATACCACACACTGCAGTCCAGCCTCTGGGTCTGCCTCTCTGCCCTGAGGGGCAAATCATGACAGAAGACTGCCGCCAGTAAAAGACCCAGCTGCTGCAGCTTGTGGATTTTTTCCCTTTTGTTGTTTTACTCACCTGTCTCTGTGGAGCCCACCATGCCCCCAGCTCGCCGGTCTTCAGCAAGCAAGGTAGGATCGGCCGCTGAGTCCCCAAGCCTGGAGGAGGAGTGGGCTGCTGAATTCATCCAGAGTTTTGTGGATGAAGACCAAAGAAGACCTGGTAGAGCATAAATGGAGTGGTAGTGATTGTGGAGGCACACACCAGCTTGTGGAACTATCCCCAGTTCGCGGATCTGCTGTCCACGGTCTCCTTGCTTCAGCAGTTTTTTCTCGGGTTGACGATGGGGCCGCCTCCAGCAGGACCAAAGCTGTCACAGAGGCACTCTCCACAGCAGATGTCCTTCTCCTCTCCCGGTTCGCCAGCTCCACAACGCCGTCATCCAGACCGTCGGAAGAACACCTCCACCTCCTCGTCAGCAGCCCCTCCTTCACCGAGGCCAAAAACCCCCACAGCAGTTCCCTTATGCGGTTTTTCTTCTCCGGCTGTTCCATCAGCCAACTCTGCCACTGCTGCTGCCTCTCTCTCCTCCTCAGTGATTCCTCCTGCTGCTGAAGGACTGGTCGCCTGCTTCTCGGCTCTGTCCATCAACACGTCTGCAGGGGTGGCTTCTCAATGTTCCTCTGAGGGGCCCACAACAGCTGCAGTCACAGAGAGGGTGGATTCTATGTGAGTTGCAACAGAAAACATTGTGCCCCGGGAAAACAGGCAAGTGTCTTTTCATTCTCCCACAATTTATGATGATATGCCTTGCCTGATTCCCGGTAGTGAGGCTCAGTCTATGCAATCCCCTGAGTCCTCACCACCTGCTGCAGCCCACACCACCTTTCCTGCTCTCTCCATGTCTCCTCCTACTTTCCCCAAGTGCCTGCTGGTCCCAGGGTTGAGCCACCAGGCGATGGTGGAGCCTGCAGGTCTGGAGGACCAGGTTCCAGCCCTGCAGCCATGGTCTGGACAGAGGGAGAGTGCTGCCGCCAACCTGAATCCTGCACCGATGATAGAGCGTCCCCTGGCTTCAGCTACACAGGATCCAGCACCAGCAGGAAGCCAACCTCCAGAATCCACGCCGGACGAGCCACCTGCATGGGTCACCTTGCTGGAGGGTCCCAGGACTGCACCTACCACCATGCCCCACAGCAGAGTCGGAGTTGGATCTCCAGAGGGCTGGGCCTGAGGAACCATCACCTGGATCAACAAAGTCCTGGACGGCGATGGAGCTCGAGCTCAGGCAAGTGCTCTCCTTTGTTTTTCTTGTGTCTATTTTGGAGAGATCTTGTCTGGCTTTTGGTGGGGGGAGCCAGGTGCAGCCATCAGCTGCACCTGAGCTCACCTCACCGGGCTCCACTGCTGCTGGTGACCCTGACCCTGTGTCTCTGTTCCCCTTGTCTGAGCCTTCCCCCAGGATCACTGAGGCTTGTCCAGCTTTGCTAGAGTTCTGCGTGGGTCCGGCCTCACCACCTGAGATCATCATGAGTCCAGCTCCTCTCGCTGAGGTCATCATGGGCGCTCCGTCCCAACCTGGGACCTCTGAGGGTGCTGCTTCCTCGTTGGCTGAAGTTGTCACGGGTGCTCTTTCCCAGCCCGGGACCTCTGTGGGTGCAGCTCCTCCTCAGTCTGGGTCTCCGTGGGTTCTGTGTCCTAGTCGGGGACTGCTATGGGTGCTGCGCCCCAGCCTGAGGCCTACGTGGGTGCTGCACTCCAGCGTGGGGCCGCCCTGGGTGCTATGCTCCAGCCCAGAGGTGACCATGGGTGCAGCTTTGGCCCAGTCCAGGCTCATCGTGGGTGCAGCTTTGGCCCAGCCCGGGCCCACCCCGGACGCTGCTTTGGCCCAGTCTGGACCCACCTCAGGTGCTGCGTTACTCCAGCCCGGAGCCACCACGGGTGCTGCATTGATTCAGCCGGAGCTACACGGGTGCTACTATGTTCCAGTCCGGGACCACTGAGGGTGCTACAGACCGGGCCGAGGGCGTCGTGGTCCCCCCTCCTCTGCCAGATGCCGTCGTGGTTCCCCTTCCTCTGCCTGATGCCGTCGTGGTTCCCGCTTCTCTGCCAGATGCCATCGTGGTCCCCTCTCCTCTGCCAGACGCCGTCGTGGTTTCCCTCCTCTGCCAGACGTCGCCGTGGTTTCCCCTTCTTTGTCTGATGTCGTCTTAGTTCCCCGTTCTCTGCCAAGTGCCATTGTGGCTCCCCCTCCTCTGCCAGGCGCCGTTGTGGTTCCCCCTCCTCTGTTGTCCCTCCATTCACTGGGCCTCCCCGCAGGGGAGCCACCTCTTGGGCCACCCCTTCTGTTTAGGTGGCCGAAAAACTCTGGCAACCGCCTTACGGACTGAGTCATTGAGTTGAGTGACTCATCTTCTCCAGCAGGCTACCCGACTCGTACCACCTCGCCATCTGTCAGGCCTGGGACTTTGACCGGCCGCCTGAATGGATTAGTTCTTTGGCCTAGAGGGCCTGATTTTGTGTGGGTGTGGGTCCTGAGTGGGGTTTGTGTTTTTGTTCCCTCCTAGCCTGTTCCCCCCACCTCCCACCCGGGGTGGTTTATTGGTTTATTGTTATACCTTTTTGGGGGGGGGGCAGAGGGGGGCTTTTTCTTTTTTGGTGTTACTTTGGCGTGTCTGGGTACAACCACTTGGGGAGGGGGGGGCTCTGCCACGAGCCTGAGCGCGGTGTGTCACCGAGCTCAGGCTCTTAATTTATATTTAAGTATTTGTATTTTTCCAGTGTTGTATTATTTTCCTGTGTGTTGATGCTGCATGTGTTCTTTGCCGTCAGTTGTTTTATTATGTTTTCTTGCCCTCATTACTATGATCATGATTCTGTCAGTATTTTTAGATTCCTGTTTTTATTTTGCTCTCAGTGTTTATATCTTGTTTCCTCATGGCATGAGCTCTGCACCTGTTCCAGGCACTCCCACCTTGTCATCATCTCGTCTGTGTGCTCTGTGTTTAGTAATTAGGTCACCTGACCGCTCTTGCGAATCCACACATGCCATCAATTATGTTTTCAGCTATTTAAAGACTGTTGTTTTGCCTTCTCACCGCAGCAGTCTTAGTGATACTTCCTCCTTGCCACCAGAACCCCTTCCCCATTCTGGTCAGTTTGTTCTGATACTCCATCTGTTAGTTTACCTTGTTATCTGTTTGAATTTTTGCATTGATGCCCTTTGGGACTTTGTGCTTGTTAATAAATACCACAAACTGTAGTCCAGCGTCTGGGTATGTCTCTCTGCCCCGAGGGGCAAATCATGACAGTAACACCAACTTTCCCTTTTTATAAATAGTTTACTCATCATTTTCTTCATAAAATTACATCCACTTTTCTTAACCAATGCTATTTTATGGTTTTCCAATTTCCAGTGTACTGATAAGTTAAACTGTGGTTTATTTGGTTCCACAAATGCTTGATTCATAGGTTATGCTCAGTAACTCAATAACCGTCTATGATGTCCATGATACATGCTGAATTCTTTGTTTTAAAATCATCCGAATGCGTTAACCTATTGTGACATTTCTTATTAAACTATTGAAAGACATATTGGACTTATTGTTTGATTTCATGTCCATCTTCTTGATTATCAGCAGACAAAAACTCACAAGGTTTTTTTTAGACTGATTCATAATTGGTACAAAGAATTGTTAATAAAATTGTCCATTATCTGCACTGGTGCCCTATGAGGATATGGTTGTGTAATAGTAGGAAATTTTCATCCCTACTCAGATTCATATTTACATTAATACTTGTACCATCAATAAAACACCTATATAACCCATAAATCCACTACAGTATATGTGTGTGTGTGTGTGTGTGTGTGTGTGTGTGCAGCATTATCGTCAAATAAGACTACTTATATCGTGATATGAAATTTTGGTACAGCCCTATGACCAGATACTCCATCAGAATCAGAATCAGAATCAGGTTTATTGCCATTGTTCATGTAGTACACAAACTAGGAATTTGTCTCGGTGCAATGCTGCAACATTAAACATGATAAGATAAAAGAAATAAACTATACATGCAATAAAGTGTAGAATAAGAGTAAGTGATACTGGTCAGCAGTTAAAATATATTAGCGAGCAGCAGATACTGTGGAGAACTATATAGTGCAGTCGGTAATGCAGGAAGAAAACAGTGATGATTGACATGAGTTTGGTTGAACTGCTGTACATAGTGCACAAGAGTCAATAAGTCACTTAGTGTTCAGCAGTCTGATGGCAGAGGGGAAGAAGCTGTTCATGTGACGGGAGGTTTTAGTCTGGATGGACTGAAGTCTTCTACCAGAGGGGAGGGGGGCAAACATCATAAACACAATGCGCCATAAATGATAAAGGAGTGCTTTTAACCGCTAAGGAAGTATGAGCATGTGTGCCACTTTGAATACGGAGATTTTGTCTGCAGTTTATTTAATGAACACATCGGTTGCTGAGTTTGAAAAATTTTGGAACACAGATCTCCTCTAAGTTAGCCCTGAAGTACAGTGGCAGTGATGTTATTGTCATGTTCCTGACCTGCACTACTATGTTCAACGATCAGCTCACTGTCTAGGGTAGTGTTTTTCAACTGAGGGTCCCTGGAATGTTCAGGTTTCCTTGGGAAATTTTCTAATTTCACAGAAACCTGAACGTTCCAGTGAACCCCGGTTGAAAAACACTTGTGTAGGGGAAAAGAGTGATGCTGACTCTTAGATATTGACTCTCAGATATTGATGTTACAAAAATTCTGGCTGAACACATGTATGAGATAGGAAATTTGTACTAAATGTGGCTTGTCTTGGAGCTTAGGCAGGCCTCTTCTGATCTTCTGTGGTCAGTCAGCTGGGCTGGTGGGCCCTCACATGATTGATTCAATATTTTTTAATAAGACAGAAGCCAAAAACACACAAACACACTCTCCTTCATTCCACAGGCACCAGCTTCACACTGCTGCTCTGCTCTAACAATTTTCCATTTATAACAATGTGTCAGTCATAAATTAATAAAGACATAAAAAAATGATGATTTTCAAGAAGCTTTTTGTATATTATGACTTAACAGCACCAACACTGCAAAAGCTTCCCACACGACTTGTTGTCCAACATTTTTGTGACAGCACAATGATGGTATAAAGCTACGTATATATCGTCCCTGTTGGGTGAAATCCTTGTATCTCCATCTTTAGTCATTTTTAGTCTGTTATATAAACCCATTCTATTGGTCACCAATTATGTCTTTGGGTGTATTTTACTAATATCAAGCCAGTGATGAGCATTAGAAAAGCCATGTGGATAAATGTTGGCACTGCTAAATCAGTCAATAAAATATAGAGTTTTTACTCATTTCCTGAAAAATATCTGTTTTGGAGATATGAGGGTTGATATGCCAAGTCCTAAGTGGCACTGACAGAGAAACCCTCTACCACAGTGCAACAAGTCAAAAGGAAAGAAATAACAAAACGGGTAAATGTAATTCACAAGAAAAAAGCGCTACAACAAAGCCGTTATTTTTTTAAAGAAAAAAATCACAAGGAAGAATAGCAATTTTTAGTTTGTTTCCCAGAGCTGACAACATAGTGTCTGTGCCCAATGTGAATAACAGCTCCCATGTGTCTCAGTCTTATGTTTTATAAAGGATTTTTGATGGGCATTTGAAGCAAAATTGCTACTTGACGATCAGTGAAATAAATCAGTTCTTAGCATTCCATCAAATCTCCTGAAAAACACCTAAAAATAACACCCCCAAAGTAAATCAAACACTGTTCTTCAACCATTTGCAGTATATTCATGGAGTTGGACTCATTCAAAAGAAAACACTATTTTTGGGGCAAAATAGTCTCACAATAAATGCTTTTGCCACTGGGTAACAGTGGTTTGAACATATTAAATTTGAAGAAAATAAATTCTGCATAACATTTTTTTAACACATGAATGTTTGCGAACACCATACAGCTGTGATTTAGCTGGAAAACACAATCTGAATGTAGCACTGCACTAAGTCTTACCAAGTTCAGGTTTAAATTTTGTCACAGCACCACAAAAAATGAATAAATTACACAGGTTTTTTTTTTTCCTCAGGGTGCAACCAGGCATTTGAAAACCGCTTTGCGCATACTGTACAATGAAAAAAGCATCTATATAAAACATCTACAGTATATAAAAAAACATAAATTTTGAATGCTTCCTGGAGGGTTTTTTGTGGATTAAATTTGGCATGATTGCCAACTCACTTGCATGGTTGCATATGTTCTGTGGGTGGGATGGTGGAATTTTAAGAAGATTTTTACAAACTTTATAACAATTTCATTTCCCGTAATATAATCTGCCTGTGCGTTACCAAACAACATGGATGTACATGTGGGTGCCCTGTAAATACAAGGCTGTCACTCAGAAGAATTGTTTGTCACTTGTAATTCCGTCTCATTAATGGTGAGATATTGATCATGGCGCACACAATTTATTTTTCCTGCTTTACATAAATCAGTTTGTGATTGACAGCTCCCAGACTCGTGGCTGTCAATCATCTTCTCTGTTGATTTTATCAGCATACCCGCCTCCAATCCAAAGCCAACCGGTGGTTTATCTCTGCTTTCAAATCAGCCTCAGCTGTTTCTCCGAGAGCATTTATTAACAGTGGGCATTTTCCAAAACCTAATAATGTTACTGGTTTTCTCTTTATAGCATACACAGGCCTAAGTGATTAGTTTTGCGGCGGCACAAATCGCTCTGGAGTAGACTGTCAGCGGTGAGTGCAGGAGGTCCTCGAGAGGAAAGCATTCTGTCCTCTAGCTATTTAATTATGAGGGAGGGAGACCCCTGGCTTCTTTCTGCCACGATTGTGGCTCGCTAACAAACTCCGGTGAGTGCCTTTGATTGATCCGAAGCCGTTCGAGGTGGCTGCGAGAAGACAATGACGGCGACTTAAGAAGGAGAGGAGCAAGAGAAGGAGGGCTGAAGGGATGAAAGATGGAAGAAGAACGAAAGGAGAACATCAGCAGGGAGGGAGGCGCTGCACAGAGGCAGACAGAGGGAATGAGGGATGAACGAGAGTAAAGTGTGGATAGATGGTTGAAAGGACGGGGAGAAGGAAGAGGGGGGTGCTGGTGCCTTTCCTGGCACAGCAGCTTCCTGCACACACATACACACATGCCCCAGAGTAGCATTTACTCACAAGCCCACACACAAACACATTTTGTAAAACTGTTGTTAGGCCCTCCACAGTATCATGGGACTACAGATGTGGATGTATTTGCATAAGTGGGTATTATAGTCTGAGCCAGTGGACAGTAGCGATGGCTAAAGTAGATAAGATAAAGCTTCCAGTCCCTCTGTTTTCACCCTCCCTTATAGGGTTACCACACACAAAAACTTCCCATTTATTGCTTAATACTTTTTTGTCTCTTTTTCACTTAGGGCAGAAAGATTCTCTCTCCCTGCGTTTCCTCCTCGATCTCCCTGCAATCCTGCTCGCCAAACAAACAAACTCATCCTGCAGATTTGTTGTGCAGCTAACACTTTTCGCTCCCTTCAACTTCCCCTCTTATCTGCTTTCCTAAACTCCCAGTGTGAGAACTTTTTTCAATTATCCCTGCCTCTTCGTCTGAGGGCTCGGGAAGAAGGCACTGTTTTGGCAGGATAAAGAGTCCGCAGAGGAGAGAGGGAGATGGGGGGGTAAAACAGAGAGTGAGGGAGAGAGAGAGAGAGAGAGAGAGAGGAGGACGGAGGGAGGGAAGGGGAAGTTGAGGGAGAGATTCCGCAGTGACTCCATTCCAACAAGTCATCTTTCATTTTTATGACTTCAATCAAGTGTCCTTGAGGCCTAAATACACCCAGATCATGCGCTCTTATCCTGGCTGGATGGTGGTGATACCTCTAAGCGTACCTGTGTGCTCGGATTATAATGACTGGCAGTCTAATACTGCCACTTATTACCAAACTGTGCCCCGTCCCTGCTCTGCTTTTGGCACAATTACAGAAAAGTACACAGTTTACTTCTCCCCCACCCCCACAGTCATTTTCTCTGAATGTCTGTTGCTCTATTTTATCCCTTCCCACATTTTATATTCTCCACCTGCACCCCTCTCTCTTGGCAGGACACCACTGCAGTTTGTCACACTGTGCAATATAGTCCAGGCTGGACTCAGTGGAAGAATACCTCTCTTTCTGGTTCCCATCTTTGTCTTTATATGCTTGTGTGAGTATGACAGAGAGGGAGAGAGCAGGAGACAACTGTCAACTTGCTGAGGAGGGAACCTTGCCCGGAGAACCCTGCCTTCCAAAAGTCAACTGTCACCTTTGTATGTGTTCTAGCGCAGTTACAGAGTTATGGGAGTGTGTAATTCCATCTGTGAGAGTCTACCTAGCTGAGTAGAAGTGTATGCGTGTGTTTTTCTCCGCATGTGTGTGTCCGAGAGCACACACACACACACACACACACACACACAACAGGACTGCCTCCAGTTCCTTCAGGCATTCCAATTCCTTGTCCCATTTTCATCCTTCACTTTCTTATTAGCACTTGTCTTCTCCTCTCTGTTTTCCTTTCTCTCCATTTCCCTACGCACCTTTTTCTCACCTCCCCACCTCTCCTAGATTCCTTCCACTTTTACTTTTTGGTCTATCCATCTCCCGCACCCTCCCTTTTTTTTGTTTCGCCCCCCTCTTATCGCTTTGCTTCCCCCTATTTTCCTCCTACTCATTTCCCACCTGTATGGGATTGCTGTTCAGAGCCATCAAGCCCGGCGCTTGTAATACCCTGACCAGAGTTATTTAGCCGCGCTATGACAGGTAGGGAAATGAAATCACCACTTGGCCGTGTGTGTGTGTGTGTGTGTGTGTGTGTGTTTTTCCTTTCGTTCCCCTTTACTGTTTCTCCTTCCCATTTATGAGACCCTGCTGCAGGGCTATTTTTAGTCAGCTGCCACCTTCTCACTGGCTCGTAAAAGCCTAACGCCAGACGTTCACTTACGCAGGAATTCTACATGGTGATTGCAAGGATTGATGAATGATATTGTTATCTCCAGTTTTGTTTTGGCGTGAATGAAAAATACCTCCCTCTCTCTTATCTCTCTTGCAGTGCTTGTCATTTTTATAGCTACTTTAGAAAAATATTAAAACTACACTTTATCATTCATTATAGTCAGTCTGCTCTGAATTTTCTACTTTTGGCAGTCGAATGAAAAGTGGAAAAATTGTTTAAGGCTTTTTTTTAAACAAACCCATCCATCACTGGTGTTTTACTGGTATTTGAAGGATTCTTTTTGTCAGTTTACAGTAGTAGTGTGACACGCTTCACCCCCATCTTGCCACATGTGGACACTTGTGAGAGACACCTTTTTTTAAAAACAAATTTTCACCTTTTTTTTAAATTGTGCAGGCTTAATTTAAATATCACAGGTTTTGTAGTTTTTGTAAAATTTCTTCTCAGCTCTTTCGGCACTGACTTGCAACAGCTGCTTTTTCCCCATGTTACCATGACATGCAATAAATCTGGTGACTCATGTAATTTCACCTGTTGTGCCATTATCACGTCAAACTATCAATTTGTCCAGTACTTAGGTTTATGACAAACTGGTTGTAAAATGAATGACATCCCCATTAGCCTCAATTCTACTCTTAATTTAGAGTTAATTAGCAAATGTCAGTATGCTAATACATTAATTTAAGATGTTGGTGGTGGCTTATCTTTCTATTTAGCTTTAAGAGCTGCTGTATTAGTAGAAGTGTAGGGGTGCAGTCTTATGAAAACTCTTGTATACTACAGTTGTTTATACATAATAGACTGATTTAAAAGTGGAATATCGGTGAATACCTCAGTCCAACTGCAGTGCAGGTGGGTAGAAATTGTGATGCGTAAATGGATGTACCCTCACCGTCCACTTTAATAGTTACACCTTTAAAGGCTGTAGTGGTAGTTAGTTAATTCCCTTCCACAGCATGTGGGACACCATGGTGTATAGGGGCGGTGCCCATTTCCGTTTTACTGACCCTGGGCCACACAGCTACTGTAAGTAGTGAAAGCTACAGTGGTGGTGGTGGTGGTGGTGGTGGTGGTAGGGGGTCAGTCCTCTGGTAGCTCTGCGCGTTAACTTTCCTTTCCCCATTCTATTATGTTGAGCACCAAGCTAGAAGGCAAAGAAAAAACAAAAACAAAAACGAAATAGTCTCAGCTTCCTGTCAGTGTTAATTAAGATTAATTAAGGAAACCAAAAGTAGCTGCACCTCTATTTCTGTTTGTGTGAAAAGAAACCTAAATCTTGGCACCAGTTCAGTCTCTCAGTTTGGAGTAAATTATAAACAAAAGTACCTACGTGACAGAACAAACAAAAGATAATGAGTCCCTAATTGCAAATAAGTGTGCTTGGCTGCAGACAACTTAAAAGCACATGTAACAGAGTGTCTCTTGATCAGTTAAACAGTATTCAGAAAAATGGAGTATCTTAACATCAAGTAATTTGGGATACTCAAAGTGAGCAGTCAAAAGTGTCCACAGATGAAGGGCACAGCGGCAGACTTTTCACATTAAATCACAGCCGCCCAGCTGGTGCTCGGGGAGGGGGGGTGATTGGAGGCTCAGCTCGATCGTGGAGGGTTGGAGGCACCAGGCGCAAAAGACAGACAAAGAAGGAGATGGCTGAAGTCAGAGAGAGACAACAAACCTGGGAGAACTGCATAACTGCTGAATTTCATATTGGGAGAAAGACACAGCAAATTGACTTTTTTTTTTTGAGAGAGAGGATAGAAAAACTTGTGGGCCATAATAGGCAGAAAAAAATTCCGTCTTTACACCTGCCTACACCTCCATACATCTTGTATCTGCATGTAACAGCATGGTAATATTAATGAGTAAATTCATCGTAGCTTGTTAGTAAGCCATGTTTGTACTAAAAAAGCACTCCTGATTCAATAAATGCTTGTATTTCCTACAAAAGTGTGTAAACAGCCCACATAAAAAGTTATGATCTCCACCTGTGTGCAAGTGGGTACACATTCATGAGAATAAATTTGCATAATTGACACCCTACCACTACCATGTTCTCTACCATGTTCACCATGTACACTACCAGTGTTTGTCGACCAGGGTGCCCTGGTATGTTCAGGTTTCTGTGGAAAACTGTCTAATTTCACTTGTTAATTGGTCCAAGAAATGCAAATAATTTGCCATTGTTGTGCATGGGTGCAAGGGTGCCCACTGAGCCCATGCACAACAACAGTAACTTATTTGCAATTTTTGGGACCAGTTAACAAGTGAAATAGAAACCTGAACATGCCAAGGCACCCTGGTTGAAAAACACTACCTTAGACAATAGCATTGCTATCCAATTAGGGTGATCAGGAGACGATATAAATGCATTTAGAATTATAATTTGAATCAAAGTGAATAATCACATCAACTAATCATTTGGTTTGTAGCGTATTTCAATCTAAAAATTGATTTAGACAAATCAAATATAGAGCCAATGAGTGCAAACATATGTTAGAATTACACCAAAATATTTCTTCTTCTTCTTCTTCTTTTAGATTTGATTGGCGGTTGGCAACCAGCTTACAGGTGCATTACCACCACTGACTTGATTATCATCACTCTATATCTTTGTATAAGGCGTTCTTATAAGGAGTTTTTATAGTATTCATTGCATGCAGAAACATTTTGGCTGCATTAACTGTCAGTGATGGTCTAATTTGTTTAAAATTTCTCAGATTGAATTTTATTACCTCCGCCAAGGGAGGAGGTAATGCTTTTGCCGGCATTGGTTGGTTAGTTGGTTTGTCTGTCTGTCTGTCTGTTAGCAACATTACTCAAAAGTTCTGAACAGATTTTGATGAAATTTTCAGGAAAGGTGTGTAATGGCACGGGGAACAGATGATTAGATTTTGGTGGTGATCCGGGTCACGATCTGGATCCAGGAATTTTTTGAAAATTATTTTCTATATTAATATGGCACTTTTCAGGTACTGTCCCTTTAAGACGTGTCCACTGAGTTACATGCGTGGCCACGTCATAGGGGCATGCACGTCTGCAACCCGGAAGTTGTGGACATGCATCATTGGGGGTGCACGGTGGCTCAGTGGTTAGCACTGCGGCAGCACAGTTTACCCTTGGCCCGGGGATCGTGGGATCGATCCCAGCCCCCGACCAACAGTGATCTGTGTGGAGTTTGCATGTTCTCCCCGTGTCTGCGTGGGTTTACTCCGGGATTTCTCCAGTTTCCTCCCACATGCCAAAAACATGCAGGTTAGGTTAATTGGAGACTCTAAAGTGGCCCTAGGTGTGAATGTGTGTGTGAATGGTTAAGGGATAGCGCCGTAGCGTGGCTGCTCATCCATCCAGGTGGTGGATACCCTCAATTTCCCCTCTGGGGATTAATAAGGTATACTAAATCTAAAAAAAAAATAATAATCATCATCATCATCATAGCAGTCTGTCGTGGGTGACAATGACTGTTTCATTTAGGTCTGATCAGATTCCTCCACACAGCTCTGTCCTTAGCCTTCCACTGCCAGGAACTCCTGTCTATGTCCAACTTCTTCAAGTTTCTTTTTACAGTGTCTTTAAATCAGAGCCTTGGTCTACCCTGATTGCGTTTGCCCTCGCATAACTGTGAGTAGAGTAACTGCCGAGGGAGACGCTGGTGGTCCATCCTGTCAACATGTCCGAGCCACCTCAGGTTCATCTGTATTAGCATGTCCTCCATTGATGGTAGACCAGCTCGTTTCAACACTTCTATGTTGGTTATCTTGTCTTTCCATGAGATGTTCATTATGGCTCGAAGGTTTCTCATCACGTACCCGTGGAGTTTCTTCACCTGCACTCTGTAGACAGTCCAAGTTTCAACACCGTACAATAGAGTAGCCAGTACTGTCGCTCTGTACATTTTGCATTTCACACGGATAGACACGTTGATTGTTCCACAGTCTCTCCCTCAAGTTTCCAAACACAGCGCTTGCTCTTCCCATTCTGAGAGATAGTTCATCCTCCAGCCTAGCATTCTCTGAAACAGTACTCCCTAGGTACTTGAAAGTCTTGCACTTGACTAGTGGCTCTGTACCAATGCTGATCTCTTCTGGTAGTGATGTTGATAACTGGAACTTTGGTGGTTGATAAAGGCATTCTGTCTTCTTGATGTTGATTTGGAGGCTGAATTGGTTAGCTGCTCTTGCAAATTTCTCCACTAAAGATTGCATATCTTCCATGCTGTGTGCAACTAGAGCACTGTCGTCGGCAAAGAGCATTTCTCTTACTACCTTTATCGATGTCTTACTCTTGGCTTTAAACTGTACCACATTGAACAAGTCTGCTTCTTTCCTTGTTTGAATGTATACTCCTTCTGAAGTGTCTTTGAAGGCCACCTCAAGCAAGGCTGCCAGATATAGCGAGAAGAGTGTAGGTGCCAGCACACACCCTTGTTTCACCCCGTTGCTTACTGAAAAGTCTTTAGATACTGAACCACTCATTGCCACGTTTGCTTGCATACCTGTATGGAGTGCCTCGATCAGGCTGACAAACTTCTCTGTACAACCATATTTCTTGAGTACCTGCCAAAGTCCTTGTCGTGAAACAGTGTCTAAGGCTTTACTGAAGTCTATGAAGACTACATAAAGCTTCATGTTCTGTTCAATACACTTTTCTTGAACCTGTTTCAAGCAGAAAATCATGTCCATTGTGCTTCTTCCACTTCTAAAGCCGCACTGGGTTTCCGGTAGTATATTCTGCGAGATGTGTTCACTGAGTCTGTTAAGTAGTACACGTGAGAGAATCTTACCAACAGTGGCTAACAGTGATATACCTCGGTAATTTCCACAATCCTTCCTGTCACCTTTCTTGAACAAAGGCACAATACTTGCATCCTTCCAGTCTTGAGGTACTTTCTGGGCATCCCATATCTCTTTGATGAGCTTGTGCAGGCAGTTGGTCAGCTGAACACCACCAAATTTCCACACTTCTGCTGGAATCCCATCCCTTCCTGGAGTTTTACCATCCTGTGTTGTCCTGATAGCTGCCATTAGTTCATCAAAATTTGGTGGTTCATCCAGACTTGATACAGCTAGTTGCTGCACTACAGCTTCTTTAGCCTCTTCAGTGAGATCTCCAGTGTTGTTTAGTAGTTGGTCAAAGTGGTCTGCAAATCTGTCCAGGATCTTGTCTTTCTCCTGCAAAACCGTTTCACCATCCATAGCCTTTAGTTGGATCAATCCTCTTGGTTTAGGGCCGTAGATTTCTCTCAAACCTGTGAAGAATGTTTTCATGTCCTTCCTGTCTGCTGCAGTTTGAAGTTTCTCTGCTTTTTCATCCCACCAGTTGGACTTCATCTCTCTGGTGTACTTCTGTAGCTCACTCTGAGCCTTTGAGTATTTCTTCTTCTTCGACCTTGTGTTACACTGTAGGTTTTCCTGCCTAGCTGTATTCCTCGCTTCTAGTAGTTTCTTCAGGTGTTCATCATGCTCATCAAACCAATCTTGATGTTTCCTCTCAGGGTAGCCTAATACATCACTCGCAGTCTGATACACCGTATCCTTCAGTGTTGCCCATTTCTCTTCTGTGTTATTCTCAGAGTTGTTGCTGTCCCAGTCTTTCAAGTTTTCATCCATTTTCTGTGCAAGTTCTTCCTGCTTCTTTTGGCCTTTCAGTGCACTAGTGTTTAGTTTCCGTGGTGGCTTTGCACCCGTCCTGCAGTGCTGTTTTCATCTCCAAATCCTTAATCTAGATCTCAGCATAACATGATCACTGCCATAGTCCGCGCCTCTCATTGCTCTGGTGTCCAATACATCCCTTATGTCTCTCTGCCTGACTATGATGTAGTCTAATAAGTGCCAGTGCTTGGATCTTGGGTGCATCCATGTCTTCTTGTGTGTGTCCTTGTGCTTAAATAGAGTGTTGGTTATCACAAGGTTGTACTCTGAACATAGTGCAAGTAGAAGTTCTCCATTAGCATTGCACTTGCCTACTCCATAACTGCCTAGCACTCCTTTCCATTTCTCGTTGTCCGAACCAACTCTGGCATTAAAATCTCCAACGAGCATCAGCCTGTCATCAGTCGGTACACACCTGATAGTCTTACGTAAATCACTGTAGAACTCTTCCTTCACCTCCTCTGTGTTGGTCATTGTTGGGGCATATACACTGATGAGTGTGGCATACATCTTCCGCTGTAGTGGGAGTCTCATAGTCATTATCCTGTCATTGATTGGCACCGGTTCCTCATCAAGCATTGCTGCTATCTCCTTTCTAATTGCAAAGCCCACTCCTGCTTCTCTCCTTTCTTGAGTTGATCTCCCACTCCAAAAGAAGATGAACCCATGGTCTTCCAAGCTGTCATATCCAGGCAATCTTGTTTCACTAAGTGCAGCTATGTCTACATTGTACCTGTTCATTTCCAGGGCCACAAGCGCGGTCTGTCTTTCTGGGCGCTGTGATGTTGTTCTGTCCAACAGAGTGCGTACATTCCATTCTGCTACACACAAGGTTGCTGTTTTCCTTTTCTTTTGTCTTCCTGCTCCTAGCTTACTTTTCGCTGCCTGTCGGAGTGTGAACAGATCAGCGCGGACCTTGTAAGCCCAGGCGACGTCCGAGCCGGTATGAGTTGCTTTCTGATTGACCATTTCATGAAACTGCTTGCAAAGTATTTGAGTACTGCTAGCTTTTGCTGGACTAGCAGCACATTCTTGGCAGATAAAGGTATTATCAGTGGCAAAGACAAGCCAAGACAAACTGACTCCAGTATCTGTTGCAGTAACTGACCAGATGATAGGTTTGTTTATCTCTGCTCTTTGTGTAGTGCATGTCACAATGCACCGACTGGCACAGTCCACCACAGACCTTGTGACAGATGTGTTTATCTGCCAGGATGTCCAGTCTCACCCTGTGTAACTGGGAGTGGTCCACCACAGACCTGTGGCAGATATTGTTTTTAGTTCTGCCAGGATGCCCTGTTTCACCCTCCACGCCCTCGAAAGGGTGGGAATGCCGGTTGAGTCGCCGACGGCCCGACCCATGAAACAGGTTGTACCGGTTTTCATGGTTATCCGGTAGCAAGTAAGCCAATGCCTGACCTGACACAAAAAAGGGGATGTAAGTCTCTCAGTTAAAGGCTGCCAATTTCTGACCAAAAAAGAATGGGATTTTATGGGTAAAAAGCTGCAACTTTAGCGAAAAGACAAAAAAAGGTGTAAATTTCCAACTGTTTACAACCTAAAAACGCTGCAGATATAAGATTTGAGTAAAATACTGCAAGTTTAGGCTTTTTTTTAACTGCAAATTCAAGAGTAAGAAAAGTTCTAAATTCATGAGGAAAAAGCTGCAAAATTATGAATAATAAAAAGCTGTAAATTTTCAAGTAAGAAGCTGCACATTTCTGAGTAAAATGGCTCTAACGCTACAGGAAAATCCTGTAAATTTATGAGAAAAATCCTCACATTTACAAAAGAATGTTTCTAATTTACATGGAAAAAGGATGTGATAAATTGGCGTGTGTTGGCCATTTTTTTTAAAAGACAGCCCTGAGGAGGAACTAAAGGAGGTGTTAAATTCTGCAGATCTGCATTAATCAGCAGGGAAAAGGAGAAGAGGAATAGGTGATCCCCAGCAGCAGAAATAATCCAGTTAACCCAGGAAGAGTAAACACATGACACCCCATGACACCCAACAGGCCCCCCCCCCATGACATCAGTGGGAACAACTGGGACAAACTTCACACCTCTGTCGATTTACATGTTCCCTTCTGAGGACAATTAAACAGAGCTGCTGCTGAGATCCGTCCCAGCTGGGACGGTTTGCAGCTGAGTGTGAAGCGGCTGGGATGAGAATCAGTACCTCCAAGTCCGAGTCCATGGTCCTCAGCCGGAAAAAGGTGGATTGTCCTCTCCGGGTTGGGGACAGGCTCCTGCCCCAAGTGGAGGAGTTTAAGTATCTTGGGGTCTTGTTCACGAGTGAGGGGATAATGGAGCGAGAGATCGACAGACGGATTGGAGCAGCATCTGCAGTGATGCGGACGTTGTACCAGTCTGTTGTGGTGAAGAGGGAGCTGAGTTATAAGGCAAAGCTGTCGATTTACCAGTCAATCTACATTCCTATTCTCACCTATGGTGTGAACGTGTGGCACGGTCTGAGGTAAGAAGCGGCCAAATCTTCAATTCCAATTTTCTGATTTTTTATTTCAATAATCTTACTGATAGATAGTTCCAGACATCCGACACGATTCTCCAAGCTCTGCTTCAACAACAATGATCGACTATGATGATTCTCGATTCTGATTCTCTAGGTCACAATCATCACACCTGTTTTATACTAACAGAGATAATTAGGGCTGATTAGCCCCTACCATAATCCCAGGTAAAACAATAAGCCTTCCATCATTTACACATACCTACTAATCTCTAAAATACATAAATATTTTCCCAACTATACAATATAAATAACATATAACAAATAACAATCAATACCACCAACAACAATATAAATAATTCAATAAATAATTCAAAACCCTTATTTGCAAAGCTAAACCACCCCTCTAACTAACCATAGATGTTTCCTTCCTGCTGGTGTCCTATAAAAGGCCCTCAACTCCTAACGAAGTCTTTTGCCTGGACACGCACAGGAAACATATTGGCAAAGGTATGTGAAATAACTCATCATCCATTATTTTACCCAGAATACTTAACCATACTAATTATCTCCCAAGGGCATTCAAATTAAACAAAGACAGATCCCAAATAAATGTGTGTACTTTAACAAATAATCATAATAACATTTACCATTAGAAATATAACATGATCACACAATATAACCAGACATACAGCGGTGACATCCCATCTTCACATAAGATCACGAGCTTTGGGTAATGACCGAAAGAACGAGATCACGGATACAAGCGGCTGAAATGAGCTTTCTCCGTAGGATTGCTGGACTCACCCTCAGAGATAGGGTGAGGACCTCAGTCATCCGGGAGAGGCTCAGAGTAGAACCGTTGCTCCTCCACATTGAAAGGAGTCAGTTGAGGTGGTATGGGCATCTGATTAGGATGCCTCCTGGACGCCTCCCACTTGAGGTGTTTCAGGCACGTCCCCCGGGGCAGACCCAGGACTCGGTGGAGAGACTATGTCTCCCAGCTGGTCTGGGAACGCCTTGGTATCCTCTCTGAAGAGCTGGAGCAGGTGGCTGGGGAGAGGGAAGTCTGGGCTTCTCTGCTTGAACTGCTGCCTCCGCGACCCGGACCTCCGGAAAAGCGGTAGAAGATGGATGGATGGATGCTGCTGAGATGGAAACCAAAGGGTTAAAGGGTGACGTGGCTTTATCAGCAGCACTGATTCCCCCCCCCCCCCAACTGACCTGCTAGCCAGGAACTAACAACTCCTCAGGCCTGTTAACACAATTTTAACAACAAAAGGACATGCAAAAGAACGAAGATTCCCTTTGATTTAACAGGATAACAGCGTGAATTTTCTGGTCTGTGAGTGAACAGAGCAGCCATGAGTGTTTCATGGAATCACTTATTGAATTATAATGGTTAATCTAAGTCACAATTTCAGGAAACATAAACTTCAGGGGAAACTTAAACCCATGACACATCGCTTTAAATTTTGCTTATTTTTCTTTTCTTTTTTTTCCCGCTTCTCTTCCAGTCCTTATGGCCACTTTCTGAGTGCTTTGAGTTTTTAAAACATCATTTTAAGAATAATGTTAACTGACTTAAAGTGCATTTCTAACTACACTATATCATACAAAATGCCATTTAACATACAATTTAATTTGATCGCATTTAAGATAAGATAAGATAAGCCTTTATTAGTCCCACAACGGGGAAATTCCAGGATTGCAACAGCACAGGGATAGCAACACTCAGAGCAACAATCAGAAGGCAAGAAAAAAAACAAGCAAGCAAGAGCAGCTAATAAACATATGTACGTATTACTATAAAATATATATATATACACACACACACAGACACACAGTGCAGAGCATTGTAGCTGGATGGAATAAATATATGAATATATGAACATTTGAACAATATATCTAACAACATATATGAACAATATTTAGATCTTAATTCAAACAAGCAGAGTATTTGCAACCAACTTAATTAAGACTTGAACAAAAACAATCAACCTGAATACAACTGGGAGCATTTAAGAATAAAAATCTTTGGATTCCTTAATGAAGTTCTGCCTGCAGATCACCTGCACTCAAACATTCCAATTACCACTCATGGGACGGACCAGATTCCATACAAAAATGTTAAAGTTTTGCTTTGGCTTCATCTTTAAGAGGTTGCTGTTCCAGTTAAAAGTCTCAAGTGTTTAAGAGTCCACCTTTGTATAAAACGGCCAAGTCAGTATACCACAAAAGACTCAAAGTCACTAAGATAATCCAAAGGTTAAACCGGCTGTTGGTGTCATTTAAACACTGCATGGCTTCAACAAAGTGGAACCGGCATTTCACTGTGAAACGGATGGCAGCGAGTTATTGCAAACAAGCAACTTTAAAACACACATAACTCCAAAGTTAAAAGTATTTCAGGAAGGAAAATAGTTCACTCTATATCATCATTTCACTCTAGATCATTACTCTACACATCTTGGCCATGGCAATGATGTCAGCCACCCACCACACGTCTTCTTCACTCTATCGTCCTTCTTCTTCCTCTGCCCTGAACTGTTCAGTTTCTCTCGAGCGGCGGACAATTCAGTCGCTTTGGCAGTATTGCACTTTTGCCGTGAAGTCTGATGTCAGGTGGTTTTCACTGATGTAGCGCAGCAGGTCACCAACTGAACGCAGCATCACCAGGAAGTCATCCTGGCTGAAGCGAAATCCCATGTCGGTGCTTGAGGATGGACTGGGGGCAGAGCTCAGCAAGCTGGAGGGGTGAAGCACCAAGATCAGACGAAGGTTGCCTGAAATGATGTCGCGGCCCGGCGCAAACAGGGGAAACCCCACATTGGGTTGGACTCTGCCATGGCTTGGAGCGCTTCCCTCCCCTCTTGCTGCTCTACTCTCTCCGGGAAGTGTGCAGCTGGAGGCGGTGTGATGCGGAGCGAGCAGCTGCAGCGGTGGCTCCTAGACCTCCACTGCAGTGTCGGACGTGCATAGTATGTGAAGATTGACATTATTTCATCTGAAGACACCAAGAAAAAGCAAGAAAACAAGAAAAAGCACCCAAAGTGTGCGCTTTAAGACGAGGTTTGGCGCGCGTGCGGACGTAACTTCAGCCAGCAGACAAGGATGTTGTTGCAGCCACATGATCCACGTGGTATGATGGCCGAGAGGTAGAGCATCCGCCCCACAACCAGGAGGTCAGGGTTCAAGTCTTGGTTGGGTCATGCCAAAGACAATATAAAAATGAAACTTCCTGCTGTCCAGCTTGGTGCTCAGCAAAAATGGAATGGAGGAGGGAAATGTGGGTGGCAGTGGCTCAGGAGGTAGAGCGAGTCATCCAAAAACCAGAGAGTTGGCAGTTCGAATCCTGCTTTCCCCAGCCATTCTGCCGTTGTGTCCCTGGGCAAGACACTTTACCCACCTTGCCTCCAGTGTCCATGACACTGGGTATGAATGTATATAGATGTTTGGTAGTGGTCGGAGAGGCTGTTGGTGCAGATTGGCAGCCACGTTTCTATCAGTCTGCCCCAGGGCAGCTGTGGCTACAGTAGTAGCTTACCACCATCAAAGTCTGTCTGGAGTGAATGAATAATGGACTCACTGTAAGTGCTTTGAGATGTCTATTGACATGTAAAGCACCATATAAATCTAATCCATTATTATTATTATTATTATTATTATTATTATTATTATTATTATTATTATCGGGTGGTGGATGGATTGATTATTATTATTATTATTTTTATTATTATTATTATTATGGTATGTAAACATAGTAAACTTAAGCACTGGGTAATGTTTAATTTTTTTGTTTGTGAAATCACAATAGGCCTGTTCTATTATGCTCGTTTACTACACACCGCAGTGATATGATACCGCACTGTTGTATAATATTGCTTAATAATTATAAACCTTGCCAGTAAACTATAAGGGAGGAGAATAAAATGGCCTGAAAGATTCAATAAACCATGATGTTGATTTAAGGTGGAATTGCCCAGCCCCAATGTGTGGTCAATACAATTATGATAGTCTTGTTATTATAACTAGTGCATACCCGTGCATGCCCGTAGAAACCCGTGCATGCCTGTAGAGGGGATGCATTGGAACCAAATTCTTGCCAGTTACAGGACAGTTGGTATAGCAACACAGCACTAAGTGGCAATCCCATGTGATGGCTTTTGTATGCAGCAAAACATAAAAATCACACAAAATATGCCCTGCCATCTGGGGCTGTTTGCCCCTGCTTGTTACTTCTTCTCCTGCCTGTCACTGTTCTGTGTTATGTTGATTATCTGTGTCTATACATATGTCTTGTAGGGAGTCATGTGCTCTGTCTGTGTGCTGTCATATAGACATCATCTGGTGGGTCTTCTTCTTCTTCTTCTTCTTCGTTCAGACCACTGAAGGGTGTCCTCCTGACATGCTAACTACTTGAAACCCGCTGAGGACACAGTCCAAGGACGGATAATTTTTTCACACATAGGGAGTTGTTCAGAACTCCTTTTAAGAACTCCTGATACAAAGATATACAGTGGTGATACAGAGTGAAGTACGTGGCAGTAATGCACCTGTAAGCTGGTTGCCAACCGCCAATCAAATCTAAAAGAAGAAGAAGGGTGTCCTCCTGTCTCAGACGGCTGTGTTGTTCACAGTCATGCCTGCGGCGTACTGGTAGAACCTGAGGTGTTTCATGTTCACGGCATCCTTTCTGACGTGCAGCAGTTCTCCTCATTCTATTGCTCTCCATCTGGTGGGTCTTCTTCTTTTTCATTCATACCACTGGTTGAGGGATAGGTGCATCGTAATTCCAGTTCATGGGCACGATCCTGGAAAAAGTGGCTTTCGACCCTGTTCAGGAAGGCCCATGCATGCCTGTAGAAACCAAGAAACCGAAGCACCCGGAGAAATTCAGCACTTTGCTTGGCATTTTACACATTTGTAGTGTAGACTGGCATTCGTCAAGGTTACACATTTGCCGTCATGTAGGCATGGCGAGTCGTCCTATGATGCCTGAGTTCATAGGACGCGCTATGATGATGAGGCAGAGATCATAGGCCCTCCTATGATGTCCTAGAAACCGGAGTGGTGGCTCAGTTGGTAGAGCATCCGCCCCACACCCGGGAGGCAGGGGTTCAAATCCCGGCCGGGTCATGCCAAAGACCATATAAAAGTGGAACTTCCTGCCGTTCAGCTTGGTGCTCAGCAATAAATGGAATGGAGGAGGGAACTCTGTGGCGGCGCCTTGCATGGCAGCAGCCCTCTGATTCTGCACTTGGGGTGTGTGTGATTTACACTGTAGATAGGTAAAGCACAATCTCGTTCTGCTGTACATGATTGGTTGTACGGTTGAATGACAATAAGGGTGATTTAATTAATTTAATTAATTAGAAACGTGCTTTAAAGTCTGTCATACCCTATGCTGGTGAAGGGTGTCCTCCTGTCTCAGATGGGTGCGATGTACTGCTGGAATCTCAGGTGTTTCATCTTCATGGCATCTTTTCTGACGTGCAGCAGGACAGGATCATGAAAATAGATCTAGCAAAAAAAGGCTTTCCAGCATGGACTCACTGTATATGACATCATAAAGACATGAAGGCAGCCTTGATGTATATGACATCATAAAGACATGTTGCATGATGTCTGTCATTGTATATGACATCATAAAGACACATTTGTCTCTGTGCTGTCATATAGGCATCGTGAGTCATCCTATGATGCCTGAGTTCATGGTCTATATGACATCATAAAGACACATTTGTCTTTGTGTCCTATGATGCCTGAGTTCAAAGACACATGGCCATTACATCATAAAGACACATTTGTCTATGTGTCCTATGATGCCTGAGTTCAAAGACACATGGCCATTAAGATAAGATAAGATAAGATAAGCCTTTATTAGTCCCACAACGGGGAAATTCCAGGATTGCAACAGCACAGGGATAGCAACACTCAGAGCAACAATCAGAAGGCAAGAAAAAAAAAAAAAAAAAAAAAAACAAAAAAAAACAAGCAAGCAAGAGCAGCTAATAAACATATGTACGTATTACTATAAAATATATATATATACACACACACACAGACACACAGTGCAGAGCATTGTAGCTGGATGGAATAATATATGAATATATGAACACACAGTGCAGAGCATTGTAGCTAGATGGAATAAATATGTAAATATATAAACACCCACAGTACGGAGCATTGCAGCTAGGTGGAATAAATATGCAAGTATATAAACACACACAGTGCGGAGCAATGTAGCTAGATGGAATAACATGTAGATATATAAATATATAAACACCCACAGTACGGAGCATTGCAGCTAGACGGAACAAATATGCAAATATATAAACACACACAGTGCAGAGCATTGCCGCTAGATGGAATGAAACAGCATAACCGTCTACCCAGCTATCCTGCATGGTATGATTATGTGCCCATACACACTCTCACCCTCCATAGCGACCGGCATGCTCCTAGTTGTATGCCGGAGAGGACCACTGTGTAAGTCTATTGCATCTTCTGCATTCAAAAAACTATTAGTTTGTTACGTCTTTTTTGCTATCTCTGCGAGCAGCCCTGCTTAGGTTGTACAGTCTGACAGCCGTTGGTAGGAAGGACCTACGAAACCTCTCGGTTGTGCACCTGGGATGATGTAGTCTGCTGCTAAATGAGCTCCTCAGTGCATTCAGTATGCACTGAGGTATTCAGTGTATTCAGTGAGGTATTCAGCATTCAGTATGCACATTACATCATAAAGACACATTTGTCTATGTGTCCTATGATGCCTGAGTTCATAGGACGTCCTATGATGTTCAGGCAGAGATCATAGGCCGCCCTATGATGTCCTATGAAGCGTGACAGACAGAGATTTGCTTTTATAGAGTGAAGTGATGTAGTCATATAATGTAGTCATATTGTTTTTGCTGCCGTTTCTCTGTCTGTTAGCAGGATCACGCAAAAACTCATAGATGGATTTGGATGAGATTTTCACCAGAGGTGGCCCTTGGCCCAAAGATGAACTCATTAGATGTTGGAGGTGATCCGTGAGTGCATACCTCTGCCAAGGCCCTATCTCGCAAGGTACAGGGGGATGCCAATATGGACAGACGAAGGGACGGAGGGTAAGCCAAAGGGAGTCAGGGACGGAGCCTTGGCAGAGGTATGCGCTCTCTGAGTACTCTCTAGTTATGTTTGAAATTTTTTTGATGTGTTTTTTAAAAGTTAGTGAGGAATCTAAAATCACGCCGAGGTACTTAAATTCCTCGACTAATTACAGCTCTTCCCCTTTTAACCACTTGCACTCCGGGCAATTTTCCTAAAAATGCCAAAAAATAACGTGCCGAAAGTAAATCGAAAGCTGTTCTTCAACCCTTTGCAGCATCTTCATGGGGTTGGTCTCATTTAAAAGAAAACACTTCGAATTTTTTGGCAAAAAAAACATAATCTCTCTACGTGCTCCGGCCACTGAGTTACAGTCATCTAAACATACTGAACTTGAAGAAAAAAAATTTGGACACTGTTTTTTTGGATACAAATGCTTGTAAATAACACACAGCTGTCCGATCCGGCTGGAAAATGCAACAGAAATGTAGAACCAAGTGTTATCCAGCTGAGATCCAAATTTGGTAACAATACCACAAAAAATGAATATTTTACACAGCTTTGTTCTCAGGCTGTTCCCAGGCGTTTTGGAACTGTGCCAAATTGTGCCAAATGGCACAGTTTGGAAAAACGTCTGTAACTTTTGAATGATTCAATGTAGAAGCTTCATTTTATGCTCAAAGGAAAGGTTACACTCAGGGCTGTGTCTGTGTGTGTGTGTGGGGGGGGGGGGTCGTCCCCCCCCCCCGCTATCAAGGACAGAGTTCGGCCCTCGCTACATGACAGATTACAGTCGTTGCATGTTTCCACAGCAACGCTGTCACAGCGGCTCCCCCCCCCTCGCTACTGTGTGTGTGTGGGGGGGGGGGTTGTCCCCCCCCCCGCTCGCTACAGAGGATGGACTTTAGCCATCGCCACACAACGGATTAGCCTTATGTGGTGATGTAGGACAGCAGTGCAGTCACCGCGGCTCCCCCCCCTCGCTGCAGAAGAATAGCAGGGGTGGGGGGGCGTTCACAGCCTGTACACTGCGAGCAACCCCTTGTACCGCGGCGCACGAACTTCAGACTTCGTGAACCGCACAGCTGTAATTTACTGATCGGTCAAAAGTCATTTTGGATTACAATTTTCAGGGATAGAGAATAATTTAGCTTATAACACCTTACCTCTTCACAGCGGAGTCTTGGCGAACTTGTCTTCCTCATTGTCAGACGAACGCGACGCTGGTCCGCTCTGGTTCTGGTCTCGCGACTCGATCAAAACATAATTCCATTATTGCGGTTTTGTGCTTCCATGATTGTGGTTTTTGGCGAACGATTTTTCAAAACAAATAACAGTAGTAATTAAAAAAAGACTGGCGAAGGCGTGTGTTTCACTCAGCCTTCGTCGTCAGCCTCCGTCGGTCTATAATGACCATGGAAGAAATCATAACGTCTACTCTGCTGGAACCAATACAAAATAAGCACCGCCTGTGGCCAAACATGCCGATCCACGAATGGCACTCCCTGTCACACAGGTTGCATTTGTGGATGGTCTCCATGCTGCTGGGTCTGTGGAGCTCTTCCTGTGTCCTTTTTTGATCCGCTGCAGCAGCCAGTCTTCACCCAGCCTTAAAAAAAAAACAGCTCACGAACTTCTCTGCTTCAATTGGCTCACCGCATTCAAAGCGTTGGGAGGCGGGTCCTCCTTCCTAGGTTTTCATTCATTGGTTCTTCAAGGTTTCAGAAACCCAATTCAAGGCTCTTATTAGTCGAATGAGAGGTCAATCAGATGAACTAATCTGTTCGCGGCTGTGTTTGCAGATTTTTTTTTCAGTGGCGCTTGGAGGCCACACCACCTACACCACCACCATCAATATCCTTATCATGCGTCATGCGCACGAGGGCGCACGAGTGCGCTCTCGTGCACCCTCGTGCGCCCTAGGACGCAGAGACTTGCCCGCCTGCGGAACAACGGAGTGCAAGTGGTTAAGAAAATGTTTGAGTCTGTAATATTTAATGGTTGTTTGATAAACATCACGCAAACTTTTTTTTCAGTATTTAGTAGGGCTGTCGCGATAATCACAATTATGTAGTACTGCACTATGGACAGGCCTACCGCGGACGAAAACTAGCAACTGCAACAACCGCGGTGCTCACTTTTTTTGTGTGTGTGGCTATATCTTGTTGTTCACTTATGTGTCCCTATTGATTATTAAATAAATTGTTAAATGTTAAGTGTATGTTTATTACCAACAGCATTGACATGTTTCGGGACCCAGGAGACAGACACTGACACGGGCAAATTAGTGAACAATAATCTTTATTAGAGTGAAAGGGTGTGTAGTGCAAGTGTGAGCGTGTGGATAGTATCCTGGTCACTGGAACTGAGCACTCTGGACGGAGACCCGGCAACCCTGGAACATATAAGCACAGACCATTACTTTTGTCCCACGCTAATGACAAGCTATCAGTAGTGAGGCTTACTTGGGAGAAGTGCAGGTTACGTCCTGCTGAGAACCAGCGGCCGTGCAACGTGGAGGTGAAGGCGTCCGGTAACGAGCTGGGGCTTCCACCTGTGACTGAGGCGAGGACAGGTCTTCCAGTGACTCCGGCTGTGACACCACAGACCGGGGCGATGACAAACCAGCTGAAGACAAGACGAGTGATTCCACAGAACGTGGTGATGATGATAATCCAGACGATGACAAGGCGGGTGATTCCACAGAGCGTGGTGACCATGACAATCCAGACGATGACGAGGTGAGTGATTCCACAGAACGTGGTGACGAAGACACAACAGATGACGATGACCCAAACTCGACCGGTAACGGTGGCCAGTACTCCTGTAACTGATACAGTAATAATTCAGGAATTTGTGGAGCCAGACGTACCGGTAGTCGTGGTGGTAGCGAGCCGCTACGTGAGCGAGTTGGCGTAACCCCGTCAGCTGGGGACGCAGGTCCGCCGCCAAGGGAGTCCACCTGTGCACAGGGGTAGAGGTTAGGAGTAGAGTAGCAAACAGCTCTCTTACGGGCTTGACTTAGAACTGAAGTCCTTGACGAGGCGAGAGACGTTCTAGACGAGGCCAGAGAAGACTCTGACGAGGCAGTTCCTGACGAGACAGTTCCTGACGAGACAGTTCCTGACGAGACAGCTTCTGACGAGACAGCTTCAGACGAGACAGCTTCCGACAAGACAGCTTCTGACAAGACAGGTTCTGACGAGACAGTTTCTGACGAGGCAGTTTTTGACAAAACAATTCTTGACGAGACAGACTCTGACGAGACAAGAGAATACCTTGACGAGGCCAGAGAACGGAGTTCTGGTTCTTTCTCTGACGAGGAGGACAGACGACTCCGTGCCGGGTTGTCAGCAACGCTGGCTTTTAACAGCTGCTGATTAACCCCTGTGGATCTGTGCGCAGCTGGAGTTAATGATGCTAATGACGGCCCAGAGGCCACCATGACAAGCATGTTTACACCTGGTACTGTGGAGTACTTGGTGCTGCCGCCGCCGGGTGCTGACAGCGGCAGCACTATGTGGGGCACTTTCTCTCCAGGGGGACTCTAGCAGGCAGTTAATGGGGAAGCATTTGGACTCCTTGCTAAATACAGCTGTGACAGTGAGCACTGAAAGAGCACAAAGCATGTTGTTTCTTTCTGAGCGACGTGTGTATGATCCTGACAATTGAGTTCAGAGAGCGAAAGAACTACTGCATAGTGCATTGCTTGTTTCAACATGATTTTTCGGACAGAAAAATAAAAATCCAAAAATCACAGAGACAAGAGCCACACAGGGTCCTGTACGGAGGCTGTCCTGTTTAAATAAGCTGAATGTCACTGCAGTCTCCAGTCCACACGCCCCGCAGTTACCGCCACTGTTTTATGAAAATGATCTTTTTTTTTTTTTTTTTTTTTTTACAGAATCAGCAGTTCATGCCTGTAGAAAGACCAGAGCTCCGCACAATTGTCACATGCGCACATAAAGTTGAATGCGGAGTTGCAGTGAGTTTCTCACAGCTGCCATCTTTTGCCATATACAGTGGGGTAAAAAAAGTATTTAGTCAGCCACCAATTGTGCAAGTTCTCCCACTTAAAAGATTAGAGAGGTCTCCAATTTTCATCATAGGTATACCTCAACTATGAGAGACAAAATGAGAAAAAAAAAATCCAGAAAATCACACTAAAGGATTTTTAATGAATTAATTGGTAAATTCCTCAGTAAAATAAGTATTTGGTCAATAACAAAAGTTCATCTCAATACTTTGTTATATACCCTTTGTTGGCAATGACAGAGGTCAAACGTTTTCTGTAAGTTTTCACATGGTTTTCACACACTGTTGCTGGTATTTTGGCCCATTCCTCCATGCAGATCTCCTCTAGAGCAGTGATGTTTTGGGGCTGTCGCTGGGCAACACAGACTTTCAACTCCCTCCAAAGATTTTCTATGGGGTTGAGATCTGGAGACTGGCTAGGCCACTCTAGGACCTTGAAATGCTTCTTACGAAGCCACTCCTTCGTTGGCCAGGCGGTGTGTTTGGGATCATTGTCATGCTGAAAGACCCAGCCACGTTTCATCTTCAATGCCCTTGCTGGTGGAAGGAGGTTTTCACTCAAAATCTCACGATACATGGCCCCATTCATTCTTTCCTTTACACAGATCAGTCGTCCTGGTCCCTTTGCAGAAAAACAGCCCCAAAGTATGATGTTTCCACCCCCATGCTTCACAGTAGGTATGGTGTTCTTTCTCCTCCAAACACGACAAGTTGAGTTTTTTTTTTTTTTTATTTAAGTTTTTGTAAAGGGTATACAGGTCATTACAGCATTGCATTGTTTACATTTTCATCACATGTTCCCTTATTTTTTGCTATTTGACAACATTGGTAGGATAGTTATTACAACAACCCCCCCTTTTTTTTTAAGTGAAAGAAAAAGTGAAGTTAAGGAGAATTAAATAAAAAACAAACAAACAAACGAATAAACAAACAGACAGAACAGCAAAAAACAAACAAACAGAAAATTAAGTAATTAAAAGTAAAAGAGCATCTGAGTAGCGTTGGAACAAAGAGCGGGACCATTATTGAAATGGTATTTGTCAAAGATTAGTTCTAATGGAAGACACATATGCGATCCAGGGTTGCCAAAAGTTCATGAACCCATCCATGTCCTGTCTCAGTGCGAATGTCAACTTTTCCATCGAGTAAATGTCTTGAATCACGTTAATCCAATCTTCAGGTGTAGGACAGTCCTTCAGCATCCATTTTTTAGTTAGGGCTTTTTTACTTGCCAATATTAAAACATTGAATAAGTATTTATCTCCTCGTCTTTCCAGTGAGTCCGGTAATAAACCCAAATACAAAGTTACAAAAGAAAAGGGAACTGTTATTTTGAATATTTTCCCCAATATTGTCTGTACGTTGGACCAATATTGGTGGATAACTGGGCATGACCAAAACACATGAAAATGATTTGCAGTCTTTTCACCACACAAGCGCCAACAGTTCAATCCCTTATGGGTAAATTTGTTTTGTGCAGGTGTTCTGAAAAATCTTACCAAGTTTTTCCATCCAAATTCTCTCCACTGCAGGGATGAGGTACTTTTCCATTGCTGTTTATTTAGCTTTTCCCATATTTCCAATTGTAAAGTGAAATTCCCCTCTTTTTCCCATCTCTCTTTTATATACGATGTGTTGTCTCCTTTTAAGTCTTGAAGACCTTGGTATATTTTAGAAATGTATCTGATCCCTGGGATCCCTTTATATGCCATTAAGAAGACCTTCAGAACACCTGACTGGGCCCTTTCCAAATCCTCCTTTTTAAGTATATTGTTTATGTGGTGTCTAAGCTGAAAGAACCTGTATAGATCTTGATTTATTAGACCTTGTTTTTTCAAATCTTCAAAACTTCTTAAAGTTTGCCCCTTAAAAAAATCGTAATATTTTATCAGCCCTTTCTCTTTCCACTCTTTAAATCTAGTGTCTGTTTTATTGGGGGTAAAGTCTTGATCATAGGCAATCCATTGCAGAAGTCGATAGGGCTCTTTAGCTTGATTCTCTCTGACTATCTTAAACCAAATTTTTAGCGGGGTCTCTATCCACGGGTTAGTGTTATTCAGGAGTTTAGTTAAGGCATTGTTCCCTATTATCGCCTGTAGGGGGATGTCACTTGTTATTTGGCATTCCATCTCCTTCCATTGTGCAGTGTAGACTGGGTTACATATCTCTACTAAAGTTTTAATTTGTGCAGCTATAAAATAGTCCCTGATATTTGACAGTGCGAGCCCACCTTTGTCTTTGTTTAGCTGTAAGGTTCTATATCTGATTCTAGGTCTCTTGCCCTGCCATATGAATCTTGAGATCCTTCTGTCCAGTTCCTGCCATGTTTTTTTGGGAGGTTCTACCGGTATTGTTTGGAAAAGGTATAGAAGACGTGGAAGTATATTCATTTTGACTGCTTCAATTCTTTGTGCGGTACCTAAGAATGGTATCGTATTCCATCTTGCTAGGTCAGATTTTATTTTTGTCACCAGTGGATCATAGTTTAGTGTTATAATTTTGTCGAGTTGTTTCGGGATATTGACCCCCAGATATTTCATAGAATCCAACTCCCAGTTAGTTTTGAGTTCATTTAGTGAAAAATGATTTGGGTCATAGTTGAATGTTAAAACTTGGGTTTTATGCATGTTTAATTTGTACCCTGATAAATCTCCATAGTCTGAAAAAACTGAGATTAGTTCTGGTAGAGAAGTGGCTGGCTGCCCTAGGTATATTAAAATGTCATCAGCAAAGAGTGCTATTTTATGTTCTTTCTGACCAAGTGTAATACCTTGAATTTCTTGATTTTGTCTTATCCATTGGCTCAGAGGTTCTATGAAGATTGCAAAGAGCAGTGGAGACAGGGAGCAGCCTTGACGACATCCTCTTTCCAGCTCAAAAGATGATGATAAATTACCGTTAATCCTTATTTTAGCTGTTGGTTTTTTATATAATGCCTGTATAGTTCTAATGAAGTTGTTATGAAAATTGAAACTGGATAAGATTTTATAGAGGAAAGACCAGTCAACCGAATCGAATGCTTTTTCAGCATCTAATCCCAATATGACTGCATTTAAGTTATATTTTTTTATATGATGAATTATGTGTAAAGTGCGTCGAATGTTGTCTTGTGTCTGTCTTTGTCTTATAAAACCTGTTTGGTCTAAGTGAATTAAGTCTGTCAGTATGTTTTCTAACCTTTTGGCAAGGATAGTGGTAAAAAGCTTATAGTCCTGATTTAATACACTGATTGGTCTGTAGTTGGAGCATTCTAGTTTATCCTTTTCAGGTTTAGGTATGACTGCAATGACCCCTTCTCTCCAGGAGGGGGGGATTTCCCCTGTGTGGAGGACATAGTTAAATGTTTTCAGGAGGAGAGGAGATAGTTGCTGTTTAAAGGTTTTGTACCATTCTGCTGTATAGCCATCTGCTCCTGGGGATTTGTTAGCTTTAAGTTTCATAATTGCTTTTTCCAATTCTTTAGGTTGTATTTCTGACAGTAGGGTTTTATTTTGTGATTCCGTAAGTTGGGGAAGGTTTAATGTGTTTAGGAATGTCTCGGATGCGTTTTTATGTTTTTTGTGGGAGTATAAGTTCTTGTAGTAATTCTCGAAGCTTTTAAGAATATCCTGAATTCTGAATTTTATTTCCTTTGATACTGGGTCTCTGATTTTGTAGATTGCTCTTTCCGTTTGTTGTTTCCTCAATTTATAGGCTAGTAATTTTGCCGATTTACTGCCTGCTTCATAGTGTTTTTGTTTCAGAAATGTAAGTTTCTTCTGGATTTCTATTGTGTAGATCTCATTTATTTGATTTTTAATTTCTTTGATCTTGAGCGAGCCATTAGAATGAGTGTTATCTTTGTGTTCTTTTTCTAGGTTCTTGAGCTCTGACTCTAGTGTGGTTAGTTTTTCTTGTCTCAGTTTCTTTTGGGTTGCCAGTTTTGCAATAATTTTTCCCCTTATTACAGCTTTGCACGCATCCCACAGTATTAAAGGGGATACTTCTCCATTATCGTTTTCTTCCAAATATCTGAGAATATCTGATTCCAATTCATCTTTCAGTGGCCCTTTGAGGACACTTGAATTCAACCTCTAGGAAAATGTATTATTTGTGTATTTTTGGATGTTTAAATCCATATAGATCGGACTGTGGTCGGAGAGATCCATCAGTCCTATTTTACATGTTTTTACTCTTCCAATGTCTCTACTAAACATAAAAAAGTAATCAATCCTTGAGTAAGATGAATGTGGCGTTGAATAAAAAGTATAATCTTTTACATTGGGGTTGAATTCCCTCCATACGTCACAGATTCCCATTTCTTTTAGTAGCATCCGAGTATTCCTATTTTGGGTGTTATTTTGATGTGAAGAATTACCTGTTGCATCCCAGTATGGATTCAGTCTTAGATTGAAGTCTCCACCACATATCACTAAACCTTGGGACAAGTTGAGTTTTTACCAAAAAGTTCTATTTTGGTTTCATCTGACCATATGACATTCTCCCAATCCTCTTCTGGATCATCCAAATGCTCTCTAGCAAACTTCAGACGGGCCTGGACATGTACTGGCTTAAGCAGGGGGACACGTCTGGCACTGCAGGATTTGAGTCCCTGGCGGCGTAGTGTGTTACTGATGTAGCCTTTGTTACTTTGGTCCCAGCTCTCTGCAGGTCATTCACTAGGTCCCCCAATGTGGTTCTGGGATTTTTGCTCACCGTTCTTGTGATAATTTTGACCCCACGGGGTGAGATCTTGCATGGAGCCCCAGATCGAGGGAGATTATCAGTGGTCTTGTATGTCTTCTATTTTCTAATAATTGCTCCCACAGTTGATTTCTTCACACCAAGCTGCTTACCTATTGCAGATTCCGTCTTCCCAGCCTGGTGCAGGTCTACAATTTTGTTTCTGGTGTCCTTTGACAGCTCTTTGGTCTTGGCCATAGCGGAGTTTGGAGTCTGACTGTTTGAGGTTGTGGACAGGTGTCTTTTATACTGATAACGAGTTCAAACAGGTGCCATTAATACAGGTAACGAGTGGAGGACAGAGGAGCCTCTTAAAGAAGTTGTTACAGGTCTGTGAGAGCCAGAAATCTTGCTTGTTTGTAGGTGACCAAATATTTATTTTACTGAGGAATTTACCAATTAATTCATTAAAAATCCTTCAATGTGATTTTCTGGATTTTTTTTTCTCATTTTGTCTCTCATAGTTGAGGTATACCTATGATGAAAATTGGAGACCTCTCTCATCTTTTAAGTGGGAGAACTTGCACAATTGGTGGCTGACTAAATACTTTTTTGCCCCACTGTAAGTTGTTATGATTCCCCATGTGGAAGGAAGAAATGAAAAAACCCAATTGCTGGAGTAGAACGTGCACTTTATTAAACATAAACCACAAAATAACAAGTCCAGTAATGACCACACTAATTCCAGAGGGTTGGAATAATGAGTTTAAGGCTACCAGACATACAGGGACGCCACCTGGATGTTCCTCAGCCTGGGAGAGGGGATGCCTAGTGCCGCCGTAGCAGAAGGCACGAAGAGAAAGGCAAACATGTACTTATGGCTGGAACGATCCGGGGCTGTCCATGTAGTCCGGTGGATGAGGGTGAGGCAGGGTCAGCTGCTAACACCAATGGAATTAGCCGTCTTGAAATGTCAGGCTGAATGAACACGAAGGTGGTAGAAACAAATATACATGGAGGAATACGCTGCCACGTATGAAGCTGAATGCTCCGACGGTCTCTTCCTACAAACGCAGCGTTTATGTAATAATGAAACTAACGAGGGAAGAGACCACTGGTATGAGAAAGGGTAGGCTGAACATAATAAATCCCAGGTGTGCATGAGTGAGTGTCAGAGCGTGTAAACGGGAATGAATGGAGTGTGTGTATGTGTGTGAGAACACCCGTAATGAGAAACAGCTGATGGCACTGACAAGAGGAGGAGGCATGCCCAAGCTGTCAGGGAGCGAAGGACCCAAATAGCTCCCTGATGCGCCTGATGGAAAATAGGGCAAAACAACCAAAGGTCAGAACTGGGTTTGGAAACGCCAAACTCAAGTTCATGACATAAGTTATGAACCCTGTTTAAATTACGAGATCACAGGGTCCTAAAAACATTTGCAATAATACCGCATATTGCGGTGTTGAGCTATCCACCGTCACCACAGGGGAAATTCCTGTACCGCGACAGCCCTAGTATTTAGTAGGAGACCTGAATTATTAAGCCAGTCATGGATTTGAGTCATCACTGTTGTAAGAATACATGCGGCTTCTTGTGTGTTTTTTGCAGGTGTGAATATTACAGTGTCATCTTCATACATTTGTATATGAATGTTTCTGCATGCATTTGGTAAATCATTTATGTATAAGGATAATAATATTGGTCCAAGTATGGAGCCATGTGGGACTCGCATTTCACAGTTCAAATATGGCGATTTGACACTGTTGACCATTACACATTGCTGTCTGTCGGTTAAATAGGATTTCATGCATTTGACAGTGGGGCTGTGTGATATGTCGATACATATTGGATGATGATATAAAAACATCTATCGTTTCATAGAATGCTCTATCATTTATATCATATTTAAAATGCACATCCCCCATTTATTCAGTAAAGCTCCTACCTCACCACTACTTGTCAGTGCCCTGTTTCCTCCCTGCAGTGCGCGAATGCACGCCGCGGAACAGGTGTGGTGGGTGACTAGGCTTCAGTATGGTGGTTGCTAATGCTAACTCCAAACTACCTGTTCAGATAGCTGCTACTCCTGTTTGCCAGGGATGTGGGACCGTTTTTCATCGTGCTACATCAGAGGATAGTTTGCTAACCTTATTTTAATAGGAGCAGGGTTTCCTCTGGTAACATTTCTGCATGGTGGCCCACCACACTTGAAATTATGCCGCCACTCTAAGAGAAAACATAAAATTAAGAAAAAAATATGAAGGAATGACGGTCCGCAAGCGCACACAAACAACGCGTGAGACTGTTATCCGTGCGGAGTTCAGAAGCGCCCCGCCAGCGTGACCGTTCCAGTTGGCAGGCAGAGTGTCTCGCTAGCGTCACTATCCGAGAGAAACATGAGCTTATTAAAGTACTTTAAATGCAGAAAAAATTCAGAAGAGGTATGTAAGCGGTGGAGGCATTTATGGTGGTTTTAACCCTCTGGTAACAGAAGCAATAATGGAAGAGTTGCTTAGCTAATAGGTGTGGTTAGGAGCTCGAGTAAGCTCATTTTGCCTTCTTTTTAATTATTAGTTTTCTGTTTTTCTTATTTCAGATAAGAATAAAAAGGAGATGTTTTTACCTGTACCTTAATTGATATTAATTAACTATCCATCCATCCATCTTCTACCGCTTTTCCAGAGGTCCGGGTCACGGAGGCAGCAGTTCAAGCAGAAAAGCCCAGACTTCCCTTTCCCCAGCCACCCGCTCCAGAGAGGATACAAAGCCGTTCCCAGACCAGCTGGGAGACATAGTCTCTCCAGCGAGTCCTGGGTCTGCCCTGGGTCTCCTCCCAGTGGGACGTGCCCGATACACCTCAAGTGGGAGGCGTCCAGGAGGCATCCTGATCAGATGCCCATTCCACCTCTACTGGCTCCTTTCGATGTGGATGAGCAGCGGTTCTACTGAGAGCCTCTCCCAGATGACTGAGCTCCTCACCCTATCTTTGAGGGTGAGTCCAACAATCCTACGAAGAAAGCTCATTTCAGCCACTTGTGTCCACAATCTCATTCTTTTGGTCATTACCCAAAGCTCATGATCATAGGTGAGGGTAGGAACGTAGGTTGACTGGTAGATCGACAGCTTTGCCTCAGAGCTTTGCTCCCTCTTAACCACAACAGACCGGTACAACATCCGCATCACTGCAGATGCTGCTCTGATCTGTCTGTCAATCTCTCGCTACATTCTCCCCTCACTCATGAATAAGATCCCAAGATACTTAAGCTCGTCCACTTGGGACAGGAGCCTGTCCCCAACCTGGAGAAGACAATCCACCTTTTTCCGGTTGTGGACCATGGACTCGGACTTGGAGGTACTGATTCTCATCCCAGCTGCTTCACACTCAGCGGCAAACCGTTCCAGTAAGACCTGTAGGTCATTGCTGGACGAAGCCAGCAGGACAACATCATCTGCAAACAACAGAGATGAGATCCTGTGATCACCAAGCATGACACCCTCCATTCCCTGGCTGTGCCTAGAAATCCTGTCCATAAAAATTATGAACAGGATCGGTGACAAAGGGCAGCCCTGGCGGAGTCCAACTGTCACTGGGAATGAGTCCGACTGAGTGTTGGCAATACAAACCAAACTCTCACAACGGTCGTACAGAAACCGAATAGCTCATAACAACAAGCCTGATACCCTATACTCCCGAAGCACCCCCCACAAAAAACCATGAAGGACGTGGTCAAATGCCTTCTTCAAGTCCACAAAACACATGTAAACACACTATTAATTAACTAATTTATGTTCATTATTATGTACCTGGCAAGTTAAGATGACCGAAATTCACAAAGTCAATGACTTTAATCCGTCAGCAGCCTTCAGACAAACTAAATGTGCCAACATTTGGATTTCAAAATAAGGGAGGTTTTATCTGCTGTCTGGGTGGTGAGGAGATTTCTTAAAAACTATAAATACAGTGGATATATCCTATCTATAAATCCTAACTATAAATACAGTGGATATATCTACACACCCCTGTTCAAATGCCAGGTTTTTGTGATGTTCAATTCAATTCAATTCAACTTTATTTATATAGCGCTATTTCACAACAACAGTCGTCTCATAGCACTATCAACTGTAGGGGGAAACCCCCACAGTTGCAGAAAGACCCCAGCAATCAGGCGATCCCCTGTGAGCAAGCACTTGGCGACGGTGGAGAGGAAAAACTCCCTTTTAACAGGAAGAAACCTCCAGCAGAACCAGGCTCAGGGAGGGGCAGTCATCTGCTGCGACTGGCTGGGGGGTGAGGGGATAGAGAAGAAGAAAAGAACAGACATGTAGAGAGCAAACAGCGCGATGGGGACTCAATCTATGGGAGAGAACAAACAAATGTTAATGACCAGCAAAAAAAATATTTCATAGAGAGTGAGGAAAGGAGTGAGGCCCAGTGCATTACTGGAGGTCCCCCGGCTGACTAAACCTATTAGCAGCATAACTAAGGGAGGGTTCAGAAACACATGATCCCTCCCTATTTGTAGGCTATATCAAAAAGGTAGGTTTTAGCCCTAGTCTTAAAAACAGAGATCGAGTCTGACTCCCGAATCCAGATTGGCAGCTGATTCCACAGGAGAGGAGCTTGATAACTGAAGGCTCTGTCTCCCATTGTACTTTTGGAGATTCTAGGTATTACAAGTAATCCTGCATTTTGGGAGCGTAGTGCTCTGTTAGGATAATACGGTAGTATCAGATCTTTTAAATAAAAAGGAGCCTGATTGTTTAGAGCTTTGTAAGTAAGAAGAAGGATTTTAAACTTAATTCTAAACTCTATGGGAAGCCAATGAAGGGAGGCCAGAACCGGAGAGATATGATCTCTCTTTCTAGTACCTGTTAAAACTCTTGCTGCAGCATTTTGGATCAGTTGAAGACTTTTTAAAGATGTTTTAGGACAGCCTGATAATAAAGAATTACAATAATCTAATCTCGAGCTAACAAAAGCGTGGATCAGCTTCTCAGCATCACTCTGAGACAAGATGCTCCTAATCTTGGCAATATTACGCAAATGATAGAAGGCAGTCTTAGAAACAAATTTAATATGTGAATTGAAGGACAAATCCTGATCAAAAATAACTCCAAGGTTCCTCACAGAGCTATTAAGAGAAAGAGTAACTGCATCCAAACTGAAAGTTTGATTTGGAAAGGAATTTCTAAGGTTTTTTGGACCAACAAGAATGACTTCAGTCTTATCTGAATTTAATAGCAGGAAATTACAAGTCATCCAAGCTTTGATGTAAAAAACGAGACCAAGATAAATCATTTCAAAACTTTTTCCCACCATTAATATGGCCTATAACCTGTACAACCCAACTGAAAAACAAACTGAAACCTTTTAAGGGAAAAATAAAAAACAATAACTTGGTTGCATAAATATGTACACCCTGTTACAACTGGGGATGTGGCTGTGTTCAGAATTAACCAATCACATTCAAACTCATGTTAAATGAGAGTCAGCATCCACCTGCCACCATTTAAAGTGCCTCTGATTAACCCCAAATAAAGTTCAGCTGTTCTAGTAGGCTTTTCCTGACATTTTTGTAGTCACATCTTACAGCACAAGCCATGGTCCATAGAGAGCTTCCAAAGCATCAGAGGGATCTCACTGTTCAAAGGTATCGGTCAGAAGGGTACAAAAGAATTTCCAAGGCATTAAATATACCATAGAACACAGTGAAGACAGTCATCATCAAGTGGAGAAAATATGGAACAACAGTGTGTCATAAAATGCCCTTTCCAAGGGCCAAGAAGGACACCAAGCAGACGCTGTAGGTTTTTGCACATTTATTAAAGGAACGACAAACTCACAGTTAACACTACACATATGAATAAGACACAAACGAAGGTGCTGGAGGGCTCAACGTCAACAGGGGGGCAGAAACCTGGGGACGCCGGGCAAAAAGGACAGAATCAGCTGGGGCACACCCGAAGAGATGCGGCTGGAAATAAAGGGGAAAAAATAACCTGGACATAGCTCTCCCGTTCTTCTCGACAGCAACACCAATTACACTCTGGAAGAATTGTCGTGCCCTTAAATAGGTGAAGAGAAGAATGATGAAACATGACAGGTGTGGGTACCAGAACGAGGAAATAATCACAACAACAAGTGACACCTGTGCAGCCTGCAAAATCGAGTTTGACATCTGGAAGCTGCACAGCACTGTCAAAATAAAAGCACCGACTAGACACAAAATAATAATACAAGAAAACGATGACACAACACCAAAAGATGTAAATAATATCATAATTGACACACAATAAATAGTCAGGACTGACAGCAGAACTAAGAAGATGAACTAAGATGATTATCGACTTCTGGCGGTCACGGTCCGAACACGTCCCTCTCTGCATCAGCAGCCGTTCGGTAGAGAGAGTGGAGAACATCAAGTTCCTCGGAGTGCAAATCTCACAGGACCTGACCTGGAGCAAGAATTCCTTGGGGATCAGGAAGCGGGCCCAGCAGAGACTGCACTTCTTGAGGAAACTCAAACAGGCCTCTCTCCCCATTTGCATCCTCAGGACCTTCTACAGAGGTGTGGTGGAGAGTGTTCTGACATACTGCATTGCAACATGGTACTCCAGTTGCAGTTTGTCAGACAAAAAAGCTCTGCAGAGGATAGTTAAGGGAGCTGAGAAGGTAATTGGAGTTTCCCTCCCCTCTGTTCAAGAACTTTTTCAGAGCCGTTGTAGGAGCAGGGTACTGAACATTGTTAAGGACCACTCTCATCCTCTGCACAAACACTTTGAATTGCTGCCATCTGGCAAACGATTCTGGCACGTCAGAGGCAGAACCACCAGACTGATCAACAGCTTCCTTCCACAAGCTGTTAGGATGCTGAACAGTTGAGCCGGAATCCTTGACACATATTACTGCACTTTATGGACATTATGTATATTATATGTATATTATAGTTTTAGTCAGTTTTAAGTATTTATTTCTCTTAGGTACTTAGATTCACTTAGCCATTTTAATTGTTTTATATATACATAGGCAGTTATCATTTTAACTGCAACTGTAATAAGTTAACATTACAGTAATATCCAAATGTGTCTCAGGGATGTGTGAATGGCTGTCGGGGTGGGGGGGGTGAGTGTGTTTTTAAATTATGTTCTTTTTACAATACGGATGCCTAGAGAAACACAATTTCATCTTGCTTGCACTACAGTTGTATGCATAGCATCATGACAATAAAGGTTGATTGATTGATTGAATACAAACACTCAATAAACAACCAAACAGAAAAAGGACAAAACTAAAACTGGAGACTGGGCACTGGTGGGGGCCGTGCCCAGGTACATGACAGTGTCCCCACCTTAAGGGGTGGGTCCCAGACACCCCAGGGCAACATCAAAAGGAAAAGAACCCCCCACCACCACAAAGAAGACTCCGCCCAACAAAAAAAGCAACACACCCCGACGAGGAGGAGGGGGAACTTAGGCACGGAAGGACCAAGCCCAACCAGAAAAAGAAAAAACCCACTCATAACCAACACACTGACACAGATACAGTGGCCAGAACTCTGGGAAACTAGGTGGCTGAATAAGGCAGCTCAGGAGGTCTACCAGAGTCCCAAGACCACCAAAGCGAGCCGCAGCACACAATGCCCCCCTCCCCCCCGGAGGCGGCAGCCAGACCCAGCGTCTCCTCTGGACCACGGGAGCCAGGAGACATAACCCTAGAGAGATGAGTGGCCGATAAGCTTGTTGACTGTCCATAGGAACAGCCAACCAGCGTAGTTGCTCGACATGAGGGCCAGATGAAGAAAGCAGTTGGCCAGCAAGAGAACCAGGCAGCGAAGGAGACCAGCTAGCAGGGACCCCCAGCGGCACCCGACGCCTCCCGATGAACTCTGACGAAAGTGAGGGACCCATGGTGAAATCAGGCGCCAATGGAAGCGGAGGACCCTCAACGACCTTGGGCTGAAGCATAGCACCCATAGTGGCCACAGGCTGAGGTGTCGCACCCACGGTGCCTCGGGCTGAGGCGTCGCACCCACGGTGGCCCCAGATGGGGGGCGTTGCTCCCACAGTGGCTCTGGACGGGAGCACAGCTCCCACGGTGGCCCCAGACTAAGGCGCAGCACCCACAGTGGCCCTAGACTGGGCACGGACACCACCCATGCCCAGGATCATGACAGAGTGACATTACCAAGAACTGGACATCCCTCCAAAATTGATGAAAAGACGAGAAGAAAACTGGTCAGGGAGGCTGCCAAAAGGCTGCCAGCAACATTGACGGAGCTGCAGGAATTTCTGGCAAGTATTTACCTTTTGTTCTTATTAAAGACAAAAATAGAAAGGAGATGTCTTTACCTTCTTAACATGTTTCGACTGTTCACTGCAGCCTTCGTCAGAAGAGTCAGCTGATTGCTGCCAGGTGACATTTATCAGCTGACTTTCATAGGCGGGGCCAGTTCAGCAGACCTGTCAGATCCACCGAGCTGGCCCCGCCTTCCGCCATCAGATGGTCTCTGGAGAATGTGATCTCAGGTGTGGGAAAGCATAAAGGCCCCCCTCATCTCGGTTCATGGTGTCTTTTCCCCGCTTCCTGATTTCTATGGCCTTCTTGATCCAGCATTTGTGTCTGTTGGTCTCTGATCCAATAATTTTTGTGTTGTCCCAGTCCATGATGTGATTATTTCTTTTGCAGTGATCTGATATTGCTGATTTTAATGTTTCTTGTTCTGCCTTTTCTTTTTGTGATCTTGTGAGTCATCCTTGTGTTTCCTTCTCACATTCCTTCTGGTGTTCTTTTTTTCTTGTGGTGAATGATCTTCCAGTTTCGCCAATGTAGGTTTTGTAGCAAGATCTACATGATATTTCATATATTACATTGCATTTTTTGTCTTGTTCTATTCTGTCCTTGGGGTGTACTAATAACTGTCTTAATTTTTTGTGTGGTTTTACTGCTGTGTTTATTTTGTATTTTTTCATGATCCTTTGAATTGGTTCGGTGATCCCTCGGATGTATGGTACAGTTATGGTGTCCTTGTTTTTGATTTCGGCTTTTGTTCTGTGTCTTATTTCCTGTTTGTTTTCTTTATTTTTGACTTGCTGTTTCCCTTTGTTTATGGCCCATACTGGATATTGGCATTGTATAAGTGCATGTTGTATGTGGTTTTCCTCCTCCTGTCTGTCTTCTTGGTCTGTGATGATGGTGGACTGTTCATATAATGTCCCGACAACTGATAGTTTGTGTGCTGTGGGGTGTTCTGATGTCCATAGTAGGTATTGATCTGTGTGGGTTGGTTTCCTGTAGACTGTGATTTTTATGCTGCTGTTGGCGGAAGGTGGGACCAGCTCGGTGGATCTGACAGGTCAGCTGAACTGGCCCCGCTTACGAAAGTCAGCTGATAAATGTCACCTGGCAGCAATCAGCTGACTCTTCTGACGAAGGCTGCAGTGAACAGTTGAAACATGTTAAGAAGGTAAAGACATCTCCTTTCTATTTTTGTCTTTAATAAGAACAAAAGGTAACGGCGGAAGGCGGGGCCAGCTCGGTGGATCTGACAGTTCTGCTGAACTGGCCCCGCCTACGAAAGTCAGCTGATAAATGTCACCTGGCACCAATCAGCTGACTCTTCTGACGAAGGCTGCAGTGAACAGTCGAAACATGTTGAGAAGGTAAAGACATCTCCTTTCTATTTTTGTCTTTAATAAGAACAAAAGGTAAATAATTAAAAGAAGACATAATGAACCTACTTGAGCTATTTCTGGCAAGCACTTTCTTGTGTGACAACAATGTGACAACAATCGCCCATCTTCTTCATATGTCTGGGCTGTGGGGTAGGGTGGCAAGACGGAAGCCTTATCTTACGAAGAAAAACATCCAAGCCTGGCTACTTTTTGCTAAAAACACATTTGAAATCTCCCAAAGGCATGTGGGAAAATGTGCTATGGTCCGATGAAACCAAGGTTGAACTTTTTGGCCATAATTCCAAAAGGTATATTTGGCACAAACACAACACTGCTCATCACCAAAAGAACACCATACCTACAGTGAAGCATGGTGGTGGCACCATCATGCTTTGGGGCTGTTTTTCTTCAGCTGGAACTGGGGCCTTAGTCAAGGTGGAGGGAATTATGAACAGTTTCAAGTACCAGTCAGTGTTGGCACAAAACCTTCAGGCTTCTGCTAGAAAGCTGGAGATGAAGAGGAACTTCATCTTTCAGCACGACAATGACCCAAAGCACACATGCAAATCAACAAAAGAATGACTTCACCAGAAGAAGATTAAGATTTTGGAATTGCCCAGCCACAGTCCAGACCTGAATCCAATCGAACATCTGTGGGGTCATCAGAAGAGGGCTGTGCACAGGAAATGCTCTCGCAATCTGACACATTTGGAGCGTTTTTGCAAAGAAGAGAGGGCAAATATTGCCACGTCAAGATGTGCCACGCTGATAGACTTCTACCCAAAAAGACTGAGTGCTGTAATAAAAGCCAAAGGTGCTGCAACAAAGTATTACGAGTGTGCATATTTATGCAGCCAGGTTATTGTAAGTTTTATATTTTTTATTTTTCCCCTTAAAAGATTACAGTTTGTTTTTCAATTGGGTTGTACAGGTTTTAGGTCACATTAATGGTGGGACAAGTTTTGAAATGATTTATTTTGGTCTCATTTTTTTTACATTACAAAAACCTGGCATTTGAACAGGGGTGTGTAGACTTTTTATATCCACTGTATATAGAAATATTATAACAGAAATAACTGCATCTTTGGTCGTTAAAGTTAATTCATTTCATTAAATACAATTTTATTAATATTTTTTCTTTGAAATCAGACTTAAATTATTGTTCTGTTCTGGCTCTGCAAAATTATGGTCAAAAATGTGAATTGTAAATGTAAAAGAATAGCAAAGTCTGTTTCAAATTTATTTAAAAAAAAACAGTAATTTTATTTTAGAAAATAAACAAAAATTAGCAATAAAATAATCTACAAATTTATAATAAAGTCTCAAATGTACAAGAAAAGTCAATTTTACAAGAGGAAATTACAAATTTGAGGAAAATGGTTTAAAATTTAGATAAATTTACAGAGAAAAGTAGAAAACTATAAGAAAATTGTTATAAATTTTGGAGAAAAGCCTCAAACCTTCAAGACTGAAGTCATTATTCAAGTTTTCAAGTGGGTGCTCTTTGTACCCTTAACTCAGCTAGAAATTTTTGGTTGTCTACTATTAATTACTTATCTCAAAGCACTGCTTTTACATGAGTAGAATTTCTGGCTACTATACCCACCTCTGATCATATAATTTAAGTATGCATGAGTAAATTACAAGTCCCTCCAGGATTTTGCGATGTTGCGATCGCATCAATTCACACGAAATCAGCCAATCAGCGCAACTATTTTATGACCTTGCAACTTTGTCCAATCACCACAACTTTCCCGCAATTTTTGCCAATCCTCGTCAATTTCCACCAATTTCACCAATCAAATTTGTCTAACTGGCACTGAAACGCTCAGTCTAGCCAATCAAATGCATTGTTGCACCACGTTCACGTCCGTGTTTACAGTGAGTAGTGAATTTATAGTTTACAGTGAGTAACAGAACACATCTGCAAACAGAGTGTGTGACTAAAAAAGCCCACTCACCCGTGAGGTTTTCAACATCGTCCCTTCCTCCATCTCCCCCAGCCTGCCCGTGGACGCCTCACCACGTCTCCGTCCTGACCGCGTGTGCGAAGCGCTGGGTTTATGTTGAAAAACATGCGCCTGCCCCAAAAGCACCCCATCGTGGGAGCGCGCGTGAGGAGAGTACACTACATTACAGCGAGTGTTTGAACATCTTTAGAGGTAAAATCATTACTACACCTGGTCAATGAGCTTTAAAACTGAATCTTCATTGTGGACGGACAAACGCACCCACCCACCCCCCCCCCCCGCTGTCCCGTTGTAAATGAAAGGTGTGTGTGTGTGTGTGTGTGTGTGTGTGTGTGTGTGTGAAGCCTGACATGCAGCAGACAGGTAGGAATGGAAAGACAGGATATTCTCTGTATTTTATTTTATTTTTTTTTTTTTTTCAAAAAAACAGACTCCAATAGCTAATACAGAGCAACAGAATAATTTATTTTTTCCTCTCCACTCGGTACCGAGTAGTTGGGGACCATAGGGAGTTCTCAATTGAAGGTGCTGCCAATAATTTCCAAATCTCTACTCTTTAACATGCATTCAATGCAATTTAGCTGTTGTAATGGATATTGTGTTAATGTTTGTATTTACTGCTGCACAAGAGTTTTTCTGTATAGCAGAAGTTTCTGCACTATAATAGGAAATTTTTGACAATCCTGTGCTTTTCTTGTAGTGTTATATAGAATATCACTGCAGTAAACTGGAAAAAAGCATCTGCTTTAAAATTTGGAATTCTTCCCACAACTTTTAGTGCAGAAAACACTCCCTATGAGTGTGTATGTTGCCAAACTGTGACATAACCCCTAGTGATCGAGTGGTAAATATTTTCTGTCAATAAAATAGTTCAGATTTCCAAGGCTATAACTTGAAAGTGGTAAGAGATTAGATTAGATTAGATTAAATTAGATTCAACTTTATTGTCATTACACATGTATGAATACAAGGTAACGAAACACAGTTTAGCATCCAATCAGAAGTGCAAAGGACAGCAGTGCAGTATATACAGTAATTGACAGTATGTGCAATTTAAGCAAATATATGCAGCAGTGCAGAAAGTTAAGAGTACTGTTAAGTGCAAATAATGTACAATAAGTTAGGTGGGCAGTTATGTACAGGTGAGGATGGTAAGAGATGATAGTAAGAGAGTCAGCGGGGAACTAAGTTCAATAACATGACAGCTGTTGGAAAGAAACTGTTCCTAAACCTGCTGGTTCTAGTCTGAAGGCTTCTGAAACGCCCTCTGGAGGGGAGAAGCTGGAACAGTCCATGAGCAGGATGGTTGGAGTCCCTAAGAATGCTCGTGCCCGACGCAGACATCTTTTCCTGTAGACGTCTTCTATAACTGGAAGTGGAGTCCCTGTGATGCGTTGGGTGGTTTTCACCACCCGCTGCAGCGCCTTACGGTCAGCGACAGAGCAGCTCCCATACCAGACTGTGACACAGTTGGTCAGGGTGCTCTCTATCACGCAGCGGTAGAAGTTGCCCATGATGTCAGTTGACAGATGGTTCTTCTTCAGTGTCCTCAAGAAGAAGAGGCGCTGATGGGCCTTCTTGATCAGGCTGGTGGTGTTAACTGACCAGGACAGGTCCTCCGAGATGTGGGTCCCCAGGAATTTGAAGCTGGGGACACGTTCAACAGCTATGCCATTGATATGGATGGGATCATGTGTCTCTCCCCTCTCCTTCCTGTAGTCCACTATGAGCTCCTTGGTTTTGCTGGTGTTAAGGAGCAGGTTATTGTCAGCGCACCAAGTAGCCAAGTGCTCAACCTCTGCCCTGTAATCTGACTCATCGTTGTCCCTGATGAGTCCAATCACCGTGGTGTCATCTGCAAACTTTATGATGGAATTGGATTCATACATAGGCCTGCAGTCATGGGTGAAGAGGGAGTAGAAGAATGGGCTGAGCACACAGCCCTGTGGTACACCAGTGTTGAGTGTGATGATGGAAGAACGGTTGGGGCCTGACCTAACATGCTGGGGTCTGTTGGTCAGAAAATCCATGATCCAGTTGCAGGTGGAGGTACTGATTCCCAGGTCCCCAAGTTTAGTGATCAACTTGGAGGGGATAACTGTGTTGAATGCTGAGCTGAAGTCAACAAACAGCATTCTTGCGTAGGTGTTCTTGTCATCCAGATGTGAGAGTACACAGTGCAGCGCTGTAGAAACCGCATCCTCTGTACTCCTGTTGCTCCGGTAGGCAAACTGGTGAGGGTCCAGTGTAGGGGGCAGGCATTTTTTGAGCTGTGCCAAGACCAGTCGCTCAAAGCACTTCATGACTATGGGGGTCAGTGCCACAGGGCGATAGTCATTTAGGCAGAGATGATGGCTTACTGTCAATTATAAAGATGCAAAATATGATCCAAAGTTTCAGATAGGAATAAATTTACGCATCTAATTTGCATAATGTCACGGCATATCTTTAAATTCCATAACTCAGACAAAACTGGACTTTGGACGTATTTACACAAAAAATGGTTCAGTCTTTTGACACTGTTTTTTGTACAGAGGTACCTCATCATCTTATCTTCAAAGTACGTGAACAAGAAATCAGTACATTTAAAAAAAAACAAAACAGAAATTTCTCACTTTTGACAAAGTCAGAGTGAGAAGGCAGGCGCAGTGCCACGCTCTGCCACTAGTGGCACACAAATTCTCACACTCAAAGGGTTAAAACATTGCAACTTTTACTGCAACTTTTTAAAAAAGCTCCTGCGAATTCAGGCTTTTTGTCCTGCAACAATCATAAAAACATCCTGCAACATCCGGGAGGGACTGAATTACTGTTATGAATGTTTTTCCCTTCCCTTCCCTACTCTCTCAAAGAATAAAACAAACACTAGAATAAAAATACAAAAATACACATATTTTTGTTATTTATGTGAACCATGACAAAAAAATCCTGCAGGACAAAACATGACACTTAATATTTTCTGACATGTTTGTATACCACCATAGACAGAGAGAGAACCTTAATTAGACAGGGCTCAGACAGGGCAGGATGAGACAGAAGAGAGGAGCGAAGGAGAGGAAAGTGTTCAGGCAGAGGGTCCAGGAGAGGTGAGAGCAGAGGAAGGAGAGAAGGATGACACCAGTAAAGAGTCCAAACACAGGATGTCTGGGTGGGACCCCAACTGGCCCAATATTCCAACATTCAAGCCTTGGTTGTAATATACTTCAAATGGTAAGTTCCATATGCAAAGTTACTGTGTAAAATTAAAAAAAAAAAAAAAATAGTATAAAATTAACATATTCCGGTTACAATAGTGTCATGTGTTTTCTGCCCCCCCCCCAAGAAAAATATGTTGCCACCATGCCAGAGGAAATACTGAGGAGGTAAGTAACGTTAACACCATGTCGAATTATAAAATGCTAAATGACAATGCTTAGCTGTGCTAACTGGAAACTGTAGCAGACCATCATTTTTGGGGTTTAAAGGGCCTATATCATGCAAAATCGACTTTTTTGAGCTTTTAAGCATGTTATAATGTTAATTCCTCACCAAAAACACCCCCAAAGTGGTATTTTGCTCCATTCACGCATCTCTGAGTATTCCTCCTCAACCCTGCTCTCTGAGCTGCTGCTCCGCCCTGTCCCTGATAATGACTGGGTCCCCACGTTCATACGTATGAACGTGGGTGAGCCGCCCACTCCAGGAAGTGCCTGTGCTGCCAGCACCGCCCCCAGGCTAATGCACACACCCACTTTCTCCGCGCAGCTAACGGAGCGGTGATCGGCAAAACTCTTTCACTTTAGCATTGACGCTGTGAAGAAGTAGTTCCTCTCGCACCTAATCTGCTCAGTGACAACAACTGTTTGCTTTTTTATGTAAGACAATGTCTTCTAAGTTTTCGTGGGCGGAACCCAGTGACACGCTGCAGCAGCCGGCTCAGGGGTTACGTCATGAAATGGGCGGCAGCCACAAGAAGGAGAGGCGGAGCCTCAGAGATCGAGGCATCTTACTTCCGGGTTGGAAAAGTAGCTCGCGAAAATAACTCATATTTCATAAGAAATTCATTCTCCAGTGTACCAAAGCTAATATACTATCACATACATGCATATAGTTTACTCTGAAAGGCTTAAAATAGCATGATATAGGCCCTTTAAATAACTGCTGAGTTTCTTAGTTTTGCTGAAAATTTTTTATTAAAGCTACAAAAGTGTATGATGGTGGCACATAGACGCAAAATAAATAAGTACATTAAAATGGGTCGGAGGAGCAAATTGGCTTTTAATGTAATTAATTTGATTTCGAATAGTTTTAATTACTCAAGTAGCGATAATGAATAAAGTTAAAGTCATCGCATGTATTTTATCGCATTACCTTTTGTTTCTTTGATTTTCAGATCATGATCAATCTGAAATATTTTTACTAAGAAGCAAACAGGTTAAATCAGGCTAGAATGGCAGTGTTCAGGCTGCAGGTCTACACTTAAAATTTTCATTGATTTAAGCTAGCAGCTACTTTATGTCTGTAGATAGCAGTCATGGGTAATTTTCTCATTTTCAGAAATTTTTTTTAATGTTATTTTATTTTTGGGTTTGTTTGTTGTTGTTGTTTGCTATTCTCTGGCTCAGGAAATATTTAACTTATTGATGTTTACTTTTTATTCATACAGTATATGATTTAGAAGAAAAACCTGAAATTTATGAGAATCAAGTCTCAAATGCACATTACAAAACTATTTTATAACGCTGCAAAACTATGAAGGAAAATGCTAAATGTAGAAAAAAGGGATGGTCCTTTTTGTATGATATTCTTACCTGTAGAATTTACAGAAAATGCACACACACACACACACACACACACACACACACACACACACACACACACACACACACACACACACACACACACACACACACCCTCCCCATTCATCCGGATGCTTGACTGGTGCTACAGTGGCCTGTGTGTTCCCCCCATGACTACATTCAATAATGCAATTTCTTAAGTTCTGCTGTTTTGTCTTTTATCACATGTGGTGTGGTTGTATAAAGGGCAACATTTCTGCCACCAAACTCATAAGCTGAAAATTGTGATCACTCTTTCAGTAGCTCCTCCATACTGGGGCTGTTCATTAAAGATTCTCCCTTACTCATTTCCCACAGACTGACAAGGTACTAGCAAGGGTCAAACACTTCTCCCAACGCTTTATGCAGCTGTGGAGACCTCACCAGTAGAAGACTGCAGGTCATGTGAGAAGCCACGACTTGACCTCAGAAATCAGCGTTTCGTCATCTTGGAAGTGCTTGGTCTTCAAAAATAACTTCATAGTTGGAAAAAGGTGGAAGTCAGAAGATGGAAGGTCATGAGAGTTAAGGGGAGAGAAGAAGGATTTCATAGCCACAGGACCGTGCTTCCATCTGAGCAACATGACAGTTGTGAACTGGGGTGTTGTTTTGCAGGAGGCGAACACTTTTGGTCAGCATGCCATACCTCTGAGTTGTGATGATCTTCTACAATTTCTGCGTCACTGAAGCATAGTTAAGTCTCTATAATTGTGGTACCCTCTGCCAGGAAATCCATCTTCAATACTCAATGCCGCCCCCTGCCGAGGGTTGGACATGTGCCTTTGTCTGAGGTGATGTGTCACAATGATTCCATTACTTCAACTGGGCTTTTGTCTCAGGATCATTGTTAGGGCTGTCGCGGTACAAGAATTTCCCCTGGGGTGACGGTGGACAGCTCAATATTGCGGTGTGCGGTATTATTGTAAATGTTTTTAGGACCCTGTGGTCTTGTAATTTCAACAGGGTTTCAGTGGCGTGGTGTGAGGAAAATTTTTGAGGAAGCTGAGTGAAATGAAATGAAACCACTGCTTGGTACTGGGGTGGGGGTCACAAACCTAACACTACATACATCAGCTAATTTCACTATTTGGAACACAATTCTGTTGTAGCTTACAGATGCAACTTGCACACTCTCTTTCTCTCTCTCACTTTACTATCGGGCGCATACAGTGGGGCAAAAAAATATTTAGTCAGCCACCAATTGTGCAAGTTCTCCCACTTAAAAGATGAGAGGTCTCCAATTTTCATCATAGGTATATCTCAACTATGAGAGACAAAATGAGAAAAAAAAAATCCAGAAAATCACATTGAATGATTTTTATGAATTAATTGGTAAATTCCTCGGTAAAATAAGTATTTGGTCAATAACAAAAGTTCATCTCAATACTTTGTTATATACCCTTCGCTGGCAATGACAGAGGTCAAACGTTTTCTTTAAGTCTTCACAAGGTTTTCACACACTGTTGCTGGTATTTTGGCCCATTCCTCCATGCAGATCTCCTCTAGAGCAGTGATGTTTTGAGGCTGTCGCTGGACAACAAGGACTTTCATCTCCCTCCAAAGATTTTCTATGGTGTTGAGATCTGGAGACTGGCTAGGCCACTCCAGGACCTTGAAATGCTTCTTACGAAGCCACTCCTTCGTTGCCCGGGCGGTGTGTTTGGGATCATTGTCATGCTGAAAGATCCAGCCACATTTCATCTTCAATGCCTTTGCTGATGGAGGGAGGTTTTCACTCAAAATCTCATGGTACATGGCCCCATTCATTCTTTCCTTTACACGGCTCAGTCGTCCTGGTCCCTTTGCAGAAAAACAGCCCCAAAGCATGATGTTTCCACCCCCATGCTTCACAGTAGGTATGGTGTTCTTTCTCCTCCAAACACGACAAGTTGAGTTTTTACCAAAAAGTTCTATTTTGGTTTCATCTGACCATATGACATTCTCCCAATCCTCTTCTGTATCATCCACATGCTCTCTAGCAAACTTCAGACGGGCCTGGACATGTACTGGCTTAAGCAGGGGGACACATCTGGCACTACAGGATTTGAGTCCCTGGCGGCGTAGTGTGTTACTGATGGTAGCCTTTGTTACTTTGGTCCCAGCTCTCTGCAGGTCATTCACTAGGTCCCCCCCGTGTGGTTCTGGGATTTTTGCTCACCGTTCTCGTGATCATTTTGACCCCACGGGGTGAAATCTTGCGTGGAGCCCCAGATTGAGGGAGATTATCAGTGGTCTTGTATGTCTTCCATTTTCTAATAATTGCTCCCACAGTTGATTTCTTCACACCAAGCTGCTTACCTATTGCAGATTCAGTCTTCCCAGCCTGGTGCAGGTCTACAATTTTGTTTCTGGTGTCCTTTGATAGCTCTTTGGTCTTGGCCATAGTGGAGTTTGGAGTTTGACTGTTTGAGGTTGTGGACAGGTGTCTTTTATACTGATAACGAGTTCAAACAGGTGCCATTAATACAGGTAACGAGTGGAGGACAGAGGAGCCTCTTAAAGAAGTTGTTACAGGTCTGTGAGAGCCAGAAATCTTGCTTGTTTGTAGGTGACCAAATACTTATTTTACCGAGGAATTTACCAATTAATTCATTAAAAATCCTTCAATCTGATTTTCTGATTTTTTTTCTAATTTTGTCTCTCATAGTTGAAGTATACCTATGATGAAAATTGGAGACCTCTCTCATCTTTTAAGTGGGAGAACTTGCACAATTGGTGGCTGACTAAATACTTTTTTGCCCCACTGTATGTGTTAAACAACACTTGACTTACAAAGTTTAATTACTATACCAAAAACACTAATTATGCAATTCCACACCTGATGAGGTTACACACAGACACAACGATGCAATTTTTCTGCATGTCACCAGCCACAATAAAATAACCAACACAACTGACTGAGAAACACATGCAGCTAAAGCAAAAGCAAAGATAAAAAAAAAATCAATAACCATATTAAAATTGCACAGGTAATTATTTAGGCAGTTCAGTTAACAGTGAAACAGGAGTAAACATAGCACTTACCCTGTTTGAAGAGGAAGGCAATTCTCTTCTCTTTAATGGTGGCAAAATGTTCAGTCACTATGTCATAGAATTTCCCACTGGCCTTTAGCTCCTCCACGATGGCAGAGTCAATGGCTGTTTTGGCAAGGTTTACAAGTGTTTCTTGTCCACACATGTTCCACGAATGCCCCCTTTCCTCTCCATGCGCAGATCTATTTTTGGCATTGACCTGCCATCAGATTTAATTTTGAGTTGCTGCTCAAGTGGTAGCCTAGTAAAGGATTTTTTTTTATTAAAAACTCCAAATCCTGGTCCTCTATAATGGTACTTGCTAATGTTGCTAACACCAACCACTGGCCTCCCACCAACACTGACATTAATGACCCCCTATGATTTGATTGGTCTGATGTGGGCTCAGCAAACTTGCGCTGGCTGGCTTTTGCACAGAACTGACTGTCATATCCCGAGCGCTTTTGTCCGCGCTCGGGTTATTCCTCATCCTTGTCAGGTTTTGACAGCAGGTGTCGTCACTCGGGCTTCCCGCGCTCTGATTGGCCAGACGCTCGGGAGCTCTCAGCTGTCAGAGCCTGAGCAGCTGCGCCGCGTATCCAATCATGAGCAGCTGGCTTTAAATGTCAGTGCAAGTGAATTGAACTCTGCGGCTGTCTCGTCAGAAGTCTTATGACTTTCCCCTGTCTCCTTACCACATGCTCCCTGGGTTCCTCGACGTATCCCGCTGCATGTAAGTGATCTATTATTTGGAATTGTCTTCTCCCTCGCTGACGTTCCTTCCTAATTACGGCGGACGAGAGCTCCTCGTCTCTGCCATAACTCTCTCCCTGTTCCACGTTTTATATTCCCTGCCTTTGCGGCGTATGAGTGCCCCTCGCCCTAGCCGCTAACCTCTATTGTGAATTTATATTGTGTTGTGTAACGAAGCCTGCGTGGCAAGTTGTGTTGTACACCTAAGTCCTGTGCAATATAAATAAAAGAACTGAATTGCAACTTACTGAATTGTGGCGTCTTATGCTGGCTCGTGAGGGCCAGCCGTGACAGTAGACAGCCGCCAGAAGGAGACGCCGTTCTCAGTAAGTTGCGTTCTGGGAACTTTGCCCCTTCCTGTCCAGGTGCGTGGCGTTGGAAATATGCCATCTCAGCGGAGTCGTTCTCGGGGTTCCCACGGCCTGCTGACCAAGGCGCTGGAGGAGGTAGATGAAATCCTCATCATCGCCTCCGACCTCGATGGGCATCCAGACACCTCCCTCGCCCCTCCTCTCCTCGGTTATCAGCCCGATGAACAGTGGTATCTAGACCGGGCTGAGGAGGTGCTTGACCGTCTGCCTTCCCGCTACAACGGTCACCCCGAGGTCGACGTGAGAAGACTCGACATCGCTGCCCAACGCCAGATAATTCAGATGTACGAAGAGGAGGAGGCTGCAAGGTGGGGTGATCGCTGGCTCCAGCTGCCTGAGGCGCTGGAGGAGGTGGATGACTTCATCAGCGCTTCCGCCAGCCTTGACGACTCATCCGAAGCGCACTATTACCTGGACTGCGCTGAGATAACGCTCGACCGATTGTCTCCCCGCTACACCGACCACTTGGACGTCCAAGCGAAGAGACAAGAGATCGCCGCCCACCGCGAGGCGCTCCAGGATATCGAGGAGGAACGAGGCCAAAGGCGGAGTAATCGGAGCTCCCGCTGCCCGCTCTGGAATCCGGATCCTTCCCTCGATCCAGTCCTGGAGTTCGCACCACCCGGGGCCCGTCGTAGACGTCGGCGCCGTGGCCAGAGACGTTCTCAGCGCGACTCCCTTCCGGAACCTGCTCCGGTTCACTGGGCTGACCCTATTCATCCCACTGCTGTCTCTCCAGCGTCTCACCAGGAGGAGATCCCTGCAGCCTTTCCCCCCGGGCCTGCTTCCCCCGCTGAGCTGTCAGTGCGTCACGCCCGGCCCGACTTGGCTGTTGCCCCCTCCGCCTGAACGCCTTCTCCAGCGGCTGGGAGTTTGAGAAGTTTTGCTCCAGTGGACAGCGCGGCTACACCATCCCGAGTGGCCCCCTCTCCTCCTTCAAGAGAGTCTCCGGCCACCACCCGGTGGGAGGAGGATGGAATGACGTTCCCTACGGCAGGTTCCACCGCCCCTCCGGGAGGCAGGCAAGTGCAAGTTCACTTTTTTCCATCTAATAGTGATTTGTTCTGTCTGACTCCTGGGGGTGAGGCTCGGGGTTTGCAGCCCCCCGAGCCTCAACTCCCTGCTGATATGTTAATTAAACCCGCTGCCTCTGTGTCTCCCCCTGCTGAGCACGCTTCGACTCCAGAGGAGCGTCACCAGATGAGGAGTGAGCCTGCGGCCCTCGGGCAGAAGACCCCAGCCCCGCAGCCATTTTCTGAACAGAGGAGATCGGACGACTGGTTGGAGCCTGTGCCGACGACGGAGCGTCCCCGGGACTCCACAGATGAACAGTCCGGTCCAGCGGGCCGAGAGCCCCCCACCTCCATGCCACATGAACCGCCAGCGTGGACGATGACGTCGGGGGGTCCTCGAGCTGCAGGAGCCCCTCTTCCAGGGGCGGATGACGTCACGACGGAGTGGGAACCGGACGACGACCTCCTCCTGTTTGAACCCGGAGCATCGAAGTCCTGGATGGCGGCAGAACCCGAGATCAGGCGAGTGCTCTATTTTCTATCCCTCATCTTCTTTCTGGAGCATTATCGCCTGTCTCTCGGGGGGGCGAGCCGGGTGCAGCCGTCTGCTGCGCTCGAGCCTGTCTCGCCGGGCCCTGCCGCTGCCGGTGATCCTGATCCAGGTTCCTTTTGTCCCTCTGAGCCTCTCCCCAGGGTCACTGGAGGCGAACCTGCTCTAGGTGCCACCTTGGAGGTTCCGGCTCTCGGCATGGGGTCCACCGGGAGTGCTCCGCCGGTTCAAGCGGAGCTCGACGTCAGGGAGGTTCCGGCCCAATCGGGGTCCGACGCGGGTGCTGCCCTCGCTCGATCGGAGCTCGACGTTAGGGAGGTTCCGGCCCAATCGGGGTCCGACGCGGGTGCTGCTCTCGCTCGATCGGAGCTCGACGTCAGGGAGGTTCCGGCCCAATCGGGGTCCGACGCGGGTGCTGCTCTCGCTCGTTCGGAGCTTGACGTCATGGAAGTTCCGGCCCAATCGGGGTCTGACGCGGGTGCCGCTCTCGCTCAATCGGAGCTCGGCGCCATGGTCGTTTTGACCCAGGCGGGTTCCGGAGATTGTGTAGCTGACCCACCGCTGAGCGCTTTCCAGGCCATGCCCCGTCCTTGCCATGGCCCCTTCTTCCCCGCTTTTGAGACTGCGGGAGTTAATTCCAGCTGGCCCGGTTCGCCGACCTTCCCCCAGCCATTCTGTTGGCAGGCTGATACTGTCCGACCACCCGGTGACCGGCTCTGTCCTTTTGGCGTCCGGGCCCGGATTCCTGACAAGCAGGATGATTCTTTCAGCGCCCTGGCCCGCCCGCCGGAGACATGGTTTCCCTCGGCCCGGGGTTTGGCTGGGCCGTTAGGGCACATTCCGCTGCTTTTGCTGGCGGCCTGGATGCTGGGTGCTGGGAGGCCTCCTGAGCGGAGTTATTTAACTCTATTCCCCAATGGTTTTTTTTCCCCTCTCCTTCTCTTGCCCCACCACTGACTTGTGACTGGTTTTCTTTTTCTCTCCTCCCCTCTCAGACTGAAATACCCCACTGGGGATTGAACTTCATGTTTAAGGTGACTGTTTTCCGTTGATGGACATACGTTCTCTTGCCGTAGCTATCTTTCATGTTATTTTCTGGGATGACTGTTTGGGTTTGTTCCTTACACTCCCGATTTGAGACTCTTCTGAGCAGAATTTCCTTTTCATTTTGACAGTATGCTATCATGAGTATTGTATGTTTCCTTAGGGTGTGATTGTATATTTCCTATGTTACTCCCTTACTCGGGTCTAGTTCTTTTTTTGGCACCTGTGTTGTCTTTTGGTCTTGAAGATTTTTTGTACACATTAACTTGGAGAAGAAGGTATTATTTGTCCTTTTATTTCCTTGATCCTGCCTTGTAGTTTTGACAGGTATTCTATGTATCCTCATCTTGGTTTTCTTTTTTGTGGCGATGTGTGTGTCAAGTTACATGGGTTGGTAGTTCATGTCTTTTGTTATGTGAGAGATGTCCATTTAGCGTTGGTTTTTCTTTTTATTCGTCTTTTTGTCCCCGTTTATGTACGGTTTTTGCCTTTTTTTTCCCCTCTCTCCCTCCCTTCCCCGATGTTTTTGTCCCCTTGTTGTTGTGAGTTGACCCTGCTCCCCCCTCCACCCTCCCTGGGGTGGGGTGGGGGGGTCTGGATGTTCCGCGCGACCAGGAGTTCGCGTAGGGGGAGGGGTTCTGTCATATCCCGAGCGCTTTTGTCCGCGCTCGGGTTATTCCTCATCCTTGTCAGGTTTTGACAGCAGGTGTCGTCACTCGGGCTTCCCGGGCTCTGATTGGCCAGACGCTCGGGAGCTCTCAGCTGTCAGAGCCTGAGCAGCTGCGCCGCGTGTCCAATCATGAGCAGCTGGCTTTAAATGTCAGTGCGAGTGAATTGAACTCTGCGGCTGTCTCGTCAGAAGTCTTATGACTTTCCCCTGTCTCCTTACCACATGCTCCCTGGGTTCCTCGACGTATCCCGCTGCATGTAAGTGATCTATTATTTGGAATTGTCTTCTCCCTCGCTGACGTTCCTTCCTAATTACGGCGGACGAGAGCTCCTCGTCTCTGCCATAACTCTCTCCCTGTTCCACGTTTTATATTCCCTGCCTTTGCGGCATACGAGTGCCCCTCGCCCTAGCCGCTAACCTCTATTGTGAATTTATATTGTGTTGTGTAACGAAGCCTGCGTGGCAAGTTGTGTTGTACACCTAAGTCCTGTGCAATATAAATAAAAGAACTGAATTGCAACTTTCTGAACTGTGGTGTCTTATACTGGCTCGTGAGGGCCAGCCGTGACACTGACTAATCTCACTCTAGGAGTGGCGTGCCTATGGCTTCATTTGATTGGTTCATTTTTGTAGTTTTTTTTTTTTTTTTCTTCACAAAACTAAGCAACTTCGTCCTTACTGGCTCTCAAATCCTCCCCTAGTAGTGCAATACCACATCTCACCATATATTTCAGTATATGTAACAGAGACACTGTTTCCCCCATTCGAAGATGCTTTGGGAAATGAGAAGGGGCCTGTCTCTGGCAAGTCAGTGACAATCAAAATCGTTAAATACCATAAATACGCATTTTAATATTTCACTGTTTTTCCATATTATCAGATGCCATTTCTATTAAATATATACACTACCGTTCAAAAGTTTGGGGTGACCCAGACAATTATTTTGTGTTTTCCATGAAAAGTCACACTTATTTACTAGATGATGTTTTTTCTTGCCTTCTGATTGTTGCTCTGAGTGTTGCTATCCCTATGCTGTTGCAATCCTGGAATTTCCCCATTGTGGGACTAATAAAGGCTTATCTTATCTTATCTTATCTTATCTTATTTACCACCATGAGTTGTAAAATGAATAGAAAATATAGTCAAGACATTGACAAGGTTAGAAATAATGATTTGTATTTGAAATAATAATTTTTTCCAGATACTCAACCTGCTCAAAGGAAGGTCAGTTTTATAGCTTCTCTAACCAGCTAAACTGTTTTCAGCTGTGCTAACATGATTGCACAAGGGTTTTCTAATCATCCATTAGCCTTCTGACACAATGAGCAAACACACTGTACCATTAGAACACTGGAGTGATAGTTGCTGGAAATGGGCCTCTATACACCTATGTAGATATTGCACCAAAAACCAGACATTTGCAGCTAGAATAGTCATTTACCACATTAACAATGTATATTAGATATTAGAGTCTATTTCTGATTAGTTTAAAGTTATCTTCATTGAAAAAAACAGTGCTTTTCTTTCAAAAATAAGGAAATTTCTAAGTGACCCCAAACTTTTGAACGGTAGTGTATAATATATTATATATGATATATGTGATATATACTTAATAAAAATGACAGTCAGAGGCTGAAAAATAGTGGACACTTGGCTTCCTTTGGCTTCTGGGAGAAAATACCACTGTATGGCGCATATTTAGGGCGCATATATGGCATGCTTGTATGGTACGCATTTTCTCCCACATGTATTTAGTAGGCATGACGGTGCATACTCTACAGACTTCAAACGTCCAAAAGGACATGCCCCGGCAGAGACCTCGGCAGGTGTGAAGTGGTTTCTGGGGAGACGGGAAGTCAGAGACAATGTCCCAGCAGGAGCCCCCGAGGCGGAGGAGACAACAGAGACGCCATCGAGCCTCGGAGGCTATATGTTACTGAAGGACTGTGGGTTCATATGTTTACTGAAGGACTGTGGGTTGAAGGTGTGATATATTTGATGTGGGGGGTTTTGTGTCTCTGGGGGTATAAGAGCTGTGAGGAAAGATTGTCCAGTCTCTTTTGTTGAGATACTTGCTGTTAGAGGATGAGACTCCAAATAAACCTTTCCTGAGAAATAAACTCAGTCTCGTTTGTGAAGGCATCCTCTACAACTGCAGGGTTTGTAACTTATGTGGCAAACGATGGAAGCTGAGAGACTCGCTGCAGCTCCGCTCTCAACTTTATGTGCTTGCGTGACAATTGTGCAGAGCTCCGCTGTTTCTACAGGCATGAACTGCTGATTCTGTTTTTTTTAAAGGCGTCGGCCGGACGAAATTTCAATATCGCTAAATCATATCTTAAATTTTTGTGTGAGACGAGCTAATTTTGAACCGCACATGTTTTGGTGTCAACAAATGTCGCATAAGGTGACAATGCGCTATTGAAGTATGATTTCCTTGAGAGCTGTCTGTCTGCCAAGCGATCAGCGGCTAAAATGGCCACTGACTGTGTGACGTCAGGTCAGGGAGCGACCAGCAAACACTCGACGGACATTGCGTGTTGTTTACGTTCGGCGATAACGGATATTTCTAGGAGTACTTGTGGATTACAAATAGAGTATTTATTACGATTAGGATTTCAGTGATCGAATTAATTATGGTTTGGCGTTGTGTTGTCTACGGGTGCGACGGTATACCGGAGGAGCACGCGGTGAGTGTTTATGAATTTCCCCTGCCTGGGAAAATCAGAACCGCATGGGTGAATTTCGTTCAGAAAACACGAAAAAATTGGAATTATGTCGCAAAATCACCCAACATGTGCAGTAGACATTTCGTTGACAGCGATTTTGAGAATAAGATGCAATTTGAAATGAAATTAGCAAAAAGATTGCTGATAAAAAAATCGGCCGTTCCAAATATATATCCGTTCATTTCAAAGTCCCACTCTCAGACAAGTGTCAGTGACAGTGGCGTGAAAAGCAAGGGTGATCTACCGATGCGATCTGCTGTCAGAAAGAGAAGTAAACAGGGTAAGTTTTCTTTTTTTAATATTCACTGCCAATATTTACTAAAATTATTTACAAGCAATGAATTTCATTGCCTTAACAACTTATCAAATATTAGAATTTTAGGGTATTCATACTAATCAAATATGAAATATTCAGTGCTGTATAGGGAGGTGGTTGTGCCTGTTTGCTCAAGTTATATTTCTATATATGTAATCCAATTTGACACCTCTGGAATGAAATTATGTTGATCTACTGTTTTTGCAGATGTTATCCACTGTCACTCAACCTTCAAATACTGTGGATTTTTTTTTTGAATTTGATTATTCAGCAATTGTCCTCATTGCAGTCATCCATGTGAGGTAACAAGTCACACTAAAGGCTCTCTGTTGGTGATCAAACAACATTGTCCACATTGTGTTGAGGATCGATCCTGGCACAGCCAGCCGATGATCAGGGACATGCCAGCTGGTAACATACAGCTTTCATCTGCCATTCTCTTCACTGGGGCGTCATATGTCAAGGTCCTCAGAGTTTTAAATGCAGCCGGTATCGTTGGAATTTCCACGACCACTTACAAGGAGCTTTTGATTTCTAATTTTTATTAAATTAATTTTATTTCAGAATATGTGGATGATCTGATGAATACTCTTTTCGACAAAACCTTGGTTGATCCAACCCACTTATTGGAGCAGTGGCACTCTGTACAAGCCAGAGTTCCCGCAACATTGAGTGCCAAATTTCAGCGTCCCATCAAAGCTGATGCTGTTGAGCAACATGTATCTAGATTTTCAAAATCAAACATGTAAAAGTAGAATAAATTTCCAATTAGCAATGAAAGTTCAGCTTTCAATTGTTAGGGAAGCAACATATTTTGCTAAGACAAAAAAATATAAGCCTAAGATTTTTAGAGAAATGTGCTTTTAAAAATTGAACACGAATTTTACACCATAAAATGGTAGAAAAATTACTCTAATGTATATGAGATCCGACTTTGATGAATGCTGAAATATTAGAATTATAAAATTGACATGCACATTAATAAACTCAATATATGATTTTAAAAAACTTTATTTAAATAACATTGATCACAAATCTAATCTTGGTAGGCAAAATCCCTTGTAGTGATCAGATGGGAATGTTTCTCTGATGAGGCTCACAGCACAGGCAGGCAATATCACCCTCACTTCTTTCCCAAGATATCCCCAAAACCACAGGACCAGGTGCCTGTAGGCTATGAATCTGTATCGCCTGAAAAATATGGGGTTGGCATTGATTATTCCGTTTGCATTGATTATTGAATGTACTGAATGATTTCTTCATAACTGATCTGGAAAATTAAAACACATGAATAAATATTGTTTAAAAACTCACTCGTGTTGACTTGCGTCATGATCACCATATTGCTGTCTGTAGGCCAGATAAGCTGTCTGTAAAACCCAGATGTCAAGACAGACAGAACGAAAACCGGGGTGATCAGTGATACACCTTGGTAGGTTATCATCTGTGTATCCACAGCCCTTCAGTTCTTCTAGTTTCTCCTTCACCTTCAATACCTCCTGGCAGCACCGAGATTCAGTTGATGTTGGCATAATGTTGCATTTCTCACAAGTGCACCTGTTAAAAAAAATGGTATAATCAGATGCTTATAATAAACTAATGGCTCGTGGGAGTGCTATATAAATTGGTCTATGAAGTTTGATTAGAAAATATTAAAAACATGTAAAAAATTTTGAGCAGAAAGAGAAGTTATAGGAAAACAATAATGAATCACAATAATCATGATCCATCATGATCCATGATGGATCATGTTATCCATCAATCTCTTAAGAGAATTATGTAGCTTTTGAGACTAGGATTAACATGATGATGATTAACAACATCTCCTAACAAACTCGTAAAGTACACATATTATCCCTCACATACATTATCCTTTTATTTCCAATGATAATGTTTCTAAATGTTTCTAATGTGTATAAGTCGCCAAGTAAGGCAGCGAGGGAACAATTGGCAGTTTTATTTTGATAATTAAGTGTGTGACCATGCATATCGCCTAAAAAAAAAATTTCAAAGCATATTTTACCAATATAAATCGGCGAGCCTCTCGTTCTCAACGTGGTCTGCTCCGGTCGCTGTTTCGTCCGCGTCTTCCGCCGCACCCTCGGGCTCGAACAAATACGGCTGAATAACCCCATCAGCACCACCCAAAACTACTTCATCATCAGATTCTTCAGTGTCAATATCATCACTTATATTGCGGTCGTCATACTCGATAAAATAATCGCTGTCCGAATCACTCTGCTGTCGTTCAGCCATTTCCTGTTTCTCCCTGACCTGACGTCACTGCTTACCGCCCCTATCGAGAGATGGCGGTACTGCAGCATCACTAAGTGAAATATGGGCTATTAACAAATAAAGTCATTTATGGAGGCTGGTGACACATTTTAAATCACGGGAATGGCCAGAATGGAATATTTTCATACAATCAGTTTATTGGTTCAATAAAAAAATGTCACCGTCCGAGGCCTTTAAAAAAAACTATTATTTTCATAAAGTAGTGGCGGTAACTGCGGGGTGTGTGGACTGGAGACTGCAGCGACATTCAGCTTATTTAAGCAGGATAGCCTCTGTGCAGGACCCTGCATGGCTCTTGTCTCCGTGATTTTTGCCGCTGTCCGAAAAATCACGTTGAAAGAAGCTTTGGCTCCTTGGAGCTCGTACACAGGAGCATGCACAGTCAGGATCATATACACTCTGCTCAGAAGGAAATAACACACTTCGTGCCGTTTCAGTGCTCACTGTCACGGCTGTATTTAGTAAAGAGTCCAAACGCTTTCACCACTAACTGCCTGCTGGAGTCCATCTGCACCGTCAGCACCCAGTGCTACCGCCGCCGGGTGCTGACAGCGGCAGCATCGTTTGGGGCACTCTCTCTCCAGACGGAGAGAAAGTGGTGCTGTGGAAGCTTCCAGAGTACCGGTTGCAAACATGCTGTTGGCAATTAAAATACACTTCATTTAACAATTTATTTAATAATCAACAGGGGCACGTAAGTGAACAATGAGATTTAGCCACACGCACAAAAAAAGTGAACACAGCGGTTGTTGCGATTGCTCATTTTCCTCCAGGGTAGGTGTGTCCATAGTGCGGTATTACATAGTTGCGGTTATCGCAACAGCCCTAATCATAGTGATGGACTCGTGTTTCATCCCGCATGATTAGATTGTTGAAGAAGTCCTCCTGATTTTCTTGGCACATGGCCAAAAGGCATGTGCAAATGGTCATGGATGATTTTTCTACAGACCTCACATCTTGATCTTGACATCTTGGGCTAGTTGGCGAATGGTTATGCGGCAAGCCTCCAAAATGGTGGCCTCCACTTGCCGAATGGTGTCATGCACTGTGATCACACAGGAATGGGTGCAGTTTTCACTAATGTCTGACCACACTTGAATTGTCGATGCCAGTGCTTGACAATGTCATATGCTGGGGCATCCTCTCCATAAGTCTCTTTCATCTAATCGAATGTCACCCGTGGTGTGCAGCCTCTCAAGTGCAGGAACCTGATGACTGCTGTGCATTATCACACCTTACTCCACTTTAGCACCTTTAAAAGAGAAACTCTCAGGAGTTCAGAGCTGCAAATTACCACGTGACCTATAGAGATATGTATTATTATACCTGTGCTATTACAGTCTCCTGTAATAACCAGAAGTGGGTCAGAAGAAATCATTAATGAGCAACCCTTGTAAGTAAAACTCATGTACCCAAGCAGAAGAGAAAACCAGAGGTCTTGAGCTGAGAGTTGTGTTTTTTTTTTTCACCAGACATTTTATTCAAAACATTTCACACACTCTAAAAGCACTCCTTACTAGTGCTAGAGTCCTAAAACCCCTGTGTGAATCAAATTGCTCATGCTTCTGTAAAGAAGTACAGTAGGCGTACTACCTTTGAGGTCATGGAAGGGGGTTTGGATTGTTACTGCTAAAAAATGTGCTCCAGAGAGCTGTATGATGTGCTTTTTAAGCAACAAGGTGGAGGATGGAAGTGGCATGAAAGTAGCAGAATGAGGGATGTCCTGAACACGAGAAAGCTTGTACATGGTTGATTAATACTTTCTGTTAATATTGCTATAAACTTATTTGGAAATAGTTTGCTTCACAAACACTGCTCTTTCTGTGACTCAGAAAAGCTGGTAAAATATACAGCTTCACAAAATTTCCATTTCTGTGTTTTTTTTATTTTGTACTGAGCTCACGGGCCCAGCTGAGGTGACAGATTGGTCCCAAGGAAAGGAAAGGCTGCCTGATGTGCAAGAATGGAGGATGTGTGAAGTTCTGATCCGTAAATGTCATTTTATCTCTTGGCTATCTTTCAAAAAAATCATTCTCTCTGTCTCTCTTTAGGGTGTACTTTTCCACAGACACACAACAGTTTCCCTCCTACTCTCTTCCTCCCTTATCTGTCAGATGCCTAATCTGGTATTAAAGGTACTCCCAAATGTGACACTACCCTTCAGAGCTCACATTTACCTCGGAGACACATGCATACCTGCCAGTGACACTCCCCTTGCTCCTCTACTACTTATTTGCAGTGAATGCTTCTTATATATGGGGACACACCTGCCAAAGACATTGATTTCTTCACTACTTCCTCTCCCTTCCTGACACACATGCACACGCACTCTGACCTACCAGTGCGACAAAGCAGCTTTTCCCTTTGAGCAGATTCGCGACAAATGTCAGGTAGGGCATTGGAGGAGGAAGGAGGATGAGGAATGAGATCGAGTGAGAGATGCAGACATCAGACATGAGGGGGGATTTCACTTTTATGTGAAGTCACGTTATCAGAGCGGTGCAGGGTACGCCAACTGGGGAAAGCAGCAGCAGGAGGAGCTGAGAGACATTAGCAGGAAGATGTTCTAGATGACTGAAGACTTTCATATCCTGGCTACAAAAAATATTGAAAGGCAGATTTTATATTGATGACTTAATGCCAGAGATGCCTCCAGACATCCAAATGGTTCTTTAGAAGGTGGGTGCGGTTGGGCCAAAGGATCGGGTGTCAATTTCATGGTTACTTTGTCTTGTTCACCAACCTAAGCTTCAAAGAAATGCTTGAAGTTGAAAGAGGAGCGCATAATTGCAGACGTGTGCTCACACATGCTCATGCATACTATACACCGTTTTGTCATGATCTAACCTGCTTTGGCATATGGATGCACATGCACACTTTCATTGCATTTTTTTTTGTATACTTTATTGATCCCCAGAGGGGAAATTGAGGGCATCCACCTGGATGGATGAAGCAGCCACGGTGCGGCACTATCCCTTTACCATTCACACACACATTCACACCTAGGGCCACTTTAGAGTCTCCATTTAACCTAACTTGCATGTTTTTGGCCTGTGGGAGAAACCGGAGAACTCCCAGAGTAAACCCACACAGACACGGGGAGAACATGCAAACTCCACACAGATCATTGTTGGTCAGGGGCTGGGACCGAGCCAGGGATCCCATGGCCAAGGGTGAGTTGCTGTGCTGCCACAGTGCTAACCACTGCGCTGCCCAATGTATTTTGTCAGACTTTCAGCATTCACCTGACGCATACAGTACATGTAAAGAAGTATGATTATCTTTTTTTAGAAGAATGTACGGCGGGTAAAATAAGTATTGAACACATCACCATTTTTCTCATCAAATATACGTATTTCTAAAAGTGCTATTCACATGAAATTTGCACCAGATGTTTTTAACAACCCAGCTAATCCATATATATATAAATAAGTCAAAAAATAGATGTCCATATATTTTTATGTATAATAATGTGAAATGACACATGGAAAAAGTATTGAACACACTTACTGAAAGTTATTTAATACTTCATGCAAAACCCTTTGTTGGTAATGATGGCTTCAAGATGCCTCCTGTATGAAGAAACTAGTCACATGCATTGATGTGTGGTGTGATTTTGGCCTATTCTTCCACACAAGGACTCTTCAAATCTGGACCTCTTATATAAACTCTGATCTTTTGTTATTTCCATAGATTTTCAATTGGATTCAAGTCAGGTGATTGGCTGGTCCATTCTAGCAGCCTTTTCTTTCTTTGTTTCTCTGAAACCAATTGAGAGTTTCTTTGGCTGAGTTTTAAGATCATCGTCTTGGTGACATGTCTGCCCTTGTTTCATCATCATCATCCTGGTAGATGGCAGCAGATTTTTTTTTATCAAGAATGTCTCAGTACATTTTTCCCATTCATCCTTCCTTCAATTATATGAAGTTTGCCAGTACTGTATGTTGAAAAACAGTCCCACACCATGATGTTACCACCTCCCTTGGTATGGTGTTTTTGGTGCAATGTGCAGTGCCATTTCTTCTCTAAATATGGTGTGTATTATGGCAACCACAGAGTTCAATTTTGGTCTCATCTGACCAGACTGTATTCTCCCTCGGTATTTAACAGGCTTGTCCAAATGTTGTGCAGCAAACTTTAAATGAGCTTCATCATGCTTTTTCTTCAGCAATGGGGTTTTGCATGGTGAGCATGCATACAGGCCATGGTGGTTGAGTGCATTACTTATTGTTTTCTTTTAAACAATTGCGCCAGGTCTTTCTGAAACTCTCCACAAGTGGTCCTTGGCTGTTGGATGTGGTCTTGTCTGATAATTCTTTTCACTCTGTCAGAAATCTTGCTAGGAGCACCTGGTCGTGGCAGGTTTATGGTGAAATTATGTTCTTGCTACTTCTGGGTTATGGCCCCAGTAGTGCTCACTGTAACATTCAGAAGCTTAGAAATCTTTCTGTAACCAATGTCTTAAGTATGTTTTGCAACAATAAGGTTGTAAAGATCTTGAGAGAGCTCTTTGCTTTTAACCATCATGAGATGCTTCATGTGTGACATCTTGGAAAGGAGACGTTCTTCTAGGCCATCATTTGGGACTGAACCAGTTGATATTAATTTGCATTGACAAAGGGCAGGATTGCTTTCTAATTACTGATAGATTTCAGCTGGTTTCTTGGCTTTCTATGCCTCTTTGCACCCATCATGTGTTCAATACTTTTTCCCTGTCATTTCACATTATTACACATAATTTATGGACATCTATGGTTTGATTTCTTTGCATGTGTGGATTCTATGGGTTGTTACTGACATTTGCTGAAAATTTCATTACAATAGCTCCATTAGAGATACTGTATATTTATTGAGAAAAATGGTGATGTGTTCCAGGGTTTCCGCTGGCAACATTTCTGCGTGGCGGCCTGCCATGCCAGAAACTTAGTTGCCATGCTAAGCAAAATAAATGAAGGAGTGACACTCTGCAAGTGCGCATGCGAACAATGCACGTGACAATCATCCGCACCTTGGAGTTCGGAAGCGTATCACCTGTGTAACAGTTCCAGTCAGCAGGCAGACCTATCTAGCATCATTGTCCGAGAGAAGCATGAGCTTATTAAAGTACTTTAAATGAGGAAAAAAGTAGAACAGGCATGTAAGGAGTGGAGGCTTTTATCGGGATTTTAACCTGCTGGTAACAGGAACAATAATGAATCACTTAGCAAATGGATGTGGTTAGGCTTCGTATGCAGGCTAATTGAGGGGAAGGCAAGGGTGACTGAATTGCTGAGGGTTTAGTTCACCAGCCACTACAATATTAACTAATTTATGTTCATTATTATGTACCTGGCAAGTTAAAATGACCAAAATTCACGAAGTCAGTGACTTTAATCCATCAACAATCTTCAACCTTAAGACAAACTAAATCAACCAACATTTGGATTTCAAAATAAGGGAGCTTTTTCCTGTTGTCTGAGTGGTGAGGAGAGTTATAAAAAAAAAACTATAAATATATAGAAATATTATAACAGAAATAACTGCATCTTTGGTAATTTAAATTAATTTATTTCATTAAATATAATAGTATTAACATTTTTTCTTTGAAATTAGAGTTAAAATTATTGTTCTGTATTGCTCATATAATTTAAGTATGTGTAAGTAAATTACCACAGTATTATGAATGTTTTTCCCTTTGAGTGTCATGTTTTCTCATTTTTACTCATGCGTCACCCCCCCCCCCCAGAAAAAAAAAACCAAAACAGGTTGCCACCAAGTCTTTAAGGCAGAGGAATATGTGAGAGCCACTGTATATATGACACACTTGCGCACTTTATCAAAAACCCACTATACACAAAAATACTCACATTCTGTTGCATTTTTTGCTTTGTCTTGTTTTGTTTAGTCATACCTCATTTTGTTTGGCTAATATCAATTATTCATTGCATCTGGCAGCCCACAAATATCATCTCTGAAGATTAATATAAAATGTATCTGCCCTACTTCCTCACTAGCATGCACACGTAAATGTGGTGCACCTGACACTGAGCAGGCAGCCTATTTACTATGCAACAGAACACCCGACAGGCCCAGGACCTAAAGTTGAGTTAATTAAGCATTAAGCATTAATCAAAATGCGATCGTTAATCTCGACACGATTATCTGTGATATTTTGTAAATTATGTGCTCCTTCCCAGGCATACTGAGTGGAATAGGATGCACACCGGGGCACGCATACAAGCTGACAGACTTATACACACAGTGGAGGCAATTTCACACAGCCCAGTGTGTGTCTGTATATGTGCGTGTGTGTGTGGGTGGGGGGGGGGGGGGCGACAATCTAGCCCTCATTGCTGTTTGATGCCCTTTACATGTTTCAATCAACATCAATCAGCACTTGGAATGCGGCTCTTCATATTAATTGAGAATGAAAAATGTAGCTGCAGAAGGAGGGAGTGGGAGGGGGAGAGTCACAGATCACTGGATATTGCTTTCCATCCAGTTACAGTATAATAGGGTCAAATGCCGCTGTAGACCAAAGTAACTTTGACGACCTTTACCACTCGCATACATAAACACGCACATGAACACACAAATCCGAAATACTCACAGCTGCTCCTTCTAATTGAAATATCACACATTGGGGAGGTGTTTGCCAACTAAGGAAATTAAGTTTGGCTCTTAAAAGTCCCTCCACTTATGAAGATCTGACGCATGCAATCTTTTTTATGAATCTAAATTAGAGGTGACTTTGTAGACTGTTAAACTCTGAGCTGGCATTTGCAGAAAGATTATTGCCTTCTCTTTTTCCCTGTCCCACTCTGCTCTTCAGCTTTGAGGAGCAGAGCTGCAGTTATCTGTGGGTTTTGTCAGGAGACGGGCTAAGTCGTTGGCTCCAAGGTAAATCTCTGCCTTATCATTGGCCAACTTTGTTTTAGGATATGTCTACTGCTTTTTAACATACAAAAAAGAACTACTACACACACTCATCCACACAATATGATGATATCCCCTGAGGCAGTCACACGAGCGTCAAAGGTTTGATCATACACGCAAGGACACCCAGACATGTATATTCACTCACAGCCCACACACAATCCACTTCCAACACCACAGAAGTTGCAGTGCAATAATCCTTTTAGTTTCTCTCTAAACTAACCATAGCTGCTTTGCCACTCCTGTACCTTTTTTGATAATAAGTTGTTTTCCACAAGTATTAACGGCTCCAATTACACCCCCTGGCAAGAAGCACTCATGGCAGATAAGTGATTAGGACCCAGTGCAAAGATTTGTCCCATATATTTGATGCAGCATTTAATACTGACAGTGAAACAGATTAGTGACTTAATTTTCTCTGTAGCCCAAAAGAGAAGAGGCCAAACGGACAACAATGGTGTAGTGATTACAAGTGTACATAAACGAGAAGTCTTAAAGTCATGCTGACTAATTGTTATTGAGATACTCTTTCTGCTTTCAAATACGCTAAAAAAGAAATGGCGACATTCTCCTCACACACAGACAGAAGAGATTTTTCTTGTTAAGGAAATCTGGCTTGATTGGTGCTTAATCCATAGTCGATTCTCGAACTTTGGAGGTAGGCTTTGACTTTCAAATTCTCCTCCTCCTTCAAACTCTGGTCCGCTACCAGAGGCCTGGGAGCCTGAGGAGTCTTGGTCTTAAAGGAACCCCAGAAGAGAGTCACCCCATTCAACTACAAACCCCAATTCTAATGAAGTTGGGACACTGTGTAAAATGTAAATAAAAACAGAATACAATGATTTGCAGATCCTTTTCATCCTATATTCAGTTGAATATAATACAAAGACAAGATATTTAATGTTCAAATTGATAAACTTTTTTTTTTTGGTAAATATTCACTCATTTTGAATTTAATGCCTGTGACACGTTGCAAAGAAATTGGGATAGGGGCCTGTTTACCACTGTGTTACATCACCTTTCTTTTAACAAGACTCAATAAGCATTTAAGAACTTATTGTTGAAGTTTTGTAGGTGGAATTCATTCCCATTCTTGCTTGATGTACAACTTCAGTTGCTCAGCAGTCCGGGATCTCTGTTGGTGTATTTTACACTCCATGATGTGCCACACATTTTCAATGGGAGACAAGTCTGGACTGGAGGCAGGCCAGTCTAGCACCCGCACTCTTTTACTACGAAGCCACACTGTTGTAACATGTGCAGAATGTGGCTTGGCAGTGAAATAAGCAGGGATGTCCCTGGAAAAGACGTTGCTTGGATGACAGCATATGTTGCTCCAAAACCTTTGTGTACCATTCAGCATTAATGGTGCCTTCACAGATGTGCAAGTTATCCATGCCATGGGCAGTAACACACCCCCATACCATCACAGATGCAGATAACAATCCGGATGGTCCTTTTTCTTTTTAGCCTGGAGGACATGACTTCCATGATTTCCAACAACAACTTGAAATGTGGATTTATCACACCACAGCACACTTTTCCATTTTGTGTCAGTCCATCTCAGATGCAACTGGTGGCATAAATGGCTTTCGCTTTGCATGGTAGACTTTTCTCTGAATCTTGTCATGATCAGGTGAGCGCACGCTCCCCCTCCCTTTCTGTGAGGCTTTCCCCGGCTCCGCAGGTAATCATTGCACCAAATTGGATTTGTGTAATGCCTAAAATCTGGTTCGCATTCGCGAAGGGGACAAATGGAAGATGGCCTTTAACCTCTTGCACTCCGGTGTACCGCGGACGGGCACGTCTCTGCGTCCTAGAGAGCACGAGAGCGCATGAGAGCGCACAAGGGCGCACAAGGGCGCTGTGTCCAAGAGCGCACTGAAAAAAAAAGCTGCATTTCCGTTCTTCCACTGCAGACACAGCCGCGAACAGATTAGATATGATTGACCTCTCATTCGACTAATAAGAGCCTTGAATTGGGTTTCTGGAACCTTGAAGAACCAATGACTGAAAACCTAGCAAGAAGGACCCACCTACCAACGCTGCGAATGCAGCGTGCCAATTGAAGCACAGAAGTTCGAAAGCTGTTTTGTGTAAGGCTGGGTGAAGAGAGACTGACTGAAAAAAGGACCCGCAGGAAGAACTGCCACAGACCCAGCAGCACGGAGACCACCCACAAGTGCGACCTGTGTGACAGGGACTGCCATTCGTGCATCAACCTGTTCAGCCACAGGCGGTGCTTTTTTTTTTTTTTAATTCCAGCAGAATAGACGTTTAGGATTCTCTTCCATGGTCATCATAGACCAACGGAGGCCGACGACGAAGGCTGGGTGACACACACGCGTTCGCCAGTCTTTTTTAATTACTACTACTGTTATTTGTTTTGAAAAATCGTTCGCCAAAACCGCAATCATGGAAGCGCAAAACCGCAATAATGGAATTGTGTTTTGACCGGGTCGTGAGACCAGAACCACGAGTCCATAACAAGCGGACCAGCGTCGTTTTCGTCTGACAATGAGGAAGAGAAGTGCGCCAGCTAAGTTGCTGCTGTGAACAGGTAAGTGTTATAAGCTAAATTATTCTTTATCCCTGAAAACTGTAATCAAAAATGACTTTTGACCGATCGGTAAATTACAACTGTGCAGCGCACGAAGTCCGAAGTCCGTGCACCGCGGTACACGGTTCGTGCGCCGCGGTCGCCACATGACTATTCGTCATGTAGCGATGGCCGATGTCCGTCCTCTGTAGCGGGGGGGTGGGGGTGGGGTGGAAGTTGTTATCTTCTACATTACAAATATTTTAGAATAATTTTTAGTGCACTGTAGGTTATTTTTTCTTGTAAAAAAAAAAGCCACACATTTTTCACGTGGCATGCTTCTTTGTGTGTCGGGGCTTGTTTGTTCATTCATTCATTCATGAATGAATAAACAACCCCCCCCCCACACACACACACGCAGCCCTGAGTGTCACCTTTCATTAGAGCCCAAGATGAAGCTTCTATATTGAATCATTCAAAAGTTACAGACATTTTTCCAAACTGTGCCATTTGGCACAATTTGACACAGTTCAAAAACGCCTGGGAACTACCTGAGAACAAAGCTGTGTAATATATTCATTTTTTGTGGTATTGTTACAAAATTTTGACCTCAGCTGGATAACACTTGGTTCTACATTTCTGTTGCACTTTCCAGCCCGGATCTGAAGCTGTGTGTTATTTGCAAGCATTTGTATCCAAAAAAACACCCAGGCGAAATTTATTTTCTTCAAGTTCACTATGTTTAGATGACTGTTACTCAGTGGCCGGAGCACTTAGAGAGATTATGACTGTTTTGCCGAAAAATTCAAAGTGTTTTCTTTTAAATGAGACCAACCCCATGAAGATGCTGCAAAGGGTTGAAGAACAGCTTTTGATTTACTTTGGGCACGTTATTTTTTGGCGTTTTTAGGGAAATTGACCGGCGTGCAAGGGGTTAAAACACACTTGGGGCAATTTGAGTACCTTGTGATGCCTTTTGGGCTCACCAGTGCCCCCGCTGTCTTCCAGCATATGATCAATGACGTGCTCCGCGATATGGTAAATCAATGTGTTTTTGTCTACTTTGATGACATTGTGATTTTCTCCCACACACCAGAGGAACACACAGTCCACGTCAGGGCCATGTTACAGCGGCTCCTGGAGAACCAGCTCTTTATTAAGGCTGAGAAGTGTGAGTTTCCACCCGTTCCACTTCTTTTCTCAGTTTTATAGTAGCTGAATTTTATAGTAGCTGAGGGGGAACGGAGGGCCGACCCAGCCAAAGTGAAGGCTGTGCTGGATTGACCTACTCCCCACTCCCGCAAGGAGCTCCAACGCTTCTTAGGGTTTATTAGAAACTACAGTGGGGTAGCGCAGCCTCTGACCCAGCTGACCTTGGGTGCCCTTCACCTGGTCTGTAGCAGCCTGTAGCAGCCCGTTCTCTAACACCCCCATCTTGGCCCAGGTTGACCCTCAGCTCCAGTTTATTCTTGAGGTGGATGCTTCTGATTCGAGGGGGGGCGCTGTCCTCTTGCAGCGCTCGACCTCCGATCAGAAGCTCCATCCATGCACGTATTTCTCTTGGCTGCTCACGTCGGCTGAGAGGAATTACGACGTAGGGGACTGAGAGCTCCTGGCCATTAAGTTGGCCCACGAGGAGTGGAGACACTGGCTGGAGGGAGCGATCCAGCCTGTCATAGTGTGGACCGACCACAAAAATTTAAAATACCTTTGGTCAGCTTGCAGATTTAACGCCAGGTAGGCCCGCTGGGCCTTATTCTTCGCTAGGTTTAATCTTACTATCACTTACAGGCCTGGCTCACGTAATGTCAAACCAGACACTCTCTCCCGCCAGTTTAGTCCCGACCCCCCTACCTCCAACCCCTCATTCCACCCTCATGCATCCTTGGGACTCTCACCTGGGAGATGGAGTAGAGGGTCCAGCAGGCTCAATCCACTGAACCCAGGCCTGAAGGGGGCCCCAACGATCATCTGTTTGTCCCGGCCGCAGCGACGTCATCCAGTGGGGCCACACCAGCCATTTCGCCTGCCACCCTGGAGTCTCCCTGACTATTAATCTTATCCGGTGGGTGTTCTGGTGGCCCACCCTGCGGACGGACATCCGGGACTACATCAAGGCTTGCCAACCCTGCACCCTGAACAAGTCCGACTCCTCGCCCCTGTTGGCCTCCTCCACCCACTACCTATCCCCAGCCGACCCTGGTCCCACATCGCCTTGGACTTTATTACTGGACTTCTCCCCTCACAAGGCAACTCCGTCATCCTCACCTTCATGGATTGTTTTTCCAAGGCGATGCATCTGGTGCCCCTCCCCAAATTACCCTCCGCCTCTTAGACCACCAACCTATTAACCACCCACGTCATTTGTCTGCATGGCATCCCCCTGGTCATTGTGTCTCACTGGGGCCCACAATTTACCTCACAGGTCTGGAAGTCCTTCTGCCGCTCCTAGGAACCACAGTCAGCCTTACGTCCGGGTACCATCCCCAAAGCAGCGGGCAGGCTGAGCGCACCAACCAATCCCTGGAGGCCGCCCTAACGTGCATAGCAGCCTGCAACCCATCCATGTGGAGCACCCATCTGACCTGGGTGGAGTATTCACATAACTCGGCAGTCTCAGCATCCACCGGACTGACTCCTTTTGAGGTCTCCGTGGGGTATACACCCCCCCGGAGAGGGAGGTCACTGTTCCATCAGTGGGGGCCCACGCTCGTCACTGCCGCTGGCTCCGAAAAGCCACCCGGGCTGCTCTTCTCAGTTCTGCAGAACGAAATCGCCAGTATGCGGACCGCAGGTGGCTCCCGGCGCTCAAATACTCCATTGGGCAGTGCGTTTGGCTATCGACGGACCAAATGCCCCTTAAGACGGATTCTTGGAAACTTTCCCCTCACCATCTGGGCCCGTTCCCAATCTCCTGGGTCATCAACGACGTCTTGGTCCGCCTGGAGCTCCTGCCGGCGCGCCGTATTCACCCACCCTTTCACATCTCCAAAATCAAGCCCCTCTCTGCCAGCCCTCTCTAACACCCCCCCCCCCAAGCCGCCTCCTCCCCCTCAGAACCTTGACGGCCAGACCACCTACACAGTCCAGAGGATTCTGGACGTCCACCGTTGAGGCCGAGGGCTACAGTACCTAGTCCACTGAAAAGGCTATGGTCCCGAAGAAAGGTCATGGTTCCCAGATTCCAACTTCCACAACAAGGGGATGGTCCGGGCCTTTCACAAGGCACACCCCAACAAACCCAGTGGACTGCCAGGAGGTGGGGGGGGGGGGGGCACTGTCATGATCAGGTAGGTGAGTGCATGCTCCCCCTCCCTTCCTGTGAGGTTTTCCCCAGGTTTGCAGGTAATCATCACACCTGTGTGAGTAGACGCACCTGCTGCCTCTTTCTTGCCAGCGCTGAAAAGGACCAGTTTGTGAACACTCCAGCGCTGGCTCGTTGGGTAAACTTCCTCAACAGCAAGTAAATCAATGTTTCGTTCTCTGAGGAATCCTAATTTAACTCCTCTTGTCCTCTTTCTCCTCCAGGTTGCTGCCATCTTCGTGGTGCGTCTCCGGGGATTGTTGTGCACTCATCTGCCCCATCATCCTCATCACTACTTCAGCTGCCATATTCCACCCAGTCAGATACCTCAACCAGCTCCACTCCTGCTATATCCCTGCTGGGTTCAGCTGCCAGGCTCACTGCTCACTCCATGTGAGAATTGTCCTATTTTTCCCTTGTCCTATCTCCCTCCTCCACTAATTTGCTCTCGTCTCCCCTTACAGGCTGAGTCCTCCTCTGGCGAGTGGCGTCTTTCCTTAACTGTGCGTCATTTTTGAATCAATAAATTGTGGTTACACTACTTCTTTGTGTCATTTGAGTGATTTCTCTGGTGTTGTTCCCTGCATGTGAGCTGATCATTCTTCAATCATGACAAATCTTTTGATGATATTATAGACTGGAGATGATGAAATTCCTTATTTCTTGCAATTGTTCATTGAAACGTTCTTAAACTGTTGGACTATTTGCCCAACAACCACAAAGTGATGAACCTCACCCCATCCTTGCTCCTGAACGACTGAGCCTTTTGGGGATGCTCCCAGTCATGGCACTCACCTGTTTCCAATTAACCAGGTCACCTGTGGAATGTTCCAAAAAGGTGTTTTTGAGCATTCCTCAACTTTCACAGTGTTTTCTTGCCCCATCCCAGCTTTTTTTGGAATGTGCTGCAGGAATCAAATTCAAATGAGTGAATGTCTGCAAAAAAACACCAACAAAAAAACAATAAAGTTTATCAGTTTGAACATTAAATATCTTGAATTTGTAGTGTATTCAATTGAATATAGATTGAAAAGGATTTGCAAATCATTGTATTCTGTTTTTATTTATGTTTTGCACAACATCCTAACTTCATTGGAATTGGGGTTTGTACCTATGAGTGGGACTTCAAAAGCAATAGGTAGTAACACCAGAGGAGCCAAGTACCAGCTACCGATTGACAGAGAAATAAGTCAAAACTACAAGAGCGGACTTCCGGTTATGGCTGCCACGTAGGACGGACGTGTCTCGCTCTGCTCTGCTCCTGGAGAAAAAAATCGGCAAATAACTCTCTCATTTGGGACAGAACGTATCCCAGCATTTGGGCGAGGATATGTCGGCGAAGCCTAAGGCTGGAAAACCAGGAAAAGGAAAAAGCGAGCCGCCGAAACAGTCCAAATTAACGGACTTTCAGGTCTGTGACGCAGTAAACAAAACTCCATATATGGCGGAGGAGGCTGGCAACGGTGCGATTTCTGCGGGGAATGGCGCAGATGCGCTGATGGCTGCCATGAGTTCAATGAGAGCGGACTTTTCCTCTAGATTTGATGGGATTATGACAGCGTTGGAAGGAATAAGAAAGGAATTGGGTGACTGTGTAGAACGAACGGCGCAGATGGAGCTCCGTCTCGCTAGTGCTGAAGATGACGTCACCCGTCTTCAATTAAAGGTGCGCACTTTGGAAAAAAAAAATAAATCTCTGGAAGATAATATTTTGGATTTGGAATCTCGGTCGAGACAGAATAATTTGAGGCTGGTGGGTCTTCCAGAGGAATCAGAAGGTCGGGACGTATGTTCCTTTCTGGAAAAGTGGATTCCGGAGGTGCTGGGCAGCGAGGAGTTGCAATCAGCAGTGGTTCTGGAAAAAGCACATCGTATTGGCCCACGGAGAGATAAGGGACCGCCGAGGACCTTAATTATGAAGTTTCTTAGCAACAGAGACAGGATGAAGATCTTCAACGCTGCACGTGCTAAAGGAGAGATTAAACACCAGGACCAGCAGGTGCGGTTCTACCCAGATTTGGCCACAGGAATCCAGCAATTGAGGAAGCAGTTTGATCCCGTACGTAAGGAGCTGCGCAACCTTGGGATTCGTCATGGTGTAATCTATCCTGCGAGACTGCTGACCACGTATGAGGGCAGAACCCACATCTTCAAGACCCCAGAGGAGGCGCAGGAGTTCATCAAGAAGATCAAAGAAGAAGAAGAGACTGGTGGGAGCTAAGCATGAACAAAATATAAGGTAGAATAATTAAGCATTTGCACAGGCATCTGACTGACTTGAAGTAAATAGTAAGTTTACAAAATATAGATTGTATTATATATTAAAAAAACAAAACAAAAACAAAACAAACAAAAAAAAAAACTATGATGTACAAAGTTGTTAAAAATTTTGGAGTTAAGTTGGAAAACTACAGAGGAGAGTTAATGTTACGTCATTAAAAGCAGTAGAGTTAGGGTGATTGGGAGGATGAAGAAGGAGTGGCTTAGGCTGTTCCCCGTGGGTGTGGAACGGTCGATGGCTATATCGGGAGACAGAATTTTTCTTTTGATTTTGGGGGGTTTGCCACAAGTGTGGGAAGGGGAAATTTGTTTGTGTGTAGTTTGTAGGATGAATGTTCAACCACTCATGTTTTTGCTTCTCTGTATGAGCATGTTTACACTGCAAGGTAATCCCAAACTCTCTATTGATCATGGACCAAAGTGTTAATCTTAATTTAACTTCATGGAATTGCAGAGGTCTACAAAATTTAAAAAAACTTAAACAAGTTATGAATAAAATAAAGGACATGGGTTCAAGAATTGTGTTTTTACAAGAAACTCATCTGATAGAGGAGGATGTTAAAAGAATTAGGAGTAGATGGCAGGGAAGTGTATTCACCTCTTCATTTTCATCCCGAGCCAGGGGAGTTATGACTCTCATACATAAATCAGTTCCTTTTCAAGTGAAAAATGTAATTGGAGACAAATTTGGAAGATATGTAATCATTCAAGGTTCTTTGCTATTAGAAAATATAAATCTTGTGAACTTATATGGTCCCAATATAGATGATCAGAAGTTCTTTGCTAATTTATTTCTCATCTTATCATCACTTACAGGGCAACATATAATAGCAGGGGATTTTAATTGTACATTGAATCCAGGTGTGGATAGATCAACAGGACTGGATTGTACGCACATTGGATGTAGGATGACTATTAATCATTTTATGAAAGAACTGAGATTGTTAGATATATGGAGAGAAATGAAACCACAAGTTAAAGCCTATTCTTGTTATTCCAGTACCTACAAGACATTCTCACGTATTGATTATTTTTTGATTTCCACAGAATTAAGGTCCAAGATTCAAAACTGCTTTTATGATAACATCGTGATCTCTGATCATGCACCCTGTTGTCTAATATATGTAGATAAAAAATTGACAAAGGAATCAGGTAGATGGCAATTTCAGCATAAATGGCTTCAGGATGAGGAATTTGTCAAGTATATAGAAAAACAGATAGACGAGTTCTTTGACATCAATACTACACAAACATCAGCATGTGTAAAGTGGGAGGCTTTCAAAGCTTTTATTAGGGGACATATTATTAGTTATACAGGATCAAAATCTAAGAAGACTCGAGAGGAGAGAGCTAAATTGGAACATAAAATAAAAAATCTTCAGGAAAAAGTGTATGCAGGAAGTGACCCAAGGTTGGAGAATGAATTACTGATTTTGAGAGCTGAATACGACAAAAAATCAGCGAATAGAGCTGCCTCGAGTCTTCTAAGATTGAAACAATCTTTTTATGAACAAGGTGAAAAATCAGGAAAATTATTAGCATGGCAGATTAAACAATTGGAAATTAAAACACCAATTACCAGTATTATAAGTAACGGACAGGTAGTTATAGATCCTTTAGAAATTAATAGAGCCTTTAGAGATTACTATGAAAAATTATATGATACCAAAAATGAACCCGATTTAACAAAACTAAATGGGTTTTTGAACGAACTATCTATACCGTGTATTCCAAATGAAAACAGGGAGATATTGGAGTCTAAAATTAGTCAAGAAGAAGTTGGGCTAGCCATTGATAATATGAAATCAGGAAAAAGTGCAGGACCAGATGGTCTTCCAGTTGACCTTTATAAAAAATTTAAGAATAAATTAATAAAACCTTTTTTGGAAATGGTTTTAGAAGCATTTCAAAATAATAATTTACCATCATACATAAATAATGCCTTAATTATACTGCTGCCAAAACCAGGTAAGCCCTCTAATAAATGTGAAAATATGAGACCAATAAGCCTATTAAACGCCGACCTTAAGATAATCTGTAAAATTTTAGCAAGACGAATACAAGAAATTTTACCAAATATTATTAATCGAGATCAGAATGGCTTTATAAAGGGTAGACAAGGCTTCCATAATGTAAGAAGACTATTTAATATTATTTATTTTAATAAAGAAGCACCGGATACAGCTCTCCTATCATTGGACGCCGAAAAGGCCTTTGATAGAGTTGAATGGCCCTTTCTTTTTGAAGTCCTACAAAGGTTTGGACTTGGAAATAATTTCATAAAATGGGTTCAAATAATATACAATAATGCTACAGCAGAAATCCTAACAAATAACAATATTTCAAAACCAATAAAAATCAATAGAGGATGTCGACAAGGCTGTCCACTTTCACCTTTACTGTTTACTATGGCAATTGAACCTTTAGCGATAGCGATACGTTTACATTCACAAATATATGGAATTAAAGTTGGACCAACAGAACATAAAATCTCCCTGTACGCCGATGATATAATTTTGTTTATGTCGAATCTAAAAAAATCAATTCCAACCTTGTTGAATTTAATAAAGAATTTTGGGGAAATATCAGGATATAAAATAAATAAAACTAAATCTTCAATATTAATGCTAAATGAGACCCAGAGAAATTACCCAGCCCCTGAGGTAAATCAATTCAATGTTGTAAATCAGTTTAAATATTTAGGAATCCAAATTATGCCTAAGCTAGAATCAGTCGCCAGTGTCAACTATGAAGCCTTAATGTCAGATATCAGTGAGTTAACTCAGAGATGGATGTCACTACCAATGTCGATGATCGGGAGAATCAATATACTTAAAAGTAATATTTTACCTAAAATACTTTATTTATTTCAATACATTCCCTTATCACCACCTTTAGATCTATTCTCAAGAATAAAAAAAAAGTTAGTGGAATTTATATGGAACAACAGGAGGGCTAGATTACGTTTGTCTTTATTATATTTACCATTTGATCGTGGAGGTCTGAAATGTCCAAATTTTATGTTGTATTATTGGTCGGCACAACTGAGGTCTATGACATATTATTTTTCATCAAATGATCTCCCTCACTGGACTGAAATGGAATCATACAATTTACCTTTACCTCTTCCCATATTCATATACTCAGATTCGGCAAAAAAATTACAAAAACAAGTTAAAAATCCATTTGTAAAGCATATGATCAAAATATGGTGTGAAGCTAAAAACTATTTAAAAGAACCACAGTTATTGTCACAATTTAGTCCAATATGGGGTAATCAATATTTTAAACCAGGGAGAGCGGACGCTGTATTTAAAGTATGGAATTTAAAAGGGATACAAAAGATTCAGGATTTATATTTGCCATGTGCAGACAACATAATGTCTTTTGAAGAGCTGAGGATCAAATTTAATCTCAATAGAACACATTTTTTTAAATATCTTCAACTTAGAAACTTTATTCGATCAAATCAAAATAAAGCTCTCACTCGACCTATTTATTCATCCTTGGAAAAAATGATGATGAAAGATAGTAAAAGAAAGGGTATTATTTCAGAGTTTTATAACTCATTGACACTATCCTCAAGTGAAAATTCACTGAAAAGATTAAACTACTGGAAAGAAGATCTGCAAATTGAAATTTCAGAGGAACAATGGGAATTGGCTTGTACAGAAGCTCAAACCAAATCAATAAATGCACGCCTTAAATTGATACATTTCAAATGGTTAATGCGGATGTATGTTACACCGGAGGAGTTAAATAGATATAACAAAAATATACCAGATACATGCACAAAATGCATGGAAAGTAAAGGAACCCTATTTCATTGTTTATGGGAATGTAGATTAATAAGAATGTTTTGGGAAGAGGTGAGGGTAACAATTGAAAAAATAATCTCAAAACAAATCATATTGAATCCTAAACTGTTTTTGTTGGGTCTGTACCCAGAAAAGCATAATTTTAATAAAAGTGAAAGAACATTCATAGACCTCAGTTTGCTTAATGCCAAAAAATGTATTGCACTATTATGGAAAAAGACTCATAGACCAGATGTGACTCAGTGGTTAAGACAGATGTTAACAAACCTTCCATTAGAAAGAATAACATATATACTAAAATCAAAGGAAATTGTGTTTGAGAATATATGGAGACCTTTTATTGATTATGTAAAAAATTTAAACATAACTCTTGAAGAAGAAGGTGAATGATGTGTGTGGACCTTGTAAATTCCAAACTGGTGAACATAATATGTATACTTATGTATTGGATTGTCTAGACTAAACAGAGGAGCATTGTTGAAGATTTGATTTTGTTGGTGGTTGTTGGTGTTTTTAGTGCATTTTTTTTTTTGTAGTACTTTAGTGTTAGTGTTTGATTGTTTGTATCATGTTTGTTAAAAAAAAAAAAAAAAAAGGTTCAATAAAGATATTGTGGAAAAAAAAAAAACTACAAGAGCAGACTGACCAAACTGCAGCTGCCTGGATAGAGTACAGCTACTCTGATTCTGCTACTCTGATACTGTGATTCGATGCCACACACATGGAATCTGGAATGCTTAAAAACTGTACAACATCAACAGCGCACTAAAGACTTTCACTGAGAACTCAGTGGAACTGTGGAAGATGACCCTGGAAGCCAATTCACAACCTGTGCACCATACTGTATACCAAGGAGATGTACTGTCTTCTCCAGCTTTCTGCATAGCCCAAACCCTCTCGGTGAGATCATCACAAAGAGTGGATACAGATACCTGCTCCAAAGGGGAACAACCATCAGCCACTTCCTCGCCATGTATGCAAGGACTGAGCCAGACATTGACTCACTGATCTGCATTACAAGGATCTACAGCAATGTCATTGGGATGTTATTCAGATTAGACAAGTGTGGTTGAATGGTATCAAAGAGAGGGAAAATGATCAGAACTGAAGGCAGTATAGCAGATGCTGAGGGCACCTACAAATACTTTGGTATCCAGCAGGCAAATGGGAACCCTGAGGAGGCGGTAAGGATGTCAGCCACAGCCAAATACCTACAAAGAGTATGACAAGTCCTGAAAAGTCAGCTGAATGGCAAGAACAAAGTCCAAGCCATCAGAACATATACCCTGCCAGTCATCAGATAGCCTGCTGGAAACATAACCGAGCCAAAGGAGGAGATAGAGGCCACAGATACCAGGACAAGGAAGTTCCTCATAATGCATGCACCCTGAGGCTATACACTAAGAAAAAGGAGGGAGGCCGAGGTCTAATGAGTGTCGGAGGCTAGAGTCATTGTTCAGGATGAAACAAACAATGATCCAGGAGTACATTACAAATATGTAATGTTTCTCAAGCAACAGAAACCTGAGAAAGAAGAGGAGAAGGTTGAGAATGAGCCCTCTTCATGGCATCTGAATAAGGACAAACCTCTGCATGGCGTGTGCCACCGACAGGTAGAGCAGTGTTTTTCAACCAGGGTTCCCTGGAATGTTCAAGTTTTTGTGGGAAATTATCTTATTTCGCCTCTTAATTGGTCCATGTTGTGCATGGGTTCAATAAGTACCCATGCACAATGGACCAATTAAGAAGTGAAATTAGAAAATTGCCCACAGAATTCGGAACGTTTTGGGGAACCCTGGTTGAAGAACACTGAGGCAGAGGATGTGGGTGGTACTGAGAAATCCTACCAGTGGCCGGAAAAGGCTGGCCTGAAAGACAGGCAATGGTCATAGCAGCACAAGAACATACACTGAATACAAGATTGATAGAGGCCAAGGTCTATCATACCAGACAGGATCCCAGTTGCACACTGTGCAAAGATACCCCTGAAACAGTCCAGTACATAACAGCAAGTTGTAAGATGCAGGCAGGTACAGCATACACGGAACATCACAAACATGTAGCTAGCATAGTATACAGGAACATCTGTGCAGAGTATGGGCTGGAAGTTTCAAAGTCCAAATGGAAGACACCTCCATAGAATGATTGAGCTAAGATCCTGTGGGACCTCCAGATCCAGACGAATAAAGTGGTGATGGCTAACCAAGCACACATTATGGTGGTCAACAAATGACCAAAAAAACCAGTAGTTATGATAGATGAGGCAATTACAAGTGACTGCATAGGGAAGAAGGAACACAAGAAGCTGGAAAAACCATCAAAAATTTAAAGATGAGCTAGAAATGTTGTGGAACATGAGTACAACAGTGGTACCAGTGGTAATTGGAGAACTAATTTGGGCTGTGATCCCTAAAGTGGGAGAGTGGCTCCAGCAGAGCACAGTCCAAGGACCAGCTAAAGTACTACAGAAGACCCTCAGACTTCCAGGCCTCTGGTAGAGGACACAAATTTGAAGGAGGACATATACTGTATATATATTTGTTTGTGTTGAATGGTGTCAATAAGAAACGTGAAGGAAATGGTCTCCAGTGTTGAAGTCGTGTATCCTTATCCAATCTTGCCACGCCAACCTCTTCCCACAGGAATTTCTCTTTGGAGGACTGCCACTATGCCATGTGCTCTGTATCTGTGGATCAAAGCCAAAAGCTCCCTGGTGGATTAATTACCCCTGCCCTCCAACATGCACACCGCCACCAAGAATGAACCAAACATGCTTGGCTGTAATGGCAAATCATAACTGAACAGAAAACACAGGGAATACTCTCACGGGCTTTTCACCTTGGGGGATATATTTGTCTGCATGCTTGTTTGCTTCAGGTGTTACAGACAGAAACAAAAGCACGATTGTCACTTATAAATAAAGTCACACGCACATCTATACCGCTGCTTAAAGGTCACATCTGAAGGGAGAGGTTGCTGAAAACAATTAGACCATTGTGTTGAGGAAGAGTCATCAAAATGATTAATGGCACTTTTACAAGGAATAAGGGGCTTGTGGGGTCTATGTAAGGTGCATAGTTCTTTTAATAATCATAACTGTGTTTGTCACCTCTCCAAATCATTCCTTCAGTGAGCAGGGTAAAAGCTTATTATCCTGCTAAACACATCAGTTACGTTCACTATTTAGGTGTTACATGCTACAATATGCAGTTTTCTCCTTAGGTCATTTTTTTTTTGGTGTCATGTTTTAATGATCAGCGGAAAGCTGAAGGCGTCTTGCTTTAACGCACCACACAATTTACAAAGGTTTTCTGTAAACAATCGAACTTTATTCCACCAAGGATTGACCCTGAGATTAACATACTAATACATGACTAAGCTGTTTCTTCCTCCATCTTTGAATGAATAATCAAGCAAAAAAAAAAAAAAAAGTTACTGCTATCCAAAGCAGAAACCAGAGTAAAACATGTTTTCTCCTGGGAGACCCATCCTGCTGTTTGAAATCTGTATTGGCAGCTGCAGCATTTAGATTTTACAATTTAGGCTCTGATGAAGAACATTGTATAACAGATACAGTATCATAATGCAGCTGCTTGCAGGCCAAACAGCTGGTAGTGAAGGTCACTAGAATTCCTCAATATGTTGGTGGGAAAAGTGAATGTACGCTTGTTGACGGTCATAAATGCCCACTGTAGGGTAATTGAGCAAGGGACTTCTGTGCAGTTCAGTGATCGAGGTTTGGTGGTTGCACTGCAAAGCTCTCTAAACATAAGTGTGTTTAAATATATGTTGTTGCTTTAAAATGTGTCAATATAAAGGCCCGGGGGCCCGATGCAGCTCCACATTGTATCTGGCTTGTTAATAGATTCTACAGTAAAATCTTGATTGGACATTTCATTTCACTGTAGGGAGGGACGATGAACAGAACATTGTCTAGCCTTTTTTTTTAAATACAAGATTGTATTTGGGGGGGGCATGTTTTTGGAGATGACACACTTTAAAATGGAAAAAAAAATCTCACCCCTGCCAACAAAACCATTCAAAATAAAATGGAGTAACTGTTGAGATGGACAGAAAAACAATAAACTAATATAGATTGACTGCTCCTCACATCGCTACCTTATTGTGGTGGAGGGGTTTGTATACCCTAATGGTCCCAAGAACTATGTTGCTGGGGGCAAGTTGCCCCTGGTAGAGTCTCCCAAGGCAAACTGGTCCTGGGTGAGGGCCAGACCAAGAGCGGTCCGGTAGATCGTAATGCAAAATGTTACAACAAGGGTCCAGTGTACCCAAAAGGAGGCACATAGGTCCACCCTCCAATGGCCTCACCACCTGCAGGAGGGTTTATGGGGATCATGGTGCTATGTGAACCAGGCGGCAGTCTGGGCTGCTCTGCTTTGACTGCTGCTCCCCGACCCAGACCCCCAGATAAACGGTAGAAGATGAATGGATGTATACAGTATCTCACAAAAATGAGTACACCCCTCACATTTTTGTAAATATTTTATTATATCTTTTCATGGGACAACACTGAAGATATGACACTTTGATACAATGTAAAGTCATCAGTGTACAGCTTGTATAACAGTGTAAATTTGCTGTCCCCTCAAAATAACTCAACACACAGCCATTAATGTCTAAACCGCTGGTAACAAAAGTGAGTACACTCCTAAGTGAAAATGTCCAAATTGTGCCCAATTAGCCATTTTCCCTCCACGGTGTCATGTCACTTATTAGTGTTACAAGATCTCAGGTGTGAATGGGGAGCAGATGTGTTAAATTTGGTGTTATCGTTCTCACATTCTCTCATACTGGTCACCGGAAGTTCAACATGGCACCTCATAGCAAAGAACTCTCTGAAGATCTGAAAAAAAAAAAGAATTGTTGCTCTACATAAAGATGGCCTAGGCTATAAGAAGCTTGCCAACACCCTGAAACTGAGCTGCAGCACAGTGGCCAAGACCATGCAGAGGCTTAACAAGACAGGTTCCTCTCAGAACAGACCTCACCATGATCGACCAAAGAAGTTATGTGCACGTGCTCAGCATCATATCCAGAGGTTGTCTTTTGAAAATAGAAGTATGAGTGCTGCCAGTATTGCTGCAGAGATTGAAGGGGTGGGGTGGGGGGGTCAGCCTGTCAGTGCTCAGACCATACGCCGCACACTGCATCAAACTGGTCTGCATGGCTGTTGTCCCAGAAGGAAGCCCCTTTTAAAGACGATACACAAGAAAGCCCACAAACAGTTTGCTGAAGACAAGCAGACTAAGGACATGGATTACTGGAAACATGTCCTGTGGTCTGGTGAGACCAAGATAAACTTATTTGATTCAGATGGTGTCAAGCGTGTGTGGCAGCAACAAGGTGAGGAGTACAAAGACAAGTGTGTCGTCTCTACAGTCAAGCATGGTAGTGGGAGTGTCATGGTTTGGGGCTGCATGAGTGCTGCTGGCACTGGGGAGCTATAGTTCATTGAGGAAACCATGAATGCCAGCATGTACTGTGACAAACTGAGGCAGAGCACGATCCCCTCCCTTTGGAAACTGGGCCACAGGGCAGTATTCCAACATGATAATGACCCCAAACACACCTCCAAGATGACAACTGCCTTGCTAAAGTAACTGAAGGTAAAGGTGATGGACTGGCCAAGCATGTCTCCAGACCTAAACCCTATTTAGCATCTGTGGGGCATCCTTAAACGGAAGGTGGAGGAGCACAAGGTCTCTAACATCCACCAGCTCTGTGATGCCATCATGGAGGAGTGGAAGAGGATTCCAGTGGCAACCTGTGAAGCTCTAGTGAGCTCCATGCCCAAGAGAGTTAAGGCAGTGCTGGAAAATAATGGTGGCCACACAAAATATTGACACTTTGGGCACAATTTGGACATTTTCACTTAGGGGTGTACTCACTTTTGTTGCCAGCAATTTAGACATTAATGGCTGTGTGTTGAGTTATTTTGATGGGACAGCAAATATACACTGTTACACAAGCTGTACACTGACTACTGTATGTTGTGTCAAAGTGTCATATCTTCAGTTTTGTCCCATGAAAAGATATAATAAAATATTTACAAAAATGTGAGGGGTGTACTCACTTTTGTGAGATGCTGCAGAATGAAAATTTAGCCAGCATCCATATAAACAATGGAAATGTTCAAGAAAAAAGATGAAAATTTGCCAGAAAAAAGTCCCAAATTTATAAGAAAAGTTGGGAATTTACAAAGAAAAAATTATCAGATTTACAGGAAAAAAGTCACAAGTTTAAAAGGAAAAAGATAACAAAATTATGAGGAAAAAAGTCACAACTTTGAGAAAAAAGTTCAAAAGTTACACTAAAAAAGTCACACATTTAAGAGAAAAAGGTTGCAACTTTGCAATTAAATAGTTGCAAATCCACAAGAAAAAAGTCAAATTCATGAGGGTCTTTTTAGGGCTGTGTATGGATTAAAAATTTCAACTAATTAATTGCACATTTTCTATAATTAATTGCAATTAATTGTTAAAAGTTTACAATGAAGAAACAATGAAAAAGAAGTATTTTAAAGCAACTTTTAATTGCATTTTTTTTTATAAAATATACCTGTGACCCTCATATTCACCAAAAATCCTGCTAGAGTATCTGAATTTGGGAAAACAAAAGGGCAAAATAAAGCACCATTGTGTAAGTTTGTTTGCTAAATGGCCCACCTGGAGTGCTGTGCTGAAATAAGTAATAAGTCTGTTGGAGAGGCCTGGACGTCTTAGCAATTGCATGTGGGTGTTTTGCTTTCAGGTGATACAATAGAGATGAATCGCTTCAAAGATAATGAAATTCAGCCTTGCAGAACAAACATTTATAACTTTTGTTTTGTCCAAAGAGCTGTCCGGTTTCCTTTTGAAAGAGAACTTTCCATTTAAAAGCATTTGTCTTTCCTTCTCCATCATTAGCTCTTAACATAGCCACAGTACTTGGGACCGCAAGCCAGCTTCAGGGTGCATTATCGCCACCAACTGGGCTGAAGTGTGAACAGGAGATAATGCAGAAAAATAACAGGAAACGACATGAGGGTGATGATTTTTTTAATGTGTTAACTGAGCTACATTTTTTTTTAAAGTTAACACATTATTATTATTCCTAGCTCTCTTTTTCTTTTGCATTTATACTTGTCATTGGTGCTCCAAATGCATTTTATTCAGTTATGTAGCGTGACATAGAAAAGTGTATGATTGTGTGTGTGTGTGTGTGTGTGTGTGTGTGTGTGTGTGTGTGTGTGTGTGTGTGTGTGTGTGTGTGTTTATGTGTGTGGGAGGGGTATTGGTCCCTGAGTAACTATAATGTGGCTCAGGCTTTTTTTTTAGTGTATGTTAAGTAATGATACAGTGCGGTGGCACAGTGGTTAGCACTGCGGCAGCACAGCAACTCACCCTTGGTCATGGGATCCCTGGTTCGATCCCAGCCCCTGACCAACAGTGATCTGTGTGGGGTTTGCATGTTCTCCCCGTGACTGCGTGGGTTTACTCCGAGAGTTCTCCGGTTTCCTCCCACAGGCCAAAAACATGCAGGTTAGGTTAATTGGAGACTCTAAAGTGGCCCTAGGTGTGAATGTGTGTGTGAATGGTAAAGGGATAGCGCCGTACCGTGGCTGCTTCATCCATCCAGGTGGATGCCCTCAATTTCCCCTCTGGGGATCAATAAAGTATACAAAATCAAAAATCAAAAAAAAAAAAATCAAACAAGAGAAAATTAAGTGCTGTGATGCTAATGTTTAAAGTTCAGTAGTGATCATCATTTGAAAATTTGTATTTTGATTAAACAATGCTGACAGCAAAGACCTATTTATCATTTTGTTGCGTATAGTATACTTTCAATTAAGAATAATAATGATAGTGATGATCAATAACTGGCCCCTGTCTTTGGCTCTAGGTAATATTTAGTTTGCTTCTCTTACTTGCTTTGTGCATCGTATCTTCATAAATAAAGTTAATAAGCATAGACGTCAATGTGTGTCTGTTGTAGAAGTGTCTATACCAATCTTGAATTACAGTCGCCACACCAAGTAATCCTGTCTAGAAAGTTGTTCATTAGAACAACATTAGCACAGTTTACTCACAGCTTATTGGCAGACTGAGCTAATGACAGGCACAGATGCACAGAATTTATGTGGGCATGTGCCTTATGCTTACCCATGTGGCAGGGAGGGAGAGCCAGTAAAGGAGAGTGTCGACTTTAGAGGAAACTCACATTTAAGACAAGCTGGTTTGATCCGACAACTGCTCAGACTGCTAGGTTTGCCAAACGTATTAAATTAAAGATTCAAGGTTAAGCTTTTTAACTTGATGCTGTGGAGTGGGTTTTGCACAGTTTGGTGGTGTAATGAGGGATTATTTAAGCAATTTTGCACACAAGAAAATAAGCATTGCTCTTATTTTGATTTTATTCTTCCTTTTCTTCTCAATTTAGTGTTGCCGTATAGATGGGTGTGTTTATTGGAGTGGAGTATGACATGTAGTTGTGTTGTAGGGAGAAACTGATGGAATACCTGAATAATAAGTCCTGAGATATAAGCTTCAATATTTTTTCTTTTAAGGTTCCTTTTATTTGTTTTCACTACAACCATGCAGCTTGAATCTGTTTTTATCTGCAAATGTGTATATGTCCTTGTCCCTAGTTTTAAAATAAAGCACTCAGTTTTTGTTTTGTTTTTTTTAATTACTTTCTTTGAACAGTTCTGTCAAGTCTTTACCAAAAGCAAAGTTTACTCTGGGAACAAATCAAATCTCATAGTGATCCCCTTGAGGGTGGGTACACAGAACAGAAGATTGGATTGGCTTTGCAAGGACATTTTAATGCTGGATATTGTTTTTCCAAATTGAAACATATTAGTTAGATAAACAAAGCAATTTTCCTAGTGAAGTAATTCAGGTGTCTCATGTTTATTGTGATATTATTCAGGCTATTGACTGAAATCATTTTCAGAGATAGCAACATCTTTGTTTCCTTTTTTCATCTTTCAGATGGATGATACTCGTCGTCGGACTGAGCTCCTTACCTTACTAATATCTGCAGTTGCTTCTTCTGCAGTTTCAGCATTTCATGTTTAATCGTGTGGAGGTGGGCCGAGGCCAAACAATATGCTCACATGTGCCCCAAATATACTCACTCCAAATGGTCCCTCAATCGACTGGAACTCAGTCACATTAGAGAGGCACTTCTGGTTGAAGCGGGGTGTCATTTGTCATCCATTTTACTCTAGATTCAGATTTGAGGCTAATAGTCGTTTTGTTCACTTCTGTCTTTGTCCCTCTTGCTCCTGAATTTTTCCCTCATCTCTAATTAGCCTCTTTATGCTCAGGCTCGCACTTGAAATCATTCACTCTCTTCAGTGCATATTCATCCCCAAAGTCGCTCTTCCCCAGCCTCTCCATCTCTCCGTCATCTCTCTCTTATAGAGATGGATGAAAGGGGATATCAGGGAGTCTGGGCAGAGAGCTCAGCTGATAGGCTGAATCAAGGCAGGTCATTTACTCACAGCGAGCCCATCCATCCATCCTGAGAGGCGCACACACACACACACAAGCCTATACTTACCATATACTCGTGCGCAAACACATTGCCCCTAAATGACTTCCATTTCTCTAGGTGTATTACCTCTCTCCTGAGAATTCTGGCCAGGGTTTCAGTATTCAAAACGACCGGAGCAAAGAGATCTTTTCCATCAGGAATTTGTTCATTCACACATCTTGAGTGTTCACACTCGCTCAAACAAAAATGCGCGCACACACCCTAAGACTAAGAAATATCACACATAGTCAGGCACACACCCTGTGCTCAAAGCTCTAGACATCTCATTACTGGCATGGTGCGCTTTCACCGCTGGGGTATTGTGAATAAATGTGTCCCTCCTGAAGTTTTCGCTGTTTGCAGCAACGCTCCCCGTGGGCTGACTGTTAATGACATCACGCCATTCTGCATCTGTACTTGGGGAACTGTTAGCATCCTTCTCCCAGTAACTAAATAATGTTCCTGACTCACAGGTCCAGCTGCCTGCTGGTCAAATTACAACAAAGCAAGAGGCTATTTTCTGCCCTGCACCATCGCCAGAGGCCGGCCACCTAAAACAGCTTATTTTACCCCCAACATGATGGCATGATTACTCCAAATGTTTGACGCCACCTCCAGCAGGTTAGGTTAAAAATGGACTGCGGGAAGTAAGGGAGAGTTATGATCCAAAAAGACATAGAGATGAAAAACCAGCGGAAGGTGCTCTGGAAGGAGCAGGCGCATGGTGCCGCTCCATGGTACAGTCTGTGTTATTGACAGATGTGCGGCGTAATCAGAATACAGCATGTATGCGCTACTGTAGGGCAGCTGGATGAGTCGGGGGAGAAAACACGATTACAGTGGCAATCATAACTCAGATTAGCCTTCTACTGTACCTCTCTCTACTGTTCAACACAGGAATCAATCACCATCACATTCAGCGTGACGCCTCATATCACACATAGGGCCACTCCAAAAGGACAAATATTATTCTCTCCGGCAGAGAAAACAACATTGTCTATAGAGCAAGGACAACAATCGCTCTCTTTAATAAATAACGGCAGCTATTATGATCATAAATAGTGAGGGGGCCAGAGGCTGTTTGTAGGGGGGGAGGATGATACATGAATCCATTCAGCATATTTCTGCTGTGGGCTTGTATCTCTGCAACTGAGGGGGATCAAAGGAGCTCCTGACAAAAGAGGCGCAGATGCAACGTGCTGAGATGACAGCCTTCACCAATGCTAGAAGTGCACTCAGCACTAACACTGGCTGACTGGAGACCTGACTAACCAGTCCAGAACAGCACATTCAGCCCCCCCGCTGCTCCCTCTATCTGATTATTATTGATGACATCAGGACATTTGCGGGTCCTTGGAGGCTCATTAAATCAGAAGTCAACTGATAATGAAAGGGAACATTCTGCACTAGATTACTCCATTTACTCCTCACTACTAGCATTGAGGAATTTGCATGCTTTGATATGCTCCTGCTTTTTAGTGATTCCCTCTGGATCACCATTTGATTAAACTGTAGAATCATGCAGCAAAAGAAAAAAAGAAAAAAAAACTTCATGGGGGATGTACGAAGGCCAAAAGCATTTGGGTGGTTTGAGGATGCAATGGGTCTGCGTGTCCTAATATACAGGTACATCTCAAAAAATTAGAATATCATGAAAAAGTTCAATATTTTTTGTCACTCATTTCAGAAAGTGAAACCCATATATTATATAGAGTCATTACACAGAGAGTGATATATTTCAAGTGTTTATTTATTTTAATTTTGATGATTATGGCTTACAGCCCATGAAAACCCCAAATTCAGTTTCTCAAAAAATTAGAATATTACATAAAATTAATTTTAAAAAATAGTTTTTAAATAGAAATGTTGGCCGACTGAAAAGTATGTCCATGTACACACTCAATACTTGGTCGGGGCTCGTTTTGGATCAATTACTGTATCAATGTGGCGTGGCATGATCAGCCTGTGGCACTGCTGAGGTGTTATGAAAGTCCAGATTGCTTTGATAGTGACCTTCAGCTCGTCTGCATTGTTGGGTCTGGTGTCTCTCATCTTCCTCTTGACAATATTCCATAGATTCTCTACGGGGTTTAGGTCAGGAGAGTTTGCTGGGCAATCAAACACAGTGATGCCATGGTCATTAAACCAGGTTTTGATACTTTTGGCAGTGTGTGTGTGTGTGGGGGGGCAAGTTCTGCTGGAAAACAAAATCAGTTTCTCCATAAAGCTTGTCAGCAGAGGGAAGCATGAAGTGCTCTAAAATTTCCTGGTAGACGACTGCGCTGACTTTGGTCTTGATAAAACACAGTGGACAAACACCAGTAGATGACCTCTGTTCAGATAAAAGTAAATTTTGCATTTCATTTGGAAATCAAAGTCCCAGAGTCTGGAGAAAGAGCAGAGAGGCACAAAATCTAAGTTGCTTGAGGCTTAGTGTTAAGTTTCCACAGTCAGTGATGATTTGAGGAACCATGTCATCTGCTGGTGTTGGTCCACTGGGTTTTATCAAGACCAAAGTCAGCGCAGTCGTCTACCAGGAAATTTTAGAGCACTTCATGCTTCCCTCTGCTAACAAGCTTTATGGAGCACCTGATTTCATTTTCCAGCAGATCTTGGCACCCCCCCCCACACTGCCAAAAGTATCAAAACCTGGTTTAATGACCATGGCATCATTGTGTTTGACTGGCCAGCAAACTCTCCTGACCTAAACCCCATAGAGAATCTATGGCGTATTGTCCAGAGGAAGATGAGAGACACCAGACCCAACAATGCAGACGAGCTGAAGGTCACTATCAAAGCAACCTGGACTTTCATAACACCTCAGCAGTGCCACAGGCTGATCATGCCATGCCACATTGATACAGTAATTGATCCAAAAGGAGCCCCGACCAAGTATTGAATGTGTACATGGACATACTTTTCAGTCGGTCCACATTTGTATTAAAAAAAACTATTTTTTAAAATTAACTTTATGTAATATTCTAATTTTTTGAGAAACTGAATTTGGGGTTTTTATGGGCTGTAAGCCATAATCATCAAAAATAAAATAAATAAACACTTGAAATATATCACTCTCTGTGTAATGAATCTATATAATATATGAGTTTCCCTTTCTGAAATGAGTGACAAAAAATGTTGAACTTTTTCATGATATTCTAATTTTTTGAGATGGACCTGTATGTGTCTACATGGAGGAGCTGGTCCTCTCCGTTGCTTGCAGCGCTTCAGGGAGAAAAATTGCTGATGTGCTCTGCGTCTTGATCACTCAAATTAAATTGAAGCCATGCTGAGAACAATGCCCCATCAAATGGTTTGTAAATTACAGGCATTCACATTTAGCACACAAATATTCCTGCAGACACTGTCGCATTTTGCAGACGAATACTTTGTACTCTGTGTACACACACGCGCACAAACACCCTGCTACGGTTGGTTTGATGCCGATTTGTAAAAGGGAGTGAATCCCATTTTCTTTCAGCCTTTTCTCCCGTCCGGAATGATTCCCATAAACTCAGAGCCCGGAGAAAAAGTGAAGACATGGCCTGTCAAGCTTTTTATGGCTTCGCCCGCAATCGTTTAGGACTTCAGTGGTATTTTTATGATGTCACTGTATAGCCCCCTTCCTCCCAAACTGCCACACCACCACAGAAACTAACAAGATCCTTATGTTTAATGGACTCAACACACTCATACCTCTAGCTGCCACCAAATTATCACAGGCAGAAGCAGCCCAAGCAATGAGCAACCATCCCCGCTAATCAAACCTAATTCAAAGTGTACTTTACACTTCACGCCTGCTGTTTCATTGTGCTCTCCCAGGGGCCACAATCATGTCTATACTTTTTTTTTTTTTGCTAAATGTATTGGAGATGGCGGGCGCAATTGGATTGAGCCAAGGTTTTGCATATGTAATTGGGTGGTGACAATCAAGAAGGCTTTGCGTCATCTCCAAATAAGATTTTGCCTTGCTTCAGTCTGCGGCCAGTCCTGTGGTGGAGCCTAATAGTGCCTATCTCAGTGCTTATCACCCTGTTTCTATGAGCCAACAGGCTGTTATGCTTAGATAACCATAGTCATTTGCTGGTGTTAAGTGGCTGATTGCTTTGCAGTTGTGTTTTGCTCGCGCGTGGGACTGTCGTGCATGTTTAAGCAAGTAAATGTAATTTCGTTCGCCTGTGTGCATTCGTGGTTAGGTACGCACGTGTGCGCTTGTGTGTTCACATTTTTGCAAATGTGTGTAGCCATGCCGGCTTCTTCCCCCAACCAAGCTTAGCTCAGTCTCCGGCAGCATGGCTGAGTAAGATTAAAGTCACCCATATTACTCTTAGTGCCTGGAGAGATGTAGGGAAATTAGGGGAAAATTAAACAATGCTATTTGCATACAATTACTCAACGGCGCGACAAACAGCCCAGATAGCCATTGTCTGGTCGGCTAATGTGCACCGCTCCACATTGCTTCATCAACTGGGCAAACATGTCTGACTGGGCTCACTCAATCATGCATGTTTTTTGGCTTGTGAGAAAAAGTTGGAAGAAACTACACAACTTAAACTTTTTTCTTTTTTTTGTGTCATTAGGTGTGAATCAGTAGAGGTATGATGCACATCCCTCCTGTTTTATTTACCAGCTCCACACTGCAGGTTAAAATAGACCGCTTAGTTTGGATTTAGATTATTTCATGACTGCGTGTAAGATCACTTTTGCTGACATTTTAGTTTGGCATTCAGGTTTCAACACTCAGTTTTCATCTCAGGTGTTTGAAATGTAAGGCTTGCATCCTGCTGAGAAAATATTTCTGTCTTCCCCGACGTGCGCGCACACAGGCATGCACTGCCATCACTATCCCTCTTGTCCCTTTTATGTTGCACACACATTCAGATGCAAACTATCACCCTTTACCTCCTTTCACAAATACGGATATTAAACCACATATCTGTTTCTCTCCCGTCTTTCATCTCAAACATATATTCTCATCGACACGCCAGTTTTTCTCTCTCCGTCTCTTCGCCTCTCTTCCTGCATCCAGCCAACCCACCTGGTGACAGTGTTGGTGAAATATTAATGTGTTCACTGAAGTGTTGTTGTTGTTTGGAGTGTTGCCCTGACCATGAGCTTTGTTTCTGGATCGAGGAAAGAAAGAGCTAAGCACCCATTCAGAGGCTCAGGCAGAGGTCCATGCAGCTGGATGAAATGGCGAGGACACCTCCAAGCAATGCCCTCGCTCCACCAACCGATGCTTACCTCAGTGCCAGTGTGGGGGGAAAAATGAATGCCATGTTAAGCCCAGCTGGGTTGAGTTAAAGAGATCTCTTGCCCGGAGCTCAAGAGGAAGAACAACCTGGTTTCTCAGAGTTTCTACTCATAATTTTGATCTATTTTGGTTCCCCCCAGCCACCCAAACCCTAAAAAAACAAGCACATGCAGTAACCACACATGCTCCACTGTCCCACCTCTTTGCTTTTTTTTTTTCACCAAGTCGCTTTTAATAAACCTTGAAACTACAGGTGCTGCTGTTTCGTTTGTTCCTCTCTGTTTGTTTGGCACTGGAAGGTGTACAGCCCATTGTGCATGGCCTTCCAAGTCTCGATACTTTTCTTGTGGAGTCCTAAATAAGGAATGGGCTTGGTAACTAGGAGCTGCTCCCTCCTGTTCTGATTCAAGGCGCTCATGTAGGTTTGCTTACTCCACATTGCCCAAAGAGCCCCCTGGGTTTATGCTCAGGTTTTCACATGTGTTTGTACTCGCAGTGTATGTGCTAGTTTGTTGGGGTTTTTTGCTCACTGTGAGTCTGCTTGTCTGCTGTGTGTGCACGCGCACATGCAGCTTATTTGAAGACCTGACGAAAAAAAAAAAAATCACTGGCCAAGTGCATCAAACAGCACTCCGGATTTGTTTAGTAGAGGCAAAGGTTCAGTTCAAGGCTCCTAATTTGCAGATATGTGAAAGGGGGCTATGGATTTTATATTTCATCCTGTAATATTGCTGACACTCCTTTTAGCCGTGCTTATTGTGCATCCTTAGTTCTGAGTCTTCCTAACCTCAAGCTTGGGGATACAGCTTTACCTGAGAATAGAAAAAAGATAAGAGCAGACACACAAAAATGCCCGCATACGCATGCACACACTGGAGGTCCTTACTGGTGAAAATGTAGCACAGCTTGGCGAATCCATTACACTTCTAAACAAGCCTAAAAAAAATACCCGTGCACCTCACAAAAAATATGAACCTGGGTGTGGATTGGCCTGAGGAACACGGGTGGGTTCCAGCAGCATGGTGGGTAAGCTCCAGCCAGTTTGTTGGGAGCTGCTCCCTGCATGCAAGAGCAAATCTTCAAAAAGCACCCCTAACCTGCCTCTGTGTTTGCAGGAGAACCTGCCAAAAGTCTGCAGACTTCCCAGTGCCAGACAGCAGGGCCACCTTCTCTCTTCTGATTTGTCTATCTACTATTACGTATACCATTGTGACTTTCTTCTGGTAGTTACTTCATGGGCCAGTTCTAACCAAATAGCTGTAAGAACTTTTTTTTTTGTGGTGGGGGGGGGGGGGGCTGCTGTTTTGGCAGATTCCAGTATAGGAACTACAGTGCATCCGGAAAGTATTCATAGCGCTTCACTTTTTCCACGTTTTGATATATTACAGCCTTATTCCAAAATGGATTAAATTCATTTTTTTCCTCAAAATTCTACACACAATACCCCATAATGACAACATGAAAAAAGTTTTTTTAATTTTTGTAAATTTATTAAAAATTAAAAACTAAGAAATCACATGTACATATAAGTATTTACAGCCATGAAGCCATTAAGCTCAAAGATTAGCTCAAGTGCATTCTGTTTCCACTGATCATCCTTGAGATGTTTCTACAGCTTAATTGGAGTCCACCTGTGGTAAATTCAGTTGATTGGACATGATTTGGAAAGGCACACACCTTTCTGTATAAGGTCCCACAGTTGACAGTGCATGTCAGAGCACAACCCAAGCATGAAATCAAAGGAATTGTCTGTAGACCTCCGAGACAGGATTGTCTTGAGGCACAAATCTGGGGAAGGGTACAGAAAAATTTCTGCTGCTTTGACGGTCCCAGTGAGCACAGTGGCCTCCATCATCCATAAATGGAAGAAGTTCGGAACCACCAGGACTCTTCCTAGAGCTGGCCGGCCGTCTAAAATGAGCAATCGAGGGAGAAAGGCCTTAGTCAGGGAGGTCACCAAGAACCCAATGGTCACTCTATCAGAGCTCCAGAATTCCTCTGTGGAGAGAGGAGAAACTTCCAGAAGGACAACCATCTATGCAGCAATCCACCAATCAGGCCTGTATGGTAGAGTGGCCAGATGGAAGCTACTCCTTAGTAAAAGGCACATGGCAGCCTGCCTGGAGTTTGCCAAAAGGCGCCTGAAGGACTCTCAGACCATGAGAAACAAAATTCTCTGGTCTGATGAGACACTTTGACATGAATGCCAGGCGTCATGTTTGGAGGAAACCAGGCATCGCTCATCACCAGGCCAATATCATCCCTACAGTGAAGCATGGTGGTGGCAGCATCATGCTGTGGGGATGTTTTTCAGTGGCAGGAACTGGGAGACTAGTCAGGATAGAGGGAAAGATGAATGCAGCAATGTACCGAGACATCCTGGATGAAAATCTGCTCCAGAGCGCTCTTGACCTCAGACTGGGGCAATGGTTCATCTTTCAGCAGGACAACGACCCTAAGCACACAGCCAAGATATCAAAGGAGTGGCTTCAGGACAACTCTGTGAATGTCCTTGGGTGGCCCAGCCAGAGCCCAGACTTGAATCCAATTGAACATCTCTGGAGATATCTGAAAATGGCTGTGCACCAACGCTTCCCATCCAACTTGATGGCGCTTGAGAGGTGCTGCAAAGAGGAATTGGCGAAACTGGACAAAGATAGGTGTGCCAAGCTTGTGGCATCATATTCCAAAAGACTTGAGGCTGTAATTGCTGCCAAAGGTGCATCAATAAAGTATTGAGCAAAGGCTGTGAATACTTATGTACATGTTATTTCTTAGTTTTTTATTTTTAATAAATTTGCAAAAATCTCAAAAAAAAACTTTTTTTCATCTTGTCATTATGGGGTATTGTGTGTAGAATTTTGAGGGAAAAAATGATGCACTGTATATAATTCAAATCCCTTTTTTAATAGGCTTCAAGCCAACATAGGAACCTTGGGAAGACTGCATTTGTTGTTTGTGTGTAATTTCTGATGAGGATAGAAATGCAGTGTCTGCCAATTTTTTTTTTAACCCACTTGAGCAATCCACCTGTTATTCTATTATGCTGATATGTTTGTAGCACAGAAAGTTTTGTCCAATTTAACTTTAAGCTTACTTCACACCTCTACTTTCCATTTGTTACACTGTACAAAAATTTTGGGCCAACACTAGTTTTGTGGTTATACCAACATTTGAATTACCGTTTTAATCTTTTAGTCTCTTTATTAAGATACAACCAGAAAATAAAACAAAAATGTACACTGTATTTAAAAATGCACCCTATAGGCAAAAGTCAATATATAGTGTGACTTTCCTCTGCAAGCTCATCTTGAGCTCTGTGGGAGAGACGGTTCTGAAGTTCTGGTACACTGTATCAGGCTTTTTTCAGCACATTCACTCCTTTAGATTTAGGCTGTGTTTTACTTTTCCTTCATTGTCCAGGTGATCCAATAATACATGGAAGTAACTGATAGGAGGTCTGTTCATTTCTGTCATTGTTTCATCCATAACTGGAATTTTTGTCATGCTAATAAATAAACAAATAAATAGGAATGTTCCCGATCAAGCTTCTTCAGGCTGTAGAAAGGTCCACTTGAGGTGAGAAAACTACCACAGGCCGAGCCAGGTCCCTACTTCTTCCAGTTTTTCCAACAAGAAACTCTGAGAAATTGCTCTACATATTTTGAAGATTTTCTTGGCCTTCCGTCGGCCTCCGTCGGTCTATGATGACCATGGAAGAGAATCCTAAACAGCAGAGTAGAAGATTGTCTTGGCCTTCCACTCTATCTTTATTTGCCATTGACCGCCCCTGATTCATCAGATTTCTTTATGACTCACTTGCTTTGTCTTTGAATGTGGCCTTGCTGAGGGAAATTTATGATAATACATCTATCAGATTCTATGAGTTTTGACATTTTGAATTGAATGATGTGATTGAAAGTTGGGTCTAACATATATAAGCAAGTTTCCATCAGTTAAAGGTTTACAAGATGTAACGTTCAACACAAAAAGGCAACCAAATATAGCTCAGTCAACCAGAGGCTTTTACCACATCTTGTGTAAATGTGGTGTAATACATAAGAGGAATACTGTGATGTTATAGTATATGGTAACTGCTGACTTGTACATTCATGGTTTTTTCATGAGCTTACATGTGACGTTGACAGAGCTTTCTTTTTTAAACATTTTTTTTCTGTATGTGCAAAAGGAAGGAAATTAAAACTTAAGCACAATCAGAAATGGAAAATATCCTCCTGCAGATGTTTCTGAGCCTTGGGATCTTAACTGCAAACTCCCTGATCCCTTTAGTGCTGAAAGAGACAAAAGGCCTTAGCCTGAGGGCCTTAAGACATAAACTGGTGTGCATGTGCAGAGCAAGACCATTAATGTATCTTCAACTTAAAGAGTGACAAAGCAATGAATCCAAGAGTTCAGGTAAAGAAAATCATTTGACTTCCTATTTTTTTTTAGCAAAAATCAGCATACCAGGGCTGGCACACCCATCTGTATGTCATCAGCATGGCAGTCACAAAATTTAAAAATGAGAGCAGTGCTTTTCAACCTTTTTTGAGCCAAGGAACTCTTTTTTTACATTGTTAAAAGTCTCACGGGACCCCACCAACCAAAAATGTTACAAAATGACACATTGTAGCTTATTACAGCTTATGTAATGACAATTTAGTTTTGTAATTAGTTTATACTCACTCAGCGTGAAACTTGGGCCTGTTTAGACGAACACAAAGCTGATGTCCTGGCAGGAACTGAAGAAAGGCAGACAGGTGTTTCATTTGGAGATGATGTTTAAGTTTGCATGGGACCATGACATTGTTGGGTAGCGTTTCCCAGCACACCAAGTATTATGGTTCAGCTGGATCCCAGGTGAAAGTAAATCCAAACGAAAGATAGTTTTCGCTGTACTACCTTGTCTTCACTGTCTTAGCTTTCTTTTGACAACTGCCTGGCCCTTCACCTGGGTTAGAATTTTGTCCAGGTCCCAGCTCAGTGTCTGAATCTTGGACATGGAAGAGCCACTACAGGCACCCATGCACAACAACGGCAAATCATTTGCATTTTTTTTTACAAATTAAGAAGTGAAATTAGATCATTTCTTGAGGTTCCCTTAATGTTTTCTTAAGGACCTCCTCTGGTCCTAGGACCCTGGTTGAAAATCAGGGAACTAGAGGGCACTCAGAGTGCATACCTCTACCAAGGCTGTTTATTCAGTGAAAACGTTATCCAGAATCTGTATCCTGACCAGAATCACCTCCAAAATCTAATGAGTTCCACAGCCCAAGGGCCACCTCTGGTGAAAATTTCACCAAAATCCGTCCAGTAGTTTTTGCATAATCCTGCTAATAACCAAACCAGCATAAAAACATTTACCTCTTTGACAGAGGTAATTATATTACATGGCATGATTGTTAAGGGAATTCTCCAAAATTAAATCTAATACACAGGGATGCAGGTGTGGCTTTATTGACGATTGTCATTGTTCTGTGGGTTTGTGCCGCTTAAACATGCTCCTATAAGCAGTGTTCTCCACAGTAATGTGTACCACTAAAATTGACTATACTACCCCATTCAAACACCAACAAGAAGCCACTACAGCTGTAATGGGCATTAACTTTTACTTTCACTGCTGTGTCTTTGCTAAGTTTCACAGGGACCATTTTAGTGCATGACACATTTGATTGCCCACAAAACTTTTTTATGGAGTCATTCTCTTCCTCCGTCAAAACACCAAAGTGCTTTCTTATCTCATGGGCTGGAACTCATGTCCCCGTGGAGTGGCTCATATCGCCGCATCTCTTAGGAATCGCATCACGACTCCCACATCTGCCTCCTATTTTCTCTAATTTGTTTTCTTTCCAAACAGCTGCAACTACAAACACAACTTCTTTTAATGCTCTGCTTTTATCATTAGTCTCACGTCCCTCCACACACTCGCTGAGGCTCCACCGCTGTGCTTACTGTGAACTGATCCCGAGCACCAGCTAAATGTCTTGGTTATAACTGAAACTGTTAAAGCATCTTTATAAAAGTCATAATTGGGGGAAAAAACTGATAAAATAATGCCAGTAGCAAACAGCTGATACAGCTATGGAATGGTCCACAGATGAAAGTTATTGCAATTAATCTGACAATGATATAGTCAACAAGAATCCTTCTCTGGTTTCCTAACAACCCATACTGACTAGGAACATAATTTACTGCCTTTTTCTCCTTGCCCAGTTTGTTCATATTTCTGTTGCTTTCGACATTTATTTATGCACTTTGCTTGGAATCATACATTTAGGCATACATTAATATTTAAGAGGAAGATTGCGTAGATGGATTGTACTCAGAGGAACTTGGTATGAGAGCAGATATAGATTTACATACTAATTCCTCCAGCTGCCTCGGGGCTCTGTGTTGATCTTCTATCGTCCTCTGACAAAATATGCGCGATGTTCGGTGACAGTAATATGCTGAATACCACTCACACCTGTCGCAGACCACACCTACACATCACTCTTCCTCTGCACCCCCCCCCACCCCATCTACCATCAACCAAGCCCACCTTTCTGGCCGCCAGCTGAGTTCAAAGAGAGGAACCGATCATCTGTCATCCCCTCGCACACACCTGGCCCTCTCCAGGAAGATAAATACATCACATTAATTCATATACATACGTATGTCTCTCCAGACTTCAAATATTTTTTTCTTGCTCTCTTAAGGGGCTCAAGGACTTTCAGCAGAGGATCGTTCTGTTCACTTTGCACTCCCGGGTGGGCTATTTCCACATGAATGAATGTGCGGGTTGCAGTTTGGTGATGATATCTCATTTTCATGTGAGCGTAGTTGTTCTGTGCGTGCATGCATAAATGCCCAATATATGCATGTCCCCATGCTTACAGATATTTTATCCAGATTCCGAAACTATGAATGCATTTGCAAGTGAAGTTTGTATTGCGTACTTGTCACCTCGGCTTGCTGATTGAAAGCCATTCTTAAGTCACATTAAGCTAAACTTTGAGCTCTCTGTATAAAAGCCATCTACCCCCTCAACCTTGCCTGGAGCACTGATGGGATGAAAAATGGATGGAAACCCCAAAGGAAGGAGGGGGGAGGTCCATCTGTGAGCTGATTTCAAGGACAACAGTGTTATCCATTTTGGAACAGTATGAAACAAGCCAGTGTTTTCAGTGGGGTTTGGAAATGCGGGCTGCTGGACGAACTGTGGATGCTACTGTTGTCTTGCCAAGCCAACTGTGATGTTGCAGATTAGATGCGAATCATTGCCTCCTTGTTTGTATCATCGCGACTCTTCTCATCCAGAGTGAGAGATAATGAACAAATGTGACTGATTGTTTCTGATCAGCGTCGTTGTAAATTACTACTGCAATTGTTCTGCAGTGCTCTGCTGCTTGCAGAAACTGTGTTTAATACGATTTTCTATTTCAGCCCTGAGGTGTTTGGGTTTGGATATATCTATTAATCTCTATTTTAATCTTGTTTTTTTTATCTCCTTCTTTTTCTCTCCCATTTTTCTCCACTTTTTTCCCCTTTTCCATCCCATTTTTTCTCACAGAACAAATTTCATCTGCAGATGTCAGCCCGTGTGCCTCCATCAACCCTCGGCAGCCTGTTGCTAGCAGTCCTGCAGGGTGGAGAGGGGGACAGAGGAGGTCGGGGGGGAGGCAGCTGGGGAGGAGCAGCTGTCATCTGCCCCGGCTGGGACGAAGGCGGCGACGGGTTGCTGACTCACCTGCAGAGGCACAGTGACAGCTCAGCGTGGCATTTGTGGGACATAATCAACTTGACCCGCATCACGGGGAGTAGGGACAGGAGAGCAGGAAGCAGCGAGGAAAGGAGGGAGGATCAGATGGAAGAAGAGGCTTTGAAGATCATCTCCACCCGCTTCCTGCGCTCCCCCTCTCCCATCTCCTCCGTCCTCGTCCTGGGATCTGATCCCGAGTGTCTCTCCTCTGTCCTGCGGGCTGCCCAGCGCCTCGCTCCATCACTCCCGGCACTGCAGTGGATTATGGGATACCCCTTGTCTCCGGATTCATTACACACTCTAGGTGGTCCACTTGGACTGCTGGCCTACGGGGAAGTCGGGCGCAAGCCAATAAGCTTCTACATACGGGATGCTTTGCAGCTGATTGGCCGAGCGGTCACTGCAGCGACCATGGTGAGGCCAGACTTGGCACTGACTCAGAACACAGTGACTTGTTATGAAAAACCAAACCGACATGTCCTGCCTTCCTCGGGACAGTATCTTGCCAGGTATGAACCATGCATACATAATATCCAGGCCTACACTAACTATATCTAGCGCCCCTTTGCTTGTCCAGGCATTAATAGGGATGACTATCCTGAGTTCTTTAAATAAAGTGATATCTCTACCGTTAATGTTGTGGTACTTTATCCTTCAGTTTTGAATAAAAACAGGTATATAGCAAGACTTTTTCACCTTTTAAGTATTTACTCTTTAACTTAATTTCTTTAACCCTTAAAGTCTAATCATGCAACTTAAACTTTAATGTGAATGTTTACCTTTGAATAAAACCTTAAATCCAAAAGTTCAAAATCTTAATGACAAATGACCATTCAGAAGCAATGAAATGACTTATAAAAAATAAGAACTATTTATTTACACATCAAAAAAATTAATCCTTTTTTCAAATTTTCTCTTTCAGACTTAAATCAAACGGGAATGTCAGTACTTGAATTATTAAATAAATCACTGCTTTGCAATATTTCAATGGTCACAACCTCAAAAAAACAAACAAAGAAATAATAGAAAATAGAAAATGGGTCCTTTAAACCTTAATTAAAGGAAACTTAAAGCCGGTAAAAATATATTCTAAATACCCCACAGTCCTAAGTGTTGCAGGCCTGGCGTGAAACGTACGTGCGTGGTGTCCAACCCGTAATGGCGGCTCCTTCCCTCTGGACTAGAAACAACCTGGGCAATTCACAGGGTCCATGGGCATCAGCGTACGTACAGCTCCTCTCCCTGGAATCCAGCGCAGTCGTCACCCCCAAACACAGGAATGTCAGGGCTAGGTCAATGTCCCTTCTAGGTTATGCAGACATCTTCAGCTCACCGTATTAGCAGGCAAACAGTCCATACACAGTCCGGTAGGGTAAGCTTTCTTTTTTTTTTTTTTGTTAGGCTGGGCAGGATGGCGGACTCCCGAACTGCTACTCCTTGTTGGAATAAATTGTTCCACACAGTCCCACCGTCCAATATAATAACGTACAGAACTCACTTGTTGTGCACCCTTGTTACTATATCACTTCCAAAACTCCAGAAACACGATGGCCATGTATTTCCTCAATTTTAAGCTTCTACCACCAGCACACTCCTGCCATGGGCCACTTGCTCTCTCCCTCGTTCTCTTTCTTTCTTTCTCGCTCATCTTTTTTTTTCTTTGTCTCCTTTTCCGTTTTCATTCACCCAGCGTCACGTCAATTTCCAGCCAACCCTTGACCTTAAGCTCACTTCTCATTGGCTTAGAAAATAAACAATACAGAAAAAAAACATACATTCCCATTTCTTTTACAAATGTGTAGAAAATTTAATATTCTTACAATATTTCCAGCTTTAAGAACTTAGTATAAAAACAAAACACATTTCACATCATGTAAATAATAAAACACATGACACCAATGATGAAATTCCAAACTTAGTGCACTATATGAAATATCAAACCATGAATACCTTTTAACAATTTTTAACTGCTATTTATTTAGTTAATGAACTCACTCTATTTTCTATTTATTAACTCCTATTTGTGAATCAACGAACTATATAGTCTATTTTTTAAAGGGCTACATCCTCCCCCTTCTAACTGTCTGCATGTCCTCATGAGACATCTAAGACATACATAGATAAGAAGGATACCAGACTAAGACCTAGCATCCTAGTTTAATAATAATTCCTTTGTGAATGATAGTAATTGGCTGATCACTAGCCTTTCCAGGTTCATCACAAGTCAGACGGATTACAGGTTTTGGTTGTCTTTTAAAAACTAGTTCTGGTTCTAGGTTCTCTGTTCATTTTTGTGAAAGACTTAAGTTTAGCTTTAGGAGTACTAACAGGTGTTTTATAGTCTCCTTGAGCTGGTTCAGAGTCAGAAAGATTAGAGTCAGTGGAGTGGACACTGGTATCGTCATCTTCTGACTTCTCATCAGGCTGGTCAGCAGGAGTGAGTTGGTTTCCCTGATCAGTGACTTCTTCAGGTTCTCCATCATCATCTGGAACAGAGACCACTTCCTCATCTTCACTTGAATCATTGACAGAAGGCTCATGGTCACTATGGGATCCATCGGCAGGTTTGTCATAGGTTCTTTGGGGAAAGAGCTTATGCAGATATTCTCCATAGGCTTTACTAGGAATTTCATATTACATGTCTGAAGATGATTCGGTATCTTCTGGTTCTACTTCGGGTGTGCTTTCAGTCTTTCTTGGGTGTCGGTTCTTTATTTGTTGATGAGTCTTTGGTTTCACAGGTGATTTGTCATGAACTTTGCCCCCTGGTATTCTGATGGACTGACTTATGGGTAAGAGATGATCTCTATGCATGGTTTTCACCCCTCCTTTCCCATCTTCAGATTTCACTCGGTAAACTGGTAAATTAGGTAGCTTTCCAACTACAACATATGGCACAGAGCTCCAGCGGCTTACGAGCTTATGCTTTCCTTGCAGCCCCAGGTTTCGGAGAAGTACTCTGTCACCTGTGTCAATAGTCTGGAAACTTACTTTCTGGTCATATGCTCTTTTGTTTCTCTGGTGTGACTTATCTGCTGATTTCCTGGCGAGCTCATAGGCCTTTTGCAGATCTCCCTTCAGTTTCTCCACATATTGTGGATGGTGTCTGACTCTAGTTCCGTCAGCTGACATGCCAAAGCAAAGATCTACGGGCAGCCTAGTTTCTCTGCCGAACATCAGTAGATAAGGAGAAGATCCTGTTGCATCACATTTTGTACTGTTGTAGGCATGGACAACATTGGGGATATGCTGACTCCACAAACACTTTTTTTCATGCCCCAGGGTGGCAAGCATTGACAGCAAAGTGCGGTTGAACCTTTCAGGTTGAGGGTCCCCTTGAGGATGATATGGTGTAGTTCGGGACTTCCGTATCCCTAGGATCATCAAGAGCTCTCGTATCAACCGACTTTCAAAGTCTCTTCCCTGGTCAGAATGTATTCTGCTTGGCAGACCATAATGCACAAAGTACTTTTCCACCAGGATCTTTGATATAGTGAGAGCTTTCTGGTTTTGGGTTTGGTATGCCTGCGCATAACGTGTAAAATGATCTGTCACAACCAATACATTACTGATGCCTTTCGAGTCTGGTTCCATGGAAAGAAAATCTATGCATACCAGGTCCATAGGACCACTGCTCACAATCTGGTGCAGGGGTGCAGCCTTCTTGCAAGGGGTTTTGCACATGATACATTCTCCACAGTCCTTGACGTACTGTTTAGCATCTAAAGCCATCTTGGTCCAATAGAACCTACTCCGCAGAAGATCTGTCGTCCGCTCCACTCCTAAATGACCCATGTCATCATGTAGTGATTGTAGGACAGCCTCCCGGAACTCAGCAGGTAGTATGAGCTGGGTTATTTGCTCTCTGGAGGGTTTCTGGCTTATTCTGTGATGTAGTTCATCTTTCATCACAAGATGGTCTTTTTCTCTCTTGAACAGACTCAACTCAGTATTTGTCTCTTTGTCATTTAGCCATTTACCTTGCTGCATGGCTTTCGTTACCTTCCTTATGACATCATCATTCTGTTGTGCTTCTCTCAGGTCAGCTTTGGACAGCTGCATCAAGGAAAGCAGGTCAAGGTGAGTGGGAAAAGCAAATGCATCAGGGATGCGCTCAGGGGTTGCGCTCACTTGATCGACATATGTGGGTGGTGGTGCAGATGGCTCTGTTATACAGATCCTCTGACAGATTGATTTCACACCACTCTGAGGTATCTCCTCCCATTTTTCATTCTCAACTTCATCAGCCATGCTTCTGGACAGCAGGTGGGCATCAGTGTTGGCTTTGCCGGGCCGGTACTGGATGTTAAAGTCATATGTTGCTAAGGCTGCAAGCCACCTGTGTCTGGTTGCATTAAGCTTGGCTGTTGTTAGCACATATGTAAGTGGATTATTGTCCATTCGGACGGTAAACTTGGCTCCGTATAGGTAATCGTGGAATTTGTCCACAATCGCCAACTTAAAGAGCTAAAAAGTCAAGCTGATGGACTGGGTAATGCTGTTCAGTGGCACTCACCCTTCGGCTTGCAAAAGCCACTGGTCAGAGTCCTTCTGGGTATTCTTGATACAACACAGCCCCAAGCCCTTTCAAGCTGGTGTCTGTATGCAAGATGTAAGGCTTGTTGGCATCTGCAAATGCAAGGACTGGCACATTGGTGAGACACTGAATGATTTGATGGAAAGCATTGGTGCAAGCTTGATTCCACCGGTCTCCAAATGGCTCGGACTCTTTCAGGTAGGTCTTCAACTTCTCTTTGGCTGGACATTTGCCTTTCTGAGTGGGGGCATACCCTTTGGTGAGTTCGGTGATGGGTCTGACAATCGCTGAGTAGTTCGCCACAACCCCCTGTAATACCCGCAGAATCCCAGGAAAGATCTCAAAGACTTTAGATCTGAAGGGCGAGGCCAGTTGATGATGGCCTTCACTTTTTCGGGATCAGTGACAATGCCATCTGCGGATATTATGCGCCCCACATACTTTACCTTTGGTTGGCAAAACTGGCACTTGTCTAGAGAAAGCTTTAGTCCCACCTCTTCAAGTTGATTTAATACTTTGAGAAGCCTCTCTTTATGCTCCTCTAAGGACTTCCCAAAAACTATCAGGTCATCCAGGTAAACCAATACCTGGAGAAGGTTCATGTCCCCTACGGATCTTTCCATCAATCGGTGAAACGTCGCAGGCGCACCTTTGACACCTTGTGGCATTCTTTCGAATTGATAAAACCCTAGCGGGCAGATAAAGGCTGTTTTTTCTTTATCAGCTTCTTCCAAAGTGATCTGATAATAACCAGACCTTAGATCTAACACAGAAAACTACCTACCCCCTGTCAGGCAATCAAATGCATCATTAATGCGGGGAGTGGTATATTGGTCAGGCACTGTTCGACTGTTCAGTGTTCTGTAGTCTATACACATTCTAATGCTGCCATTCTTCTTTCTAGCCACAACTATCGGAGAAGCGTATAGGCTACGAGACTCCTTGATAATGCCAGCCTTCAGAAGATCTTGCAGGTGCTTGTGTACATCTTCAATGTCTGCTGGAGCTAACCTCTGTGACCATTCTCGAAAAGTTCTTGTATCTGATAATTGAATATGATGCTCAACCCCTTTTGCAAGTCCCACATCCCATTCATGGAGAGAAAAGACACTGGCTCTTTCTGACAGCTTTTATCTGAATCTAGCTCTCCAGTGCTCTGGAATGAGTGAATCACCAAAGTCGATTAGGCTAGGGTCAAACTCTGTGGGGTTCACTTCAGACTTGGTCTTTGTGGGCAGGGCAGGCATCACAGGATCAGCAGAGCACAGATTTCCCATAACTGTCCAAACCTGAAGCACTGTGTCTCGTACTGACTCATTGCACACCAACACAGGGAAATGGTTCACATCTGTCTCTGAGCTTGGCACTATCATGGGTTGCAGCAGCACATCAGCTGGGAGTGGGACTGTGGGCGAAGCTTCCACCATCAACACCTCTTTGTCCAACAGTTTCACTAACTCTACGTGACACACAGCTCGACAGTCACTGCCAGCAGGTAAGGTCAGCGGGCCAGGGCCCATCCATTTCACACATCCAGCATCCTCTTCTCCCTCACTGGTCTTCTCACTCATTTGTACTGTGTCATTAGTTCTGATACCCAACATCTGTGCGATATCAACCCCCGCAGTCTCTTTACAGAGTTTAGCCAACCGCTTAAAAAGACTAGCATTGGTCCCCAGGATTACAGGAATCTGGTCTGGGGTTCTTGGGCCAGGACAGATTAAGCCTAAGACAGAGAGTGATTCTTTAGAACCAGCGACACTTTCAGAGAACTCCAGATCTACTGTGACATAGCCAAGGTACGGGTAGTTGGTCTCACTTAACCCCCAGATGGCTAGGCTGGACACAGGATGAATTGGAACTTCTGACAGGTGCTGCTTGTATCACTTTTCAAAGATAATGGTTGCTTGTGATCCACTATCTAGTACAGCATCACACTGTCAAGGGGACTACTGAGGGGGGACCTATCAGGCCTTGTGGAATATTCCGGACTGTTACTGAAGTCACTTCACTTTTCTTCACAGAGCAGACAGTGTTTGAACTTTTACTTTCTTGGCTAGGTGATTGTCCCTCTTTAGCTTTCTTGAGAGATTGAATGAGCTTTTGGATGACTTTTTTTCTGATTCTCAGCATTCTGACACTTATTGGCAAAGTGTCCAGATTCACCACATCTATAACAGATGCTTTCTTCTGAATCTCTGTTAAACCTGTTCAGCTTTCGGTTGCTTTGAACAGGTCTTAAAGGCTCTACACTTAGTGCACTGGCTGGGGTGTCAGAGACTTTGGCCACTTTGGCTGACATTTTTCTTTGTAATCTTTTAACTTGTTTCTTTAATGCCACTACTTCAGTACTTTCACCATTTTCTGCTGCAGGGCCCTGAGGGACTGGATCAGGCCCAATAGCACTGGCTACTCCTTGAGAGGGCTTTGTACTCAGGGAAGCAAACATTGGCTTCAACTCCTTGATATCTGCTCTCAAGGACTGTATCTCTGTGTGCCGACTGTCCACATCACCATTGACATGTAGGCTATGAACAGATGTACTAAGCTTGACTCTTGCAGCTGCATTCTCCTCTTCAGCTTGGATTTCAGCAAGCAGCTCTAAAAACTTAGGAGCAGTCTGCTTTCTGTCCCTTTGCTTAAGCTGCACCAGCATGAGATCTGAATGTATGGCCCCCTGCAGTAGCTGCTCAACTCGGGCAGTATCCTCATGACTGGCAGGAATACCATCTTTACAAACTACCTTAGTGAGGGACTGTTCCACCCGCCTCAGGAAATCAGACAGTTTTTCATTTTTTTCTTGCTGCAACAGTCTAAACTCGAAGTAGAGGTCTTCACCTGATTCAGCGGAGCCAAATGCACTCTCAATAGCATCTAAGCACTTAGAAGGGGTGATATCTACCTCAGCTGTTCGTATGGCTTTTAATGCAGCGAGAGCAGGCCCTCTAAGACATTCCATAATACGTCGGCGTTTTTCTTTGTCAAAGCAGTCGATCTCTTCGACCATTAAAAGGGCTTGTTCCAGCCATTGCTCTAATGCTTCTTCGCCTGTAGGTGTTGGTAACGTGCCAGAGAACGCCCGGAGGCGGCGGTAGCCACTGTTTTTCCCTGATGGCTTCTCCATCTTTAACAGCACATCGCCAACTGCTTGAATGGTTGACTCAGCAGAGCTACTGGATGCTGCTTTATCTAGCAGAACTCTCAATGAATTAGGTGCATCTCCAGCAGGAGTTGAACATTTGACTGCAACGAGTTCACGTAGTTGACCTTTAAAGTGAAAAGAGGAAAAAAGAGAAAAAAGTTACGTACTAGTCCTTTAATGTTGCTATCAAGGATTAAAAAATAATGGTCTTAACAAAATAATCCCAGCGGTGCCTCCATTTTATCTAGAGCCCCTTTGCTTATCCAGGCATTAATAGGGATGGCTATCCTGAGTTCTTTAAATAAAGTGGTATCTCTACTGTTAACGTTGTGGCACTTTGTCTTTCAGTTTTGAATAAAAACAGGTATATAGCAAGACTCTTTCACCTTTTAAGTATTTACTCTTTAACTTTATTTCTTTAACCCTTAAGTCTAATCATGCAACTCAAACTCTAATGTGGATGTTTATCTTTGAATAAAACCTTAAATCCAAAAGTTCAAAATCTTAATGACAAATGACCATTCAGAAGCAATGAAATGATTTTATAAAAAAATAAGAACTATTTATTTACACATCAAAATAATTAATCCTTTTTTCAAATTTTCTCTTTCAGACTTAAATCAAACAGGAATGTCAGTACTTGAATTATTAAAATAAATCACTGCTTTGCAATATTTCAATGGTCACAACCTCAAAAAACAAACAAACAAAGAAATAATAGAAAATGGAAAATGGGCCCTTTAAACCTTAATTAAAGGCCAAATGTCACGTAATTTTTTTTTCTAAATGACAACGAATTTAGATAAAATACACATAGCTTAAACCAAATATTCATACTGGAGACCATATCACCCACCTGTATTTACATAATTGCACAAAATACACCAGGTGAAGGCCCCACCTTGCTTGCTGGCTTGTGACAGCCAGTCCAGACCACGCCCATGTTTTTGACATCACCAGTTGTACCCTGGCTGCCCTGCCTATCCACATTCACACTTATCAACATTGGACAATCATGACGGAAAGTGACAGCGATTGTGAACAAATTAGTTTAGTGTTGTCTTTTTTTTTTGTCTTTTTTTTTTGTCAGTGGTTCAGACAGTGACAGAGGCATAGAACCTTACAGGTTCGAGCCGTCCGAGACGGAATCAGATGCTTTGTCTGATGACAACAGTTCCACCGATGACCAGAGAGCAGAACCAGTGGAAAATGTCATTGAACTGGGCATTAATCGCCTCCAGAATTGCGAAGCCGAAGGGGGTCTGTCGAGGGCGCCCCATAAATATTGATTTTTCGGAAGCCATTATTATTACAGTGGAGGAGAGCCGCTGCTGTCAAGAAATTGACCAGATCAATATGAAAATGGAGGCGCATACCTGTCAAGGGAGACGTTTTCGCCGTATTTTGGTGGGCGGAGTGGTGGTGGACACTTTTCTGGGAAATGTTTTAAATGTAGTTTGTGTTGTTATTGTCAAATATTTTAAGGAAAATACGGGGAAAATGCAATTTTAGCAAAAACGGGCGTATTGCAATTTCTGTACGCCCAAAAGGAAAATATACTGGAAAAAAAATTGAGTGTTTTGCGGAGCACTCCTGTGTGTGATCAGCCACAGCTGGTGCTGGCAGATCGCTCAGCGTCAGCTATTCGCACTACCATGAGAAGTGTGGAGTCACTCATTAGTTTAATTGTCTGGGCGGGCTGATCGCTCAGCTTGAGCTGTTCTCACTACAATGAGAAGTCATTAGGACAATGGTTTAACACGTTGAGCTGTGCAGCGGTTGCGGAACAGACAGAGATCCCAGAGAGGTGTGCCTTGTTGCTCCGCCGTTCCTTATAGCCGCTTTTTACGGTGTTGAAGTACGGCGAAAACGTCTCACTTGACAGGTATGAAAACATTTCCCAGAGAAGTGTCCCTTATTACCCAGCTGTCCCTGATAGTCCCGTTTTAAGGTATGGGTGAAATATCCAATTTTTTCTTTCTTGTTGCTCACTTCAACCTTCCAGTCTCCATATAAACATCCATCCATCCATCCATCTTCTACCGCTTTTCCGGAGGTCCGGGTCGCGGAGGCAGCAGTTCAAGCAGAGAAGCCCAGACTTCCCTCTCCCCAGCCACCTGCTCCAGCTCTTCAGAGGGGATACCAAGGCGTTCCCAGACTAGCTGGGAGACATAGTCTCTCCACCGAGTCCTGGGTCTGCCCCGGGGTCTCCTCCCAGTGGGACGTGCCTGAAACACCTCAAGTGGGAGGCGTCCAGGAGGCATCCTAATCAGATGCCCATACCACCTCAACTGACTCCTTTCAATGTGGAGGAGCAGCGGTTCTACTCTGAGCCTCTCCCGGATGACTGAGCTCCTCACCCTATCTCTGAGGGTGAGTCCAGCAATCCTACGGAGAAAGCTCATTTCAGCCGCTTGTATCCGCGATCTCGTTCTTTCGGTCATTACCCAAAGCTCGTGACCATAGGTGAGAGTAGGAACGTAGATTGACTGGTAAATCGAGAGCTTTGCCTTAGAACTAAGCTCCCTCTTCACCACAACAGACCGGTACAACGTCCGCATCACTGCAGATGCTGCTCCAATCCGTCTGTCGATCTCTCGCTCCATTTTCCCCTCACTCGTGAACAAGACCCCAAGATACTTAAACTCCTCCACTTGGGGCAGGAGCCTGTCCCCAACCCGGAGAGGACAATCCACCTTTTTCCGGCTGAGGACCATGGACTCGGACTTGGAGGTGCTGATTCTCATCCCAGCCGCTTCACACTCAGCGGCAAACCGTCCCAGCAAGAGCTGTAGGTCATTGCTGGATGAAGCCAACAATGACAAGAGAGTCCAACAGACTCTCATGATAAATTGTATATCAAGGATTCAGTGTACCCCGCCCGGTATGGGGTTACCGGGGCCCCACCCTGGAGCCAGGCCTGGGGGAGGGGCTCGAAGGCTAGCGTCTGGTGGCCGGGTTTCCACCCATGGGACCCGGCCGGGCTCAGCCCGAAGGAGTTACATGGGTCCGCCCTCCAGTAGGTTCACCACCTGCAGGAGGGATCATGGAAGTCCGGTGCTATGTGGATTAGGTGGCAGTCAAAGGCGGAGACCTTGGCGGACTGATCCATATAAACAATCAATTGAAATACCCCAAGCATCAAACTAGGGTACAATCGATTTCGTCACTTCCGCCTTCTTCCCCAGGCAATTCCAGGGGCCGTGTCAGGCCAAGCGCGGCAGTTTTAAATTAACGAATATTCCGTTGTTACTGAAGCATATGCACCAAGACCCGAACGGATCGGTTCCCTTTTATATCTAGTTTCAAGATATTTAAAGTACCCTGTTACGTGACATTTGGCCTTTAAAGGAAACTTAAAGCCAGTAAAAATATATTCTAAATTCTTTTTTTTCCGGTTCCGGTTCCGGTTCCGCCGGATCGGCGGTGCCACACGAGTGGGCTGCCTGTTGCAACAGCCTTTTTTTTATCTTCCTTCTTCTTTCTACACCTTTCACTCTGTATATATATCACGGACGCACGGATTGCCCCGGGGGTCTCCCGGGTCGGCGGACGGAGCCACGGTTTGCAGCGGGAGACGTTACAGCGGGGAGGAGCTAGTGCTAGCTAGCACTTGGCCGCCGCCCGGTGCTAATGGGAAACTCGACATACCGGGAGCTGAAGCGAAAACGACGCGGGTGCCGGGCTGGAGTTTAGGCGGCGTGAAAGAAATATAAGATAGAATAATAAAGAGCGATGGCAAGAACCAAGCAGACCGCCCGTAAAATCTACTGGAGGAAGAAGCCCCCCAGGAGACAGCTAGCCACCAGGGCTGCTCGGAGAGGCGCTCCGGCCACCGGCAGAGTGAAGAAGCCTCGCCATCACAGGCCCGTGGCTCTGAGAGAGATCCGTCGCTGCCAGAAATCCACGGAGCTGCTCATCCGTAAGCTGCCCGTCCAGCGCCTGGTGAGGGAGATCGCTCAGGACTTCAAGACCGTCCTGCGTTTCCTGAGCTTCGCCGTCATGGCTCTGCAGGAGACCAGCGAGGCCCACCTGGTGGTCTCTTCTTCGCTAAGGGGGTCACCATCATGCCCAAAGACTTCCCAGCTGGCCCGCTGCATCCGCGGAGAGAGAACTTAGACTTTCTGCTGCACATTCACCAGCCATAATGCTCTGCACTGTGTGTCTATATATATATACATTTATAGTAATATGGACATATGTTTACTAGATGTTGTTTTTTCTTGCCTTCTGATTGTTGCTCTGAGTGTTGCTATCCCTATGCTGTTGCAATCCTGGAATTTCCCCATTGTGGGACTAATAAAGGCTTATCTTAAATACCCCACAGTCCTAAGCGTTGCAGGCCTGGCCCGAAACGTACGTGCGTGGTGTCCAACCCGTAATGGCGGCTCCTTCCCTCTGGACTAGAAACGACCCGGGCAACTCACAGGGTCCACGGGCATCAGCGTACATACAGCTCCTCTCCCTGGAATCCAGCGCAGTCGTCACCCCCAAACACAGGAACGTCAGGGCTAGGTCAATGTCCCTTCTAGGTTATGCAGACATCTTCAGCTCGCCGTATTAGCAGGCATACAGTCCACACACAGTCCAGTAGAATAAACTTTCTTTTTTTTTTCGTTAGGCTGAGCAGGATGGCAGACTCCCAAACTGCTACTCTTCGGTGGAATAAATTGTTCCACACAATCCCACCATCCAATATAATAACGTACAGAGCGCACTTGTTGTGCACCCTTGTTACTATATCACTCCCAAAACTCCAGAAACACGTTGACCATGTATTTCCCCAATTTTAAGCTTCTACCACCAGCACACTCCTGCCATGGGCCGCTTGATCTCTCTCTCGTCCTCTTTCTTTCTTTCTCCCTCGTCTTTTTTTTTCTTCGTCTCCTTTTCCATTTTCGTTCACCCAACGTCACGCCCATTTCCAGCCAACCCTTGACCTTAAGCTTACTTCTCATTGGCTTAGAAAATAAACAATACAGAAAAAAAAACACATGCATTCCCATTTCTTTTACAAATGTGTAGAAAATTTAATATTCTTACAATATCTCCAGCTTTAAGAACTTAGTATAAAAACAAAACACATTTCACATCATGTTAATAATAAAACACATGACACCAATGATGAAATTCCAAACTTAGAGCACTATATGAAATATCAAACCATGAATACCTTTTAAGAATTTTTAACTGCTATTAATTTGGTTAATGAACTCACTCTATTTTCTATTTATTAACTCCTATTTATGAATCAATGAACTATATAGTCTATTTTTCAAAGGGCTACATATAAAAGCATCAGAGCTCTACTGTACAGTAGGGCTGCACGATTATGGCCAAAATTACAATTGCGATTATTTTGATCAATATTGAAATCATGATTATTCATTAACTTTAGGAAAAACACAGATTACATAAAATTCAAATTTTTTTTATTCATCCTACTCACCAATTGCTAGATGACGCCTGTTGCCAAAGCACTGGAGCCTTGTCCATTTATTTAGAGAAGTTGCCTTGATGACACATTCTGCTTGGCCATAGGTCAGTCTTAGTTCCAAAGTACTCGACAGTTGTGATATCCATCTGTATTTTTCATACTGCGCAGGTAATGCAACTTTGGAGAATCACGTGGGTATCACGTATTTCTTGTCCAGTGTTCTGACCATGTTTCTGAAGCCTTTGTTGGTCACACAGTATTTAGTGGACACATGTCTTTGGCCAAATAAAACTCTGTTGTATCAGTTACTTTAGCATGTCTTTGGGAGGCGGATGGATATGGTGAAGCTCTGTGCAGGGTTGATACTATGGTTGCCTGGGTCGGCGCCGGATACAGCCAGTGATTTAGTGAAGTGGCATTCGCTTTAGCCTTCATGCATTTATCGTACTTGTGTTTGTGGCGTTTGTTCAGCTGGTTGAATAAGTTAGTTGTGTTGCCCTGTGGTGCAGACTTGCCTGAATCCAAAACACGTCCAGACAACAGATGATGATCCTTTCGAGACACTAGTTCCTTGTCTCCACATGTTGCCGTACTGTCACCTTCTGCTCCCAACATCTGGTTTGGATTGCACCATCACACCAGTTCGCGACTGAAAACTTAAGGCTGCTGCTACAGGATGCGCTCACTTGTCAGTTCTGCAGCTTAATGTTGCCCTTGTGGAGCGTGTAAATGAAGAGGCGGATTTGACTCAGGCGATTTATTACACATCTCACACAAGAAGCATAGACAGAATGACATCTCAGCAGAGACTCTTCTCTTAAATAACATGGCATTCCTCTAGAAGCTTCTAACACACAAAAGGTCACATTGCATTCACTTCATTCATCCTTCACACCTCCCTGTTATCTCACCAGGGAACCTCTGCTCTTTGTTCTTGTCTAAGATGGTACACAATTATGCTCTCCCCATGTGCCGCCATACTACCCCCCCGAGCATCTTGGATAGAACAATAGAATAACAGTCCGTATGCTGTGATAGAACCATTAAACATCAGTCCACATGCTGCTTGGGCTTCAGTCTTCTCCCGTATCTGCTGTAACCAGGATTCACCGCCTCCGCGGCGCTGTCATGCTGGGGAGTTGATGTTTGGGGGGGGGGAAACTTTTTGTCTGTCCGTGTGGGTGCTCTGGGGAATCTTTTCTCTGGGAAGCTCCCCGTGGGGGTCTTCCACGCCGAGGGGCCCTCGCCAACAGCACTTGCTCATCCGCCACCACAAAAGCGGATTTGAGTCTGTCTATGCCAATCTTTTCCCTCCTACCCCCCAAATCTAGCAAAAAATGCTTATCCCCTGTTTCCAGCACTCTGAACGGTCCATCATAGGGTGGGCGCAGTGGAGGGCGGTGGGCGTCGTGTCTGACAAACATGAACTCCGCGTTTTTCAAAGTTTTAGGCACAAAAACGCGCGGAAAACTGGTGGGCAGGGCCCGGCAGCGTGCTTGTGTCTATGCTACGCTGCAACAGCTGAGACGGGGAGCTGCCCGGCGCGGGATTATCTAGCAGAAACTCCCCGGGCAGCCGGAGTGGTTGCGCAAAAACGAGTTCTGCCGGGGAAGCTTCCAGATCCTGTTTAGGCACAGAACGTAACCCCAATAAAACCCACGGTAGCTTGTCTACCCAATTTGCATCCGTCAGTGAAGCCCTGAGAGCCGCTTTCAATGATCTATGAAAACGTTCGCATAACCCATTAGCCTGTGGATTGTACGCGGTTGTGCGGTGAATTGTGACACGCAGGCTGCGGGCCATTGTTGACCAGAGTTCGGAAACAAATTGAGGGCCTCTGTCGGACGTAATGTCCGACGGGACTCCAAAACGCGCCACCCACGCTGTTAAAAACGCATGCGCCACCTCCTCGGCTGTGGTTGCCGCTAGCGGAACCGCTTCTGGCCAGCACGTGGTGTGGTCCACCATTGTCAGGAGGTGCGTGTACCCCTGTGATGGCGGGAGGGGGCCCACGAGGTCCACGTGGACATGGTCGAACCTCTTAGCCAGAATGCGAAACGGCTCCAAGGGAGCCTTCATGTGTCTGTGTACTTTGGCTCGTTGGCACGCCACGCAGGCTGCCGCCCACTCTTTCACTTGTTTGCGAAGGCTCGGGCACACAAATTTCTCTCCTACCATTTTGACTGACGCGCACACTCCTGGGTGCGCCAAAGAGTGAACCAACTCAAACACGCGGCGTCGCCACGCAGCCGGGACCACGGGACGTGGGCGACTCGTGGAGACATCGCAGATTAGGGGGGGCATGCCATCCTGCAGCACCCTGCTCTCCAGCCTTAACCCTGTTGGTCCAGACTGGAGCGCGCGCACGTCCGCATCACTAACCTGCTCCGCGGCCATGGCTGCGTAATCTATCCCCACGCAGACCGGGGCCACCACGGTGCACGAGAGGCAGTCTGCCACTACATTCAGTTTGCCCGACACATGCTGAATATCGGTAGTAAACTCTGAGATCGCGGCCAGCTGTCTCTGCTGCCGGCCCGACCACGGTTCTGAAACCTTGGCCAGCGCGAATGTTAGCGGCTTGTGGTCAACGAACGCGGTGAAACTCCGCCCTTCCAGCCAGAACTGGAAATAGCGAATGGCCAGGTGGAGAGCCAGCAACTCTCTGTCGAACGTGCTGTATTTACGTTCACTGTCGCGCAAAGTCCTGCTGAAAAAGGCGAGCGGCTGCCAAACCCCGGCCACGCGCTGCTCCACAACAGCCCCTATGGCCACATCTGAAGCGTCAGTGGTGAGCGCTATGTGGGCCGCTGGGTCTGGATGTGCCAGCAGTGCGGCGTTTGCCAGGGCTGCTTTGACTTCCGAGAATGCCCGCTCTCGCTCCGGGGTCCATTCGACCCTATCCGCGGGTTTCTTTTTCTTGAGTACAGCGTACAGTGGTTGCATGAGCTGCGCTGTGCGGGGAAGGAAACGGTTATAAAAGTTCACCATTCCCAAAAATTCTTGTAGCGCCCTGACCGTTTGCGGCCGGGGAAAATCTGCCACTGCGCGCACTTTGTCAGGCAGCGGGATCGCTCCTTCGGGAGAGACGCAGTGCCCCAAAAAATCAATCCCCGTCACCCCGAACTGACATTTCGCTGGGTTGATTATTAACCCGTGCTCTTCCAACCTCCGGAAAACCGTCGTGAGGTGGGTTTTGTCTTCGTCTTCGGACGCGCTGGCTACTAAGATATCGTCCAGGTAGACGAACACGAAAGGGAGATCGCGCAGCACTGCATCCATCATACGTTGGAACGTCTGTGCAGCCCCTTTAAGCCCAAATGGCATGCGCAAAAACTCGAATAAACCGAACGGAGTTATTACCGCTGTTTTGGGTATGTCCTCAGTGCGCACTGGGACTTGGTGGTAACCGCGGACCAGGTCTATCTTAGAAAAAACGCGCGCTCCTGCAAGGTGAACGGAAAAATCCTGAATGTGAGGAATTGGGTAGCGGTCGTGCGCTGTGGCGTTGTTCAACCTGCGGAAATCCCAGCAAAGTCGCCACGAACCCTCAGCTTTAGGGACCATGTGTAGCGGGGAAGCCCATGGGCTGTTTGAGCGCCTAATGATGCCCAACCTTTCCAGGTTGGCGAACTCCTCGCGCGCTATGGCCAGTTTAGCTGCGTCCAAGCGCCGAGGTCTTGCAAAAACGGGTGGCCCGGTGGTGGTGATAAAATGCTCCACCCCGTGTTTAGCGATGGCTGCCGAAAACGTTGGGACAGTGAGTGCTGGGAACTGAGTGAGCAGTGTGTGGAACTTACCGCATGTAGCTGTGACGCTGGCTTGTGCTGTTGGCCGGGTCACTTGAGCTATACAGGGGAGAGAGTCAAAGGACAGTGCATTAACTAGGCGTCTATTAGCGACATCTACCAACAAACCATGTGCACATAGAAAATCAGCCCCCAGTATATGGAAATTCAATGCTGCTATGACAAAAGTCCACTCAAATGTACGGCCGTGTAGAGACAAGAGTAGAGTCCTCTCACCAAAGGTCTTAATCTCCGAGCCATTTGCTGCCGCCATCTCAGGGCCACTAGATCCTGCCAGCCAGTCAGCGTAGGTCGGCCGGATGAAACTCTTCTGGGCGCCGGTGTCCACGAGGAAATGCCTCCCCGAGCGTGCGTCCATCAAGTAGAGCAGCTTGTTCTCCTCCCAGAGGGTCGCGGCTGCTACCGACCCCCGGTCTTGGCGTTTCCCGGGTCGCTTGAATTGGCACGGTGGTATACATTTGCGTGCCCTCTCTGCGAAGCGGCGGTGGTAGAAACAAAGCGTGTCTCCCCCGCGTTCCTTGGCCCCCGCTGCTGCTGCCGTTGATGGCTCCTCGCCTCCTCCGGTCATCGTGCCGAGCTCCTTCGCTGCCGCAATGGTCGTGACCTTCCTGGTGGCGACGATGATCCGGTTTGCTTCCCGGGCTAGCGCACGATAGTCCCGCTTAGCCAGCAACGGCAAATTGGCCAGGGTTGCTCTCGCCGCTGACGGAAGATTCCGGAGGAAGAGGTGGGTAAAAATAAAATGGTCGTCGTCTGTGCCCTTTAACCTCAGCATCTTCTCCATCAGGTCTATGGCCGACCCGTCTCCCAACCCGATCCGCGTCAGGAGTCTCTCTGCTCTCTCACCATCCGACAGTGTGTAGTGCTGGATGAGCGCAGCCTTCAGCGCGTCGTACTTGCGGTCGGTTGGTGGCTGATCGAGCAGGCTGTCTACGTGCTGAGCCGTGCGGGCGTCGAGCACTGCGACCACATAGTGGAACTTGGTGTCATCTGCCGATATCCCCCGGAGGGCGAACTGCGCCTCGATTAGGTGGAACCAGGAGCGTGGGTTGTGCTGCCAAAAATCCGGTAGCTTGATCGCAACAGCACATGCGTGGCTGGGGGTTCCCGTCAAGGTTGGCTCCGGGGATCTTTCACCGTGTTCCATAATTCGTCTTGGGTCACCAGTGTGGAGCGTGTAAATGAAGAGGTGGATTTGACTCAGACGATTTATTACACATCTCACACAAGAAGCATAGACAGAATGACATCTCAGCAGAGACTCTTCTCTTAAATAACATGGCATTCCTCTAGAAGCTTCTAACACACAAAAGGTCACATTGCATTCACTTCATTCATCCTTCACACCTCCCTGTTATCTCACCAGGGAACCTCTGCTCTTTGTTCTTGTCTAAGATGGTACACAATTATGCTCTCCCCATGTGCCGCCATACCCTAATGTTCGTTTGCCCCCTGGTGGTTGTCTGGCTGTTGGTTGAGAAAATGCTTGATTTGATATGCAGCAGAGCCCACATTTTAAATGTTAATATTGCCGACGATCAAGTTAATTTAATCATGGCAGCCAAAATCTTGATCACGATCAAAATTTGATTAATTGTGCAGCCCTACTACACAGTGTAATTTTCAAGGTTAAAGGTGTCACTGATTGCACTTTTTCCACATTTTAACAGCTCAGAGATAAAAAAATGATTGTGATGTGGAGAAAGGAGGCAGGCGAAGCAACGAGCTGGACGACACAGAAACTTTATTCCTTCTCCAACATAATTTAAAGCAAACAAGAATCCCGAGTCAATGTACATTCCTCTTTTATCGCTTTATTCCCATGCATCGAGACCCGGAACTTCCGACCATAACACATTGTTATTTACAAAAAGAACTGTGTGGCACATTAGCATGACATAACGCCGGCAATGCACTCACACCTATATTATTATGCACTCACTCCTTTCCCCAGGGGCCGCATAGTCCTTACTGTCCTGTCTGATACCCCCCCGTGACACCTCCTCTTTCAGTTCCTTGCTCCCTGGGTGGAGAAGTCCAACACCATGCCCCCACACAGCCGTCCCCCCTGAACACCCAGAAAGGGCGCTAACCCCCCCGTCCTTTGGGCTTGAGCTGGTGCCCATAGCAGATGTAGCAGGGGGTCGCCGATCCAGTTGACCTGCCCTGCTGGCGGGGTGTACATCAGGGCACGTCAGTCTGTGGAGGGAAAAAGGGAGGGGGAGAAAACACATCAGCTTCACGAGCGCAGGTCCCTGCCGAGGGATCACCACTTTGCGGAGCCACTAATGGTGGGCATCCGCGCCGGGGAGGTTGGGCCAACACCACCTGCTCGTCTGCCAACACAAAGCAGGCTTCAGCCTGTCGATGCAGACGGTCCCCCCCCCCCCAAATCTAACACAAAATGCTTCTCCCCAGGTTCCAACACTCTGAACGGTCCATTGTACGGTGGGCGCAGCGGGGTCCGGTGCGCATTGTGCCTGACAAAAACAAAACTGGCATTCTGCAAGCTTTTTGGGACGAATGTGTGGGGAAAGCAATGGTGGGCCAGGCCCGGTATGCTCACAGCCTCTGTACTATGTAAAAAATGCGTGGGTGGATCAGCCTCGGGTGTGGGGTTTTCTGGTAAAAACTCTCCAGGGATCTGCAGCAGCTGAGAAAAAACGAGTTCTGCCGGGGAGTCTGCCAAATCCTCCTTAGGTGCTGAGCGCAACCCTAAAAGAACCCAGGGCAGTTGGTCGACCCAGTTTGTGTCCGTGAGCAAAGCTCTGAGCGCTGCTTTAAGCAACCTATGAAAATGCTCGCATAACCAGTTAGTCTGGGGGTTGTACGCAGTAGTGCGGTGAATTTTGACCCGCAGGCGCTGGGCCATAGCGGACCAGAGTTCTGAAACGAATTGTGGACCCCTGTCGGACGTGATGTCCGATGAAGATCCGAAACGTGCAACCCAACCTGACAAAAAAGTGTGAGCCACTTCTGCAGACATGGTAGAAGCCTGTGGGAATACTTCAGGCCAGTGCGTGGTGCGGTTCACGATTGTTAAGAGGTGCATAAAACCTTGCAACGGCGGGAGGGGTCCCACCAAATCCACATAGATGTGGTCGAACCTTCTGGCCGGGATTTGGAACAGCTCGAGGGGGGCTCTGGTATGCTTGTGCACTTTGGCCCGCTGGCACGCAACGCAAGCTGCAGCCCACTCTTTCACGTCTTTGTGCAAGCGCGGCCAGACGAATTTCTCCCCCACTAGCTTCACCAAGGCACGCACTCCCGGATGCGAAAGGGAGCGGACCGACTAAAAAACGCGACGGAGCCAAGAGCTCGGAACCACCGAGTGCAGACAGCCGGTGGAGACGTCGCAGAGCAAGGGAGGGCACCTTTCTTGCACCACCCTGTTTTCCAGCCTTAACCTAGTTGGCGCAGACTGGAGCACGCAAATGTCCATGTCCCCGGCTTGTTCCACGCCCATGGCAGGGAAATCTATTCCCATGTATTCCATGTATTCCCATGTATTCCCTATTCCCAGGTGCACAACCGAGAGGTTTCGTAGGTCCTTCCTACCAACGGCTGTCAGACTGTACAACCTAAGCAGGGCTGCTCGCAGAGATAGCAAAAAGACGTAACAAACTAATAGTTTTTTTTTTTTTTGTTTTTTTTTTTAATGCAAAAGATGCAATAGACTTACACAATGGTCCTCTCCGGCATACAACTAGGAACATACCGGTCGCTATGGAGGGTGAGAATATGTATGGGCACATAATCATACCATGTAGGATAACTAAATAGACGGTTATGCTGTTTCATCCCACCTAGCAACAATGCTCTGCACTGTGTGTGTTTATATATTTACATACTTATTCCATCTAGCTACAATGCTCTGCACTGGGTGTGTTTATATTTATATATCTATATATTTATTCCATCTAGCTACAATGCTCCGCACTGTGTTTTTATATATCTACATATTATTCCATCTAGCTACATTGCTCCGCACTGTGTGTGTTTATATACTTGCATATTTATTCCACCTAGCTGCAATGCTCCATACTGTGGGTGTTTATATATTTACATATTTATTCCATCTAGCTACAATGCTCTGCACTGTGTGTTCATATATTCATATATTTATTCCATCCAGCTACAATGCTCTGCACTGTGTGTCTGTGTGTGTGTGTGTGTGTATATATATATTTTATAGTAATATGTACATATGTATATTAGCTGCTCTTGCTTGCTTGTTTTTTCTTGCCTTCTGATTGTTGCTCTGAGTGTTGCTATCCCTGTGCTGTTGCAATCCTGGAATTTCCCCGTTGTGGGACTAATAAAGGCTTATCTTATCTTATCTTATCTTATCTTGTGTAGACCGGGGCGATTAACGCGCACGAGAGGCAATCGGCCACGAGTTTACCGGCAACGTGTTGAATGTCAGTGGTAAACTCCGAAATTGCGGCCAAATGCTGTTGCTGCCAGGCTGACCACAGTTCTGAGGTCTTGGACATCGCGTGTGTCAGCGGCTTATGGTCCACGAACGTGGTGAACTTGTGTCCCTCCAGCCAGAACTAGAAATGGCGCGTCACCAGGTGGAGTGCCAGCAATTCTGTATCAAATGTGCTGTACTTGCGTTCGTTGTCGCGCAAAGTCCAGTTAAAAAATGCGAGCAGCTGCCATGAAACTGAGACGCACTGCTCCACCACTGCCCCTATGGCAACTTCAGATGCATCCGTTGTAAGCGTTATCCATGCAGATGGATCCGGGTGGGCTAACAACGCGGCATCCACAAGTGCTGTTTTGGCGTTAGTAAAAGCCTGGACTCGCTCGGGAGTCCAGTCGATGGCATCCGCGGGCTTCTTCCTTTTAAGCGTGGCATACAACAACTGCATCAGCTGGGCTGCTCGAGGAAGGACATGGTTGTAAAAATTAACCATTCCCAAAAACTCCTGTAGTGCCCTCAGGGTCTGCAGATGCGGAAAATCCGACAACATGCGCACCTTGTCCGGTAACGGGATTGCGCCCTCCAGTGAAATGCGGTGGCCCAAAAAGTCAATCACTGGCACACCAAACTGGCACTTTGCCAGGTTAACTATCAACCCATGCGCTTCCAACCTCTGGAAAACTGTCTTGAGATGGGCGATGAGCTCCTCCTCCAACATGCTGGCTACCAGAATGTCATTTAAGTAGACAAACACGAAGGGCAAGTCGCGAAGCACTGCATCCATCATCCTCTGGAAGGTCTGCGCCATGCCTTTTAATCTGAACAGCATGCGTAAAAACTTGAAAAGTCCGAAAGGAGTTATTAATGCTGTTTTTGGAACATCTTCTGCACGCACCGGGACCTGGTGGTATCCACGGACCAGATCCACTTTGGAAAAACACACGCTCCGGCCAGGTGCACGGAAAAATCCTGGATGTGTGGAATAGGATAGCAATTGTGTTCCGTAGCGTTGTTCAAGCGCCAGAAATCGCCGCAAGGTCGCTACAGCCCATCAGCTTTAGGTACCATGTGTCCACGGGCTGTTGGAGCTCCTGACGATGCCCAGCTGCTCTAAGTTGGCAAACTCCTCTCGCGCGCTGGCCAATTTAGCTGCATCCAAACGCCAAGGATGCGCGAATACCAGCAGACCTTTTGTAGTTATAAAGTGCTCGACCCTGTGTTTTGTTACTGTAGCTGAAAAAGTCAGGCCCGTGAGTGCTGGGAACTGTGCGAGCAAATGTTGGTACTTACCCCCTGGAGCTATAACGTTAGCCAGTGTTGTTGACCCAGCTCTCTGAGGTGTGCAGGGCAGTGAGGTAAAAGGAACAGTGTCCACTAATAGCGCCGATCGAGGAGCAAGCCAAAGCACTAAAAATAGCTTTCACTACTGCGCATGCGTGTGTTTACTTGGCTGAAGTAGGACAAACTTTCTGGGCCACTGCATCGCGTGAATGGAGCAAGGCAGGTGTGCCTGAGGGGAATTAACTTCACAATGGCTATGCAAATGGTGTCAAGTGAGACTGAAGGGACTATGAAGAAGACAGGTGCGACTAGACACTGCTGCTATGGTCTTTGCAACAGTGATAGCAGATACAGCGACCTAGTCTATGTTGTTATGATAAAACATGCATGGCAGTACTCACCTTTTCACAAGAGTAGGCTTGTTTCCCGACAATGGCAACCCACGACATTCCAACCATCGCTTCAGTTGGACCACAGAATGTTGAGAAATGTCACTGTAAACAAAGGCAGCCCCTGGGACTTTGCTTTCTAACAGTTTTACAAGTGGGAATGCAGTATCACTCGCCATTGCTCCACCGGTAGGACAGGGTTTTGCTTGTCCGACCTTGTGTAGTGCTGTGTACCACGTGACTACCAGCATGAAAACTGATGACGTAGTCCTCAATCGGCACTATATCCTATTAGCAGCATCGACTAACAACCCATAAGCACATAAAAAATCTGCAAATAAAATGGGGCCGGAACATGCAGCCATCACAAAGTCCCACTGAAAGTTGCGTCTGTGTAAGCATATCGTCAGTGTTCATTCGCCAAATGTCCTGATGGTGGATCTGTTGGTGGCCGTGAGCTCGGGACCGCTGTGTCCTGCCATCCTGTCTGCGTTGACTGGCAGGATGAGGCTCTTCTGGGTCCACCAAAAACCGTCTCCCCAAACGTGTGTCCGTGACATAAAGCAGTCTGTTCCTGTTGCCATCGGCTGCAGCTGCCATCGAATTCCAAACGTGCCGTCTTCCCACCTTCTTGAATTGGCATGGCGACAGGCAGCGTTGGGCATTCAAGCTGAAATAGCGATGATAAAAACAGATTGCCCCATTCTTTCGTCTTCTGGTGTCCACCCCGGCTACCACAAACAGCTCCTCGACCTTGCTGGAGTCCCTCATGGATGCCGGTGCCACTGTCTGCATGCTGGGAGCTCTGGTCGCTAAGATGATGTGGTCTGCTTCCTGTGCCAGGGCACGGTAGTCCTTAGCAATCAGCCATGGCAAGTTGGCCAGGATCGCCCTCACTGTAGCCATTAGGCTCCTGAGGAATAAGTGGGCGAACAGGAAAGATTCGTCGTCCTTCCCCCTCAGCATCAACATGCTGTCCATAAGCTCCACGGCTGACTTCTCCCCTAACTCCGAACACATTAGGAGCTGCTCTACCCTCTCACTGTTAGAAAGGGTATACCGCTGGAGAACCATCCTCTTGAGCACTTCATATTTTCCTTGGGCCGGCGGCTCCTGGAGCAGGCTCGTCACCTGTTGCGTGGCGCACGCATCCAGCGCAGCGACCACGTAGTAATATCTGGTATTGTCCGTTGTTATCCCACAGAGTGCGAATGGGGCTTTTATGTGCAAGACCCATATGGTCAGGTTGTGAAGCCAGAAGTCTGGGAGCTCGACTGAGACCACGCATGCAACGCTGATGCTCTCTCTCCAGGCAGTCTCCGGGGCGGTGCTCGGCTCGCTTTCCATGGCACGTCTTTGGTTCACCAATGTGGAGAAAGGAGGCAGGCGAGGCAACGAGCTGAACGACACAGAAACTTTATTCCTTCTCCAACATAATTTACAGCAAACAAGAATCCCGGGTCTCTGTGCATTCCTCTTTTATCTCTTTATTTCCATGCATCAAGACCCGGAACTTCTGACCATAACACATTGTTTTTTGCACAAAGAACTGTGTGGCACATTAACATGACATAATGCCGGTGCCACACTCACAACTTTATTCTCCCAGCAGCTCTGGCATTTACTCCTCTCCCCGGGGGGCGCATAGTCCTTACTGTCCCGTCTGATACCCCCCCGGTGACACCTCCTCTTTCGGTCCCTTGCTCCCTGGGTGGAGAAGTCCAACACCATGCCCCCACAGTGACACATTTTTGCAATTTTTAAAAATTATTCAATTACTGGTGCAAAATTGTTTATCATGTTTTGACGTCCTTCCGAGAATGTCTGGTTTCAGTGCATGTCTCTTTAAAGCTCATTTAACTCCATCCTCTCTCTTACATCACTATTGCTAATCCAAGTTAGCTAGATCCTTGCTCAAAGCCAACTAACGTAAATTTGTCTCAAACAATGAATGAAATAAAGCATCTCTGGTGGACTGGGGTGTTTGGTTTCAGTGGTCGATAGGATATGACCGATTCCTGGAGTACAATAAACACAGAAGCATTTGACTAATGGCTAAACTGCTAGCTTCAGCTACCCATCTTGGTGGTGCTATGGTGTTAACGATGTAGCATCACAGTGAAAATATAACAAAATGAGCCAGAATGATGTAGTGAACCAGATGGAGTGACATCAATTCGGGTGATCGGAATCTAAAGAAAATAACAATATAAACTTGAACTTCCTAGAACCACTGTCAGCTCTTAAGCTAACGCCTTTGGCTCCATGCCCATCAACATGACGGACAACAAGGCTGACCAATGACAGAGCAGCCGACAGGTATCAAGTGACATTTACCTTTTTGTGACATTTCCCATTTCTTGATGTACAGGAAAATACTTGAAAAAGCTTCTTGGAGAGAAAAACGAGATAAAACCCATGTTTTGTTTTTTTTTAAAGAGAAATTAGTATTTTGATATTTTTTTGATAATCACATGACAAATAGATGCATTTAAGAAAATTAAAACCTGCAAAAACACAATTTTTCAGTCAATGACCACTTTAAATAGGATTATTTTAATGTTGTAAGAGGTAGTAAACTATATCCACATTAAATAATAATGGCTTCCATGTTTCATTATAGTTCTTATTGTAGCTTTAGAGCAGAAATTTAGCGAGCAACCTTCATGACAGTGGGATAGTGGTGGTCTTTTTTTCTTCATTAATTTGCTTTCATTCAAATAAAGTCTTCCAGATAATTCTATATATAATATACTGTATTTATTATATATAGGTGACCTCAGAGCATCCACCCAACAACTGGGAGGTCAGGGTTTAAGTCCCAGCTGGGTCATGCCAAAGACCATATAGAAACAGAACTTCTTACTGCCCAGCTTGGTGCTCAGCAAAAATGGAACGGAGGAGGGAAATGTGGGTGGCAGTGGCTCAGGAGGTAGAGCGGGTCATCCAGTAACCAGAGGATTGGCGATTCGTATTCCGCTCTCCCCAGACATCCTGCTGTTGTGTCCCTGGGCAAGACACTTTACCCACCTTGCCTCCAGTGTCCATGACACTGGGTATGAATGTGTATAAATGTTCGGTAGTGGTCGGAGAGGCTGTTGGCGCAGATTGGCAGCCACGTTTCAGTCAGTCTGCCCCAGGGCAGCTGTGGCTACAGTAGTAGCTTACCACTATCGATGTCTTTCTGAAGTGAATGAATAATGGACTCACTGTAAGTGCTTTGTGATTTCACTTGACATGTAAAGCGCCATATAAATCTAATCCATTATTATTACATTACAGTGCATCCAGAAAGTATTCACAGCGCTTCACTTTTTCCACATTTTGTTATGTGACAGCCTTATTCCAAAAGGGAATAAATTCATTTTTTCCTCAAAATTCTACACACAATACCCCATAATGAAAATGTGAAAAAAGTGATCTGTGTGGCGTTTGCATGTTCTCCCTGTGTCTGCGTGGGTTTACTCCGGGATTTCTCTGGTTTCCTCCCACATGCCAAAAACATGCAAGTTAGGTTAATTGGCATCAAACTGGGGATTCTAAATTGTCCTTAGGTCTGACTGTGAGAGTGAATGGTTGTCTGTCTCTCTGTGTTGGCCCTGCGATGGACTGGCGATCTGTCCAGGGTGTACCCTGCCTCTCGCCCAAAGATGCTGGGACAGGCTCCAGCCCCCCCGCGACCCGAAAAGGATTAAGCGGAAGAAGATGGATGGATGGAGTTTGTTTTGTTTTTTTTAATTTTTGCAAATTTATTAAAAATAAAAAACTAAGAAATCACATGTACATAAGTATTCACAGCCTTTGCTCAATGCTTTGTTGATGCACCTTTGGCAGCAATTACAGCCTCAAGTTTTTTTGAATATGATGCCACAAGCTTGGCACACCTATCTTTGGGCACTTTTGCCCATTCCTCTTTGCAGCACCTCTCAAGCTCCATTAGGTTGGATGGGGAGTGTCGGTGCACAGCCATTTTCAGATCTCTCCAGAGATGTTCAATTGGATTCAAGTCTGGGCTCTAGCTGGGCCACTCAAGGACATTCACAGAGTTGTCCTGAAGCCACTCTTTTGATATCTTGGCTGTGTGCTTAGGGTCGTTGTTCTGCTGAAAGATGAACTGTTGCCCCAGTCTGAGGTCAAGAGTGCTGTGGAGCAGGTTTACATCCAGGATGTCTCTGTACATTGCTGCATTCATCTTTCCCTCTATGCTGACTAGTCTCCCAGTTCCTGCCACTGAAAAACATCCCCACAGCATGATGCTGCCACCACCACTGGCGAGGTTATGAACAGTGGCTGGTTTCCTCCAAACATGACGCCTGGCATTCATGCCAACGAGTTCAATCTTTGTCTCATCAGACCAGAGAATGTTGTTTCTCATGGTCTGAGAGTCCTTCAGGTGCCTTTTGGCAAACTCCAGGCGGGCTGCCATGTGCCTTTTACTAAGGAGTGGCTTCCATCTTGCCACTCCACCATACAGGCCTGATTGGTGGATTGCTGCAGAGATAGTTGTCCTTCTGGAAGGTTCTTCTCTCTTCACAGAACAACGCTGGAGCTCTGACAGAGTGACCATTGGGTTCTTGGTCACTTCGCTGACTAAGGCCCTTCTCCCCCGATTGCTCAGCTTAGACAGCCGACCAGCTCTAGGAAGAGTCCTGGTGGTTCTGAACTTCTTCCATTTACGGATAATGAGGCCACTGTGCCCATTGGGACCTTCAAAGCAGCAGAAATTTTTCTGTACCCTTCCCCAGATTTGTTCCTCGAGACAATCCTGTCTCGGAGGTCTACAGACAATTCCTTTGACTTGATGCTTGGGTTGTGCTCTGACATGCATTGTCAACTGTGGGACCTTATATAGACAGGTGTGTGCCTTTTCAACTCATGTCCAATCAACTGAATTTACTACAGGTGGACTCCAGTTAAGCTGTAGAAACATCTCAAGGATGATCAGTGGAAACAGGATGCACCTGAGCTCAGTTTTGAGCTTCATGGCAAAGGCTGTGAATACTTACAGTGGGGTAAAAAAGTATTTAGTCAGCCACCAACTGTGCAAGTTCTCCCACTTAAAAGATGAGAGAGGTCTCCAATTTTCATCATAGGTATACCTCAACTATGAGAGACAAAATAAGAAAAAAAAATCCAGAAAATCACATAGAAGGATTTTTAATGAATTAATTGGTAAATTCCTCGGTAAAATAAGTATTTGGTCAATAACAAAAGTTCATCTCAATACTTTGTTATATACCCTTTGTTGGCAATGACAGAGGTCAAACGTTTTCTGTAAGTTTTCACAAGGTTTTCACACACTGTTGCTGGTATTTTGGCCCATTCCTCCATGCAGATCTCTGCTAGAGCAGTGATGTTTTGGGGCTGTCGCTGGGCAACACAGACTTTCTTAGATTTTCTATGGGGTTGAGATCTGGAGACTGGCTAGGCCACTCCAGGACCTTGAAATGCTTCTTACGAAGCCACTCCTTCGTTGCCCGGGTGGTGTGTTTGGGATCATTGTCATGCTGAAAGACCCAGCCACGTTTCATCTTCAATGCCCTTGCTGGTGGAAGGAGGTTTTCACTCAAAATCTCACGATACATGGCCCCATTCATTCTTTCCTTTACACGGATCAGTCGTCCTGGTCCCTTTGCAGAAAAACACCCCCAAAGTATGATGTTTCCACTCCCATGCTTCACAGTAGGTATGGTGTTCTTTCTCCTCCAAACACGACAAGTTGAGTTTTTATCAAAAAGTTCTATTTTGGTTTCATCTGACCATATGACATTCTCCCAATCCTCTTCTGGATCATCCAAATGCTCTCTAGCAAACTTCAGACGGGTCTGGACATGTACTGGCTTAAGCAGGGGGACACGTCTGGCACTGCAGGATTTGAGTCCCTGGCGACGTAGTGTGTTTCTGATGTAGCCTTTGTTACTTTGGTCCCAGCTCTCTGCAGGTCATTCACTAGGTCCCCCCATGTGGTTCTGGGATTTTTGCTCACCGTTCTCGTGATAATTTTGACCCCACGGGGTGAGATCTTGTGTGGAGCCCCAGATCGAGGGAGATTATCAGTGGTCTTGTATGTCTTCCATTTTCTAATAATTGCTCCCACAGTTGATTTCTTCACACCAAGCTGCTTACCTATTGCAGATTCAATCTTCCCAGCCTGGTGCAGGTCTACAATTTTGTTTCTGGTGTCCTTTGACAGCTCTTTGGTCTTGGCCATAGTGGAGTTTGGAGTCTGACTGTTTGAGGTTGTGGACAGGTGTCTTTTATACTGATAATGAGTTCAAACAGGTGCCATTAATACAGGTAACGAGTGGAGGACAGAGGAGCCTCTTAAAGAAGAAGTTACAGGTCTGTGAGAGCCAGAAATCTTGTTTGTTTGTAGGTGACCAAATACTTATTTTACTGAAGAATTTACCAATTAATTAATTAAAAATCCTTCAATGTGATTTTCTAGATTTTTTTTTCTCATTTTGTCTCTCATAGTTGAGGTATACCTATGATGAAAATTGGAGACCTCTCTCATCTTTTAAGTGGGAGAACGTGCACAATTGGTGGCTGACTAAATACTTTTTTGCCCCACTGTATGTACATGTGATTTCTTAGTTTTTTATTTTTAATAAATTTGCAAAAATCTCAAAAAAAAACAACTTATTTCACGTTGTCATTATGGGGTATTATGTGTAGAATTTTGAGGAAAAAAATTAATTTAATCCCTTTTGGAATAAGGCTGTAACATAACAAAATGTGGAAAAAGTGAAGCACTGTGAATACTTTCCAGATGCACTGTATCTGTGTGTAGTCTAAAAATGTAAGTTAAACAGCTAAGTGATAAGTATTAACAGCTCTGTCAACATTAATAATAGACAATTTTTCCCTTCTTAAATAAGATACTTTTTTTTTATATCATAACCATTTTCTGTCAAACTTTTTTCCTCTTAATTCTGTAACATTTTTCGTGTAAATCTGTGATAGTTTTCAGAATTTTTGTTATATATTTCCAGCATTATTGTTGTAAATTCATGATTTTATTATTGTGAATTTATTATCATAACTTGATACATTTGTGGGGCTTTCCTTTAAGATTTGCTGATTTTCTTGTAAGTCTGAGACTTTTTTCCAAGATGATTTTGAGAGTTTGTTTTTAGGTAACTTTAACAGAAATTTGAAACTTGCCACGTGGACCCACTGGTTATGGTTCAAAAGTTGCAGGTCCCTGAACTAGAAGCAGATAAATTGGTGCTTATCTGCAGTGTTAGATATATTTTGTAAGAGTTTGCCAAGAAAATTTCACAAATACTGTAAGTGTAGAGCTTAACAAAACCAGCAGTGGCTCCTGTCAGACACGTACAGTATGTGCCTTTAACTCATTGTATAACCCCTGCAGCTTCTAATCCAACTTGTGCCTCCTTTAAAATGACTCCTGTACAGATGAAACTCTGTCACATGCAAAGTGTGCAAATTTACATCATCAAACTGTATATGTAAGAAGGTGACAAACCGCGATTAAATTTCTTCGGTCACCCCACTAAATATCTGCGAGCTCGTTAGCTTTCTGAGTGACACTCTGACATTTTTGTGAGCGGCTGCTGGCTCCAGTTGTGGTACTGTACGCTCTGGTTCCTGCCCTTGTCTGTCCTCTGCACTGTGGGGGTGACAATTTCTGAATAGTGCTGTCATACTGGCGGTGGGGAGGAGGTCTTTATGGCATACAGATCCACTGACACTTGAGGGTTCTGTGTGTTTCTCTTTGCCTTTGCTTCAATTCCCGCTTTTTTTTTTAAAGGCCTCCAACAGCTTTCACCAGTTTGTCAAGGTGCAGCCTGTGATGATAACGAAGTACGCAGGAGAGAAAGGCCATGCTGAAATAAATATTAAACCTTGAGTATTTTTCATGTCAAGCAGAAAAATAAATCCTCACGTTTGGACGCGGGGAAATAAAGCTCACATTCGCGTACTCTAGAAACCCTCTTAAGTGTCTAATACTGCGTGATGTAGTGAAGAATCAGGCTGTAGACTTACTCCAAAGTTTTGTTTTTTTTTTACTCTGCCCGTTGACATGGATATTCTTCAAAGGGGTACAATGGATAAAACAGCGTGCGTCCCAATTCGCCGGTAGGAGAGGGATTTGTGGCAGGAGCTGGGTTCGCAGCAAATTTCGAGCACACATGGCGGCTGCCAGCGTGATAGTCAGAAACACCCACATAATCACGAGCTGGATTCTCACAGTGCTTTTTCCTTGGGCTGTTAAGTTGAGCACTGGAATGCCAAGGCCAGTGGACACAGCGGGCCTTCGGCTGAAATAATTAGAGTGAAAGTCATGATGCAAACAACTTTATAGGACATTTATTACTGCAGTTTGAGTTATTAGTTCTAGTCTGATTAAATGTTTTAGCCCCACTTGCACCAGCCGATGCTAATATTTCAAGAAGTATTTGAAGAATTTAATACTTTGTGCACACTTTGATGGTTCTCAGAGTATGCTTTCTGCTTGCTAATACCCCGAGTGTTCCTTTAGCAAATGGTGTTGACATTTTGATGTGGATATTTGTGTGTGTTTTTATTTATTTATTTCTTCTTAATAACTATTGCCTCATTTGCTTTCAAATGGAATATTCTTGTGCCTCACTTGATGAATTGCAGCATGTTCGGTTGTGACATTTCACATGTGGCATATGGCCGTATTTGTGAAGGTTGGAGCTCACTTGATATACATAAGCTGTAATGACTTATTGCTACGGATGTGCACTATTAGCCAGCTGAGCATTTAGATGGCACAAAAAATGTTAGTCAGTGAAAACAATTAGCAATATTTTGCTAATGTGCAGTGGCGTCTCTGCATTAGGGGACGGTGGGGCCAGGCCCCACCAGACGTTAAGCGGTGCATGTACAGTCAGTATTGGGTAACATTTTCAACAATATATATATATTTTCTTCAAAATTAGTAAATAATATTGTGCATTTATTGCATATGATAATAGTAGCACTGTCATACTGTCCAAATATCTTGCTATGTCTCTTGCATCAAAGTGAAGATTTCTTCTAAATGTTGTTTCATTGCACATGGAGCTGGTCCTTCAGCGCCAGTGAAAGTCATTGTGTGGCTTAAAACTGCACTGCATATGGTGCTCGTATGCTCCACCTGTTTTCCATGTTGAGCTGTGGCTCTAAAGAGAACAGGTCCCACAGCCAGTGAAAGGTTCCTAATAGATTTGAAGTGCATTCATTGGTTCATTTTCATTGGCTCTCAACCTACAGCTAGTTAAAACTGGTTCAGAAGAAAAATATGTCTAACTGGAAGTGTTGCCAAAAAGTCATTTTTCTATTCTTCTGGATGGGACACTACTTGGTGGAGGATTTACGGATCTGACACATCTTCCTGAGCAACTTACTAAACATAAAAGAAACAGTATGTGTGTGGAAAATGCCGTTAGATTTAACTTGCTTGTAAGAGCTAATATAGGGGCTGAGATTGATACCACACACAAACGTGCAGTTGATCTCCACAAGGAGAAAATGGTATGTTCTTGGTGGAATAATAACATGCCTAAGACTGTGGGAAATGTAAAATTGTGCTACAGGGCCATAATGAATTGTCAGCTTCACCAAATCCATGGATTTTTGACAGCATTTTTGTAATGATGTGTGCAGGTGATTCAAGGCTCAGACAGCATTGCAACACACAGCCTGACTTCAGACACCTCAGTTCATTGATGGATTGGTGTACTTTTACAAAAAAAAAAGGTGACTGACAAGTTTGCATGCACCAAAGACATCAAAGTACAGAAATGAACCTAAAAATGTACAAACGCTCCAGCAGTACCCTAAAAGGTACAAGAACTGTGCCTTGGAAGAACATATCTGCAGCTCCAGTGACAAAAATGTACCTTTAAATCCAAACAAAGGTCCATAGGTGCCACTGGGGTTTCAGATATGTTCTTCCAAGGTACAGTTCTAGAACCTTTTAGGATACTGCTGGAGCGACAAGTGCTTGTACCTTTTTAGGTCCATTTCTGTACTTTGATTTCTTTGTGTGTAGATGAAAGAGCACCATACAGCCTTTCTTTTCAAGTGAGCCTCACTCGTGAGTCTATTTGCATATAAGATCGTTTTGACTATAAATTAAGAACCTTGGGTTCCCCTGCTCTGAAATATTGCTTTGGATGTGTTATGAGTGATCATTAACTGGCTAAGTTTGGATTTGTAATTTATTACTGTTTAACAGGGCAATAGCAGTTCAGTGAACATCATTATCTCTGTCTCCTCTGCCATTTAGCCTGTTACATTAATGTATGCTTAAGATTCGAGGAGATGCATTTGTATTTACATTCACCGAGCAAGTGGTTAGTGTTTATTGTGTCCCAACAGATTTTCTGTACCAGAGACACCACTGCTAATGTGCAAAGCTATAAGTTGCTGGGCAGTGTTGGGCAAATTACTAAAAAAATAGTAACTAATTACAGTTAGTAGTTACTTCTTTTCAAAAGTAATTGAGTTACTTTACCAATTACTGCATGATTAAAGTAACTAGTTACTTGGAAAAGTAATTTTCACATTACTTTTAAATGCATACTTAAATCATCTTGCACACATACTGTAGCAAGATAATTTAATTAATGGACTACATTATGGGCTTATTAATGCCAGGTTGAGAACAGACTGTTCCAGAGCTTTTTGAACATGTTCAGTCTGCTTTATCCTGCCTTAGGAGCTCTTATTGTGAAAATCAACATGATATTACCAGTAATTTCTTCATTTTGGAGTGAGAGTTGGCAACACTGCATAAAGCTATCCATGTTTATTTTACCTTTATGATATGGATTTAATCCGATGCGCAGTGATCCAAAGAAAATGTCCATTATCCACAATCCAAATGTCTGCTGTGACAGAGACATGATCCAGTCCCTCAAATTCCTTTTGGAGATCAAAATCCTTTTTTGAATAATCTTTATCCAGGTAGCAAGTAGATGTGTTTTAGCTTCAGTGGATCACAGTCTCAGCTGTTTGAATGAAAGTGACTGATATCACATCTTCAGTCCGTAACGACGTATCTGGCAATCAATCGATTTAATTTTTTTTCCAGTTCCGCCGGACCGGTGGCACCACACGAGTTGGCTGCCCGTTGCAACAGCCTTTTTTTTATCTTCCTTCTTCTTTCTACACCTTTCACTCTATATATCCTTTCACTGTATATATCACGGACACACAGATCGCCCCAAAGGTCTCCCGAGTCGGCGGACGGAGCCACTGTTTACAGCAGGAGACGTTACAGCAGGAAGAGCTAGTGCTAGCTAGCACTCAACCGCCACCCGGTGCTAATGGTGAAACTTGACATACCGGGAACTGTAGCAAAAACGACGCGGGTGCCGGGCTGGAGTTTAGGCGGTGTGCAAGAAATATAAGACAGAATAATAAAGAACGATGGCAAGAACCAAGCAGACCGCCCGTAAATCTACTGGAGGAAAAAGCCCCCCAGGAAGCAGCTAGCCACCAAGGCTGCTCGGAAAAGCGCTCTGGTCACCGGCGGAGTGAAGAAGCCTCACCGTCACAGGCCCGTGGCTCTGAGAGAGATCTGTCGCTACCAGAAATCCACGGAGCTGCTCATCCGTAAGCTGCCCATCCAGCGCCTGGTGAGGGAGATCGCTCAGGACTTCAAGACCGACCTGCGCTTCCTGAGCTTCGCCGTCATGGCTCTGCAGGAGGCCAGCAAGGCCTACCTGGTGGGTCTCTTCTTCGCTAAGAGGGTCACCATCATGCCCAAAGACTTCCAGCTGGCCCGCCGCATCCGCGGAGAGAGAGCTTAGACTTTCTGCTGCACATTCACCAACCATAATGCTCCGCACTGTGTGCCTATATATATATTATAGTAATATGTACATATGTTTACTAGCTGTTCTTGTTTTTTCTTGCCTTCTGATTGTTGCTCTGAGTGTTGCTGTCCCTGTGCTGTTGCAGTCCTGGAATTTCCCCATTGTGGGACTAATAAAGGCTTATCTTATCTTATCTTAATTCTTGCTGGGTCACAAACTGTCCAGATGCATACCTGTGCTTGAAATCCAGCTGTGGCTGTTGAGACAAGAGTATTTCCACTTTGCATCCAGCTGTGGCTGTTCAGATAGCATACTAGATCCACTAACACGGTGTTGTTAGCATAGCTAGCCGTTACTTAGCACTAGCTTTGTGGGAGCTTTGCTGCTGTTTTCAAGCTGTTTTCAAGTGCAGTAGGTCTCAACCGGCACTTTAGTTTGCAACCCACCAATATGCTTTTGTCCTTAACCGTGACAAAGGAAAAATAATCTACTTCCACAAAAACAAAGTAGCTTCACCTCTTCGTCCTCTCAGTAGTGAAGACTTGGCTCTCTGCAGCAGGTCATGTAGACTGACAGCTCGTCTCAGCTACAGTAGGGTTAGTTTGCATATTCATTTATTTGCGCTAAAAATTTCTATCCATATTAATAAAACGAGTAACGCATCTGATCAAATTTCAGTAACTGTAACACATTACTGAAATTTTAAACAGTAATTTCGTTACACAGCACGTTACTGCAAAAGTAGTGGCGTTACTCCCAACACTATTGCTGGGTTACATGCTCAGGTCTATAGCCCCCACATAACCCTGCTTCCATCCACTGTCCAGATGACAGTTCATTAAACCAACACCATTTGGCAATATCTGGATCTAGAAATTAACAATAATAACAATAAAAAATACAGTTGTACCTGTACTGTGTGTTGTTTTGTGAATTTTTCAACAAGTCCTCCAACTAGAATGCTTACTGTCACCATATGTTCCTGCCCACCTGATATGACACAAAGAAATGTGATGTGTGTTCCAAAAGCAGTGAAAGCTCCATAGGGAGGTTTGGTAGACTGGGGATAGAGGACAGCACTATAAATACTTCTTCAGCACAGGTAATGCAGAGTTCAAGTCCAGCTGCAAACCTTTAACAATATTCAGTTTCATTTTAATTCCAGTATGTAGATTCAGTTCTTTACTTATTTTTAGACTTAAAGATTACAGTAACAGCATTTTCCAAATAACAAAGGAAAAAGGTTAGGGTTGGGGATGAGGAGGCTCTGAACCTCTCACACATTAAAGCCCCCACCCACATTACAACTCTCTCCCTCCACTATTGTACTTCATGTAGTTTTTTCCACAATGCCAGAAGTTGCATTTTTCAAAGCTGTAACCAGAAAGCATAATTCCTGCTGGTAAAAATGCTTTATATGGTCATTTTGAAGTCTTGAATATTAACAGTATATAATAGCAGTGGAATTCCAGTAGCTCTAGAAACTCATTTAAAGTCATTTAACATCATGTAATTGCATCCCACTTAATTTTCAACATAAAACATGTCAGCAGTTATGAAATGGTATCAAATTATCTTTTCACCTGACAAGTGATTAAACTGCATGATTGTTTGTTTCGCTGTTGTGCCTTTGGCTGACCTTGTGAAGTACAGCCTGCATGAAACAACTCTTTAAAACAGAAAATGAGATTTTTTTTTAGCAATGGTAGAGACTTATGGTTTTAGCTATGAGCACTGGAACAAGAAGCTCTAAAATTATGCCAGCTATGATAGGTCTTCATGCTGTAGGGTTCAACAAATGCTCCAGATATACAGAGGCCACTGTGATATTACTCTGTAGCAGGGTTGTTACACTCAATTGAAGAGGTGGCTAAAACTAAAAAAAAAGCCCATAACTGACCATATTTTAGACACTGGTATCATAATTGTCCCAGCATGTTTTATAGAATGTAAAACAAAGGAACTACAGATGAAAAAAGACACATAAGTATATTTTATGTTTCCTATCTTTAAGCAGCTTCTCTCAATCTTTTTTTAATTGAAAAGCCACCCCCACCCCATTAACCAACAATATGATCAATATGGTGGAGGTGTTTAATCATTTCAAACACAAAGCTATAATTATCTTATTTTGTGATTGCAGGAAAAAAAAGTAGAAAAAGAAAAGATTTCAGACAATCTTTATGTTAAAAACAAATATTCCTTCATTCACCTGTCTTTAAAGCCTTTGATTTCTGAGTCAGTTTTGCAACAGGTTACCTAATTACCAGTATCTGCAGATGCACACCGTTGATGAATGTGCCAGCTAGACTGGCCTTCGCTGATTGTGGCTGTTGCATTCTGGGATTTGTAGTATCTGTAATGGGCACACTGTGAATGCCGAAGGGCCAGTTATTATAATCACTGGATATTGTCTTGTGGGCTGGATATAACTGCAACAGGTCAGATGTGACCTTGAATTTGACACAGATGTTCTATTGGATCAAACCTCCACCAGAGCATTACATGAATACATACAGCAGGATAGGCATGTGGATGTTAACCTGCATTGAAACTGCAAATGATGGACATACTAAAAGTGTTTGCAAATACAAAACTGTAGTTGATTAGTCTAAACTTCAATCTAATCACTTAAATAAAAACATCCTCCGCCTGTTTTCAACATCATTGAGACCATTGATTGGTGTTAGAAATGCCACTGATTGCACCTCTCTTCAGCCCACTAGTTCCACCAACAGTCAGTGGGCTGAGCAGAGATGGAAGTTGATATATTGGCTTTCTTAAAGCAAAACTTTCTCAAGGCAGATTGCCCACAGCTCATTTACCTTTATCAACCATAAGCCTAACCCAGGATTTAGACGGACTCCAGATGCAGTGCGTTGCAGATGCAGTGCAGATGGCCCCTTGCGTTCATCCCTACCAGCTCCGTTTGCATTTTGCAGCAGCATGGATGAGAACAGAGTTTGAAATGCAAGATCATGTGAGAATTATACAAAGAAAGACCCGAGAGTGACCGAGATGAACCAATCGCAATCACATGATAACAACAAGTAAGTGTGATGTGTCGGCTCCCTACCTGGATTTTTGGGCTCTATATAAAATGTAAGTAGCCCATTAATTTTAATTCTATGAAGCGTTTGTATGTTAAGTCATATTCTGACCTTCTCTGACACAGTGGTGGAGGAGTAGACCTCAGAAAATAACGGACGATCCTTAAATAATTTTTAATGAATGGCTATTAAATACCTCAAGACACCGTGGGATTTCCTTGTGGATTCGATCCAGCATCTGTCAAAAATAGACTTGTTGTGTTTTATTGGCGAACCGAATTTGATCAGCCAGATTGGTTTTGCAGTGGTCCAGAACAGGTGGGGGTTAGAAAATTGGTGAGAATGGGAACTATATGCTGTGGAGGCTGGATCACAGCCATAACATACTGCATCCGCTGTCGTGTAAATCCAGGATCAGGCGCCCAGGGTCAGAGATTTGCATTTTGTCTATTTATTGCTTCGAGTTCTCTTTTCTTTACTAATGGCATTTGCCATTTTCCCCAGATCACAAAGTAACATAAGTTGTGTTTTTAAACAGACTCAAACTTTACATGGACACCAGGGAAAATCCTAGCCTGTCTGTGGAGGTCCAATTAGCACACAGTCTAGATGATCAGAATAGACCATTTATAATAGAGTACTCCACAATACAGTGTCAGTCACCTTTGTTCCTGGTCTGTGAGAGACTGATAAAAGGGGCCGTTCTATCACACTATTCAAACACGTGCAGTTCCTCTCCGGTGTATTCCCTGATTCTTATCCCTCCCCTGCAACATCCAGACATGCCATTGCTCTGGAGAGCCCTAACAAAGCTGCAGGAAGTGAGAGACTTCCACATGGAAAAGGCAATTAACAGCTCAGTGCCCGAGGGACTGCGTGAGAAGGCAGGGAGGGAGAGAGGATGTCTGGAGATACTCTATAACCAAGCAAAGAAGGCGGGGGAGGGCTTGAAGGAACACAGTACCTAAAGAAGTAAGGATTTTTAAAAAAAGCAGCAGGCTACTTTTGATGATTTTCTTCCAAATGTCCAGAATCAGAACAATCCCTGGGTGCTGGTTCCAAAAAAGTGCATTAAGAGAAATAAAAGAATGTGGTCAAAGACAAACTGATAGATAAAGGATGGGGAAGTAGGAAGCAGCTAAAGGAAAACAGAAATAAAGTCAAAGCAAAGGAAAGAGAAACTCGAGGGTGAGGGAGGAGAAGAGGGAGGACAGATAGGCTGCTGTTGTTATCAGAGTGAAATCTGCCAGTCAGTGCCATCTCTCTCAACACAGCTGCCATGCTGATTCCATCTCCCCCGAAGAGATTAAAACCATTGAAACAAGAGAGCCTCACATCACTCCCGGCAGACAGGCAGAAGGAGTAAACTTTCCTCCAAACTAAAGGAGATGGAGTGACAAGAGACGGCGACACATGCCTGCGACTCTCTTATAGAGTCATCATTTACCGGCCACTCTGCTGACATTTATTCTGAGCGTGTAAACCTGGGCCAGGTGTTAGAAAGAGGAAGCTATCCCTCTCTGACACAGCTGGGTGACTTATCAACCTGCACACAGTCATTCTTTAAACACAGCCTCTGGTCTGATCCGGCACAGCGGCCTGCAGGACTAAAAACTGTTTATTAGTACACCTCTACTCTTTTCCCTGCTTCATGTCACTCTTATCTCACGTCATCTATGAGCATGGACCCAAATATCCTACGGTAGCTGTATCAAATTATCTTCTGAGGTATTAGATGAAAAGTAAAGCTCTCTGTATAGTTAATTTTTTTTTTCACTCTATGTTTTTCCCTCGGCCAGAAGTAGCTGTGGGTCTAGTGTGGGTTGTCTTGATGAATCTGCTGTCTGTTCGATATGATGATTCAGCCTTGCTATTACCATGAGTGATTTCAGCTCAAGGCGAGGCTAGCACTTTTACTTTATGGTCACAGAGACAGAGGGAGCGGTTGGTGCTACTACCGCAGCTGTTGCTGCTGCTGCTGCTGAGGAGGAGGAGGAAAACATGAGCTAATGCAGGAATGGGACAGCGAGGACGGTCCAATAAAAGGCATTTTTATTTGAGCTCTTGGCAGTTACGTTGATGTTTAAGTAAATTGCAGTTGGGGCTGTTATGGTATCAGATTTTCACCGCACAGATATCATGGCGGGAAAACATCACGGTAATGGTATTATCACAGTAGGCTGTATAAAATGGGAAAATATATAAATAATCCCATCAGTCAAACTGAGCTAACTTTGCTGATTGAAAGTTTTTGGGTAATCACTACATGTATAACTTTAAAAAAAAAGTGTACAAAAAGAACAATTAGACTTCAGGCATTGTGCAGGGACATCCTGTAGACTGTGTGTGCACGAGACACATATTTAAGGCAACACGCCCCGTTTCAGCTACAACAAACTAACTTCAAAGTGTCTGTACTGTGGCAAAGTTGGATGCAGGGACATGCACAGATAGACCCCAGGTGGTGCTCTAACCCACCCCTCTGGCCCTGCTCTCTGAAGTGCCCTTCTGGAGAGCTGCTGTTTTTTAATTAAGGTATTACAGATTTTAATTTTACCCCACGGAGTGTTTTAATGTCCAATAACTACATTTTGATGTCCAATTAATTTTGTGTGGCCAACACATGAGCCCTGCTAGCCCATTTTTTGTCATTAACCTTTTGTCGTGCAAATAAATAATTAATGATGAAGAATCTGGTCTCTGTGTCAGCTGATAATTTTGTAGAAATCTATGAGGTATTAAATATATCCATACTGTAGGTATTAAAATAAATATACCAGGTACGTACAGCAAAATTTGCACTGCTCTGCTACTTTACTTTTTTTCAATAATTAGGAGTGCCCCCCCCCATTTTTTTTTTGTTTGAGCACCTGCCCCCTGAAGTGTCTGTGCACGTCACTGGCTGGATGTGAAGACAGATGAACAGGTTAGACTTTTGCTCCACATTTCTTGCAGACTGAGGCCTCTAATGTTAACCTCCAGTCACTTTTGCAAAAATCAGAAAACTTCCACACTGGAAATTTTTGCCCTCTCTTCTGACTTCTCCAACATGATTTTCCCCTTCAGTACAAGCCACACACTGTGGTTAGCAGAGCTGCTGATTAGCTGCTTCTTCTTTTGTTCATTGGCAAATAACAACCCGCACTGAGGGGCCGTGCACGCCACACTGAAACTGTAAAGAAAAGTCTGCATGCACACATCGACATCACAGAAATGATGGCACATTGTTGCCGGGCTAGTAGTTGGCAGTGCGCACCACACGCCAGCACATAATCGACTTCCTGTCAATGTGTGTCACATGATCAGAATGGAAAGCAAAGCAATGGCGAAAGCACGCAAAAGTTTTCTCTGTACAGATGAGGAAATGGAACTTTTACTCTGAGTGACTTTGGATTATAAGACTATAAAATACCAAGAAAGCACCAACTGGGAACTGTGCCAAAACCAATACAATGATGTCTTGGAGGAGTTTCTACAGCGTTACCCAACCAGTGAGACAGCAAGAGCATGTGCATTCAAGTAACACCGCAGCACGTGCGCGTGAACTCTGACGTCACCGTTACCGTTTTATTCCATGCACACAGAGGAACAAATGTGCCAGCACAACCATTCCACTCTGGAGACTGGTTTCAAACCTTTACACGTTCACACCTCTGAAATCCCAGCATCATATGCACGGACAGCCAAACTAAAGGAAGTTTACCAGTTTGGGTTAAAAACGTGGCACACTGCCACCACCATGTGGAAAAATGAGAGCAGAAATACTTTAGAAGCAATGGTTATCACATTATTATCATGGTTTTATATTAACATTGTAGCAATATTATGTTTTAAAATTATCCCGATTTATAGCCACTACCAATAAGAAGACCTAACTCAGTTTGCAAAAGCACAAATGAAATGCGCAAGATATTTCATACATTCTGTGGTAGTCTTCGTAAGTGCAGACAGGCTTTCATACAAGCTAGTGTCGTGAATTGGTGGTCCCTTCGGGGCAGAAAGACAGGTCCACACACCAACTGTGGGTTTGGATTATTTATTAACAGAAAATAATTAACGCAAAATTCAACAGATCATTTAGAACACAAAGTAAAATGAGAGAGAAGAAACGTTGAGAAATACGCGCCAGAGCGAGGCTGGGTTCTGGCGGAGATGAGAAGGAAAAAAACAATCCAGCAGCAAAGACCAAATGAAAATAAGTCCCTTATATATGGATCAAACCAATAAACATAATAGACAACAGGTGAGGGTGCCCGAACGGGCAGGAGAAAGCAAAGATACATAATTGTAATCAGTTGTGACCGTGAGAGGGAGGTAAACCCAACTGACAGCTGACAGGGCACGCTCACACAAGCTTCATGCCCCTGACAGCTGTCAACAGAAAAGGAAACAGAGAAATACAGAATGAAATAACAAACTAAATAAAAATAAATACAGAATAAACATATGACACTAACAGAAAAAATGGCAGCCACACAAAAACACATAAACCCAAGAGGCATAAAATACAACAGAAAGAATAATATGGCAGATGAAGTTATGAGACCGAGTTTGGCAGAAAACTCCAGTCCTCAGTTCACGACAGCTAGGCTTTGAGGAGAGGTTAACAAGCCACATGATCCATTTAGTGTTTTCATTATCCATTGCATACCCCATGATAAATGGAGAATGTTCTCAGCTGTTACAGTCTAGCTCCAAGAATCTATATAGCTTGGAGATGAGAGGGGGCCAGAAGAGAAAAAAATAAATTACAAAGGGAATTAAACAAAGAGCAATAGGGACAAGGCTGTGCTTCTGTTCCAGGAAGCTTTTTTTCATTATACAGAAGGAAAACTTGCCATTTCTTGCCTTGACCCACACATCATCAGCAGTCCCTGCACGGTTCAGCACCCATAGTAAATGCAGTGATCCCTGCATACTTTAACATTTAAACAACCACCCTTATGATTTAAAATGACCTCCTTACAATCCCACCACTAATCAGGACATGATCAAACAGGACTTGTATGGCTTCACACTGAAACATTACCTGACAACGTCCGCTCTATCAGCTGGTAAGACATGAGCAAACATTCCCTGTGTGGTTCAGGAGGCCAGGGCAGATTTATGTGCAGATGGGGATTGCTCCTACTAATGTATTCCATCGTAAAGACCAGTGCCTGGCCACCAGGCGAGTGAGACGAATAGCAATGACCGTCTGTATGGACTGGCAGATAGGAGGAGACTCGTTGCACTGCATTAACTTTAATTATGACTTTCTGGAAGATGCAATTACCCATCTGAGACTGGACTTTCTAAAGCTTCATGACCAGACAGCACTTTGCAATATTTTTCTCTGCTTTTGCCCTCTTTCATTTTTTCCCATGTGGCTTGTGTTGTGCACATATTATTGCGGGCTACATTTTAAAACTGCAATAATACAGTACAACTGCTGCTATCTCTGTTTATATTTGCTTCTCTTTTTCTTATTGACTGTTCTTCTTTCTCCTCCCCTCAAGGTTTCTCTCCAACACCTCCTTCAGTGGGGCCACAGGTCTGATCCAGGTGGATCCTGGTGTGTCTCGGATCCTCTCCTCCCAGCTGTTTCACATTTGGAGTCTGAAGAGGGGTGCTCTTGGTCAGCCGGCATGGGTTACTGTAGGTCAGTGGACCCGAGGCCGGCTGGAACTGGAGAGGGGTGTCCTGGGACTGATTGGAGGGCTTGGGAGCAGCCAAGGGCAAGGCCTCGGAGCCGGGGTAAGGGGAGGGGATGGGCAGGGAGACGGTAACACCGGAGGCCGCTGGAGGCCTGGGCTTTCCGTTGAAGGACATCGCCTCAGGGTGGTGACGCTGGTGGAACACCCATTTGTCTTCACGCGGGAGGTGGATGCGGATGGAATGTGTCCAGCTGGTCAGCTCTGTCTGGACCCCAAAACCAACCGATCCGACATAATCCATGGCCTCTTCAACCAACTTCACAACTCAAACAGTACAACCATGGAGTGGGAGGGAGTCGGTGAGATTTTTTTTTAAGAAGTTAGTCCTTAGAATACTGGGAATCTGTCAGCTAATAGATAGTTTCACTAAGATTCCAATGATGCCTGGCTGACAATGTTTCCACCTGTAGATTTTTGAAGTGCAATCAATAAGAGATCATGGCTGGTCAATCTTGTTCTAAAATACATCAGGTTACGTGTCAAGGGCTTAGCTCTACAGCTACTTCAATGTCATGTATAAATAATATGAAGGCATTAATCAATAAAAGGCCAAGACTGCCATGACAGAGACTTGCTGGGCACTGTATTTCTTTGACTCGGGGAGATTGTTAGGCAGTTACAGTGTTGTGAAAAAGTATTTGCCCCCTTCCCGATTTTTTGCATATTTGTCACACTTAAATGTTTCAGATCATCAAACAAATTTCAAGATTAGACAATGACAAACCAAGTAAATACAAAATGTAGTTATTAAATGATGATTTCATTTATTAAGGGAAAACACCCCCCATTGTTACATTGTGATTGACAACATTTTTTTTGAAAGTTGAGTTCAATTGAATACTGCCAGGCATACTGAATCAATAAATTACTTAAATAGAATCAGTCTGACAAAGTGAAGTAGGCTAAAAGATCTCAAAAAACAGCACATCATGCTGTGATTGAAACAGAAACCCAAAGCAACATCTAAAGAACTGCAGGCCTCACTTGCCTTAATTTGGACACTGGTCCATGATTCAGCAATAAGAAAGAGACTGAGCAAAAATGGCACCCCTGGGAGAGTTCTAAGGCAAAACCCACTGCTGACTAAAAAGAACATAAAGGCTTGTTTCATATTTGGTAAAACAAACAAAAAAAGCATCTTGATGATCCGCAAGGCTTTGAAATTAAAATGTGTTTGATGACTTCCGGTTATGGCTGCCACGTAGGACGGACGTGTCTCGCTCTGCTCTGCTCCTGGAGAAAAAAAATCGGCAAATAACTCTCTCATTTGGGACAGAACGTATCCCAGCATTTGGGCGAGGATATGTCGGCGAAGCCTAAGGCTGGAAAACCAGGAAAAGGAAAAAGCGAGCCGCCGAAACAGTCCAAATTAACGGACTTTCAGGTCTGTGACGCAGCAAACAAAACTCCATATATGGTGGAGGAGGCTGGCAACGGTGCGATATCTGCGGGGAATGGCGCAGATGCGCTGATGGCTGCCATGAGTTCAATGAGAGCGGACTTTTCCTCTAGATTTGATGGGATTATGACAGCGTTGGAAGGAATAAGAAAGGAATTGGGTGACTGTGTAGAACGAACGGCGCAGATGGAGCTCCGTCTCGCTAGTGCTGAAGATGACGTCACCCGTCTTCAATTAAAGGTGCGCACTTTGGAAAAAAAAAAATAAATCTCTGGAAGATAATATTTTGGATTTGGAATCTCGGTCGAGACAGAATAATTTGAGGCTGGTGGGTCTTCCAGAGGAATCAGAAGGTCGGGACGTATGTTCCTTTCTGGAAATGTGGATTCCGGAGGTGCTGGGCAGCGAGGAGTTGCAATCAGCAGTGGTTCTGGAAAAAGCACATCGTATTGGCCCACGGAGAGATAAGGGACCGCCGAGGACCTTAATTATGAAGTTTCTTAGCAACAGAGACAGGATGAAGATCTTCAACGCTGCACGTGCTAAAGGAGAGATTAAACACCAGGACCAGCAGGTGCGGTTCTACCCAGATTTGGCCACAGGAATCCAGCAATTGAGGAAGCAGTTTGATCCCATACGTAAGGAGCTGCGCAACCTTGGGATTCGTCATGGTGTAATCTATCCTGCGAGACTGCTGACCACGTATGAGGGCAGAACCCACATCTTCAAGACCCCAGAGGAGGCGCAGGAGTTCATCAAGAAGATCAAAGAAGAAGAAGAGACTGGTGGGAGCTAAGCATGAACAAAATATAAGGTAGAATAATTAAGCATTTGCACAGGCATCTGACTGACTTGAAGTAAATAGTAAGTTTACAAAATATAGATTGTATTATATATTAAAAAAACAAAACAAAAACAAAACAAACAAAAAAAAAAACTATGATGTACAAAGTTGTTAAAAATTTTGGAGTTAAGTTGGAAAACTACAGAGGAAAGTTAATGTTACGTCATTTAAAGCAGTAGAGTTAGGGTGATTGGGAGGATGAAGAAGGAGTGGCTTAGGCTGTTCCCCGTGGGTGTGGAACGGTCGATGGCTATATCGGGAGACAGAATTTTTCTTTTGATTTTGGGGGGTTTGCCACAAGTGTGGGAAGGGGAAATTTGTTTGTGTGTAGTTTGTAGGATGAATGTTCAACCACTCATGTTTTTGCTTCTCTGTATGAGCATGTTTACACTGCAAGGTAATCCCAAACTCTCTATTGATCATGGACCAAAGTGTTAATCTTAATTTAACTTCATGGAATTGCAGAGGTCTACAAAATTTAAAAAAACTTAAACAAGTTATGAATAAAATAAAGGACATGGGTTCAAGAATTGTGTTTTTACAAGAAACTCATCTGATAGAGGAGGATGTTAAAAGAATTAGGAGTAGATGGCAGGGAAGTGTATTCACCTCTTCATTTTCATCCCGAGCCAGGGGAGTTATGACTCTCATACATAAATCAGTTCCTTTTCAAGTGAAAAATGTAATTGGAGACAAATTTGGAAGATATGTAATCATTCAAGGTTCTTTGTTATTAGAAAATATAAATCTTGTGAACTTATATGGTCCCAATATAGATGATCAGAAGTTCTTTGCTAATTTATTTCTCATCTTATCATCACTTACAGGGCAACATATAATAGCAGGGGATTTTAATTGTACATTGAATCCAGGTGTGGATAGATCAACAGGACTGGATTGTACGCACATTGGATGTAGGATGACTATTAATCATTTTATGAAAGAATTGAGATTGTTAGATATATGGAGAGAAATGAAACCACAAGTTAAAGCCTATTCTTGTTATTCCAGTACCTACAAGACATTCTCACGTATTGATTATTTTTTGATTTCCACAGAATTAAGGTCCAAGATTCAAAACTGCTTTTATGATAACATCGTGATCTCTGATCATGCACCCTGTTGTCTAATATATGTAGATAAAAAATTGACAAAGGAATCAGGTAGATGGCAATTTCAGCATAAATGGCTTCAGGATGAGGAATTTGTCAAGTATATAGAAAAACAGATAGACGAGTTCTTTGACATCAATACTACACAAACATCAGCATGTGTAAAGTGGGAGGCTTTCAAAGCTTTTATTAGGGGACATATTATTAGTTATACAGGATCAAAATCTAAGAAGACTCGAGAGGAGAGAGCTAAATTGGAACATAAAATAAAAAATCTTCAGGAAAAAGTGTATGCAGGAAGTGACCCAAGGTTGGAGAATGAATTACTGATTTTGAGAGCTGAATACGACAAAAAATCAGCGAATAGAGCTGCCTCGAGTCTTCTAAGATTGAAACAATCTTTTTATGAACAAGGTGAAAAATCAGGAAAATTATTAGCATGGCAGATTAAACAATTGGAAATTAAAACACCAATTACCAGTATTATAAGTAACGGACAGGTAGTTATAGATCCTTTAGAAATTAATAGAGCCTTTAGAGATTACTATGAAAAATTATATGATACCAAAAATGAACCTGATTTAACAAAACTAAATGGGTTTTTGAACGAACTATCTATACCGTGTATTCCAAATGAAAACAGGGAGATATTGGAGTCTAAAATTAGTCAAGAAGAAGTTGGGCTAGCCATTGATAATATGAAATCAGGAAAAACTGCAGGACCAGATGGTCTTCCAGTTGACCTTTATAAAAAATTTAAAAATAAATTAATAAAACCTTTTTTGGAAATGGTTTTAGAAGCATTTCAAAATAATAATTTACCATCATACATAAATAATGCCTTAATTATACTGCTGCCAAAACCAGGTAAGCCCTCTAATAAATGTGAAAATATGAGACCAATAAGCCTATTAAACGCCGACCTTAAGATAATCTGTAAAATTTTAGCAAGACGAATACAAGAAATTTTACCAAATATTATTAATCGAGATCAGAATGGCTTTATAAAGGGTAGACAAGGCTTCCATAATGTAAGAAGACTATTTAATATTATTTATTTTAATAAAGAAGCACCGGATACAGCTCTCCTATCACTGGACGCCGAAAAGGCCTTTGATAGAGTTGAATGGCCCTTTCTTTTTGAAGTCCTACAAAGGTTTGGACTTGGAAATAATTTCATAAAATGGGTTCAAATAATATACAATAATGCTACAGCAGAAATCCTAACAAATAACAATATTTCAAAACCAATAAAAATCAATAGAGGATGTCGACAAGGCTGTCCACTTTCACCTTTACTGTTTACTATGGCAATTGAACCTTTAGCGATAGCGATACGTTTACATTCACAAATATATGGAATTAAAGTTGGACCAACAGAACATAAAATCTCCCTGTACGCCGATGATATAATTTTGTTTATGTCGAATCTAAAAAAATCAATTCCAACCTTGTTGAATTTAATAAAGAATTTTGGGGAAATATCAGGATATAAAATAAATAAAACTAAATCTTCAATATTAATGCTAAATGAGACCCAGAAAAATTACCCAGCCCCTGAGGTAAATCAATTCAATGTTGTAAATCAGTTTAAATATTTAGGAATCCAAATTATGCCTAAGCTAGAATCAGTCGCCAGTGTCAACTATGAAGCCTTAATGTCAGATATCAGTGAGTTAACTCAGAGATGGATGTCACTACCAATGTCGATGATCGGGAGAATCAATATACTTAAAAGTAATATTTTACCTAAAATACTTTATTTATTTCAATACATTCCCTTATCACCACCTTTAGATCTATTCTCAAGAATAAAAAAAAAGTTAGTGGAATTTATATGGAACAACAGGAGGGCTAGATTACGTTTGTCTTTATTATATTTACCATTTGATCGTGGAGGTCTGAAATGTCCAAATTTTATGTTGTATTATTGGTCGGCACAACTGAGGTCTATGACATATTATTTTTCATCAAATGATCTCCCTCACTGGACTGAAATGGAATCATACAATTTACCTTTACCTCTTCCCATATTCATATACTCAGATTCGGCAAAAAAATTACAAAAACAAGTTAAAAATCCATTTGTAAAGCATATGATCAAAATATGGTGTGAAGCTAAAAACTATTTAAAAGAACCACAGTTATTGTCACAATTTAGTCCAATATGGGGTAATCAATATTTTAAACCAGGGAGAGCGGACGCTGTATTTAAAGTATGGAATTTAAAAGGGATACAAAAGATTCAGGATTTATATTTGCCATGTGCAGACAACATAATGTCTTTTGAAGAGCTGAGGATCAAATTTAATCTCAATAGAACACATTTTTTTAAATATCTTCAACTTAGAAACTTTATTCGATCAAATCAAAATAAAGCTCTCACTCGACCTATTTATTCATCCTTGGAAAAAATGATGATGAAAGATAGTAAAAGAAAGGGTATTATTTCAGAGTTTTATAACTCATTGACACTATCTTCAAGTGAAAATTCACTGAAAAGATTAAACTACTGGAAAGAAGATCTGCAAATTGAAATTTCAGAGGAACAATGGGAATTGGCTTGTACAGAAGCTCAAACCAAATCAATAAATGCACGCCTTAAATTGATACATTTCAAATGGTTAATGCGGATGTATGTTACACCGGAGGAGTTAAATAGATATAACAAAAATATACCAGATACATGCACAAAATGCATGGAAAGTAAAGGAACCCTATTTCACTGTTTATGGGAATGTAGATTAATAAGAATGTTTTGGGAAGAGGTGAGGGTAACAATTGAAAAAATAATCTCAAAACAAATCATATTGAATCCTAAACTGTTTTTGTTGGGTCTGTACCCAGAAAAGCATAATTTTAATAAAAGTGAAAGAACATTCATAGACCTCAGTTTGCTTAATGCCAAAAAATGTATTGCACTATTATGGAAAAAGACTCATAGACCAGATGTGACTCAGTGGTTAAGACAGATGTTAACAAACCTTCCATTAGAAAGAATAACATATATACTAAAATCAAAGGAAATTGTGTTTGAGAATATATGGAGACCTTTTATTGATTATGTAAAAAATTTAAACATAACTCTTGAAGAAGAAGGTGAATGATGTGTGTGGACCTTGTAAATTCCAAACTGGTGAACATAATATGTATACTTATGTATTGGATTGTCTAGACTAAACAGAGGAGCATTGTTGAAGACTTGATTTTGTTGGTGGTTGTTGGTGTTTTTAGTGCATTTTTTTTTTTTTTTGTAGTACTTTAGTGTTAGTGTTTGATTGTTTGTATCATGTTTGTTAAAAAAAAAAAAAGGTTCAATAAAGATATTGTGGAAAAAAAAAAATGTGTTTGATGATGTGAATAATGTGACCTGATGTCCTTCCAGACACCCTCCTCCCCATTTTCACAGGGAGTACACTGGTTTTGTGCTTCCTCCTGTGGCTGGGTTACATGGAAGTCTGACAAATATGCAAAAATATAAGAAATCAGGAGGCGGCAAATACTTTTTCACAGCACTGTAAACATACAGCAGTGGCCAAACATTAGTCAGTCTAACTTTGTTTTACATGAATCATCCCATTGCAAATGGAAGGGAAACTGAGAAACATATCAGTTGAAGAAATTCTTGCTTTGTGGTTAATTAAAATATAGAGGTGCCAGACTCAACTGTATACCAAACTTCTTTACTGAGAGTTCAAGATATCCAAATTTCATGCTGGAGCATTTGCGGAGCTGCTTATGCCAAGGAGTTGACATGCTGATTTTGATTTAACGTTATTGCAATTAAAGGTTGCCAGAGAAATTAAAAAATGGCAACCATGGCAAAAGGTGTAAAATTTATATTGTAGCATCTTTTTGTGATCTTGCCAGTTTCACTCCTTTTAAAATATAAGTCAGCATTGACTTTTATTGCTTTTGCCCAGAACTTAATGTGAATAAATGCAGTCCCATAGGGTGCCAGGGTTATAAAGATGTCTATGCTGAAGTGTCCTTTAAGAGCAAACCAACATTTTTTATGATCCATGGTCAGTTATGGACAGATTCCCAAATGTGCAACCCCTGCATTTGCCTGCATGCATATGAATGGATAAAATCCACCACATCATCTTTTCTCTCAGAGCTACCAGAGGACCTGAGAAAGTGCTGCTACGGGTACTGCATTGACCTGCTGGAGAAACTGGCCGAAGACATGGGCTTCACCTTTGACCTTTATATTGTCGGAGATGGGAAGTACGGAGCAAAGAGCGGGACGGGACGCTGGACTGGGCTGGTCGGGGACCTACTGAGCGGAATTGCTGACATGGCTGTCACCTCTTTCTCCATCAATTCTGCCAGGAGCAGAGTCATAGACTTCACCTCACCTTTCTACTCCACCAGTCTGGGCATTCTGGTACACTTGCTTCAAGTCATCATTTGATTGCTGAACTTGTGAGCTTGCATTTTTTTATGACTGCCGCAGACACGGGGCATGTCCTAAAAATGCACTGGATTGTGACTCACATTTATACTTTGATTTGTCAATCTTTCTGCTCCTATTTAAGTATGAATTGGTAATATGGTCTACAGCTGTGTAATTTTGCTTCCGTGCCCTCTTCGCCCCAGTCTTCTGGTGAGCAACAGGAGATCATTAAATGGGGGATAATTACTTTGAGGTTTTTTGGGGGGCGTCTTAATTATGAAAGTTCAAAATTAGAGGCAGTCTAAAAGTGTATAATGAGTCATTTGAGAAGCCGTCATAGCAGAGCCCAGAGTTTCTAAATTCTTTGATTAGCTAACATCTCCCTCTGTGGCTGACAAAATGCAATTCATGATTGGATCTTGCAATATGGTTCCATTTGAAAATTACAGATCCATCATTTTAAAACATGATTTCTTGCCCTTACAAATTGCACAACAAAACAGCCGATGCAATTCTTTAAAAACTAATCTGCCTAGGACTAATTAAGAGCTCTGTACAGACTGTGTGCTAGGCTTTAAAAGCAGAAATTATTATCACAATGATACACCTAATGCAAAACAGTAACTGTATTAAGTTAATTGTTAATTGTTTGTCACCCACTAGGTTCGTAGCCGGGACACTGCAGCTCCCATTGGTGCCTTCATGTGGCCCCTGCACTGGTCCATGTGGGTTGGTATTTTTGTCACGCTGCATCTCACGGCGTTCTTCCTCACCCTGTATGAGTGGAACAGCCCTTTTGGCATGACACCCCATGGCAGGAACAGGCTGCGTGTCTTCTCCTACTCCTCCGCCCTCAATCTCTGCTACGCCATACTGTTTGGACGCACCGTCGCCACCAAGGTAAAGTCACTCTTCCCTCCGTGATGAATGGGCGTCACGAAGGGTGGGGCAGGGAAAAGGTTGGAGGGAGTGGGCATTATTGGAAGGACTGCACAAACAGTGAAGAAGGGGGATCTAAGGGGGCGAAAGGGACAGTAAAAGATGATAGAGATGGATAGCGGAGGGGGCTAGAAGGAAGGCAGTGATGAAGTGGAAAGGCACAGGGAGGATAATGCACACACTGGGAGGGAAAGGGGAAAGGGTAAGTGAGCCGGCAGAAAGTGAAGGAGTTATGGAGGGGATGATAGGGATGGATGAAAGTAGCGAGCAGAGGTTAACTCCCCAGCACAGCCAACCACAAAGTTGAAAACAAGAGGGAAGAGTGCCAATGGTGCAGTAAGGAGGTGAGAGGGCAAGTCAGGAAATAGGTTTCAAAAAGAAGGTAATGGAAAGACTGACACGGAGATGGGGAGATAGGGTAAAAAGGGTAAGTGGGTGGGCAGAGACGAGGAAAGCAACATTGGGTGTGACATGGCAGTGGGTAGAGTGAGGGTGATACAAATGGGAGAAGGCAAATGAGCAGGCAAAGTTTGAGAGCCGGGGGGTGGAGGGTCAGGGAAATTCAATTCTTCTTCTTCTTCTCCTCCTTTTGGCTGTTTCCTTTAGTGGTCCCCACAGCAGATCACTGGCCTCCATCTCACCCTATCCCTTGCATCTTCCTCTGTAACACCAACCCTCTCCATGTCTTCCAGGTCTTCCTCTTTTTCCTCCTGCCTGGCAGCCCCACATTTAACTTCATTTGTCCAATATATCCACTATCCCTCCTCTGCACATGTCTAAACCATCTCAGTCTTGCCTCTCTTACTTTGCGGCCAAACCACTCAACCGGAGCTGTCCCTCTGAAATACTCTTTTCTAATCCTGTCCCTCCTAGTCACTCCCAATGAAAATCTTAGGATCTTCAACTCTGCCAACTCCAACTCCACCTTCTGTCTTTTTGTGAGTGCCACTGTTTCCAAACTCATCTTCATAGCAGTTCTCACTACCATCTTGTAACTCTTCCCTTTCACTCTAGCTATGATCCTTGTGTCACAGATCACTCCTAGAACTCATCTCCACCTACTCCACCCTACCTGCACTCTCTTCTTCACCTCTCTTGTGCATTTTCCATTGCATTGAATGGTTGACTCCAGGTATTTAAACTCATCTACCTTCACTAACCCTACTCCTTGCATCTTCACTGTTACACCTTCCTCCCTCTCAGTCACACACATGTATTCTGTCTTTCATTAACTGATTTTCATTCCTCTTCTGTCCAGAGCATACCTCCACCTCTCCAGGTTCTCTTCCACCTGTTCCCTACTCTCACTACAGATCACAATGTCGTCTGCAAACATCACGGTTCACAGGGGCTCCTGCCTGACCTCGTCTGTTAGCCTGTCCATCACCATGGCAAACAAAGAAGGGGGTCAGAGCTGATCCCTGATGTAATCCCACCCCCACCTTGAATCAATCAGTTGCTCCTACAGCACACCTCACCACCATCTCATTGTCCTCATACATATGCTGCACCACCCTCACATACTTCTCTGCCACTCCTGACTTTCTCATACAGTACCACACTTCCTCTCTTGGCATCCTATCATGTGCTTTCTCTAGATCCACAAAGACACAGTGCAACTCCTGACCTTCTCTATACTTCTCCATCAGCAAACATTGCATCTCTAGTCCACTTTCTTTCCACAAAACCATTCTGCTGCCACTGATTGTGGCCTTTCTTCGTAACCTGGCTTCAGCAATTCTTTCCCATATCTTTATAATGTGGCTCATCAACTTTATGCCTCTGTAGTTACTACAGCTCTGAGCATCACCCTTTGCTGTAGAGAAATTGTTACTATGAATATGTATCTGGAAAAATCAAATTTTCCTTCACTGATAAAAAGACGTGATTCATGTCATTGTTTGGTATTAATATGTAAAACAATGGCATCGAATGTACCTTCAGAGCACCATCATTCTTTGGAACATGTCAGATTAAACAGATTGCGCCCACAGTAACACTGGCACGCGGACCCAACCACAATGCTGATGAATAACGACTCTGTCCTCGGCATTCTTTGTTTTTATGCCACATCAAACCGCTCCAAAATCCATCATTATGATAACTCGCGCCCGCTCTTCCAACTTTCACGCGGCAACATCATTTGCTTAAATTATCCCCATCCTCTTTGAGAGCATACGGCCCATTGTAATATTTCTTTAGACTCGCAAGCAACATTGTTGCCCTAAAGGCAGCTGTGCAAATGACTTACAGTACGTGCAACGGGGGCCAATGTGATTAGAAGGACCTCCCCATAACTGAGAGGTCATAAGTTTGATCCCTGCAATTGGCAATGTGTCAATTAACAGGTTGTGTTCGTTAGCAGCCTTGTGACCTGTCAAAATGCCCTTGAGCGACACTCTGGACCTCTGTGTGCTGGGTTAATGCCAAATGACTGTAATTATTCAAGCTATGGGGGAAGAAGGGTGAGCTCTGAACCTTTGGTTTCAAGTTCAGGTTTAATATATGATTTAATGATGAGGGGATGTTTAATATAAATTAGGTGCATCTTAGCGTGTGAATGCAAAAGACTGTGTATAATCTGTTGTCCTTAGATACAATAATATTAAGGTTAAGAAGTATTTTTCCAACGAGCACGATTCAACATGTCTTCAATACGTGAACAAACTTTGTTTTAAGAGTAAACTGTTCTGTTGCATTATTGCTTTTGTTACTATGCACTCCAGCAACCACATGCATACAAAAATAACTGAGAAAGCATAGTATTCCTCTATACTATTTATGGTCATAAAGTTTATAGCATTTGAGAGCAGGAATGTTTTGTGATCTGTCAAACTGAGGGCAAAATTGTCATGATGAATTTAAGCGTCTTTTAAATCATGCAGGCTCTACACTGTAATTGCTGACTTTTCTCCATACACAGTAATTTAGCTTTTATTTCAATGGGTTTTTAAGTTTTAATGTAATATGTTTATTAGGAATTAGTTTACTCCTAAGATTGAAGCTCTTTTGCAGGATCCAGAGTTACAGTGGTGTGAAAAAGTGTTTACCCCCTTCCTGATTTCTCAGTTTTTGTATGTCTGTCACACTTAAATGTTTCAGATCATCAAACAAATTTAAATATTAGACAAAGATAACACAAGTTACCGGTTATAAGCCACCGCTCAATTGGCGTAGAGCGCGGCGCCAGGGGTTGTTCCCGACGGTGGGAGGGATCATCGGATCTCACTGCACAGCTACCGCCTGCCTCAAGCTGGGCAGCCCCCAGCCAATAAGGTGTTGTCCCGCCACAGCTTGCTTTCTTCATTGGGTGCATGGGGATGAGGAGAAGTCCTAACGGCAGGCTGAGAACCTTCGCACCAGGCAAGACAAAAAAACAAAAGAGACCAACTCTAAAACTGGGAACTTGGAACGTCCGCACTATGATGACAGGACTCGCTGCTAACCTCAAGGACATCAACGACACCAGGAAGACTGCCATCATCAATAATGAGCTGAAGAGACTGGAAGTGGATATCGCCACTCTCCAGGAAACATGGTTGGCTGACGCAGGCACACTGAGAGAGAAGGACTACACGTTCTACTGGCGGGGAAAGGGCAGTGACGAACACAGGGAACACGGAGTGGGCTTCGCAGTGAAGAACACCTTGCTGAAGATGGTGGAACCGGGCAGCAATGGCTCTGCACGACTCCTCACCCTCCGCCTGAACACCACGCAAGGCCCAGTCACCATCGGCAGTGTGTATGCCCCAACACTGACAGCCACACCAGAGGCAAAAGACAAGTTCTACGAGAATCTCGCAACAACTGTCAGGATCATCCCCAACTCTGAACAACTCATTCTCCTTGGAGACTTCAATGCCAGAGTGGGTGCTGACCACAACTCCTGGCCCTCCTGTCTTGGACCATTTGGCATGGGCAGAATGAACGACAACGGACAGCGGCTGCTCAAGTTCTGCACATACCACGATCTGTGCATCACAAACTCGTTCTTCAAGACCAAGCCCCAACACAAGGTTTCCTGGCGACATCCGCGCTCAAAGCACTGGCACCAGCTGGACTTGATCCTGACCAGGCGCACCTCACTGAAGAACGTGCTAATCACCCGTTCGTTCCAGAGTGCAGATTGCGACACAGACCATTCATTGGTGTGTTGCAAGGTCAAGCTGCAGCTGAAGAAATTCCATCGTGCTAGACAGCCTGGAAAGGCACGGATTGACACCAGCAAGATGGCCCAACCAGAACTTGTTGAGCAGTTTGCCTCCACCTTTGAGAAGGAACTTGATGTACCACAAGAAGGAGAATCTGCAAAGCAGAAGTGGGAAGAGCTGCGAAACACCATCCACCGCACAGCCTTGGCTACCTTTGGGAGGAAGACCTCGAAGTCACAGGACTGGTTTGATGCCAAGTTGACCGAGATGACCCCCATCATTGAAGCCAAGTGCTCAGCACTTGCTGAGTACAAGAAGTACCCAAAAGAGAAGAATCTCCAGATTCTCAGGGCTGCGAGAAGCAAAGTTCAGCAGACTGCTCGGCGCTGTGCCAACGAGTACTGGACTCAGCTCAGCCAAGACATTCAAACCGCTGCCATAACAGGGAACATCCGTGGTATGTACGATGGCATCCAGAAAGCACTTGGTCCGGCTCAGAGCAAGACGGCCCCCCTCAAATCCTCCACTGGGGAGATGATCACAGAAAAGAACAAGCAGATGGAGAGATGGGTGGAACACTACTCCGACCTCTACTCCAGACAGAACACCATGACACCGTCAGCCCTTGATGCCATCGACTGCCTGCCATCCATGGACGAACTTGACGCCGAGCCAACCATCGACGATCTCAGCAAGGCCATTGATAGCTTGGCCGCTGGCAAGGCACCTGGCAACGACGGCATACCCCCCGACCTGATCAAGCACTGCAAGACCGCCCTACTGCTGCCATTGCATGACGTCCTCTGCCAGTGCTGGAAGGAAGGTGCTGTACCACAGGACATGAGGGACGCCAAGACTCAGACTCAGACTCAGAAAGGATTTATTGCCAAGTACATTAACAGGTATGACTGATAACATACGAGGGATTTGACTTGACACAGAAAACGACCTGCATTTCCGGTGACACGGCAGCATCTGAGAACGCGCCTGTCATCAGATGGGTACAGGATGCATAGGGAAGAAAAGGATAACACAATAGGAAAGAGCAAAAAACCATCGATTGTCAGAATACCGGTCATATATGATCAATATTATGATTACAAGAAAAAAAGCCCTCAATGCACAGTTAGCAGACAAGAAAGTACACAAGGACACAAAGAGAGCAGTGAGTGAGTGATCTTTTTCATCAGTTTTTGAGTCAGTGTGGGTGTAGTGTTGAGTGTAGGTGTTTGTATCAGTTAAGAACAACAAAGTCTCTTTGGCAGGAGATGTTTTGTCTTAGCTGCTGGCATTGTCCTTGGGCCATGCAGCTGGCTGTCCGTGGAGTCAGTGCAGCTCAAATGTTTTGAAAACAAAAAACTGCAGATAATCTGGAGGACTTGTGTGAGGGGAGCCAGATTAGTCGAATAGTACTGATCCCAGAGAAAGAAACTTTATATCCTCTTACAGATTCAGTACTTAATCCTTCATTGCTGGACGTTGAATCCTTCATGGACGGCTCTCAGCGTGATCATGATGTAATCCATTTTCCTAGACAGTTCTCCATTTGCCACTGTCAGAGTCCTCTCCATTTTTTCAATTTGATGGTTAAACCTTGCTTGGCCAGCATTTTGATAGGCTATGTCCATCATCATCAATTTACGGTACACCAGGACAATCCCAGATCCAATCAGAACGATCCCGATGACCATTACTACGAAGACGTACAAATCTTCGACATCTTCGATGGAAAGATCAGACAGGCACAAGAGTTTCCAATTACTTGTGTCCCTCAAATAGCCCGCAGCAGCCGTTCCTGCGGGGCAAACAACCTCCCCCGGGGCACTTTTCCTCATTGAAAAAATAGTGTCAATTGCGTTCAAAGCCCAGCTTATTAAATCCATAATTTCGTTCGATAATCAGCAGTAGAGACACACAGACAGACGATAGCAAGCTGGGATCCAGTTAGTTAGAGAAGGAAGGAGATAAGTCAGAGCAGGAGAGAAGAAAAAGGCGTCTGCTCTCTTTGGGAGGCGGAAGTGAAGATCATCACCCTCTACAAAAACAAAGGGGAGAGAAGCGACTGCAACAACTACATCTCCCTCCTCAGCGTTGTTGGCAAAGTCTACGCACGAGTTGTTCTCGTTCGTCTACAGAAGCTTGCCGAACGTGTCTACCCCGAGTCTCAGTGTGGCTTCCCCGCTGAGCGATCGACGGTAGACATGATATTCTCCATCCGCCAACTCCAGGAGAAATACAGAGAACAGAACATGCCCTTGTACTTCGCCTTCATCGACCTCACCAAAGCGTTTGATCTGGTCAGCAGAGAGGGCCTTTTCAAGATCCTGCCAAAGATAGGATGCCCACCAAAGTTGCAAAGCCTCATCGAATCATTTCACACCAGCATGCAGGGGATAGTGCAGCACGACGGCAACGTCTCAGAGCCATTCAACATATGCAGCGGAGTGAAACAGGGCTGTGTACTTGTGCCATCCCTCTTTGGGATTTTCTTTGCTATGCTCCTGAGGCATGCCTTCAGCACAGCAACAGAGGGAATCTACCTGCACACAAGATCTGACAGCAAGCTTTTCAACCTCGCCCGCCTGAAAGCCAGAACCAAAGTACGCAAGGCTCTAATCAGAGACATGCTGTTCGCAGACGACGCTGCAGTTGCAAAACACACACAGCAGGAGCTTCAGACCCTGATGGACCGCTTCTCCCAGGCATGCAAGGACTTCGGGCTTACCATCAGCCTGAAGAAAACTAACATCTTGGCACAAGGCACGGAAGCACCACCAACCATCACCATCGACGACTATGAGCTGGAGGTCGTGAATCAGTTCACGTACCTGGGGTCCATGATCAGCAACAACCTCTCCCTTGATACAGAGATTGACAAGAGGATTGGAAAATCAGCCTTCACACTTGCTCGCCTCACCACACGAGTGTGGGAGAATCCCAAACTCTCTGTCAAGATGAAGATGGCAGTGTACAACGCCTGCGTCATCAGCACACTGCTCTATGGGAGTAAGACGTGGACAACATACGCCCGGCAGGAAAAGAGACTGAACTCCTTCCACTTGCGCTGCATTCGCCACATCCTGGACATATCCTGGCAGGACAAAGTGCCCAACACAGAAGTTCTGTCCCGTGCCGGCCTTCCCTCCATGTTTACTCTACTCAGGCAGTGCAGGGTCCGCTGGCTAGGACACGTTCACCGTATGGAGGATGGCAGAATCCCCAAAGACGTCCTCTACGGAGAACTGGTGACTGGCAGGAGAGAAGTTGGCTGCCCACAGCTGCGCTTTAGAGATGTCTGCAAGAGAGACATGAAGGCCCTGGAGATCAACACAGAGCGCTGGGAGGACCTTGCAACGAACCGCTCCAAATGGAGAGGCACCCTGACCAGACAGCTCAAGGCGGGTGAAGAGAGACTGACTGCTGCAGCAGATGAAAATAGGACCCGCAGGAAGAACCACCACAGACCCAGCAGCACGGAGACCACCCACAAGTGCAACCTATGTGACAGGGACTGCCATTCGCGCATCGGCCTGTTCAGCCACAGGCGGTGCTGTTCCAGCAGAGTAGACGTTTAGGATTCTCTTCCATGGTCATCATAGACCGACGGAGGCCGACAATTATAACACAAGTAAACAAAAAAATGCAGTTTTTAAATGAAGGTGTTTATTATTAAGGGGGAAAAAATCCAAACCTACATGACCCTGTGTGAAAAAGTTATTGCCCCCTAAACCTAATCACTGGTTGGGCTACCCTTAGCAGCAACTACTGCAATCAAGCATTTGTGATAACTGGCAATGAGTCTTTTACAGTGCTGTGGAGGAATTTTGGCCCACTCATCTTTGCAGATTTGCTGTAATTCAGCCACATTGGAGGGTTTTCAAGAATGAACCACCTTTTTAAGGGCATGCCACAGCATCTCAATCGGATTCAGGTCAGGACTTTGACTAGGCCACTCCAAAGTCTTCATTTTGTTTTTCTTAAGCCATTCAGAGGTGGACTTGCTGGTGTGTTTTGAATCATTGTCCTGCTGCAGAACCCAAGTGCGCTTCAGCTTGAGGTCATGAACAAATGGCCAGACATTCTCCTTCAGGATTTTTTGGTAAACAGCACAATTCATGGTTCCATTTACCACAGCAAGTCTGCCAGGTCCTGAAGCAGCAAAACAGCCCCAGACCATCACACTACCACCACCATATTTTACTGTTGGTATGATGTTCCTTTTCTGAAATGCTGTGTTACTTTTACGCCGGATGTAATGGGACACCACCTTCCAGAAAGTTCAACTTTTGTCTCGTCAGTCCACAGAGTATTTTCCCAAAGGTCTTGGGAATCATCAAAATGTTTTCTGGCAAAACTGAGACGAGCCTTTATGTTCTTTTTGCTCAGCAGTGGTTGGTTTTCATCTTGGAACTATGCCATGCAGGCCATTTTTGCCCAGTCTCTTTCTTATGGTGGAGTCATGAACACTGACCTTAAGTGAGGCAAGTAAGGCCTGCAGTTCTTTGGATGTTGTTGTGGGGTCTTTTGTGACCTCTTGGATGAGTCGTCGCTGTGCTCATGGGGTAATTTTGGTCAGTTGGCGACTCCTGGGAAGATTCGCCACTGTTCCATGTTTTTGCCATTTGTGGATAATGGCTCTCACTGTTGTTTGCTGGAGTCCCAAAGCTTTAGAAATGGCTTTATAACCTTTTCCAGACTGATAGAGCTAAATTACTTTGTTTCTCATTTGTTCCTGAATTTCTTTGGATCGTAGCATGATGTCTAGCTGTTGAGGATCTTGTGGTCTACTTCACTTTGTCAGGCAGGTCCTATTTAAGTGATTTCTTGATTGAGAACAGGTATGGCAGTAATCAGGCCTGAGTGTTGTTAGGTATGAGAGTGTGTGTGTCACATCCTGGACGAGGGTGCCGGATGGTGCGGCGAGATGCCCGAGGCAGCGAACAGCACCAACGAGCGGGTTTCCATTTTCACCAGAGTGCAGCCACGGGGGGGCTGGACTAGTTGGATCCATGATGGCGGTGTTGAAGGCGGTCGGGCACGGTCCGAGGGACACAGTGGGACGGCGTGCTGGACAACAGCACTGCGGGGCCGGAGGGAAAACGAAGTTTATGTCGGGAAGGGACATCTTTGCCAGGGAGAGGGGCTTCGACCCTGGATGTGGACAGAGGCCAGGGGCACATATGCTGTGGGGGTGCCTGGGGCCTCCGAGACAGTTTTGTTGATAGTGGCTGCCCAGAGACGTTGGTGTTACTTGAATTTTTCTTTGTCCTTATGTAAATACCTGTGTATATACTGTATATGTATATAAGAGAAAGTGTATAATTTGTATATATTTGATGCTGGTGTGCATGTGAGTGAATGTGAGTAATATGGGGTTGTGTTGTATTTTTTTCAAGAGACAAGGTCCAGTTTAATTGTTTTGTGTGAATGTGATAGGATGCTCATGACAGTATATTGTTCTCCCTGTTCTTAGTGTGTGATTCCGGTTACTAAATTTGGGAGGTTCAATTGTGTGTGTGGTTTCCCAGTTTTGTAAAGGGGGGGGGGGGGGTGTTAGGTATGAGAGTGTGTGTGTCTGGGATGCCGTGCCCACCCACAGGGTGGTGTCAGGCGGGCACGGCCCACTCCGTATATAAACTCAAGTTCATAATAAAGTTAGTTGCTGCATGAAGACTCGCCTCTGTCCTGGTCATTTATCAGATAAAACAGGTGTGGCTAGAGAAACTGAACTCAGCTTTCCAAAGATGTGATCAACTACAGCTAATTTATGTTTTAACGGGGGGACAATCACTTTTTCACACAGAGCCATGTAGGTTTGGATTTTTTTTACCCTTAATAATAAACACCTTCATTTAAAAACTGTACTTTGTGTTTACTTGTGTTATCTTTGTCTAATATTTAAATTTGTTTGATGATCTGAAACATTTAAGTGTGACAAACATACGAAAAATGAGAAATCAGGAAGGGGGCAAACACTTTTTCACACCACTGTATATGACTTTTCTAATAATTTTTGTACTTTTTTAATTATAAATTTGTCACTTTTTGTGACAAATTTGTCACACAAATTTAGTGATATACAGTACTCATAATTTTGCAACATTTTTCTCATAAAATGTCAAATTTTTTTCTACATTTGTAACTATACTCTCACTGACATATTCCTTTATACTGTATTTCCTATCTTTACACTCTTTATGATAATAGGGGGATGAAAGGTTAACAAGGGGAATGGCTTTGGGTCATTTTGCCAATAAGGGCAATAGTATCCCCCCTCATCGCCCATCAAATCACCTACTGGTCTTAAGTATAAATTTCCTTCATCAGGTATGCCAGCATCTGCAGTATGATATCCTGCATGGCTAATGTGAGGATACAAATAAAGCCACTCAGCTTGGCATGATGATTATATCAACATATTGCAGTGAACACATCTCTTTGTGAGATTAAATCTCCACAATTTCTTAACTTCACAAGCCACACTGAGTACTGTAGGTGTCTCAGTCGAGTTAACGTCGCTCCTTCACTCCCATTCCCCGGGAACAATAAAATTTACAAGGCTTTTGTGGCCTGCAAAACAGATGCAGCTGTGATTTTTTTTTTCCTATGCTGCAGGTTGTGGGCAAAATTCTCCAGCTGTAAGCACTCTTTATTAGAGGAATTATGAGCACATAATCTTAAGGTAAAACATATCCAGAATTATAATTAATTAAATTAATTAATTTTAATTAATTAAAACACACAGGCCGAACTTGAGGCTGCCTTTGATTTTTTTTATTCATTCATTCATTCATTCATTTTCCGCTTAATCCTTTTCGGGTCACAGGAGAGCTGGAGCCTATCCCAGCATCTTTGGGCGAGAGGCAGGGCACACCCTGGACAGATCGCCAGTCCATTGCAGGGCCAACACAGAGAGACAGACAACCGCGGTGGAGGAGTGGTTAGCACTGCGGCAGCACAGCAACTCACCCTTGGGCGGGAGATCCTGGGTTCAATCCCAGCCCCCGACCAACAGTGATCTGTGTGGAGTTTGCATGTTCTCCACGTGTCTGCGTGGGTTTACTCCGGGATTTCTCCGGTTTCCTCCCACATGCCAAAAACATGCCAGTTAGGTTAATTGGCATCAAACTGGGGATTCTAAATTGTCCTTAGGTATGACTGTGATTTTTTTTCTTATCATCTAAAAAATAAACCAAAATCGAAAGGTTTTCAGACAGGCTGTTAGGTTTTAAAAATAACAATGGATTTGGTTTACTAGATAAATCAAGTAAAAATAAAATATATTTGAAGAAAATAGCCCACAATATCAAAATAAACACAGTGGCTGCCTGTGTAGCTGCTAAAGTGAAAGAGAGACGGGAACAAAGTAACCCGGGGTCACAGAACATGTCAAGAAATAACTCTTATTTACTTATTTATGTTTCTATCCATTTTGGCAAAATGCTCAGTGACTTGGTGTCAGTGGAATCAGAGGAGTCCATTGACAGCACTGCCAAGTGTTTTAGTCTCTCCTGCCCACAGGTGTTTCTTTGGCTTCAGTTAATCCCGTTCATGCAGGAAGAAGACATCTCTGCAGATGTGCCTTCAACAGCCTCAGCCGACTCAGTGGTCACTTCATCTTTTATGAGCATCTCCAGCAGTTTATTTGGTAGCTTGTGAAAGAGGCAAGCATGAAAAGGAAATAAAAAGTTATTTTTCAGGATATGACTACATATCTATTACCCCAGCCAGGCTCAATCACGATCAGGTCAGATGCCATCATAAATCATCTATGTCCCTCGTGTAAAGCGTGCACTTTGCAAGTTCCACCAAGTGGTGCTCCCAGCAGGTCCTCAAATATGATCGCTCATTCATTTGAGTAATGTTCTCCTTTTGCTTGGAAAGTTAGAGCAGTTTTGAAAGCTGTGAGAAGCCACAAGAGTTTTGGTTCCTGAATGTTGCTTGTCCCCTGAGCCAGCGCTAAATTAAATTTGTGTGCATAACAGTGAGTAAACTATTCATGTAGGCATTTTACGTTGATGAGTCCCTGCACCATACCTCTTGCCTCACTCATGCAGCCTGCTCAATCATCTGCTTGACAAATGAGCAAGAGCAAGTTTAATAAAGTCATGTTGTACAAGGAATTAAAATTCTGCTTCTCCTCCCATTCTGCAAACTTGGTAACTCAATCTGATTAGCCAACAATTTAATTTTTTTTCTTGATGTGATGGCAGCATTTCACTGGCCATTAAACAATACATCAACTGCACATTGTAAAGTGACAGCTGTTTTGTTGCACTACACCTGATAAACAAGACCAAAGGAAGTACTTAGACTGGATGAAGCAGACCTTCAAAAATAGACTAAACAGTAGGAATTATATATTTGTTTATTTAAATCTATTGATGTGTAGACATGTCCCTCAAGAGAAACTGGATCTCGGCTTCATTCATTCACATATTCTCCTGCTACACGATGAGACATGTAGCAACAACCACCACTATAGAGGTGTGGTGTTGTTGTTTTAAGCAGGAGAGGAAAAAGTACTGCAAACAAAGCATTTAGACTGAGTAGACCCTTCCAAAATATTCTAATGTAGCCAGAGCCATCATGGTCACTGCCATTTTGTTGTTGTTGCTGTTGTTAGTAGTGATAGTGACCGTGTGTGCTTTCAGCTTCTGTACCAATCCACTTGTATTACTGTAACAATTTGTCTTCATGTTTGTGTGTTCATGTAACACAGTGGTCCACAACTTTATTTTTTTTTCACTCAGGCCCCACTAGCTAGCTTGTGGGTTTAATGTCTGAGCAATGTCAACAGCAGGCTAATTACTGACTGAAATCCTGCAGACACAACAGGCAGGGAGTCAAGCAGATGAGAACATCTGGTAAAAAAAATTTCAAAATAAAATGCTTTGATACTCAATAGAGAGGAACAGAATTTTTTATTTTTGCTCCGCAGCTCTCTGTGGCCCACTACCAAGTGGTCTGTGGCCCACCAGTAGGTCATGACCCACAGGTTGGGGACCACTGATGTAGCACACAAGAAGGAGCAGGGAAGGAAGACACAAAACTGAGGAGAGGAGAGGAGAGGAGAGAAACAAGCTTTGCTATAAACTAGTGCATTGCCTGTAGAAGCAAGTATTCCTGTCTGAAACAGGTATCCCAATTAGGCTTTACAGGCCCAAATGTAGGCTCTGTTTGAAAGTGGAATAAAGAGGTATAGCCTATATGTAGGCAATCACACATATTAGACTTTGACAAATATGAAAGGAACTAAACTGCACTAAGATTTATTTGACTGTGTGAATATTAATTACAGAATACCTCATTATTGAAAACCAATGGGACATCCAGTATTAGTGACTGTTTCGGATTCCTTATTGGTTTGTCAGATTGCTTGTTTGTGTGATCTTTTATCACTTATATTCATAATAGTGTATCTTGCACTTTGGGAAATGGGAGTTGTTCACTCACCATTATAATTATTTTAGTTTATATCACTGTTCAGTGATGGAGTTCAGTGTAATATTGAATTTCTTCTGTGTATTGTCAATAAACTCATGCAGTACTATAAGAGGACATGTTTACAAATATTTGAGACCCATTGTAGTGCATCATTTTATATTGTAGCAATATTTTGTTATTAAAAGGTTTTTAAAACTGATCAATTGAATTAACTATAAAACAGCCAACATTATTATACACGCCATAAGGACCCATTTGACTGAAACTGTTGCATCAGTGTTGCCCATTTGTCAGTAAATATTTAACTAAAAATTATTTATTTCATTATTTGGGCATTTTTGTGTCCTGTTTGGTCATTAAGTCATTAATGTGGGCCCTCAGAGCATGCACTGCCGAGCTGACTGATGTCCTCACAGCAATCTTCAACCTCTCCCTCAACCAGAACATAGTCCCCTCCTGCTTCAAAACCACAACCATCATCCCCGTCCCCAAAAGGAGCCCGCCAACCTGTCTGAATGATTACAGACCAGTAGCACTCACTCCAGTCATCATGAAGTGCTTCAAGAGAGTGGTGCTGCCCCTCATTCAGGACAGCATACCAGGCACCATGGACCACCTGCAGTACACCTACCGGCCCAACAAGTCCACCTCAGATGCCATTGCTGCAGCACTCCATTATTCTCTCTCCCACCTGGAAGATAAAGACTCCTATATCAGGATGCTCTTTGTTGACTACAGCTCCGCCTTCAACACTGTCATGTGTCTGAGCGTGTGTCCACAGAGCTGAGACTCTCACATTATTTCTAAGTTTTGTTTGTCTGTTGTTATTATTATTATGTTGTCAGTTTTTGTATATTTTCTAGTTTTGTGACAGAACCTTTCCTCTTTCTCCAGACATTCCCCACCAGCTGCTCACTGGCTGCTACTCTGCCATCTCAGCTGTGGGCAGTTGTAATTAGGTCACCAGCTCACTCAGTGTCACGCACCTGTCGCTCATCTACTGCCTGTTATTTAAGGTTGGCTGCACATTCCCTCAGTGCAGCAGCATTGTCAACTCTCTCTTGTCAATCTTCGTATGTCAGTGGACTACTGGACTTATTTTTTCTCCTCCCCTCTCATAGTGCGATCTCGGCCCTGGAGAGTTCCCCACTGTACGTGACTTTAAGTTTGCATTTTTGTGTTCTGTGCACTGTTTTTGTATGTTCTGTTTTTTGTTAATAAATACCACTAAACAGTTCAGCGCTTGGGTCATTCTCTGTGCCCCAAAGGGGCCCGTTTATGACAGAATGCTGCTGCCACATTAGACCCAGCTGCTGTTTAGTATATTTTTGCCCTTTTTTCCCTTTTTGTGTTTTTTCGTTTCTCACTCACCTGCCCGTTGGAACTTGATGGATTCACCAGGCGGACGGGGTTACCCGATGCGTCTGGGGTAGGGAGGGCTGCCGAGCTCTCATGGAGATTGATGGGCTAATCTCCACGGCACGCACTTATTCCACCCCGGAGGACACACTTTGGTATCTGGAGCTCATGGAGGCAGCAGCTCGCCAGTGCCCTCAGCTTTTGGAACACGCTGAGAGGACAGAAAGGATTTCTCAGGTGGCTGCACTGCAAAGCGAGAATGGCGGGAGGATGAAGAATTCCTCGGAGAAGCCTGGGCACGCACCGAAGGGGAGGCGCTCCCAGGGCTCTGTTGTCTCTATTCCTCACCAGCCTCTTCCACCCGTTCTTCTCCCATGAGCTCCACGAGGCCAGCGTCGTCCAGCTCCGGACCGCCAGAAGAACGCTATCTCCTCTTCGCCAGCAGCCCCTCCTTCATCGGAGCAGAAGACTCCCGCAGCAGTGCGCTCTAAGTGTCTCTCTTCTTCAGCTGATTTCCCAGCTTCTCCCCACTGCGCAGCTGCTGCCTCCCGCTTCCTCCTGGCAATTCCTCCTGCTGCTGGGAGGCTCAGTGCACCCTTCCCGGCTTTGTCCACGTCCGCGTCTACAGAGGCAGCTCCTCCACGATCCACTGAGGGGCCCAAGTCCACCGTAGCCACGGAAAGGGGTGACGCTATGGCAGGAAACATCAAGTCCCGGGAAACCAGGCAAGTTTCATTTCATTCTATTGCAATTTTTGATGAAATGTCTGGCCTAATTCCCGGTAGAGAGACTCAGGAGGTGCAGTCCCCTGAGCTCTCTCCACCTGCTGAACTCAATAAATCCTCACTTGTCCTCTCTGTGTCTCCTCCTGTTCCCTCTGAGTGTCCACCGGCCCGGCAGCAGAACAGCCGGACGATGGAAGAGCCTGTGACGCTGGAGGACCTGACTACAGTCCAGCAGTCACACTATGGACAGAGGGAAGGTGCTGAACCCGAGATTACTACGCAGTGTCCAGTGCCAACAGTGAGCCAGACCCCAGTCGCTATGCTGGATGAGCCTCCTGTGTGGGTCACTCCGCCTGGGGCCGAAAGGACTGCAACCACCATCATGCATCCGCAGCAGAAGTTGAGATCGAGCTGGACCTCCGAGGGCTGAGCCCGAAGTGACATCATCGCCTGGATCGTCAGAGTCCTGGACTGCGGTGGAGCTCGAGCTCAGGCAAGAGCTCTCCTTTGTTTTTCTCTTCTCTGTTTTAGAGCAATCTTGCCTGGATCTTGGTGAGGTGAGCCGGGTGCAGCCTCCCGCTACACCTGAGCTCGCTTCGCTGTGCTTCGCCACTGCTGGGGGCAATGAACCTATCTCTCTGTCTATCTCCTCTGAGCTTTCTCCCAGGGTCACTGGAGATGTTCCAGCACAGCAAGAGGTCTCCGTGGGTCCGGGTTCACCGCCCGAGGTCGCCTCAGGTCCAGCTTCCCCCGCAGTGGAGGTCGGCGCAGGTGCCCTGTCCCAGCCCGGGACCTCCGTGGGTGCAGCCTCGGCCCAGGCCGGGTCCACCGTGGGTGCAGCCCCTCCTCTGCCCGAGGCCGTCGCGTGGGTCCCTCCTCTGTCTGAGTGTCTGTGGGTACTGCATCCCGGCCAGGGACCCTCATGGGTGCCGCGCCCCAGTTTTAACCCAACATGGGTGCTGTGCTCCAGCTTGGGCCTGCCATGGGTGCTACGCCCCAGCCCAGGGTCTACCGAGGGTGCAGCGTTGACCCAGCCTGGGTCCACTGAGGGTGCAGCGTTGGCCCAGCCCAGGTCCTCCGAAGGTGCAGCATTGGCCCAGTCCAGGCCTACCATGGGTGCTGCAGAGATCCAGCCCGGAGCCACCGTGGGTGCTGCAGAGCTCCAGCTCAGAGCCACCGTGGGTGCTGCAGAGCTCCAGCCCGGAGCCACCGCGGGTGTTGCAATGCTCCAGCCCGGAGCCACCACGGGTGCTGCAATGCTCCAGCCCGGAGCCACCGTGGGTACAGCTATATCCTAGTCCAGGATTCCCATGGGTGCAACCATTCCTCAGCCCAAGACCATCGAGGGCGTCATGGTCCCCCTTCCTCCTCTGCCAGATGCCATCATGGTCCCTCATCCTCCTCCACCACCAGACACCGTTGTGGTTTCCCCCTCCGGCCCTGCTTCCCATCATTGGGCCTTCCCATGGGGGAGCTGCCTTCTGGCCCACCCCTCCGGTCCTGGTAGCTGAAGCACTCCGGCCAGCCGCCTGAAAGACTGAGCCACTGGGTTGGGTGGCCTATATTCCCCGGCAGGCCACCCAACTCATACCACCTGGCCGTCCGGCTGGTCTGGGACTTCGGCCGGCCACCCAAACTGTCTGGGGGGCCCAAGGCTTTGATGTAGTATGGGTACAGGCCCTGAACGGGCTCTATGTTTTTGTTCCCCCCTACCAGTTCCCCCCACTTCCCACCCTGACTGGTGTATTACTGTACCATTTCTTTTGGGGGAGGTGGTGTTCTTTTGTGCTACCTGGGGGTGTCTGGAATCCACCCCTTAAAGGGGGGGCTCTGTCATGTGTCTGATTGTGTGTCCATAGAGCTGAGACTCTCATGTTATTTCTAAGTTTTGTTTGTCTGTTGTTATTATTATTATGTTGTCAGTTTTTGTATATTTTCTAGTTTTGTGACCGAGCCTTTCCTCTTTCTCCAGACATTCCCCACCAGCTGCTTACTGGCTGCTACTCTGCTATCTCAGCTGTGGGCAGTTGTAATTAGGTCACCAGCTCACTCAGTGGCACGCACCTATCGCTCATCTACTGCCTGTTATTTAAGGCTGGCTGCACATTCCCTCAGTGCAGCAGCATTGTCAACTCTCTCGTCAATCTTCGTATGTCAGTGGACTACTAGACTTATTTTTTCTCCTCCCCTCTCATAGTGCAATCTCAGCCCTGGAGAGTTCCCCTCTGTAAGTGACTTTAAGTTTGTATTTTTGTGTTTCGTGCACTGTTTTTGTATGTTCTGTTTTTTTGTTAATAAATATCACTAAACAGTTCAGCGCTTGGGTCATTCTCTCTGCCCCGAAGGGGCCTGTTTATGACAAACACAGTCATCCCCCACAAATTCACCAACAAACTGTCTTCACTTGGCCTGCACCCTACCCTCTACGACTGGCTACTGGACTTTCTAATTGGCAGGTCCCAGTCTGTCAGGATAGGTAACAGGACCTCAGCCAGCATTATCATGAACACAGGTGTCTCACAGGGTTGTGTTCTCAGCCCCATCTTCCACAGCCTCTTCACCCATGACCGTGTTGCCTCCCACAAGGACAATATCATCCTAAAGTTTGTGGATGACACAGCAGTGATAAGACGCATCACTGGTGATGACGAAGCATCCTACAGGAGGGAGGTGGCCAACCTGGTGTCATGGCGTGAGGACAACAACCTCACCCTCAACACGGACAAGACAAAGGAGATGGTAGTGGACATGACGAAAGGGAGGAGGAGACCCCATCAGCCGCTATTCATCCAGAAGCTTGAGGTGGAGAGGGTGAGCAGCTTTAAATACCTGGGTATCCACATCAGCGAGGACCTTAAGTGGACACACAACACCACAGAGCTGGTTAAGAGAGCTCAACAGTGGCTGTACTTCCTGAGGAGGCTGAAGAAGTTTGGCATGTCCTCCAGGTACAAAGACCTCCAATACAAAGACAAGTGTGTCTTGCTTACAGTCAAGCATGGTGGTGGGAGTCTCATGGTTTGGGGCTGCATGAGTGCTGCTGGCACTGGGGAGCTACAGTTCATTGAGGGAACCATGAATGCCACCATGTACTGTGACATACTGAAGCAGAGCATGATCGGAAACTGGGCCGCAGAGCAGTATTCCAACATGACAACCACCCCAAACACACCTCTAAGATGACCACTGCCTTGCTAAAGAAACTGAGGGTCAAGGTGATGGACTGGCCAAGCATGTCTCCACACCTAAACCCTGTTGAGCATCTGTGGGGCATCCTTAAACAGAAGGTGGAGGAGTGCAAGGTCTCTCACACCATGATGTCGTCATGGAGGAGTGGAAGAGGATTCCAGTGGCAACCTATGATGCTCTAGTGAACTCCATGCCCAAGAGAGTTAAGGCAGTGCTGGAAAATAATGGTGGCCACACATAATATTGACACTTTGGGCACAATTTGGACATTTTCACTAGGGGTGTACTTACTTTTGTTGCCAGTGGTTTAGACATTAATAGTTGTGTGTTGAGTTATTTTGAGGGTACAGCAAATTTACACTGTTATACAAGCTGCACACTGACTACTTTACATTGTATCAAAGTGTCATATCTTCAGTGTTGTCCCATGAAAAGATATAATAAAATATTTACAAAAATGTGAAGGGTGTACTCACTTTTGTGAGATACCATATCTTGTACAGTCTACTGGTACTACCGTTACAAAGAAATTAGCACAGGGTGCTAATTTGTCATTTATATATACTGCTCGCTGCACAATGCTCATTTTACCGGAGTGGTGGCTTAGTTGGTAGAGCATCCGCCCCACACCCGGGAGGCAGGGGTTCAAATCCCGGCCGGGTCATGCCGAAGACCATATAAAAAAGTGGAACTTCCTGCCGTCCAGCTTGGTGCTCAGCAAAAATGGAATGGAGGAGGGAAATTTGTGGCGGCGCCTTGCATGGCAGCGGTCCTCTGATTCTACACTTGAGGTGTGTGTGATTAACACAGTAGATAGGTAAAGCACAATCTAGTTCTACTGTACATGATTGGTTGTACAGTTGAATGACAATAAAGGGTGATTTAATTTGCACACTGTACACAGGTTTATGTACACAATGCCCATTTGCACAATGTACATAGGTTTATGCCATCTCAGGTTCACATCATCTCTGATATCAAGATACCACTACCACTATAGTCATGCAGTGAATTTTCAATTTCATTCCTTTTGTTTGACTGCATCAACTGCTTTAGCTGTCCAAACTGCCTAGCGTGTGTTATTAGTACTCATTAGTATTAGTATTTAGTATCAAGGTGTGCTTAGGAGTCCTAACAGCCTAACTGTGTGTTGGTTGAGTTATTGTGTTAGTACCTTATTAGTATCGTATTAGTACCTATTACCTTAGCATTTGTTCGGTGAGCAAAGGATTTCATTGCTCAGGAAATGTAGCATTTCTTAACTGTGCACATAATAATAATAAAGCCTTTGAATCTTGAATCTTAAGCAATTCCGGCCATTCCACTCCACAATCATGGCAGTATTATTATCAAGTTTTTAATTTTTAGATACTCGCACAGGAGGAGGGACTCTGCATAGGTCAGTGGTAGCACAAGTGTGAAGCAGCAGTCGGGACTCCCGTCTACCACTGACCAGGCTGGGCTTGCCTTCCCGCGAAGGACTGTGGTCCACCCGGTCGGGCTGCTGCTTCTCCCGGTGTGTCCTGTGTTGGATACACCGGTGTTCTTTGTCAAACCTGAGTGCCCACTGATATTCTACCCAGTCCGCATATGCCGAATTATTCTTTAGACCTATGCAATCATGGCAACTTTATGGTATAATTTTTTTAACCATTAAATCTTCAGTATTATCTTTTTCTCATCAAATTTGTTGCTTTTTGGTTTTGCTCACGGAGCACTCCAATCAGTACGGAGTCAATCCGAAACCTCGCCCACACCTCTAGAAGCCAGGGCATGAGACGTAGCGGTGGCTAAACTTTTATTGATAAAAATGACATAGTTTGACTGAACAACTCCATACTCGGGAAGGCATACCCTCATAACCTCAGCAAAGCACATAAAATCTGAGGTCAGAGATATGTGAGGAACAGACACACGGACAGAGATTCCTTACATTTATAGATGGATAGATGGAGGCAAAGAATCTCCCACTGAGCTAAAATCACTCACAAAAACAATATGAGCATTCTTCTTATGTATTATAACAATGGTTTCATGTAAGGCTAGTGTTTCTGAAAGGTTAACCACAACTCACTGGTTGGTGGCATTGGCTTGTTACTAAACTGAAATCCTTAGCCATGCTGATGCTCTATATTTGAGATGCATACATGCTCTGTATATAAAATACAAGCCTGTTTGCAAAGCAAGTTTTCTTTGAGAGGGTGTCCGTTATTCTGAATTTAGAGGCACAAGTCTTCCCTAGTTATAACTGCAAACTCCATATAACATGATAAGCCTGACAAGCATAACAGCAAGTTCAAGTAGCAAGTAATTATGCTACAAATGATAGGTGTGCTATTTACAGCAACCCCCCCCCCCCCCATCCTAGCTTGCGAAGAGAATGTGAATTCCTACCTGGATAAAGTGCACATACAGCCATAAAGGCACTGTCATCATCATATTTTCAAATTGTATTAGAATGTAACAAAGAATATCTACAGTTCTCCCACAGGCTCTCATTCCTTCCCTAAAACACTATCAATTAGTGTTTGCACTCACAATATGCATGCCATCCCTCTTTCTCCATTTTTAATTTACCAGTTTGAAACCCCGAAACACTCTGAAGCCTTCATAATAGGTTACAACCTTGTTTCTATAATTAATGTCTCATTAATCTCAAGCCCCGAAAACATTAGAAATTCCTCCCTTTTGTTCTTTTAAGTGGACTTTAATTGCTGGGATAAATAAATGATCACAGCATTCAGGTGGATCCATGGTTCAAAGCAAGCAATTTCATGGAGAGATATTTTTGATGTGCCACACAAACAGTTGCAGTTTTATCCTGCATTCGATCTTCTGCTGGTCGGTTTTGATTAACCCAATTGATTTTACTTGGGTGTTAAATGTTATTTCTGGAGGAGAAAGAAGAGGTTGGGACCCTGGGGAAAACTTTATTTTAAAAACTGAAAGAAGCTTTTTTAAATTTGTATTTGTTCAAATCCCACCCTTCTTTTTCTGTTTTACCCCCTAATTCTCTACTGTGACGTCCTTAATTTTTCTGTTGTTTCGACATGACATTTTTCACTTTTTTGATGAGATATTTTTGGATTTACTCATCATCGTTTTGGCTTTTTAGTTCACATTCCATTAGTATAAGCAAAAGCAAAACAAAGTCAAACCAAAAGAGTAATCGTGGTATACATCTCCACTCTACAGACTCCTAAATGTTGGACTGGGCGCTTCTTGATGAACCTTTGGGCTATCTTCTGTCTACTGGTGCTGTCCAGCTACACGGCCAACCTCGCCGCTGTCATGGTCGGGGAGAAGACATTTGAGCAGGTTTCAGGAATTCATGATGACAAGGTTAGCCTGTCTGCAAGGACGCTAACATCTCACACACACACTTACCCACAGCTGCATGCATGTACACACAAACTAATCTCGCACAAGGACAAACTAATGAGTAAAGAGTAAATTATTTGTGAAGGATTATCACCTTCTTCCATATCCCCAAGTCCCTAGAGAGTTCAGGGCAACATTGAATTTGATATGAGCCCCATCGTAATATCGATTCTGTGTTGTTGTAAAGTACAGACCCTGCTGATCAGGATGCAGCCATCAGTTCTGGGAGGTTTGGAAAACTAAAATGAGCACAAAAGTCCAGAAACTTGGCTCACAGCTCTGCCTTTTGTTGCATTTTGAAAAGTCAATAGGCACAGTCCAAACACCTTTAACAAAAGGACAAAGGAATAAGCCTGTGGAGGATGTATGAGGCAATACGTCAAAAAATAGCTTGGTCAAATGATATTATTGTTGTACCGTCAAAATGTTAAAACTGTTAAAAAACTTAAGTTAATTAAGATGTGAATTACCTTGTTTTAAGGCTGGATTTTTTTTTTACTACTTCTGAAAACAAAAGTAAAAAGAAAAACATGACTTCCTGACATTCGTCATCAGCTGCTTCAGTAAGTAATCCAACATCTGAAATAAGTGTGGAGAATGTAACTGCAGTTCATTTTGTGCCCACCAGGAGTCACTAAAAGTAGAGTTTCTAGTTGTTACATAAGGTACCTTTAAAGGTCCCATTTACTGCACTTTTCCACATATTGACAGTTTGTACAAGTCTTAATGAAATGTTTGTGACATACTTTGGCAAAAATGCCTTTAATTTTTTAATTAGTGTAGCATCATTGTGAATCATCTTTTGCAGCCTTCTTCAGAAAGGTTTGTTTCAGTGCATATCTCTTGAAACGCCCAAGAATTGCACTTAACCCCACCATCCCTTTTTCATCACTATTACTAATTTTACCTAGCTAGCTCAGGTAGTGAGCCTGAGCCAACCAACCTAAATTCATCTCAAAGAATTAATGAAATAAAGCATCACTGGTGGACAGGGGTGTGTGGTTTCAGTGGTGGATAGGATATGACCAGTCCCTGGGGCACAACAAGCACAGAAACATTGGCGAATGTGGGAATAACTAAATTGCTAGTGTTCACTAGCTGCCTTTAGTTGCAGTTAGAGATGATACTACAAGAACATAAACTGATATAATGCCTAGAACAATGTATATGGTTCAAGTGTTGTTAGATGAACAAGTATTCCAGTAGGGATGAATAGAATTTATAGAAAATAGCGATCAAAACCAGCCGGATCAACAGTTAAGCTAATGCCAGGCAGCCTGTCTGTCTGCTCCCCTGCTGAAGCAAGCTCTAATGCAATTTGACTGACCGACACTGACCCCCTAGCCAAGCTAATGCTAACAGTTCAATGTAGCGTCATGGCAAAAATATCACAAAATCAGCCAGAATGATGTGAGCTAAATTATCACCTGGGGATTAGTAAACCAGGTGGAAACAGGGAAGTTTAATAGGGTGACTGAAATGTAAAGAAAATAACAATGTAAACCACGCTTGGTAAGCTAGCTCCCTAGTAGCACTGTTAGCTCTGAAGCTAACGGCTTGGGCTCATGATCTGAGCAGGGACTGAATCATCACAGTCAATAGCACAGTGATGGGTTATAACTGGAGACTGAAGCGTTTGTCAGTGATGGAGAGAAAAAGAGCCTGAAAGAGCAAAACCAGCTTCTGCCGATTCTGCCAAAATGTTAAAATATAATGATTTCTAAGTGAAGATAAATTTTGAACATTTTAACTGTAGTCATGTGACCCAGTAATGCATTTTAGAAGGTTAAACCCACAAACACACCATGTTTGAGTGAATGAGACCTTTAAATGTTGGCTTATAAATCAACCTGGTATGTTAAGTAATGTTGTACCAAGCAGATAATTCATTGCATACACTCACTTTTATTTTAGCAGGGTTTATGTCCATATTGTTGCCAATTAGGTAACATTTCTAAAAGATCCACCAAAATGAAGAAAATCATACTAGAACGCTAACTGCATACCAAAAATTGTCTTAACTATAGCAAACTGTATAGTAAAACAAATTAAAAGCTAAAAGAAGCTTGTGCATCAGTCTCATACTGAATCCATCTGAAGGCTGCAGGTAAAATGTAACAAACCATGTCATTAAATGCAAATGGGGGGTTAAAGACCCTGTTATATCATGTGAACACCTGGATGTGTAGTAGCTGTGACAAACCAAAATGCTGCTTTTAACTAAACAAACAAATTAAGGAGCACATCACCCTCTTTTCTACCCTTGACTTCCCTTGTCTCTTCCCCAGCTGCACCATCCCTCTCTGGGCTTCCGATTTGGGACCGTGAGAGAGAGCAGCGCTGAGGATTACATGAAGAAGAGCTTCCCAGAGATGCACGACTACATGAGACGATTCAATCAGCCCACCACCCCGGAAGGTGTACAGATGCTGAAGTAAGGCACAGCCACATCCATGCACTCAGTGTGTATTTCAAAGAGATAATTTTAGGTAATTTTAGCAGCATTAAAATGACCCACTCATGTGTACATCTGCTATTTGTGTTTGTCTGCATTCAGTGCACCTATTTTCCATGCAAGCTATGCATGATAAATGTGCAAATTTGCATGTACTTCTCTCATATCCATTTTCAATTTTTAACAGGAACAGCTTAATGCAGCATTCTACTCAAGGCTTGTTGTTCCTTTTTTTTCCCCTCTGAACAGCAGTGATGTTGTGTGTATCTCATTTATTATTGCTGTCTAATTATAGGGAACACACTCTTTTGTAATTCTGTATGACAAAGATAAAAAGGTAAAACAAAGAATCATCACTCTAGCTGCTTGTATTTACTCTCTGTAGGAGCTTGAGCTTTTTCTTATCCTAACACATTTTAGCGCAAAGTGTAGATGAGATAAAAGCACTTGAATTCCATAAATGTCATTAACAAAGTCCTTGGAATTTATGTGACAAAGTAAGTGTGTTTTTTAGATGAGGTGTTCAGTGTAGGAATGAATGAGGGTCAGGAACAGAATGAATGATAATAAATGAGGAATAATGGTTCCGCTGGATGTCGAATGGGGACAGAAAGCAGATGAAAGCAAGTAGGCAAGGCAAGTTTATTTTTATAGTGCAATTAATTTGCAAATGCAGTCTAATGTGTTTTGCATACTATTTAATAACAAAAAGGACATACAACACAAGGCTTTTAACAAAAATTTAAATAATTTGACACATTTTTAAAGGAATCAGTATATTGAAAACAGAAATGCAAATAAAGGTAAAATAGTTTAGGATGATATATTGTGGTTAACAGCATCAGCAGCAGGGAAAACAAAAAATGAAGCTGCTTTTATTTGACCTGAGAGGCTGAGAAGGTTTAGAGCCAAAGATCGCAAGAAATAAATATTGGTTTCCCATTCATTTGAATGCATAACTGCTCAAGTTGTTCTGAACTTGATAACAGTACCAGAAATGTCTGCGATACTGCAAAAAAAAAAAAGATGATATCAGTACTAGCGAGTATGCTAGTCTGTGCACTAATCTGACACCGTGTAATTTATTAGCTGTGAAATCGTGCCCAGCTCTATCCCAGTTAGCTCTGACTAATGTTGCATTCTAGAAATCAATTCTTTACCATCCTAAAAGAGTACACAGGAAGCTGCAGTGTATTGCTACTTGCAACTACTCTTTAAGGGTGGTGAAGAAGCAAGATTTATATTAACCTGAGCCAGGCCATACAATAATGATAGTAGTCATATGACATCCATACAACCATAAATGGCAAGTATTTTTTTTTTATTGTACGCCCGTCTCTAAAGACAGGAAGTATTATGGTATGATGACGTCTGTCCGTCTGTCCACACGAGTTGTCTGGTGAATTCCTCCCACAGTTTTCAAGCTAGGACTTTTTATTTCGCACAATGTTTGTACATATATTGAAGATGTGCATATTGTAGGGTGTTATGTGATTTTTCTGATATTTTCTCTAAATTTGTTCCACTTTAAATTATAGATTGTTTGTTTTGCTTGGACTCCTTGCAGTTGCATAGTTATTAGTTTTATTACAAAGCTGAAGTACAGTATATTGAATCGTGAATTTGTAATCGATTTTTCGGTTATTGGTGTGCCAGCTATGCATTTTCAATAATGGCTATGGACGGGAATATATAATGTACCACGTGTGGTGCTCTTGTTAAACATTGGTATCATATCAATGTTCATTTTCAGCCAATATGCAAGTTCTGGTATATGTACCACAATGGGGAAAAAATGACATTAGAACATCTCTCATAACTAGGTACTATTCCTGATATATGGAAGTTAGGTAAATTGGTTCTTGTTTATACACTACTCACAAAAAGTTAGGGATATTCAAGTTTCTGGTGAAATTTCAGGATGCACCTAAAATGCACTATAACCTTTACAGGTGAACTTAATTTGACATTCTCTTGAATGCACATGTTCAACTGTTCAGTGTTTCAGTACTTTTTGCATGACTTGCTGTTCTCTAACAAGGTGCTTAATGACAAAATTCACAACAGGTGTTTGATCCATGAATCGACCAATAAATTTTCTGGTTCAATTAGAATTGGTATTTAAACAGTCCTCTTCATCATGCTGTTCACATTTTGACATCATGAGACCAAGACGACACCTCACAATTGATCAACAGTACCTCACCATTGCGAGGCTTCAAACAGGATGTTCTCAGAGGGAAGTGGCCACTGAGCTTAGAGTGTCACAGAGTGTCATCAGCAGGTTGCAACAGAGATACAGAGAGACTGGAAGAGTTGCAGAAAGGCAGAGAAGTGGACGTCCTTTGGCCACATCCCACACTGATGACCACTTCATTGTGAACAGTGCCTTGTGGAACCGGGTGATGAGTGCCACTCAACTCCAGGCAAATTTAAGGGAGGTGAGACCATTTGAAACCGTTTACATCAGCATGGTCTGTGTGCTAAATGACACACCACCAGGCACAGGTGTCATCGTCTTGCATGGGCCAGGGAGCATTTACATTGGACAAGGAACCAGTGGGCCTCAGTGCTGTTTTCTGATAAAAGTCGATTCACATTGAGCAGAAATGATGGCGGCCAACAATGTTGGAGACGTCAAGGAGAGCGCTATGCATGAGCCACTGTTGTCACCAGACGTGTGTTTGGTGATGGTGGTGTTGCAGTCTGGGCAGATGTGTCTAGTCAGTACAGAACTGCCCTACACCTTGTGAATGGTACAGTGACAAGCCAGTACTACCTGACTAATGACTAACATCATTAATCCAGTCATTGTGCCCCTGCATGAACACCACAGGCTTAATTTCATCTTCATGGACGACAATGCTCTAGCTCATCAAGGTTGCATCATGTGGCTGCTGGAGGCTGGGGTACCTCAAATGGAGTGGCCTGCACTTTCTCCAGACCTGAATCCCATAGAAAACCTATGGGATCAGCTGAGTTGCCATATAGAGGCTCGTAACCCTGCACCCCATAGCCTCAATGACCTGAGGGCCGCCTTTCAAGAAGAGTGGAATGCCATGCTTCAGCAGACAATAAGTCAACTTGTGAACAGCATGAGACGTTGTTGTCAAGCTGTAATTGATGCTCAAGAGCACATGACAAGTTATTGAGACATTGACATTTTTTGTTGTAGTATACCCACCACTGCTGTTGGCTCGTTTCAATAAATTGTTTGAGATGAGGAAATCACCATTGCATGCTTCTACTTAAATGCCCTACTTTCATGATATTATATCACTGTAGTGTGAACGTTTTACATTTTCCATAAATTTCACCCAAAAGCCAAATATCCCTAGCTTTTTGTGAGGAGTGTATGGGATGCAGATAAAGTAAAGTAGCACAGGCTGAATTTAACAGCAACATTTTTCCATATTTTGCTCTGTACAAAATTAAAAATGTGGTGTGAAGTTTTCAAAGTCACATTTACAACAAAGTTTGCGATTTTTTTTTCATATTTAGCTTTTTCTAAATAAGAGAAAAATTAATGTGACTTTTTAATCTAAATGTAAAATATTCAATTGAAATGTTCAATCAGAATCAGAATCAGAATCAGGTTTATTGCCATTGTTCATGTAGTACACAAACTAGGAATTTGTCTCGGTGCAATGCTGCAACATTAAACATGATAAAATAAAAGAAATAAACTATACACGCAATAAAGTGTAGAATAAGAGTAAGTGATACTGGTCAGCAGTTAAAATATATTAGCGAGCAGCAGATACTGTGGAGAACTATATAGTGCAGTCGGTAATGCAGGAAGAAAAACAGTGATGATTGACATGAGTCTGGTTGAGCTGCTGTACATAGTGCACGAGAGTCAATAAGTCACTTAGTGTTCAGCAGTCTAATGGCAGAGGGGAAGAAACTGTTCATGTGACGGGAGGTTTTAGTCTGGATGGACCGAAGTCTTCTACCTGAGGGGAGGGGGGCAAACAGTACGTGACCAGGGTGTGAGGGATCGGCTATGATCCGGCCAGCACGCCTCCGGGTCCTGGAGATGTACAGATCCTGGAGAGATGGGAGCTTGCAGCCGATCACCTTCTCAGCAGTGCGCACGACGCGCTGCAGCCTTAGTCTGTCCCTGGCAGTGGCTCCTGCGTACCACACGGTTATGGAGGTGGTGAGGATGGACTTGATGATGGCTGTGTAGAACTGTACTAACATCTTGGTGGGTAGCTTGAGCTTCCTCAGCTGCCGCAGGAAGAACATCCTCTGCTGGGCTTTTTTGATGAGTGAGCTGATGGTCGGCTCCCATTTGAGGTCCCTGGTGATGGTAGTGCCTAGGAAGCGGAAGGAATCAGCAGTGGTGATGGGAGAGCCTGAGAGGGTGAGGGGGGGCAGAGGGGTAGTGACTTTCCTGAAGTCTACAATCATCTCCACTGTCTTCAGAGCGTTCAGCTGCAGGTTGTTATTGTTGCACCAGGACGCCAGCTGGGCCACCTCTCTCCTGTAGGCGGACTCGTCGCCGTTGGAGATGAGCCCGATGAGGGTGGTGTCATCCGCAAACTTGATCAACTTGACAGACTGGTGGCTGGAGGTGCAGGAGTTGGTGTAAAGGGAGAAGAGTAGGGGGGAAAGTACACAGCCCTGGGGTGATCCGGTGCTGATGCTAGTAGAGTCAATCAAAATACTAAATATACATAAATCTAAATGTTAAATGCTAAATCTAAATGCTAAATCTAAATCAAAATGTTAAATCTGAATGATTTTAAATCTAAATGTTAAATATAACACTAAATGCTAAATGTTAACTCTAAATGATAATTATTAAAACTAAATATTCATTTTGATTTATTACCTCCACCAAGGGAGGAGGTAATGTTTTCAGTGGCGTTGGTTGGTTTGTTAGTTGGTTTGTCTGTTAGCAACATAACTCAAAAAGTTATGAACGGATTTTGATGAAATTTTAGGAAAGGTGTGTAATGCTATGGGGAACAGATGATTAGATTTTGGTGATGATCTGAGAGTGCATACTGCCACCAAGGGCTTTGTTTGTATTTTTGCTGCAGGATTACACACAAACTACTGGATGGATTTGGATGAAATTATCACCAGAGGTGGTTCTTGGGCTAGAGAGGAACCTAGTCATAGTTTTAAGATGATGTCAAACGTCTGCCAGTCACTATATGGGCAGCCATATTGGGAGTGAAGCTGCAGGGGGTGATTCTATTTCATTAAAGCTGAAAATTTCAATTCAATTCAACTTTATTTATATAGCGCCATTTCACAACAACAGTCATCTCATAGCACTATCAACTGTAGGGGGGAACCCCCACAGTTGCAGAAAGACCCCAGCAATCAGGCGATCCCCTGTGAGCAAGCACTTGGCGACGGTGGAGAGGAAAAACTCCCTTTTAACAGGAAGAAACCTCCAGCAGAACCAGGCTCAGAGAGGGGCAGTCATCTGCTGCGACTGGCTGGGGGGTGAGGGGACAGAGAAGATGAAAAGAACAGACATGTAGAGAGCAAACAGCACGATGGGGACTCAATCTATGGGAGAGAACAAACAGATGTTAATGACCAGCAAAAAAAAATATTTCATTGAGAGTGAAGAAAGGAGTGAGGCCCAGTGCATTATTGGAGGTCCCCCGGCTGACTAAACCTATTAGCAGCATAACTAAGGGAGGGTTCAGAAACACATGATCCCTCCCTAATTGTAGGCTATATCAAAAAGGTAGGTTTTAGCCCTATTCTTAAAAACAGAGATTGAGTCTGACTCCCGAATCCAGATTGGCAGCTGGTTCCACAGGAGAGGAGCTTGATAACTGAAGGCTCTGCCTCCCATTGTACTTTTGGAGATTCTAGGTATTACAAGTAATCCTGCATTTTGGGAGCGTAGTGCTCTGTTAGGATAATAGGGTAGTATCAGATCTTTTAAATAAAAAGGAGCCTGATTGTTTAGAGCTTTGTAAGTAAGAAGAAGGATTTTAAACTTAATTCTAAACTCTATGGGAAGCCAATGAAGGGAGGCCAGAACCCGAGAGATATGATCTCTCTTTCTAGTACCTGTTAAAACTCTTGCTGCAGCATTTTGGATCAGCTGAAGACTTTTTAAAGATGTTTTAGGACAGCCTGGTAATAAAGAATTACAATAATCTAATCTCGAGCTAACAAAAGCGTGGATCAGTTTCTCAGCATCACTCTGAGACAAGATGCTCCAAATCTTGGCAATATTACGCAAATGATAGAAGGCAGTCTTAGAAACAAATTTAATATGTGAATTGAAGGACAGATCTTGATCAAAAATAATTCCAAGGTTCCTCACAGAGCTATTAAGAGTTATGTAAATGTAATGTACTACTGTGGAATAATTGGTTGTACAAACACTGGTGGGAAGGAGCAAGTGTTTTTATTGATTACCTGTAATTATTTTGAACCAAGGCGAGTCAACTCGGGAACTATCAGAGAAACAGAGGAAAATTTGGCTTTTTCCTATTAGTATTAATAGAGCTAATGTGGTGCCTTTCTTGTATTTCAACTTGCGGGTGCTCTAACCATTTTTGTTATAGGTTTGTAGAAATAACTGACTAATAATATTGTTGAAGAGTCTGTGATGCTCTGTGGACATTTTCACAGATTCATAAGCTACCTGTTCTGGTCAGCTCAGCTGCTGCCAGCAGCACACACATACAGAGCTAAACAAACGTACTTGTTTGTCTAACGGGACCTATCGCAGATCCGAGTCAACTTAAGTGTCACACTTTCAAGCTACAGGATATTATAACGATCCAAATTACTATTTAGCTCAGCCATGCAGATGCTTCTAATCATTCCTCTGTACGGACCACACCTGGATCTTGCTCACCTCCTGTTTCCTTTCCGATGAAAGAAGGCTCCAAGGTGGAGAAAAACAGCACAACTTTATCCTTGAGGCTGCTGGCAGGAAACCAGCAAAACTGGGATATTCCGTGCTGGAACAAGCTAGCTGCTAAAGCTAACCTTAGCTGGAGTTAAGCCTTTTCAAGAACGATGCTGAGTGTCACTTGCTTGGGAAGTCTTAGTTCTTCTGAACAACAACTGAAGAAAATGACAGCGTAGTAACCCAAAGTTTGCTGTTCTGATGCCAAAATGTTAGAATCAGCCTGTGGCTTTGAGGATTATTACTAGTAGCTGGGAGTCTACAAATCAACTGCTTATTGTTAACAATGAAGGATAATGATTAGACACCAAGACAATGATGTCTAACTTCATCTGAAAGCACCTGAACAGGTGAGTGTGCTGAATGAAGCCAGGCTTTAGCTAATGCTAAATCAAATTAGATCACATATCAAAAAACTGAGAGCAAAAACAGAGAAAAACAAACAGGAGAAATTAAGTTGGGGGCTCTGTGAATAATTTATGGGCTGATGTGGCCAAACATGCATGATAAGTGTTATGAAGATAAAGAAATGTATTTAGCTTTGTACATGTCTGGACAGGTGATGCTAGCCCACTTCTCCAAGTCTTTTGGCCAGTTTTCCTTTGGAATGAGATGGGGGCCTGCTTCTCAGTTAAAACCAGTTTGTCACCATACCACTGTCTGTCATTATCAAGAGTTTCATAATAAATTTTGGATGTTTTCACTTTTTTTTGTTCCATTTTACTACGTGATTATCCCGCCCATATTGGCCGGTGATCCCACCAGAAGTCACAGGATCGAAAACTATGAATTACATTTTGGTGAGTGTTGTGTCCATACTTATTATAATAATGAGCAGGGCAGAGGTGCCCTGAATGTAACTTTATTATAATAATAAATAATACATACAACAGGTGCACCGCGCTCCGTAGTCCAGAGCTCGACGAGCCTCTTCTGCCCGTGCCCTTTATACCTCGGGTGGTGTCACTACCGGAAAAGGCAGTCCGCCACCCTGTCTATTCCCTGGCCAACCCCGCCACCATCTTACTACTACTAATGCTAAAACTCATATGTAACATTTCTCCCCTTCAAAAAAAAAAAATGTAAACACACGGGTTGGCCCACCCAAATTTATCACCCGACTCACACTCTAATCATAAAACAAATGTACAGAAAAAAATAAATAACCTATCCATTCACACAACCAAGGTTGGGGGACCGGGTAGATTGCCGGCACCCCCTACATGGCCAGGCGGATTATTCTGCCCCCTTGTCCCTCACAGTTCAAAATTTTTTAAAAAATAAGCCGTGTTTCTAAATTAATCCCAGAACATTTACCACATATATACAACAACAGTTAACGATATAAAACAGAACCTACAGTAAATACCCCCCCCCCCCCATTGGCGGCCCCCACCCCAACACATCCACATCATAACATTCACAGTGCTGGGTATTCAAGACCATAATTATCACTTTAACAATATACTCACTCAATCAGTCAATATACTCAAATTTTCTACTTCTTTGTACAATTACACACCATTTACCCCTACTCACAGTCAGTGTACTTATAAAACACTTTAGTCCCCTACTTTCAATTTACCAAGATTTCCATAATATAATCCACACTCTTCTAAAAAAAAAAAAATAATTCCCAAATCTATCACAATTACTTAGTAATATATTTCTGCTTTACTTTTACAATACAGTTAATTCAAACACTTTCACTAATTTATTTGTTTTTTTGTTTGTCTTTTTTAAAGATTCTCCCGGGGCACAAACCCAATAGGGCCATAACTATTTACACTATGATATGGGGTTTGGAACTCAAAACACACATATCAAATACACCCCAGCCACATCATAGACCTAGTGGAGGTCCCCCCCCCCCCACCCCGGATTGCCATCTGGTGGGTCCCACCCAGACCGCCTCCATCTTTTGGCCTCTGGAGAAGAACTGCGCCGTGTGGTGGAGAAGAGGAGACGGCGCAGCTTGTTGGGTGCCTCCACGTCTCGTCGGACAGGCCCAAATAGCCGTCACTCCGGGCCGCCATCACCTGTAGCCGCCCTTGGTCATCACTCTTCTCGCGACGTGCATGAGTCCCTCTCGGATGAGCTTCAACCCTTGGGCAAACCACGTTACCAACACGCAAGGAAGCTCTGTCAGACCTCTTTGGACCACCATGTTGTGAGCGGGACTCCCATTTTGGACTGGTTGATCTTTTAGTCCGGCCTGAAGCCCTTTTCGAAGGCCATCTATTGGTGCGTTTTAAAACTGCAGCGGTCGGTCTTGCTCCGGTGCTGTTCAGCGCCGCTGGGTTGGTCCTGCCTACCGAACTGGGGGTCCCGCCATGCCGTCCAGTTCCCACACCAAGGGCAACTTGAACACTGGCACCAGGTCCATCCCGGGGAGGCGCCCCGTGATGTTCATCCCTTCCATCTCCTGCAAGGCCAGGCCAGTCATGGTCCCACACTTCACCGTCTTCCACCTTCGGAGCAGGTCGGTCCCACAAGCCACAACCTGACCACTCCTCTCCGGTGTCACTGGAGATGCAAAAGCCCAAGCCATAAAACGTGTCGCACCCCATGATGTTGGATCCCAAAGTGGTCACCACAACACGCATGTCCATCATGATCCGTAACTTGTACCTTGCCATTAATTCTACCGCCCCCAGCACATCGAGCTTATTCCATTCGTAGCCATAGAAGGGGGTGGACTCCTTGTGTGTATGGTAGTGGGAAAACAGACTCTTCACTGTTGCCGAATTCAGCACCGAAGCCACCAAACCAGTATCCACCAGTAGCGACACTTCAATGCCATCCAGCTCCACAGTGCAGTGCACACGTCCGTATGTCTCCGGGGAAACAGCATGGACCACTGTCGGAGTCTTTACGAAAGGGCCTTCCTCCTGTCTCCGGTCCCTCCGCTCAAAATTCTTGCAGGCTCTGGCAAAATGGTGCAGCAGACCACATCTCCCACAGTGCTTGCCCTTCGCCGGACACTCTCTGGACTTGTACTTATGTCTCGCGGACCCACAGCCGTAACATCTCGGCGAACCCAGAGCAGACCTAATTTTGACAATGGAGGTGTACTCTTCTTCCTCAAGGTTGTCTTCATTCCCGGAGTTCAGCATCAGCGCCTTTACATGAGGCTCATCGAATGTTGGAGTGGACCTCCCACTGAGGTCCCTCGTTATTGTTTCTACAGTCTCAAATTGTTGCGCAATTTCAATGGCTGTGGCTAACGTTGGCTCACCCGAAAAAGTCTTGACCAAGCCAAAGGACAGCGCATGTGCTCCGTCAGCTGGTCCCGGATCATTTCATCCTGCCGGGCTCCAAAATGGCACTCGCCCACCAGCTGACGCAGGTCCGAAACAAACCGCTTCACCGATTCTCCCACCTGCTGGCGGCGTTGCCGAAACTGGATACAGCGAACAATAACGTTCTCTGGGGCACGAAAATAGTGCGCCATTAGCTCCACTGCCTTGTCAAGCCTGTCGGCTCCTCCCAGTGTCTCGAGGATCCACTGGCCCTCCATGCCCAAATTATGGGCCAATATCGCCCTCGCGCGAAGCTTCTCAAGCTTGCCGAGGTTAAGGGCCACCAGGTAGTTATTAAAAGCCACAAACCACCTAGGCCAAGACACAGGAGGCTCGCCTGGGGCCTCCAGGAATGGCCGAAAACTGGTAGCAGCACGCTCCATTACCATGTTCTTCTCGTCGCCAAATGTTGTGTCCATACTTATTATAATAATGAGCAGGGCAGAGGTGCACTGAACGTAACTTTATTTTAATAATAAATAATACATACAACAGGTGTACGGCACTCCGTAGTCCAGGGCTTGACGGCGCAAAGAGGACGAGCCTCTTCCACCCGTGCCCTTTATACCTCGGGTGGCGTCACTACTGGAAAAGGCAGTCCGCCACCCCTGTCTATTCTCCGGCCAACCCCGCCGTCATCTTACTACTACTAATGCTAAAACTCATATGTAAAAGTGAGGATCTGAGAATGCATACCTCCACCAAGGCTCTTATCTTCTCACAGAGTGTTAGCAACAATACTCCAAAATTACTGGATGGATTTGGATGAAATTTTCACCAGAGGTGGGTTTTGGGCTACAGACGAACCCATTATATTTTGGTGATCTGCGAATGCATACCTCAGCCCAGGCTCTTATCTTCTCACAGTGTCTTAGCAACAATACTGCAAAACTAATGGACAGACTGTAATGCAGTTTTCACCACAAGTGGCTCTGGGCCTACACACAAACCCATTACATTTTGGAGGTGATCCATGAGAGACAGAAGGAGCCTTGGCGTAAGTATGCACTCTCTGAGTGCTTTTCTAGTTAATTCATAGTGCTGGTCAGCTGATGTACAAACACACCACAGACACACAAAAAACACTTGTGGTTTAAATCTAAATGATGATTTTAAATCCAAATGTTAAATGTGAATCTTAATATTAGATATAAGACTTAAAGTGTCTGTGACACGATGTAGGAACTATGGATCAATATTCAGTATGATTTTATCTTCAATCATTCACATAGCTGGTTCTGTTGATTTAGAATGCTAAATAAGTGGAAAAAATATTTCTAAGGGAATTCCAATTTAGCGCTGTGTTGCAGTAATGCAATATCCGGAGACTCGCCTCATTTCCGGATATGACGTCATGAGGAGAGTTTCCTCTCGGCTGATCCGTGTGCTGTCAGTGTAAACAAGTTGTTTAGCTTCTATATCAGTGAAGAAATGCCGAACCGTTGCATGGCGGCTAGGTGTTCTAATTACTCCAGTGAATGTACAAGCCTGTTCTCATTCCCAAAAGATCCAGATCTTCTTAAAAAAATGGGCGAAGCAAGTGCAGAGGACAAGGGACAAATGGCAGCCAACACCATCTTCTGTACTCTGTAGCTATCGTTTCACTGCAGACAGTTTTGAGGAGACACTATACAGGAATCTTTAGGCTTGAAAGTTCGTTACAAACGGGTTCTAAAACCGACTGCCATACCAGCGGTTTTCAAACGAAAACCCACAGCTCAAGACAATATCAACATATCAAAACAGCACAGAGAAGCAACAGTGTCAAAACTCGCCCGGAAAAGAGTTTGTGTAATTGATTTTTTTTCCCACATAAGACGATCATGATTTTATTATATTTTTTCCGCCAAAAATAAAATCCTCCCCTTGTGGCACATATGTTTGGTTCATATTTCCCACAAGTGTGTGGCACATATGTTGGTTCCTATCTCCCACAAGTGTATGGCTTATGTGGATTGGGGCTTCACGTCTTGAGGGACAAAGAGTCTGGGTTGGCAGAGGTCGACAGGAGATGACGAGGAGGTGTGAGTTTTGACCTTTGTCTCAGAGAAGAGGCCCCGGAGGGATTCCTGGAACATCGGAGAATGAGAGACAATGGTGAATCTTCAAAGACGTTGCATTGTGACTGTGTGTTTGCAGAAGCACCATGTGACTTGAGTTCTTAATCCCCGAGATGTATAAGAATGTGATGTGACATGATTCTGCCTCTTTTGGCTACTTGAGAATGATGGAGATTGTGTTCTACAATAAAGTTGAAACGTGAGAAATAAACTCAGTCTCATCATTGGACACAACTTCCACACCCTATGAATTTTGAAGCCGAGTGTTGACTTTACTCCAAATGGAACGACTGTGTTAAAAATCGTTATTTTACTTTTTCAGTTTTCATTTTTATAAATCTCATTGCCTACCAAAACTGAATATCTGAGCTTTTTTTTTTAATTTCCCCAACCACCCGATCGGGGAAATTTAGATCTATCTGTATATTACCATTCAGTGTTTTGGAGGCGACCGATGTCCATCTCTAATCCTTCACGTCGGACCCTTCATCCTCTGAAACGTGGGTGTCATCTTCGCTTCCTGAACGATATGGTTCAAATAAATACGGTTGCAGTCCTTCGTTAGAACCAACTCGCTCTTCTTCATCACTCGATCCTGCTTCTTCCTCAAAAACTATCAACAAATCGCTCAAATCTTCGCTGAAATCGCTCACAACTTCCTCCGCTTCAGTGTACTCAGTCATGCTTGTTTACATCTTTGGTTCCCCTCATTACATCACAAAATGGCGGCGGCATTTGACCCAATTTCAACAAACGAACATCACAATCGTCTGCATCACGATGTAATTTATGGTAGTATATGGAAACAAAAGTTTATTGAATTTTTTTGTCTACACAGAATAAAAACACAGTAGTTCTTCTTTCTAATGATGTTTTGGTTGAATTATGTCACAGACTAAGATTAGATATAGAGACAATAAAACACTTGACTTATTATATGCAAACACCAAGGAGGCATACACCTCATCCCCCCCCGCCCCCCGTAAGATCTGATCACAATCTGGTTCTTCTCCTGCCAGTGTACAAACCACTGGTACACTGACAACCTCCTGTTACCCGCACGTTGAAGATATGGTCCGAGGAGGCAGGGGACCCTCTGAAGGACTGTTTTGAATCCACAGCATGGGAGCAGCTCTGTGATCCACATGTGGAGGATATTGACATCTTCACACACACCATCACAGATTACATCAACTTCTGCATGGAGAACACCGTACCCACCAAGATCATATGATGTTTCTCAAACAACAAGCCCTGGATCAATCCTGAGATAAAGACACTGCTCAAGGAGAAGAAAAGTATCTTCAGGTTGGGAAACAAGAAGGAGCTCAAGTCCGTACAGAGGGAGCTAAGGAGGAAAATCAGAGAGGGGAAGGACAGCTACAGGGAGAAGATGGAGGACAAGCTGAAGCAGAGTGATGTCAGTGGTGTCTGGAGAGGCCTCAAAACCATCTCTGGGCACCAGGATACCTCCTGCCAGGCTGGGGGGATAGGGAGTGGGTGAACAACCTAAACCTGTTCTTCAACAGGTTTGACCAATAGCCCTCTTCTCCGCCTGCCCACCAACATCTGCTGCCTCCTCCTTCATCCAGTCCCCCTGTCCACTGCCCCCCCTCCACATCCCTTAGCTCTCAGTGCACACCCCTAGCTGCCTCCCCCCAGCACACGGCCCCCCTGCCCCAGTCTGACCCTCACTAAGGACGCATTCAGACGGCTACTGTTTGGTCCTTTGGTCCGGACCAAACAATGGTCGCAGATAGTTTGGTTCGTTCAGTGCTGTCTGAAAGCACGTTGGAACTCTGGCACGCACTAAACAAGTGAAATCTGGTCCCCTTAAAGACGGGGGTCTTGGTTCTCTTGCAAACAAAGTCTAGTGCCCTCCGCTTGCAGTATGAGTCCAAATGGAGTATCCAGCAGGCCAAAGGGCAGAAATGCCCTTTGTCATTTGTGTAACCATAGCAACATGTAGTCTGAGAAGAGGAAGTGGTGTTTACCGTAGTACATTTTGGGTAGAAAATAACAATAAAGACAACTGGGCAAATCCAAGAAATCCTTTTATCAGTGAAAGCCAGTGAGAAAAGTTAAAAAATGTCTCGCATGTGGCAGACAACATGCGAGCTGAAGGAAACGGATTTCCATTTTCGGTCTTGGCCAATCGATGAGCCTAATTTTTCTTATTCGCAGAGATTTTTTCTTTCTAGTCAGTGATGGTTTCTGCTACAGTGCCCCAAACGAGCAGTTGTTGTAAGTACATGACATTGTCCAGGCAGTTTGGTCCACTGCAGTGTGAATGCAAACCAAACCAAATGAAGGTGTGAAAATTCTTGACATTCCCTGGCCAGTCGAACCGAGACCCCTGAATGATCCTGGTCTGAATACAACCTTAGACCCAGGTGAGAGCTGAACTGAAGAAAATCAAGGCAAGGAAGGCTGCAGGTCTGGATGGCATCAGCTCGAGGCTCCTCAAGTCCTGTACAGATCAGCTGTGCAGGATTGTGGAGCACATCTTCAGCCTGAGCCGGGAGCTAAGGAGGGTACCACAGCTGTGGAAAACATCCTGCGGGGTACCCGTATCGAAGACTCCGCACCCCAAGGGCCTGAACAGCTACAGACCAGTGGCCCTCATATCACACCTGATGAAGACCCTAAAGAAGCTGCTCCTCGCCCACCTCCACCCCCTGGTGGGACCAGCGATGGACCCACTTCAGTTTGCCTACCAGCATGGCATCAGGGTGGAGGATGCAGGGATCTTCCTCCTACACCACTCCCTGTCCCACCTGGAGAAGGATGGGAGCACTGAGAGAATCATGTTCTTTGATTTCTCCAGTGGTTTCAACACCATCCAACCAGTGATCCTGAGGGACAAGCTGCTGTGTGCAGGGGTGGGCCAACACATGTCATTGTGGATCCTGGACTACCTCACAGACCAACCACATTTCGTGAGAACCCAGAACTGTGTATCTGACACCATCATCTGCAGTACCGGGGCCCCCCGGGGAGCAGTTTTGGCTCCCTTCCTGTTCACCTTCTACACTGCTGACTTTTCACACAACACACCAAACTGCCATCTACAGAAGTTCTCTGATGACTCCGATCGTCTGCCTCATCTTGGATGTGGATGATGCAGAATACAGAGGACTTATTCAGGACTTTGTGGACTGGTACTTGCGGAACTGCCTTCAGATCAATGCGGGTAAAACCAAGGAACTAGTGGTAGACTGCTACAAGCGTGGACAACCCCCTACAGTACTGGTAAATATCCAGGAAATAGACATTGAGATGGTGACATCTTACACTTTCCTGGGTGTTCACCTGAACAATAAACTGAACTGGTCACACAACACCAACACGCTCTACAAGAAGGGGCAGCGCAGGCTGTTCCTTCTGAGGAGACTCAGGGCTTTTGGAGTGCGAGGGGTACTCCTGAAGATCTTCTACGTTTCTATAGTGGCATCAGCCATCATGTTTGGAGTGGTCTGCTGGGGCAGCGGCATCATGGCAGCCGACAGGTAGAGACTGAACAGGCTGATCAAAAAAGCCAGCTCTGTTCTAGGGTGACGCCTCAACCCAGTGGAGGAGATTAGCGAGAGGAGGATGGTGGCATAGCTGTCATCATCCAAAGTCCTCCAGAAACTTCAATACATTCAGAACTCAGCCACCTGTCTCCTTACCCAGTCCCGCTCCTACGACCACATCACCCCTGTCCTCCAGTGCCTCCACTGGCTCCCAATCTCACAGGTTATACAGTTCAAAATCCTTCTCCTCACCTTTAAAGCCTTCCATCACCAGGCCCCTTCATATCTTTCTGACCTGTTGCACCGGCACGCTCTTTCACCCCCCCCCCCCTTCCCTGCTATCTCCATTCCTCTGATGCAAACCTCCTCTCTCCACCACACAGAACCAAGCACAGATCCTGAGGGGACAAAGCCTTTTCCATTGCCGCACCCTTCCTCTGGAACGCTCTCCCCAACACATCCGTGACTGCACAGACTTTGGATGCTTTCACACCTAAATTCATTTACTTTGGTCCGAATCAGTTGATAAGTTTGTTACTTTGTATCATTTTCTCCTTTTTTTGGTTCTCTTTCACACAAGCAAAAATTCAAACAGACCAAACTGCATCACGTTAAATCCCACGAGATTTGCGTCAGAATGTTCTGTTCTTATTGGTCAGATTTTTTTACCGTGAGAACAGGAAAGGTAAATACAGGAAGTAGGACTACTGTGCATTTATGTATTTCTGAGTAGAAAATAATCCAGATCGTAGCTTAATTTACGGGGGGTTTCATCGCCCTGGTTATCGTTTATTACATTACGTACATACATTTAGTCCCAAAAATATTTGGACAGTGACACAAGTTTTGTTATTTTAGTTGTTTACGAAAACATATTCAGGATACAATTATATAATCAATATGGGCTTAAAGTGCAGACTCTCAGCTGTAATTTGAGAGTATTCACATTGAAACTGGAGCAAGGGTTTAGGAATTGCAACTCTTTAATACGTAGCCACCTCTTTTTCAAAGGACCAAAAGTAATTGGACAATTGATTCAGAAGGCTGCAAAAAAAAAAAAATAACAAGGCTGCATGGGCTCTTCCTTCGTTAACCTGTCATCAATTAAGCAGTTAAAAGGTCTGGAGTTGATTCCAGGTGTGGCGGTTGCATTTGGAAGCTGTTGCTGTGAACTGACATAACGCACGGCTCAGGAGACACACACACACAGGCTTAGAGTAGTTCAAAGAGTTTATTAACAGCAGGAGTGAATGAGTGCGTGTCTGCGGGAAGTAAATGTGTTGGTGATGGTGTCTGCTCCAGGCACAGAGGCAGGTGACCGTACAGCCGAGCAACCCTATGGAGAGAGCACAGGGAGAGGGTGACGGGCATACACCAACACAGGAGGAATTTATGGCGAGAGAAGGACTTACTTGGTGGGTCAGGACAGCTGGCACAACAAGGGGGCGAAGCCCGGAAGACAGCCACCTGGAGAGCTCCGTACAGCAGCGAGGATTGGGCGATGGAGTGGAGATGTCCGCCGCTGGGGAATCCACCTGTGCACAGGGGAGAAGACTGAAGAAAAGAGGTAAGCGATCTTCTTACCAAAATGGTGACGCTGAAGGGAAGTATGCTCACAACGGTGAGGGACGAAGTCTGACGGCTTCAGGCCGAGCCTCCGGGCGAGACGGCCTTTATCCCTCGCCGCTGATGATTGTCAGGTGCGTGAGCAGGTGGCGCCGTTGATGAATGGCGCGGCGTGACAGTACTCCCCCCTCTAGCAGCGCCTCCTGGCGATGGCTTATCCGGGTGCGCTCGGTGGAAGTCCGCGATGAGCGACGGGTCCAACACAAACGACGGGGGCACCCATTGTCGATGCTCGGGCCCATAGCCCTCCCAGTCCACCAAGTATTGCAACCCACGACCTCGGCGCCGGGAGTCCAGGATGGAGGAGACGGACCAGGCCGGATGGCCACCAATCATCCGGGGCGCGGGTTGCGCTGCAGGAGGAGGGCAAAGGGGGTCAGTGACTGCCAGTTTCACCTTCGACACATGAAAAGTGGAATGGATGCGGAGGGAGGGGGGAATAGCCACGCGCACAGCCACCGGGTTGATGATCCGGGTGATGGGAAAGGGACCCATGAAACGCTGTGCCAGCTTCCTCCTCTCGCCTTTTAATGTGACGTCCTGGGTAGACACATACACGAGTTGCCCAACTCTGTACGCCGGGGCAGGTCTTCTGTGCCGGTCCGCCACGGTCCTGTTGCGCTCCGCTGTGCGTAAAAGCGCATGACGCGCGGCAGCCCAGGTGGAGCGGAACTGCCTAAGGTGCGCCCTAACGGAGGGGACAGTCACCTCGTTCTCCTGCGCTGGAAACAGCGGGGGGTCGTAACCCAGGGACGCCTTGAAGGGGGACATCCCCGTTGCAGAAGAGCGGGCGGTGTTGTGGGCATACTCCACCCAGGCGAGATGGTTGCTCCAGGACGTCGGCTTGGATCTAGTAACACAGCGGAGCGCAGCCTCCAGCTCCTGATTGGTCCTCTCACACTGCCCGTTAGACTGGGGGTGATGGCCGGAGGAGAGGCTCACCTTGGCTCCGATGGCGTTACAAAAGGATCTCCAAACCTCGGATGAAAATTGGGGGCCCCGGTCCGAGACCACGTCCACCGGAATCCCGTGCAGCCTGACCACGTGTTGGACGAGGAGGCCCGCCGTCTCCAGGGCAGTAGGGAGACCTCGCAGGGGAACGAAGTGCGCCGCCTTGGAGAAACGGTCCACAATGGTCAGGACGGTGTCAAAGGAGTTGGAAACGGGGAGTCCGGTGACGAAGTCCAGTGCGATGTGCGACCAGGGCCTGCCGGGGACGGGCAGAGGCTGGAGCAGACCCGCTGGGGGGGCATTTCCCGACTTGCTGGTGGCACAGATTGGGCAAGCCCGGGCGTAGCGGGCTGCATCCCTCCGCAGGCCTGGCCACCAAAAGGACCGCTGGAGGAGGCTGATCATCCGAGAGGTGCCGGGATGACAGGTGAGCCGGGAGGTGTGGAGCCAGTGGATGACCTCTCCTCGGACCGCAGATGGGACGAACAGTCTTCCCTCCGGTCCGCCGCCAGGATCAGGTTCCACCTCCTGCGCCTTCCGGATCTTGTCTTCAATGTCCCAAGAGATGGCACCGAGGACGCACGACCTGGGCAGGATAGTGTGGGGCGTCTCCTCAGCCTCCACGGGGGTGAACTGCCTAGAGAGGGCGTCAGGCAGGCCGTTTTTGGAGCCCGGCCTGAAGGTGATCGAGAAGCGGAACCTGGCGAAGAACAAAGACCAGCGCGCCTGGCGAGCATTCAGGCGCTTGGCAGATCGTAAATACTCTAAGTTCTTGTGGTCCGTCAGGACCACAAACGGCAGGTCCGCCCCCTCTAGCCAGTGGCGCCACTCCTGTAAGGCGAGTTTAATGGCCAGGAGCTCTCTGTCCCCCACATCGTAGTTCCTCTCCGCCGGGGACAGGCGCCGGGAGAAGAAGGCGCACGGCCGTTTGGCGCCATCGTCAGGTGACCGCTGGGATAACACTGCTCCCACTCCCGTGTCCGATGCGTCCACCTCCACAATGCACTGCAGCGCGGGGTCGACCTGGCGAAGGACCCGGGAGGAGGAGAACTCCGCCTTCAGCGCCCTAAAGGCAGCAGCGACCTCTTCAGTCCACCGGAACGGGACCTTCGGGGACGTGAGGCGGGTCAGCGGTCCGACGATCGAGCTGAAATTTGGGACAAAGCGGCGGTAAAAATTGGCGAAGCCAACAAACTGTTGCACCTGCTTCCGGGATGCGGGAGTAGGCCACTCCACCACCGCCTTCACCTTCTCTGGGTCTGGGAGCACCTGATCTTGAGCGATGATGAATCCCAGGAAGGATGTGGTCCTAGCGTAGAATTCGCATTTCTCAGCCTTCACGTACAGACGATTCTCCAGCAGTCTTTGGAGGACCCGCCTCACATGGACCTGGTGCTCGTCCCTGGACCTGGAGAAGATAAGGATGTCATCCAGGTAGACGAACACAAAAAGGCCGATGAAATCCCGGAGGACGTCATTAATGAGGCGCTGAAAGACGGCAGGAGCGTTGGTCAGCCCGAACGGCATGACGAGATACTCAAAGTGGCCGTTCGGGGTACGGAAGGCTGTCTTCCATTCATCTCCCTCCCGGATCCGGACGAGGTGGTAAGCGCTGCGTAAATCCAGCTTGGTAAACCAGGTCGCCCCCTGGAGGGAGTGAAAGGCAGTGTCCATGAGGGGCAGGGTGTAACGGTCCCTCTCAGTGATGTCATTCAGCGCTCGGTAGTCTATGCAGGGGCGGAGGGATCCGTCCTTCTTCCCGACAAAGAAAAACCCTGCCCCCACGGGTGACGACGATGGGCGAATAATCCCAGCGCTCAGAGATTCCTTCAGGTATGTATTCATGGTCTCCTTCTCCGGTGCCGACAGGCTGTAGAGCCGACCAGATGGCAGGGGAGCCCCCTGGCGGAGGTTGATGGCACAGTCATATGGTCGATGCGGGGGAAGAGACATAGCTTTAGATTTGCTAAATACCATACCCAGGTCGTGAAATTCTGGAGGCACCAGTGACAGGTCCGGAGGTGCTGTATCCGCCACAGGGGGAGCCGCGGACGGGGAGCAGGCGGCGGACTGAAGGCAGGTGCCCATACAGAAGGTACTCCATGCCGATACCCCAGCGGACCTCCAGTCCAGGACAGGGTTGTGGAGGCGTAGCCAGGGATACCCCAGGATGACGGGCGACACAGAGTTGGGCAGGACGTAAAATACCATCTCCTCCCGGTGGTTCCCTGAGATGATGACTGGGACAGGCATGGTTTGGTGAGAAACTCTCCCAAGGGAGGCACGGGAGAGATGGACCAGGGAGATGGGGTGTTTTAATGCCTGACAGCGGATGCCCAATCGGGTTGCCAGGCCTTGTGAAATGAAGCTGCCCTCTGCGCCCGAATCCACCAGTGCGTGGGTGAGGTGCCCAGTGGGATTGTGGCAAAAACGGATGGGCAGCTTTAATTGAGTGAGAGAGTCTAACCGGTTGGGACCCGCGAGGCTCCCTACAGCGATTCGCGGACCCCGCCGACTGGCTTTCCGCGGGCAACGCTCCACAGTGTGTTGGTCACCTCCGCAATACATGCAGAGGCCCAACTCACGGCGGCGTTGTTTCTCCGCAGGGGAAAGCTTGGTCCAGCCCGTCACCATCGGCTCCGACTCCTCGGGGCACAATGCTGGCGGCGCCGCCAGGGGGCGAGCTTGGAACAGGTGCGGCGAGACTCCACGAGGGCGAGAAGAAGAAGACTTCCGCCCCGAGGAGCGCTCGCGCAGCCTGTTATCCAAACTTATCGCTAAGGATGTCAGCTCCGCTAGCGTCCCAGGGATATCCCGTCCAGCCAGTTCATCCCTCAGATCACTATTGAGGCTGCGGAGGAACAGGCCACAGAGGGAGCGTTCCTCCCAGCCCAATTCCTCCGCCGCTACCCGGAAGTCGACCGAGTAGTCCGCTGCCGACCGGCCTCCCTGCTGGAGAGCGAGGAGCCGATCGACCTGGACCGTCTCGGTTTGAGAATGGTCAAAGACCTCCAGAAAGCGCCTCACGAACTGGTCATAGGTGAGGGTGGCATAACTGGGCCTCGCCATTACGGCGTAGGTCCAAGTTAACGCACGCCCCTCCAGAAGATTCCCTATGTAACCAATCCGACTGTGATCCGAGGGAAAATCTCCGGGCACACGGTGGAACACGGACTCACACTGCATAATGAACCCCCGCGCTCCGCCGAGCTTACCGCTAAAGCGGGCGGGGGTCGGAATCGGTGTGAGCCGAACCGGTGCCACTGGAGCCGGCTGGACGGCCGCTGGAACAGCAGGAGCCGCGCCACCCTGACGAGCCGGGGGGAACGGCTGTTGAGGATCCAAGCGGCCCAACCGGTTAGTTAAATTCAATAATTGATTAAAGATCACCTGTTGTTGATAAGCTATTTGATCCACTCTAGCCTCGAGAGTGGAAAACCGGTGTGCGAGCCCGCCGTCCGCCGAGCCGCTCTGCTGAAGCCGTACTGACATAACGCACGGCTCAGGAGACGCACACACACAGGCTTAGAGTAGTTCAAAGAGTTTATTAACAGCAGGAGTGAATGAGTGCGTGTCTGCGGGAAGTAAATGTGTTGGTGATGGTGTCTGCTCCAGGCACAGAGGCAGGTGACCGTACAGCCGAGCAACCCTATGGAGAGAGCACAGGGAGAGGGTGACGGGCATACACCAACACAGGAGGAATTTATGGCGAGAGAAGGACTTACTTGGTGGGTCAGGACAGCTGGCACAACAAGGGGGCGAAGCCCGGAAGACAGCCACCTGGAGAGCTCCGTACAGCAGCGAGGATTGGGCGATGGAGTGGAGATGTCCGCCGCTGGGGAATCCACCTGTGCACAGGGGAGAAGACTGAAGAAAAGAGGTAAGCGATCTTCTTACCAAAATGGTGACGCTGAAGGGAAGTATGCTCACAACGGTGAGGGACGAAGTCTGACGGCTTCAGGCCGAGCCTCCGGGCGAGACGGCCTTTATCCCTCGCCGCTGATGATTGTCAGGTGCGTGAGCAGGTGGCGCCGTTGATGAATGGCGCGGCGTGACATGAACACACAACATGCGGTCAAAGGAGCTCTCAATGGAGATGAAACAGACCATCCTGAGGCTGAAAAAAAAGAAGAAATCCATCAGAGAGATAGCAGAAATGTTAGGAGTGGCCAAATCAACAGTTTGGTACATTCTGAGAAAAAAGAGTGCACTGGTGAGCTTGGGACCTCAAAAAGGCCTGGACGTCCACGGAAGACAACAGTGGTGGATGATCGCAGTATCCTTTCCATGGTGAAGAACAACCCCTTCACAACATCCACTCACGTGAAGATCACTCTCCATAAGTCTACCATAAAGAGAAGACTTCATGAGAGTAAATACAGAGGATTCACCACAAGCGCAACGCACCTCAAGTCCTGTGCAGACCAGCTGTGTGGGATTGTGGAGTACATCTTCAATCTGAGCCTGAAGCTGGGGAGGGTACCACAGCTGTGGAAAACATCTTGTGTGGTACCTGTACCAAAGACTTCCCACCCCGAAGACCTGAACAGCTACAGACCAGTGGCCTTGACGTCCCACATGATGAAGACCCTGGAGGGACCAGCGATGGATCCACTCCAGTTCGCTTACCAGCATGGCATTAGGGTGGAGGATGCGGTGATCTTCCTCCTTCACCGTTCTCTGTCCCACCTGGAGAAGCCCGAGAATGCGGTGAGGATCATGTTCTTTGACTTCTCCAGTGCTTTCAACACCATCCAACCGATGATCCTGAAGGACAAGCTGCTGTGCGCAGGGGTGGACCAGCACCTGTCATCATGGATCCTGGACTACCTCACAAACCGGCCTCAGTTTGTGAGAACCCGGGACTGTGTGTCCGACACGATCATCGGCAGCACGGGGGCCCCCCAGGGAACGGTTTTGGCTCCCTTCCTGTTCACCCTTTATACTGCGGACTTCTCACACAACACAACACACTGCCATCTACAGAAGTTCTCTGATGACTCTGTGATCGTTGGCCTCATCTCCAACGGAGATGAAGCTGAGTACAGAGGGCTTATCCAGGACTTCGTGGACTGGTGCCATCGGAACTGCCTCCAGATCAACGCGAGGAAAACTAAGGAGCTGGTGGTGGACTGCCGCAGGCAAGGACAACCCCTCACAGCACCAGTAAATATACAGGGAACAGACATCGAGATGGTGACATCCTATAAGTACCTGGGTGTTCATCTGAACAATAAACTAGACTGGTCACACAATACTGACGCACTCTACAAGAAGGGACAGCGCAGGCTGTTCCTACTGAGGAGACTCAGGTCTTTTGGTGTACAAGGGGCACTGCTGAAGACATTCTATGACACGGTGGTAGCATCAGCCATCACTTTTGGAGTGGTCTGCTGGGGCAGTGGCATTACAGCAGCCGAGAGGAAGAGACTGAACAAACTGATCAAGAAAGCTAGCTCTGTCCTGGGGCAGCGCCTTGACCCAGTGGAGGAGATAGGAGAGAGAAGGATGGTGGATAAACTGTCATCTCTGCTGGAGTCCGAGTTCCACCCTATGCAGGACATACTGAATGCACTGAGGAGCTCATTTAGCAGCAGACTACATCATCCTAGGTGCGCAACCGAGAGGTTTCGCAGGTCCTTCCTACCTACGGCTGTCAGACTGTACAACCTAAGCACGGCTGCTCGCAGAGATAGCAAAAAGACGTGACAACCTAATAGTTTTGAATGCAAAAGACGCAATAGACTTACACAATGGTCCCCTCCGGTATACAACTAGGAAAATACCGGTCGCTATGGAGGGTGAGAATATGTATGGGTACATAATCATACCATGTAGGATAACTAAGTAGATGGTTGTGCTGTTTCATTCCATCTAGCTACAATGCTCCGCACTGTGTGTTTATATATTTACATATTTATTCCATCTAGCTACAATGCGCCGCACTGTATGTGTTTATATATTTACATATTTATTCCATCTAGCTACAATGCTCCGCACTGTGTGTGTTTATATATCTACATATTTATTCCATCTAGCTACAATGTTCCGCACTGTGTGTTTATATATTCATATATTTATTCCATCTAGCTACAATGCTCCACACTGTGTGTGTTTATATATCTACATATTATTCCATCTAGCTACAATGCTCCGCACTGTGTGTGTTTATATATTTACATATTTATTCCATCTAGCTACAATGCTCCGCACTGTGTGTTTATATATTCACATATTCATTCCATCTAGCTACAATACTCCGCACTGTGTGTTTATATACTCATATATTTAGTCCATCCAGCTACAATGCTCCGCACTGTGTTTATATATTTATATATCTATCACATCTAGCTACAATGCTCCGCACTGTGTGTGTGTGTGTCTCTCTCTCTCTCTCTATATATATATATATATATATATATACGTATATATATATATATATATATATATATACAGTATATATATATATATTTATATTTATATGTACATATGTATACTTGCTGCTCTTGTTTTTTCTCTTGCCTTCTGATTGTTGCTCTGAGTGTTGCTATCCCTGTGCTGTTGCAATCCTGGAATTTCCCCACTGTGGGACTAATAAAGGCTTATCTTATCTTATCTTATTAATCAGCCTCAAAAATAGAAAGGCCAGAATTGACTTTGCCAAAAAAATACCTGAAGAAGCCAGCCCAGTTCTGGAACAGCATTCTTTGGACAGATGAGACTAAGATCAACCTGTACCAGAATGATGGGAAGAAGAAAGTTTGGAGAAGAATTGGAACAGCTCATGATCCAAAGCATACCACATGTTCTGTAAAACATGGTGGAGGCAGTGTGATGGCATGGGCATGCATGGCTTCCAATGGCACTGGGTCACTTGTGTTTATTGATGATGTGACAAAAGACAGAAGCAGCCGGATGAATTCTGAAGTGTATAGGGATATACTTTCTGCTCAGATTCAGCCAAATGCAGCAAAGTTGATTGGACAGCGCTTCACAGTACAGATGGACAATGATCCAAAACATACTGCAAAAGCAACCCAGGAGTTTTTTAAAGCAAATAAGTGGAATATTGAGATTGAGATTGAGATTCAACTTTATTGTCATTACACATGTATGAATACAAGGTAACGAAACGTGACTTGGCATTTGGGCACGCTCTGCAGAGCACATCCAAGGCCGGGGCAGCCGCTAGGCGCCAGTCATAAAGAAGAAAGGAAAAAAAAGAAAAAGAAAATGGATATGACACAGTAGGTGAGAGAAAAAAAACATGTTTTATCAGAATGACGCTCGGCAAGTGAGCGAAATTTTGATTGCAGGCAAAAAAAAACCCTCAATGCACATTTAGCAGACATTTAGCAGGAGATCACACACAAAAGTTGAGAGGCAGTGTATTGTATGCATGTAATGTTGTATGCATTGTGTAGTGTAAATGTAACAGTTGTTAGTGAGCAGCAGAGGGCGCCTCCTGGCAGTGGATAGATGTTATAATCATGTGACTTATAAACAAGTCCAGAGTCCAGAGTCTATCTCTCTCGCTCTCTCTCTTGCTTGCAGAAGGCACATGGGCATTGTCCTTGAGGGTCCAATCCGCTGACGACAACAACTGATTGTTGATTGTTTGGGTAGACATAAGAGCCGGTCCTTCCGCTTATCTCAATCAGGAGGAATGTAAACACGGGGCAAACAAGGTCAAATCAAATCAAATCAGCACAGTGCACTCAGAGAATAGAATTTGTCCTCACCCGTGTAATTCTGTGCTTCCATTATATGTGCAGGCTTAAACTGTTTTTCCATGGAGAGCACAGGGCTTCAGATGTATTCCTTCACTGAATCACTGTCATTCAGTTCACCGTTTGCCGCTACTCGTGCCCTCCCCAACTGGTCGAATTTGATGAAGGAGCTTGCCGGGTCCGCTTTGATCAGCTCTCTCACCTTCCTTCAATTTCTGATGCATCAGGGAACTCCACAGCCAAAAATAGAAGTCCTGAGATCATAACCAATAATGTTTCCACAGACGCATGAATTCCAATGTCCATGAGTCTCCTCGTAGGTTCCAATTCTTGGGCTCCCCCTTGGCCCAATTCTTGTTGAAAAATAGTGACAATAGCACATTTAAGCCGCTTCCAAATCCATAATTTCCGTTTAGATTAAGATTCAGCAGAAGAAGAGCGACTAAACACAGACAAAAACGCAACATTGCAAAAGCTGGGAATAGATCAGGAAGGCAGGAGAGGAGGGATATTATTCTGCAATGGCCGAGTCAGTCACAAAATCTCAACCCAATCCAGCATGCATTTCACTTGCTCAAGACAAAACTGAAGGCAGAAAGACCCACAAACAAGCAACAACTGAAGACAACTGCAGTAAAGGCCTGGCAAAGCATCACAAAGGAGGAAACCCAGCATTTGGTGATGTCCATGGGTTCCAGACTTCAGGCAGTCATTGCCTGCAAAGGATTCTCAACAAAATATTGAAAAGTAACATTTTACTTAGGGTTATGTTTATTTGTCCAATTACTTTTGAGCCCCTGAAATGAGGAGCATTTGTATAAAAATAGCTACAATTCCTACATGTTTAATCATATATTTTTGTTCAACCCCTTGAATTAAACCTTAAAGTCTGCACTTCAATTCTGTTGTAGTTGTTTCATTTCAAATCCACTGTGTTGGCATGCAGAGCCCAAATCATGAAGATTGTGTCACTGTCCAAATATTTCTGGGCCTAACTGTATACCACTTTCGGCAAATTATACAGTTTGAAAATTAAGCGTGGCTACGGATGGAAAATAACATGTTAATGTTTATTAATCCTCCAGAACCATGACATGCTCAGCCACAGATATTTTCGAAGATCCATCAGGTATGTACAGTGGCATAAAATGTTTTACAGTTTACTGCTGGTCCTGTTTTAGCGCGGTCCCTTTCTCACCTGTAGGATCGCACCAGAATTCGCCATTTGATTCAAACTGAGACTACCTCTTTCAGGTGGTCTCAGTTCGGTTGGTTTGGTGCACACCTGAGTGCGAGTACCATGTTCTCACCAGACAAAATGAACTGCACTAACGGAGAAAACGAACTCGAGTTTGACTGAAACGAACTAAAGCCTGTAGGTGTGAAAGTACCCTTAAACTCCTTCAAATCATGACTCAAAACCTACCTGTTCAGACTTGCTTTTAATCTTTAATTTTAATTGTGCAGGGGGTTTTTGTTTGGTTTTTGTCCTCTAATGTAAAGCGTCTTTGAGTACGGTGGGGAAAAAAAGTATTTAGTCAGCCACCAATTGTGCAAGTTCTCCCACTTAAAAGATGAGAGAGGTCTCCAATTTTCATCATAGGTATACCTCAACTATGAGAGACAAAATGAGAAAAAAAAATCCAGAAAATCACATTGAAGGATTTTTAATGAATTAATTGGTAAATTCCTTGGTAAAATAAGTATTTGGTCACCTACAAACAAGCAAGATTTCTGGCTCTCACAGACCTGTAACTTCTTCTTTAAGAGGCTCCTCTGTCCTCCACTCATTACCTGTATTAATGGCACCTGTTTGAACTCTTTATCAGTATAAAAGACACCTGTCCACAACCTCAAACAGTCAGACTCCAAACTCCATTATGGGCAAGACCAAAGAGCTGTCAAAGGACACCAGAAACAAAATTGTAGACCTGCACCAGGCTGGGAAGACTGAATCTGCAATAGGTAAGCAGCTTGGTGTGAAGAAATCAACTGTGGGAGCAATTATTGACATAACGTTCGGCTCAGGAGACGCACACACACAGGCTCAGAGTAGTCCAAACTGTTTATTAACAACAGGGATGTTTGGGTGCGTGTCTGCAGAATGTTAATGTGTTGGTGGGGGCGTCTGCTTCGGACCCAGAGGCAGGAGACCGTTCAGCCGGCAACCCTATGGGAGAAATCAGACACAGGGTGATGAGCACACACCAACACGGGAGGAGAATAGGCGAGGGAGAGAAGCTTACTTGTTTTGGCAGATGACTGGCGCTTCAAGGATGGAAGCCCGGGAGACAGCCACCTGCAGGGCTCGGTGCAGCAGCGAGGAGAGACGAGGGACGGGATTGTCCGCCGCCGAGGAATCCACCTGTGCACAGGGGAGCAGACTGGAGAGATGAGGTAAGTGAACTTCTTACCGGTAAAGAGGATGCTGAAGAGAATGTGGTAGAAGTCCATGCAAAGGAAACGAAGTCTACGGCTTCAGGCCGACGCTCAGGGCGAGGCGGCTTTTATCCTTCGCCGCTGACGAGTAGCAGGTGCGTGAGCAGGTGGCGCCGCTGATGAATGGCGCGGCGTGACAGTACTCCCCCCTCTAGCAGCGCCTCCTGGCGATGGCTTATCCGGGTGTGCTCGGTGGAAGTCCGCGATGAGCGATGGGTCCAACACAAACGACGGGGGCACCCACTGTCGATGCTCGGGCCCATAGCCCTCCCAGTCCACCAAGTATTGCAACCCACGACCCCGGCGCCGGGAGTCCAGGATGGAGGAAGCGGACCAGGCCGGATGGCCACCAATCATCCGGGGCGCGGGTTGCGCTGCAGGAGGAGGGCAAAGGGGGTCAGAAACCGCCAGTTTCACCTTCGACACGTGGAAAGTAGGATGAATGCGGAGGGAGGGGGGAATAGCCACGCGCACAGCCACCGGGTTGATGATCCGGGTGATGGGGTAGGGACCCATGAAGCGCTGTGCCAGCTTTCTCCTCTCGCCTTTTAGAGTGACGTCCCGGGTGGAAATGTAAACAAGCTGCCCAACTCTGTACGCCGGGGCAGGTCTCCTACGCCGGTCCGCCACAGTCCTGTTGCGCTCCGCTGTGCGTAATAGCGCACGGCGCGCGGCAGCCCAGGTGGAGCGGAACTGCCTGAGATGGGCCCTAACTGACGGGACAGTTACCTCACTCTCCTGCTCCGGAAACAGCGGGGGGTCGTAACCCAGGGACGCTTTGAAGGGGGACATCCCTGTAGCAGAAGAGCGAGCGGTGTTGTGGGCATATTCAACCCAGGCAAGATGGTTGCTCCAGGACGCGGGTTTGGATCTGGACACACAGCGGAGCGCAGCCTCCAGCTCCTGGTTGGTCCTCTCACACTGCCCGTTGGATTGGGGGTGATGGCCGGAGGAGAGGCTCACCTTGGCTCCGATGGCGTTGCAGAATGACCTCCAAACCTCAGATGAAAACTGGGGGCCCCGGTCCGAGACCACGTCCACCGGAATCCCATGCAGCCTGACCACGTGTTGGACGAGGAGGTCCGCCGTCTCCAGGGCAGTAGGGAGGCCTCGCAGGGGGATGAAGTGCACGGCCTTGGAGAAGCGGTCCACGATGGTCAGGATGGTGTCATAGGAGTTGGAGATGGGGAGTCCGGTGACGAAATCCAGAGCGATGTGCGACCAGGGCCTGCCAGGGACGGGCAGGGGCTGGAGCAGACCCGCTGGAGGGGCATTTCCCGATTTGCAGGTGGCACAGATTGGGCAAGCCCGGGCGTAGCGGGCTGCATCCCTCCGCAGGCCTGGCCACCAAAAGGACCGTTGGAGGAGATCTATCATCCGGGAGGTGCCAGGGTGACAGGTGAGCTTGGAGGTGTGGAGCCAGTGGATGACCTCTCCTCGGACCGCGGATGGCACGAACAGCCTCCCCTCCGGTCCGCCGCCAGGGTCAGGTTCCACCTGCTGTGCCTTCCGGATCTTGCTCTCAATGTCCCACGAGATGGCTCCCACGACGCACGACCTGGGCAGGATGGAGTGGGGCGCCTCCTCCGACTCCACGGGGGCGAACTGCCTGGAGAGGGCGTCAGGCAGGACGTTCTTAGAGCCAGGCCTGAAGGTGATGGAAAATTGGAACCTGGCGAAGAACAGGGACCAGCGCGCCTGGCGGGCGTTCAGGCGCTTGGCAGATCGTAAGTATTCCAAGTTCTTGTGGTCCGTGAGGACCACAAACGGCAGGCTTGCCCCCTCCAACCAGTGGCGCCACTCCTGCAGGGCGAGCTTGATGGCCAAGAGCTCTCTGTCCCCCACATCGTAGTTTCTCTCCGCCGGGGACAAGCGCCGGGAGAAGAAGGCGCACGGTCGCTTGGCGCCATCGTCCGGTGACCGCTGGGACAGCACTGCTCCCACTCCCGTGTCCGAGGCGTCTACCTCTACAATGCACTGCAGCGCGGGGTCGACCTGGCGAAGGACCCGGGAGGAGGAGAATTCCGCCTTCAGCGCCTCAAAGGCGGCAGCGACCTCTTCGGTCCACCGGAACGGGACCTTCGGGGACGTGAGGCGGGTCAGTGGTCCCACGATGGCACTGAAGTTGGGGACAAAGCGGCGGTAGAAATTGGCGAAGCCAACAAATTGCTGCACCTGTTTCCGGGATGCAGGTGTGGGCCATTCCACCACCGCCTTTACCTTCTCTGGGTCGGGGAGCACCCTATCGTGGGCGATGATGAACCCCAGGAAGGACGTGCTCCTGGCGTAAAATTCACACTTTTCTGCCTTAACGTACAGACGGTTCTCCAGCAGCCTTTGGAGGACCCGCCTCACGTGGACCTGGTGCTCATCCCTGGACTTGGAGAAGATGAGAATATCGTCCAGGTAGACGAACACAAAAAGGCCAATGAAGTCCCGGAGGACGTCATTTATGAGGCGCTGGAAGACTGCAGGAGCGTTGGTCAACCCGAACGGCATCACCAGATATTCAAAGTGGCCGTTCGGGGTACGGAAGGCCGTTTTCCACTCATCTCCCTCCCGGATCCGGACGAGGTGGTAAGCGCTGCGTAGGTCCAGCTTGGTGAACCAGGTCGCCCCCTGGAGGGAGTGGAAAGCAGTGTCCATGAGAGGCAGGGTGTAACGGTCCTTCTCCGTGATATTATTGAGGGCCCGGTAGTCGATACAAGGGCGGAGGGACCCATCCTTCTTCCCCACGAAGAAGAACCCTGCCCCCACGGGTGACGATGATGGGCGGATAATCCCAGCACTTAAAGATTCCTTCAGGTAGGCGTTCATCGTCTCCTTCTCCGGCGCAGACAGGCTATAAAGGCGACCAGAAGGTAAGGGAGCCCCCTGGCGGAGGTTGATGGCGCAGTCATAGGGCCGATGAGGGGGAAGAGACATAGCTTTCGCTTTGCTGAACACCATACCCAGGTCGTGAAATTCTGGGGGCACCAGAGACAGGTCCGGGGGTGCAGCGTCCGTCGCAGGGGGAGGAGCGGACGGAGAGCAGGCAGCGGACTGAAGGCAGGTGCCCATACAGAACGTACTCCATGCCGAGATCCCAGCTGATTTCCAATCCAGGACCGGATTGTGAAGGCGGAGCCAGGGATACCCCAAGATGACGGGCGACACAGAGTTGGGAAGGACGTAAAAGGTCATTTCCTCCCGGTGGTTTCCCGAGATGATGACCGGTAGGGGAACAGTTTGATGTGTCACTCTCCCGAGGGTGGCACGGGAGAGGTGGATTAGGGAGATGGGAGTATTGAGTGCCTGGCAGCGGATGCCCAATCGGGTTGCCAGGCTTTGTGAAATGAAGCTGCCTTCTGCGCCCGAATCCACCAGTGCGTGGGTGAGGTGCCCAGTAGGGTTATGGCAGAAACGGATGGGCAGCTTCAATTGAGTCAGTGATCCTAACCGATTGACATCCGCGAGGCTTCCAACAGTGACTCGCGGACCCCACCGACTGGCTTTCCGTGGGCAACACTCCACGGTGTGTTGGTCGCCTCCGCAATACATGCAGAGGCCCAACTCACGGCGGCGTTGTTTCTCCACAGGGGAAAGTTTAGTCCAGCCCGTCACCATCGGCTCCGACTCCTCGGGGCGCGATGCTGGCGGCGCCGCCAGGGGGCGAGCTTGGAACAGGTGCGGCGAGGCTCCACGAGGGCGAGAAGAAGAAGACCTCCGCCCCGAGGAGCGCTCGCGCAGCCTGTTATCCAAACTTATCGCTAAGGACGTCAGCTCCGCTAGCGTCCCAGGGATATCCCGACCAGCCAGTTCATCCCTCAGATCACTATTGAGGCTGCGGAGGAACAGGCCACAGAGGGAGCGTTCCTCCCAGCCCAATTCCTCCGCCGCTACCCGGAAGTCGACCGCGTAGTCCGCTGCCGACCGGCTTCCCTGCTGGAGAGCGAGAAGCCGATCGACCTGGACCGTTTCGGTTTGTGAGTGGTCAAAGACCTCCAGAAAGCGCCTCACGAATTGGTCATAGGTGAGGGTGGCATAACTGGGCCTCGCCATTACGGCGTAGGTCCAAGTTAACGCACGCCCCTCCAGAAGATTCCCTATGTAACCAATTCGGCTGTGATCCGAGGGAAAATCTCCGGGCACACGGTGGAACACGGACTCACACTGCATAATAAACCCCCGCGCTCCGCCGAGCTTACCGCTAAAGCGGGCGGGGGTCGGAATCGGCGTGAGCCGAACCGGTGCCACTGGAGCCGGCTGGACGGCCGCTGGAACAGCAGGAGCCGCGCCACCCTGGCGAGTCGGGAGGAACGGCTGTTGGGGGTCCAAGCGGTTCAATCGGTTAGTCAGTTCTAATAATTGGTTAAGAACCACCTGTTGCTGATAAACAATCTGATCCACCCGAGCCTCGAGGATGGTAAACCGGTGTGCGAGCCCGCCGTCCGCCGAGCCGCTCTGCTGAAGCCGTACTGACATAACGTTCGGCTCAGGAGACGCACACACACAGGCTCAGAGTAGTCCAAACTGTTTATTAACAACAGGGATGTTTGGGTGCGTGTCTGCAGAATGTTAATGTGTTGGTGGGGGCGTCTGCTTCGGACCCAGAGGCAGGAGACCGTTCAGCCGGCAACCCTATGGGAGAAATCAGACACAGGGTGATGAGCACACACCAACACGGGAGGAGAATAGGCGAGGGAGAGAAGCTTACTTGTTTTGGCAGATGACTGGCGCTTCAAGGATGGAAGCCCGGGAGACAGCCACCTGCAGGGCTCGGTGCAGCAGCGAGGAGAGACGAGGGACGGGATTGTCCGCCGCCGAGGAATCCACCTGTGCACAGGGGAGCAGACTGGAGAGATGAGGTAAGTGAACTTCTTACCGGTAAAGAGGATGCTGAAGAGAATGTGGTAGAAGTCCATGCAAAGGAAACGAAGTCTACGGCTTCAGGCCGACGCTCAGGGCGAGGCGGCTTTTATCCTTCGCCGCTGACGAGTAGCAGGTGCGTGAGCAGGTGGCGCCGCTGATGAATGGCGCGGCGTGACAATTATTAGAAAATGGAAGACATACAAGACCACTGATAATCTCCCTCGATCTGGGGCTCCACGCAAGATCCTACCCCGTGGGGTCAAAATGATCATGAGAACGGTGAGCAAAAATCCCAGAACCACACGGGGGGACCTAGTGAATGACCTGCAGAGAGCTGGGACCAAAGTAACAAAGGCTACCATCAGTAACACACTACACCGCCAGGGACACAAATCCTGCAGTGCCAGACGTGTCCCCCTGCTTAAGCCAGTACATGTCCAGGCCCGTCTGAAGTTTGCTAGAGAGCATTTGGATGATCCAGAAGAGAATTGGGAGAATGTCATATGGTCAGATGAAACCAAAATAGAACTTTATTGTAAAAACTCAACTTGTCGTGTTTGGAGGAGAAAGAACACCATACCTACTGTGAAGCATGGGGGTGGAAACATCATACTTTGGGGCTGTTTTTCTGCAAAGGGACCAGGATGACTGATCCGTGTAAAGGAAAGAATGAATGGGGCCATGTATCGTGAGATTTTGAGTGAAAACCTCCTTCCATCAGCAAGGGCATTGAAGATGAAACGTGGCTGGGTCTTTCAGCACGACAATGACCCCAAACACACCGCCCGGGCAATGAAGGAGTGGCTTCGTAAGAAGCATTTCAAGGTCCTGGAGTGGCCTAGCCAGTCTCCAGATCTCAACCCCATAGAAAATCTTTGGAGGGAGTTGAAAGTCCGTATTGCCCAGCGACAGCCCCAAAACATCACTGCTCTAGAGGAGATATGCATGGAGGAATGGGCCAAAATACCAGCAATAGTGTGTGAAAACCTTGTGAAGACTTACAGAAAACGTTTGACCTCTGTCATTGCCAACAAAGGGTATATAACAAAGTATTGAGATGAACTTTTGTTATTGACCAAATACTTATTTTACCGAGGAATTCACCAATTAATTCATTAAAAATCCTTCAATGTGGTTTTCTGGATTTTTTTTTTCTCATTTTGTCTCTCATAGTTGAGGTATACCTATGATGAAAATTGGAGACCTCTCTCATCTTTTAAGTGGGAGAACTTGCACAATTGGTGGCTGACTAAATACTTTTTTGCCCCACTGTACCTTGGAAAGCACTATACAAATAAAATGTATTATTATTATTATTATTATTATTAGGTTCCAAGGTTGTCATAGCCAGGAGCGGCACTGGGGTTAAGCTCCCAGTGCTCATAAAATGCTCCTTATGGCGTGCGTCTCGAAAAGCCTCTGACAACTAAGTCCAACTCCTAGCCTGCCCGTGTGGTTTAGTCTCTAAGCCCGGCGGAACTGCTTTTTACTAATAGGAGAAGGGGCGAGGGCGGATCTCTGGCGCCTTAAAACCAGATGCTTCGGGTAGATGGTGGCTCGTCAACCTGAGAAGGTAGCCCATCTAGGGGAAGGTAAACCCTGATTTCAAACCTCTGCTGCCTTGCGGTATACCCGGTCACGGGAAAGGCATCGGGAGTCAACCCTGAGGAAAAATCCGGAGTCGGAGCCCCTAAGGCAGTTCTATGTTGTGCTCAACATCGTTCTGGCAGCTCCTGCAACGGCGCTGGTGCCAAACTGTAGCAGCCCTGCTGTTCCTTTGGATTCATCAGTGACGTGGAGAGGGGGGACATGCTGCATGGGCAACATCTTGTCCTCCATATCTTCCTGCCCAGGCTTGAATCCTACCAACGCCCAACACTGGAAGGTAGAACACCGGATCACTGGAGAGGACACTCCAGCTTCGCCTTTGGCGTAGACAAAACACGGGGAATGACAGTTACCGGTTATAAGCCACTGCTCAATTGGCGTAGAGCGTGGCGCCAGGGGTTGTTCCCGACGGTGGGAGGGATCATCAGATCTCACTGGACAGCTACCGCCCGCCTCAAGCTGGGCAGCCCCCAGCCAATAAGGTGTCCCGCCACAGCTTGCTTTCCTCATTGGGTGCATGGGGATAAGGAGAAATCCAAACAGCAGGCTGAGAACCTTCGCACCAGGCAAGACAATAAAACAAAAGAGACCAACTCTAAAACTGGGAACTTGGAACGTCCGCACTATGATGACAGGACTCGCTGCTAACCTCAAGGACATCAACGACACCAGGAAGACTGCCATCATCAATAATGAGCTGAAGAGACTGGGAGTGGATATCGCCACTCTCCAGGAAACACGGTTAGCTGATGCAGGCACACTGAGAGAGAAGGACTACACGTTCTACTGGCAGGGAAAGGGCAGTGACGAACACAGGGAACACGGAGTGGGCTTCGCAGTGAAGAACACGTTGCTGAAGATGGTGGAACCGGGCAGCACTGGCTGTGCACGACTCCTCACCCTCCGCCTGAACACCACTGAAGGCCCAGTCACCCTCGTCAGTGTGTATGCCCCAACACAGACAGCCACACCAGAGGCAAAAGACGAGTTCTACGAGAATCTCGCAACAACTGTCAGGATCATCCCCAACTCTGAACAACTCATTCTCCTTGGAGACTTCAATGCCAGAGTGGGTGCTGACCACGACTCCTGGCCCTCCTGTCTTGGACCTTTTGGCGTGGGCAGAATGAACGACAACGGACAGCGGCTGCTCGAGTTCTGCACATATCACGATCTGTGCATCACAAACTCGTTCTTCAAGACCAAGCCCCAACACAAGGTTTCCTGGCAACATCCACGCTCAAAGCACTGGCACCAGCTAGACTTGATCCTGACCAGGCGCACCTCACTGAAGAACATGCTAATCACCCGTTCGTTCCAGAGTGCAGATTGCGACACAGACCATTCATTGGTGTGTTGCAAGGTCAAGCTGCAGCTGAAGAAATTCCATCATGCTAGACAGCCTGGAAAGGCACGGATTGACACCAGCAAGATGGCCCAACCAGAACTTGTTGAGCAGTTTGCCTCCACCTTTGAGAAGGAACTTGGTGTACCACAAGAAGGAGAATCTGCAAAGCAGAAGTGGGAAGAGCTGCGAAACACCATCTACCGCACAGCCTTGGCTACCTTTGGGAGGAAGACCTCGAAGTCACAGGACTGGTTTGATGCCAAGTTGACCGAGATGACCCCCGTCATTGAAGCCAAGCGCTCAGCACTTGCTGAGTACAAGAAGTACCCAAACGAGAAGAATCTCCAGATTCTCAGGGCTGCGAGAAGCAAAGTTCAGCAGACTGCTCGGCGCTGTGCCAACGAGTACTGGACTCAGCTCAGCCAAGACATTCAAACCGCTGCCATAACAGGGAACATCCGTGGTATGTACGATGGCATCAAGAAAGCACTTGGTCCGGCACAGAGCAAGACGGCCCCCCTCAAATCTTCCACTGGGGAGATGATCACAGAGAAGAACAAGCAGATGGAGAGATGGGTGGAACACTACTCCGACCTCTACTCTAGACAGAACACCGTGACACCGTCAGCCCTTGATGCCATTGACTGCCTGCCATCCATGGACGAACTTGATGCCGAGCCAACCATCAACGAACTCAGTAAGGCCATTGATAGCTTGGCCGCTGGCAAGGCACCCGGCAACGACGGCATACCCCCTGACCTGATCAAGCACTGCAAGACCGCCCTACTGCTGCCATTGCATGACGTCCTCTGCCAGTGCTGGAAAGAAGGTGCCGTACCACAGGACATGAGGGACGCCAAGATCATCACCCTCTACAAAAACAAAGGGGAGAGAAGCGACTGCAACAACTACAGGGGCATTTCCCTCCTCAGCGTTGTTGGCAAAGTCTACGCACGAGTTGTTCTCGTTCGTCTACAGAAGCTTGCCGAACGTGTCTACCCCGAGTCTCAGTGTGGCTTCCGCGCTGAGCGATCGACAGTAGACATGATATTCTCCATCTGCCAACTCCAGGAGAAATGCAGAGAACAGAACATGCCTCTGTACGTCGCCTTCATCGACCTCACCAAAGCGTTCGATTTGGTCAGCAGAGAGGGCCTTTTCAAGATCCTGCCAAAGATAGGATGCCCACCAAAGTTGCAAAGCCTCATCGAATCGTTTCACACCAACATGCAGGGGATAGTGCAGCATGATGGCAACGTTTCAGGGCCATTCAACATACGCAGCGGAGTGAAACAGGGCTGTGTACTTGCGCCAGCCCTCTTTGGGATTTTCTTTGCTATGCTCCTGAGGCATGCCTTCAGCACAGCAACAGAGGGAATCTACCTGCACACAAGATCTGACGGCAGGCTTTTCAACCTCGCCCGCCTGAAAGCCAGAACCAAAGTATGCGAGGCTCTAATCAGAGACATGCTGTTCGCAGACGACGCTGCAGTCGCAACCCACACACAGCAGGAGCTTCAGACCCTGATGGACCGCTTCTCCTAGGCATGCAAGGACTTCGGGCTTACCATCAGCCTGAAGAAGACTAACGTCTTGGCGCAAGGCACGGAAGCACCACCAACCATCACCATTGATGACTACAAGCTGGAGGTCGTGAATCAGTTCACGTACCTGGGGTCCACGATCAGCAACAACCTCTCCCTTGATACAGAGATCAACAAGAGGACTGGAAAATCAGCCTTCACACTCGCTCGCCTCACCACACGAGTGTGGGAGAATCCCAAACTCTCTGTCAAGACGAAAATGGCAGTGTACAACGCCTGCGTCATCAGCACACTGCTCTATGGGAGTGAGACGTGGACAACTTACGCCCGGCAGGAAAAGAGACTGAACTCCTTCCACTTGCGCTGCATTCGCCACATCCTGGACATATCCTGGACATATCCTGGCAGGACAAAGTGCCCAACACAGAAGTTCTGTCCCGCGCCGGCCTTCCCTCCATGTTCACTCTACTCAGGCAGCGCAGGCTCCGCTGGCTAGGCCACGTTCACCGTATGGAGGATGGCAGAATCCCCAAAGACGTCCTCTATGGAGAACTGGCAACTGGCAGGAGAGACGTTGGCCGCCCACAGCTGCGCTTTAGAGACGTCTGCAAGAGAGACATGAAGGCCCTGGATATCAACACAGAGCGCTGGGAGGACCTTGCAACGGACCGCTCCAAATGGAGAGGCACCCTGACCAGACAGCTCAAGGCGGGTGAAGAGAGACTGACTGCTGCAGCAGATGAAAAAAGGACCCGCAGGAAGAACCGCCACAGACCCAGCAGCACGGAGACCACCCACAAGTGTGACCTGTGTGACAGGGACTGTCATTCGCGCATCGGCCTGTTCAGCCACAGGTGGTGCTGTTCCAGCAGAGTAGACGTTTAGGATTCTCTTCCATGGTCATCATAGACCGACGGAGGCCGACGACAATTATTATTATTATCATCTCTGCTGGAATACAAGTTCCACCCTTAGCAGGACACGCTGAACGCACTGAGGAGCTTATTTAGTGGTAGGCTGTGCCATCCTAGGTGCTTGAATGAGAGATTCCGCAGGTGCTTCCTACCTGCAGCTGTCAAACTTTACAATCTAACCTGTGCTCCTCCATAGAGGTCGTATTAAACATCACAACTTTGCACAAAAGGGATCATCCCCTCCAATACACAACTTATACAATTACAATTATTATCAAGGGTGTTAACAACACTGTGCATTCAGATGTGAAATATACCGTCTGGGTCTGTATTTATATATTGTTGGTTAATTTAACTAACTGTAATGCTATTGATACCATCTAACTGCAATACTCCTGCACTGTGTATATAACTGTGTATGTATGTATATTTATTTACTGCTTTGGCCAACCAATTCTTGTCTTATTATCTTATTAACTATTGCTCTGAGTGCTGCTATCCCTTTGCTGCTGCAATCCTGTAATTTCTCCATTGTGGGACTAACAAAGGCTTACTTATCTTAAATATTAAATGTTAAATCTAAATGCTAAATGCTAATTGTTAAAACTAAATATTTAGCTAATGTGCTAATTCATACTGCTGATCAGCTGAAGTACAAAAAAGGAAAAAAAAACACAAAAAAAACCTTGTCCATTGGTTTAGTTGCAAAAAAAATGAATGAGCTGTTTTAGAGGCAATTCAGAGTTTCGCCAAAGGATCTTAAGGAGCAGCAATAATGATATTAATGTTAATATTTAACATTAAGATTTAATATTTAAATTTATATTTTACATTTAAGATAAAATAAGATAAGCCTTATTAGTCCTACAAAGGGGAAATTCCAGGATTGGAGCAGCAAAGGAATAGCAGCACTCAGAGCAATAGTAAATAAGATAATAAGATAAGAACTGGTTAGCCAAAGCAGTAAATAAATATCCATACGGTTAGTTAAATTACCCGGCAGAATATAAATATGGACCCAGACAGTATATTTCACATTTGAATCAACAGTGTTGTTGCCACCCTCAATAATAATTGTAATTGTCTTAGTTGTGTAGTGGAGGGAACGATCTCTACAAAGTTGTGACGTTTAGTACGTTTAATACAACCTCTATGAGTAGCACCGGTTAGATTATAAAGCCTGACAGCCGTAGGTAGGAGGGACACTGCCCCTTCTTGTAGAACATGTTGGTGTTGTGTGACCAGTCCAGTTTATTGTTCAGGTGAACACCCAGGTGCTTGCAAGATGTCACCATCTCAATGTCTGTTTCCTGGATGTTTACCGGTGCTGTGGGGGGGTTGTCCATGTCTGTGGCAGTCCACCACCAGTTCCTTGGTTTTCCTCACATTGATCTGGAGGCAGTTCCGCAGGCACCGGTCCATGAAGTCCTGGATAAGTCCTCTGTACTCCACATCATCCCCATCAGAGATGAGGTCGACAATCACAGAGTCATCAGAGAACTTCTGTAGATGGCAGTGTGGTGTGTTGTGTGAAAAGTCAGCTGTGTAGAGGGTGAACAGGAAGGAAGCCAGAACTGTTCCCCGGGGGGGCCCCGTACTGCAGATGATGGTGTCAGACACACAGTCCTGGGTTCTCACAAACTGTGGTCAGTCTGTGAGGTAGTCCAGGATCCATGATAACAGGTGCTGGCCCACCCCTGCACACAGCAGCTTGTCCCTCAGGATCACTGGTTGGATGGTGTTGAAAGCACTAGAGAAATCAAAGAACATACTCACTGTGCTCCCAGGCTTCTCCAGGTGGGACAGAGAACGATGTAGGAGGAAGATCACTGCATCCTCCACCCCGATGCAATGCTGGTAGCCAAACTGAAGTGGGTCCATCGCTGGTCCCACCAGGGGGTGGAGGTGGGTGAGGGGCAGCCTCTCCATGGTCTTCATTAGGTGTGATGTGAGGGCCACTGGTCTGTAGCTGTTCAGGTCCTTGGGGTGGGGAGTTTTCAGTATGAGTACCACGCAGGATGTTTTCAACAGCTATGGTGCCTTCCCAAGCTTCAGGCTCAGACTGAAGATGTGTTCCATGATCCCGCACATCTGGTCTGCACAGGACTTGAGGAGCCTTGAGCTGATGCCATCTGGGCCAGCAGCCTTCCTTGCCTTGATCTTCTTCAGCTTAGCTCTCACCTGGGTCTTAGTAAGAGTCAGGCTGGGGCAGGGGGCTGTGGGCTGGGAGGGGGGATGTTGGGTCTGTGAGGGGAAAAACAGTGAGGGATGTACGAGGGGGGTGGAGGGAGGGGAGTGGACAGCAGGACTAGATAAGATGAAGGTGGAGGCAGCAGTGGTTGGTGGGCAGGCGGAGAAGAGGGTGGTTGGTCAAAACTGTTAAAGAACAGGTTCAGGTTGTTCACCCACTCCCTACCCCCGTGGCCTGGCAGGAGGTATTCTGGTGCCCAGAGATAGTTTTCAGGCCTCTCCACCGCTGACGTCACTTTCCTGCAGCTTGTCCTTCATCTTCTAACTGTAGTAATATTAGATTTGTATTTAACATTAAAATTTTAACATTTAGATTAACATTTAGCATTTCGATATAAGTTTTAGATTTACCATTTAAGATTTAAGTTCATATTTAACATTTAATGCTTAGATTTCTATTTAACATTTAGATTTAAAAGTCACATTGGTTTTTTTTCTCATATTTAGGAAAAGCTGAATATAAAAAAAGACAAATACTGTTGTAAATCTGGTTTTAAAAAATTAATTTTACACCACATTCTTGATGTTGTGCAGAGCTATATGTGGCAAAAATATCTCCATCAAATTCAGCATGCTCTACTTTATAGCCATCACCTCGTAGTTTTTGACTTATTTTCAGCTTCCTGTTCATGTCCTTCACTCCTCCACATTTAGAAAATCTGTTATTTCTCTCTTACCAGCTGCTTTTCTTAAGCAGTAGAGGATGAACTCACTTTGGTTTCTGGCAGTCTGAGCTGTTTTGCCTTCAGTGGTCTTCCTGATTTAGTTTCTCAATCTGATTACTGAGAGGATGTGAGGAAAAACTACATTTATTATTCATATCGCTGGTGTGAGATTTTTTTGTTTCACTTCATATAAGTTTTCCTTTGAAAGAATAAAAAGTTTGTTACAGATGGAATGGGTTAGAATGGGATTTTTAGGCAGGTATTTAAATTTTACTGTATCATTTCATATTGAATTAATTTCTCATGGTGGCGTGGGGTTAGTCTTGCCTCACAGCAAGAGTGCTCTCAGTTTGAACCTGGTGGTAGGCTAGTGGCTTTCTTTGTAGACTTCACATTCCTTATTTTTTCCTCTGAGTGTTCCAGTTGACAATTTTTTTGAGCTGTGGGAGGAAACTTCTTAAAAAGCTCTAAAATTGCTATGGCTTTAAGAAAATTGATTGATGAAACTTGGCATGTATTATTACTAGGGATGTAAAGATATAGCATTTTTTATATGCCTGATCTGAAATTTTTAAATTTGTGTATTACCCGATACCAATACAAAACTGATATGCACCTTGTGGCTTGAATAAATTCAGCGTAGTCGTTTCCATGGTATTTCTGCAAGTGTTTAAGGTTGGAGAGGTTAAAGTTATAAAACTACACTTTAACAACTGCAATTTGAAACTTTTTTTTATAGATACATTCAGTCTTTTTTCAAGCACAGAAATTCACATTTATCTTCATTTTTTAAATTGCAAAGGACACTGAGCTCTGCAAACGGCACTGAACCCAATATGACAGGAAAAATATTTTTTTTAAATAAAACGTGTTTATGGCCAGTAGGATTTTAATAGTCTGATTTGAAGCCCTAATAACAGTCACAGACATCTGTCCTCCATCACAGCTCTAACATAAAGCTAAATTATATTGTCATCACTTTCTATAACATCTAATTATGACTGAGGAATTATCTATGCTGATAAATGTCTGCTGTATTATACCTGAACACAGACATAAAAAACGTTAGTTCGTTAGTCATGTCATGTCATGTCATGTCCTAAATAATTAACAGCTCACCTCACTACCACAGCCACTGGAAAGATGGAAACTTCTTTTTAATCCATTTGTTTGAAATTAGTTCAGAGCATTTTCACCCTCCAGAAGACAAAATTTAGCACAACCAGCAGCAAACAAACAAAGATCTGTTAATACACAGTGGTGTGAAAAAGTGTTTGGCCCCTTCCTGATTTGTAATTTTTTTTTGTATGTTTGTCACACTTAACTGTTTCAGATCATCAAGCAAAATTTAAATATTAGACAAAGATAGCACAAGTAAACACAAAATACAGTTTTTAAATGAAGGTGTTTATCATTAAGGGTAAAAAAAAAAAAAAAAAAAAAAAATCCAAACCTACATGGCCCTGTGTGAAAAAATGATTGCCCCCTCTGTTAAAATATAAATTAACTGTGGTTTATCAAATCTTTGGAAAGCTGAGTTTAATTTCTCTAGCCACACTCAGGCCTGATTACAGCCAGAATCAGAATCAGAATCAGATTTATTGCCATTGTTCATGTAGTACACAAACTAGGAATTTGTCTCGATGCCGTGCTGCAACATTAAAAACATGATGAGAAAAAGAGATAAACTAAAAAACTAAAGGACTGAAAACGTGCAATAAGTGTAGAAAAATAAGTAATAATAAGTAATAATGATAATAATAATAATAATAACAATACTAGTAATAATGAATTTGATTTAACAAAACTAAATGGGTTTTTGAACGAACTATCTATACCGTGTATTCCAAATGAAAACAGGGAGATATTGGAGTCTAAAATTAGTCAAGAAGAAGTTGGGCTAGCCATTGATAATATGAAATCAGGAAAAAGTGCAGGACCAGATGGTCTTCCAGTTGACCTTTATAAAAAATTTAAGAATAAATTAATAAAACCTTTTTTGGAAATGGTTTTAGAAGCATTTCAAAATAATAATTTACCATCATACATAAATAATGCCTTAATTATACTGCTGCCAAAACCAGGTAAGCCCTCTAATAAATGTGAAAATATGAGACCAATAAGCCTATTAAACGCCGACCTTAAGATAATCTGTAAAATTTTAGCAAGACGAATACAAGAAATTTTACCAAATATTATTAATCGAGATCAGAATGGCTTTATAAAGGGAAGACAAGGCTTCCATAATGTAAGAAGACTATTTAATATTATTTATTTTAATAAAGAAGCACCGGATACAGCTCTCCTATCATTGGACGCCGAAAAGGCCTTTGATAGAGTTGAATGGCCCTTTCTTTTCGAAGTCCTACAAAGGTTTGGACTTGGAAATAATTTCATAAAATGGGTTCAAATAATATACAATAATGCTACAGCAGAAATCCTAACAAATAACAATATTTCAAAACCAATAAAAATCAATAGAGGATGTCGACAAGGCTGTCCACTTTCACCTTTACTGTTTACTATGGCAATTGAACCTTTAGCGATAGCGATACGTTTACATTCACAAATATATGGAATTAAAGTTGGACCAACAGAACATAAAATCTCCCTGTACGCCGATGACATAATTTTGTTTATGTCGAATCTAAAAAAATCAATTCCAACCTTGTTGAATTTAATAAAGAATTTTGGGGAAATATCAGGATATAAAATAAATAAAACTAAATCTTCAATATTAATGCTAAATGAGACCCAGAGAAATTACCCAGCCCCTGAGGTAAATCAATTCAATGTTGTAAATCAGTTTAAGTATTTAGGAATCCAAATTGTGCCTAAGCTAGAATCAGTCGCCAGTGTCAACTATGAAGCCTTAATGTCAGATATCAATGAGTTAACTCAGAGATGGATGTCACTACCAATGTCGATGATCGGGAGAATCAATATACTTAAAAGTAATATTTTACCTAAAATACTTTATTTATTTCAATACATTCCCTTATCACCACCTTTAGATTTATTCTCAAGAATAAAAAAAAAAGTTAGTGGAATTTATATGGAACAACAGGAGGGCTAGATTACGTCTGTCTTTATTATATTTACCATTTGATCGTGGAGGTCTGAAATGTCCAAATTTTATGTTGTATTATTGGTCGGCACAACTGAGGTCTATGACATATTATTTTTCATCAAATGATCTCCCTCACTGGACTGAAATGGAATCATACAATTTACCTTTACCTCTTCCCATATTCATATACTCAGATTCGGCAAAAAAATTACAAAAACAAGTTAAAAATCCATTTGTAAAGCATATGATCAAAATATGGTGTGAAGCTAAAAACTATTTAAAAGAACCACAGTTATTGTCACAATTTAGTCCAATATGGGGTAATCAATATTTTAAACCAGGGAGAGCGGACGCTGTATTTAAAGTATGGAATTTAAAAGGGATACAAAAGATTCAGGATTTATATTTGCCATGTGCAGATAACATAATGTCTTTTGAAGAGCTGAGGATCAAATTTAATCTCAATAGAACACATTTTTTAAATATCTTCAACTTAGAAACTTTATTCGATCAAATCAAAATAAAGCTCTCACTCGACCTATTTATTCATCCTTGGAAAAAATGATGATGAAAGATAGTAAAAGAAAGGGTATTATTTCAGAGTTTTATAACTCATTGACACTATCTTCAAGTGAAAATTCACTGAAAAGATTAAACTACTGGAAAGAAGATCTGCAAACTGAAATTTCAGAGGAACAATGGGAATTGGCTTGTACAGAAGCTCAAACCAAATCAATAAATGTACGCCTTAAATTGATACATTTCAAATGGTTAATGCGGATGTATGTTACACCGGAGGAGTTAAATAGATATAACAAAAATATACCAGATACATGCACAAAATGCATGGAAAGTAAAGGAACTCTATTTCATTGTGTATGGGAATGTAGATTAATAAGAATGTTTTGGGAAGAGGTGAGGGTAACAATTGAAAAAATAATCTCAAAACAAATCATATTGAATCCTAAACTGTTTTTGTTGGGTCTGTACCCAGAAAAGCATAATTTTAATAAAAGTGAAAGAACATTCATAGACCTCAGTTTGCTTAATGCCAAAAAATGTATTGCACTATTATGGAAAAAGACTCATAGACCAGATGTGACAGTGGTTAAGACAGATGTTAACAAACCTTCCATTAGAAAGAATAACATATATACTGAAATCAAAGGAAATTGTGTTTGAGAATATATGGAGACCTTTTATTGATTATGTAAAAAATTTTAAACATAACTCTTGAAGAAGAAGGTGAATGATGTGTGTGGACCTTGTAAATTCCAAACTGGTGAACATAATATGTATACTTATGTATTGGATTGTCTAGACTAAACAGAGGAGCATTGTTGAAGATTTGATTTTGCTGGTGGTTGTTGGTATTTTTAGTGCATCTTTTTTTTTTTTTTGTAGTACTTTAGTGTTAGTGTTTGATTGTTTGTATCATGTTTGTTAAAAAAAAAAGGTTCAATAAAGATATTGTGGGAAAAAAAACAATACTAGTAATAATGAGTAGTACTAGTCAAGGCAGTTTTTAAAAAATTAGCAAGTAGCAGACAATGTGAAGTACCACATAGTGCAGTCGATAATGCAACAGAAAACAGTGATGAATGACGTGAGTCTGGTTGAGCTGCTGTACATAGTGCACAAGAGTCAAAAAGTCACTTAATGTTCAGCAGTCTGATGGCAGAGGGGAAAAAGCTGTTCATGTGCCGGGAGGTTTTAGTCCGAATGGACCGAAGTCTTCTACCTGAGGGGAGGGGAGCAAACAGTACGTGACCAGGATTTGAAGGATCGGCTATGATCCGGCCAGCACGCCTCTGGGTCCTGGAGATGTACAGGTCCTGGAGAGATGGGAGCTCGCAGCCTATCACCTTCTCAGCAGTGCGCACGACGCGCTGCAGCCTTAGTCTGTCCCTGGCAGTGGCTCCTGCATACCACACAGTTATGGAGGAGGTGAGGATGGACTCGATGATGGCCGTGTAGAACTGCACTAACATCTTGGTGGGTAGCTTGAGCTTCCTCAGCTGCCGCAGAAAGAACATTCTCTGCTGGGCCTTTTTGATGAGGGAGCTGATGGTTGGCTCCCATTTGAGGTCTCGGGTGATGGTGGTGCCCAAGAAGCGGAAGGAATCTGCAATGGTGATGGGAGAGCCTGTGATGGTGAGGGGGGGCAGGGGGGTTGTGACTTTCCTGAAGTCCACAATCATCTCCGCTGTCTTCAGAGCATTCAGCTGCAGGTTGTTGTGGCTGCACCAGGACACCAGCTGGGCCACCTCTTCCCTGTAGGCGGACTCGTCGCCGTTGGAGATGAGCCCGATGAGGGTGGTGTCGTCCGCAAACTTAATCAGCTTAACAGACTGGTGGGAGGAGGTGCAGGAGTTGGTATAAAGGGAGAAGAGTAGGGGGGAAAGTACACAGCCCTGGGGTGATCCAATGCTGATGCTAACAGAGTCTGAGACAGACTTCCCCAGCCGCACATGCTGTCTCCGGTCCGTCAGGAAGTCGGTGATCCACCTGCAGAGGGAGTCAGGCACGTTGAGCAGGGACAGCTTGTCCTGGAGCAGATCGGGGCGGATGGTGTTGAATGCGGAGCTGAAGTCCACAAACAGAATCCTGGCGTAGGTTCCCGGGGAGTCCAGGTGCTGCAGGATGGAGTGGAGGGCCAGGTTGACTGCGTCATCCACAGACCTGTTAGCACGGTAGGCAAACTGCAGCGGGTCTAGGAGGGGTGTGGTGATGGACTTGAGGTGAGACAGGACCAGGCGCTCAAAGGACTTCATGACTACAGAGGTGAGCGCTACAGGTCTGAAGTCGTTAAGTCCAGCAATCCGTGGCTTCTTGGGGACAGGGATGATGGTGGAGGATTTGAGGCAGGTCGGCACGTGACATTGCTTAAGGGAGGTGTTAAAAATGTCTGGAGCCACACGTGTTCTCAATCAAGAAATCACTTAAATAGGACCCTTCTGACAAAGTAAAGTAGACCAAAAGGTCCTCAAAAGCTAGACACCATGCTGTGATCCAAAGAAATTCAAAAACAAATGAGAAACAAAGTAATTGAGATCTATCAGTCTGGAAAAGGTTATAAAGCCATTTCTAAAGCTTTGGGACCTCAGCGAACCCCAGTGAGAGCCATTATCCACAAATGGTGAAAACATGGAACAGTGGTGAACCTTCCCAGGAGGGGCCAGCCAACCAAAATTACCACAACAGCGCAGCCACGACTCATTCAAGAGGTCACAAAAGACCCTACAACAACACCCAAAGAACTGCAGGCCTCACTTGCCTCAGTTAAGGTCAGTGTTCAGAACTCAACCATAAGAAAGAGACTGGGCAAAAATGGCCTGCATGGCAGAGTTCCGAGACGAAAACCACTGCTGAGCAAAAAGAACATTAAGACTCATCTCACTTTTGCCAGAAAACATCTTGATGATCCCCAAGACTTTTAGGAAAATACTCTGTGGACTTACAAGACAAAAGTTGAACTTTTTGGAAGGTGTGTGTCCCATTACATCCTGTCAAAAAATAACACAGCATTTCAGACAAGGAACATCATACCAACAGTAAAATATGGTGGTGGTAGTGTGATGGTCTGGGGCTGCTTTGCTGCTTCGGGACCTGGAAGACCTGCTGTGGTAAATGGAGCCATGAATTCTTCTGTCTACCAAAAAATCCTGAAGGAGAATGTCTGGCCATCTGTTTGTGACCTGAAGCTGAAGCGCACTTGGGTTCTGCAGCAGGACAATGATCCAAAACACACCAGCAAGTCCTCTTCTGAGTGGTTTAAGAAAAACAAAATGAAGACTTTGGAGTGGCCTAGTCAAAGTCCTGACCTGAATCCGATTGAGATGCTGTGGCATGACCTTAAAAAGGCGGTTCATGCTCGAAAACCCTCCAATGTGGATGAATTACAACAATTCTGCAAAAATGAGTGGGCCAGAATTCATCCACAGCTCATTGGCAGTTATCACAAACGCTTGATTGAAGTTGTTGCTGTTAAGGGTGGCCCAACCAGTTGTTAGTATCACGATCTGGGGCATGGGAGACTGGACATCCTGGCAGATAAGCACATCTGTTGCAAGGTCTGTGGTGGACTTTTGCCAGTCGGTGCATCGTGACATGCACTAACAAAGAGCAGAGATAAACAAAGCTATCATCTGGTGAGTCACTGCAACAGATACTGGAGTCAGCTTGTCTTGGCCTGTCCTTGCCACTGATAATACCTCTATCTGCCAAGAATGTGCCACTAGTCCAGCAAAAGCTAGCAGTACTCAAATACTTTGCAAGCAGTTTCATGAAATGGTCAGTCAAAGAGCAACTCATACCGGCTCAGACGTCACCCAGGTTAACAAGGTCAGGAGTTCCTGGGAGCGGGGGGCGAAGGACAGAGCTGCGTGGAGGAATCTGATTGGACCTAGATGAAACAGTCATTGTCACCCCCGACAGACTGCGATGATGATGATGATGTTTGCTATTCTTGGTTCCTGTTTTATTATTGACATTCTGTATTGGTTGTGTCTTTATGGGTTCGGGGTTCTGTGCCGTCGGATGTCCTCAATGCATCCACAGTCTGAGTGTTCTGGGCTGCTGTTGACGAGAACGGGTGAGCTCCGTCTAGGTCAGTGTTTTCCCCTGTTTTTGCCCGGCGTTCCCAGGTTTCTGCCTGCCTGTGGCGTCAAGTCCCTGCTCTCCTCCAGTGCCCTTACCATCCGTTATTTGTATGTGTTGCTTGGTTATTTGTTTGTCTTTTCTTTAATAAATTTGCAGTGTTTGGTGTCCTTCAACAGCCCTTAAAGGGCAGATTCATGACAGAAGGACGCGACCAGGGTGGACACCAGCCACTGTGTGTTTTTGCAGTTTTTTCCCCTCCTCTTTCTCCCTCTCCCTTTTTGTTCTCCCCGTATTAAGTCTGGGTTTTTCCGGCATAGCTGGCTGCATGGACAGGGAGAGAATAGGGCTGGATGAGGAGGAGCGCTGGGTGATTGGACTGATAAGGGACGTCATGTCTGACATTCCCACACTCCCGAGGAGGAGCTGCAGGTGTGGGACAGTGCAGCACAGTTGATTGAGGCATTCCCCAGCCTGTGGAGCTACCTGGAACTGGCAAACCTCCTCGCCTCCATCTGCCACCACAACACCGGCTTCGTGGGCTGGGAAGAGCCCCTCCACCATCAAAATCTGTGCCACGGAGGAGACACCCCCATGTACAGATGCTCCAAGCTCAAGAATGCAATCCAGCTGCAACCCCGCCTCCCTCTGTCGGACTGAGCCCCACATCCGGCTGTATTGGGTACGCTGCACTTGATGGGCCGAGCACGGAGGAGCTGGAGGAGCACCAATGGGTGATTGCAGCTGAGAGAGAGCTAATCTTGGACTACAAGTCCAAGCTCCTCCCTGAGCTTCTGCTGGAGGGAGCGTCACCAGCCCGAAAGGAGTCTGAGCCAACGGCAGAGTGTACCCAGACTCCAGTGCTCCGCCCATCACATCCGATGACATCCGCAGCTCCCGGGAGAATGACGTCCAGCCTCACAGCAGCCACCACAGAGCCCCGGGAATTAAAGCAAATACTTTTTCATTTTATAACACCTAATAATGAAATGTCTTGCGTTATTTCCGGTGGTGAAGCTTGGCAGCAGCAGCCCACCATGGCCGAACTTTCACCATGTGCTGCTGTTTTTCCCACTCCTCTTCCTTTATTCCCCGAGGGGCCGTCGTTTGCGGAGGAGAGTCCTGTCCCAGCCCTGCAGCCGTGCCCAGGATGGGAGAAGACTGCCACCTACTGTATGCTCCAGAGCATGAGTCGGTAGAAGCCATCCCCTGACCCCAGGAGTATCCCCTGGCCCCGGCAGCATGGGAGGAGGCATCAGTGGTTGGAAGGTCTCCTGCTGCAGCCAACATATCCAGAGGTGCACCAGCTGCTCCATCGGTGGTCCCGCCAACCTTCCAGCCAGAGGCCTGGGTTATTGCAGTGTCGTCTGAGTCTTGGACGGCGGTGGAGCTCGAGCTCAGGCAAGGTTCCTTGTTTAACCTAGAAAAATCTTGCCTGGTTCTTGGCGGGGGGAACCGGGTGCTGCCATCAGCTGCACTTGAGCTTCCCCCTTCGGGCTCCACTGCTGCCGGTGACTCAGATCTGGTGTGTGTCTGTGCTTTTCCTGTCTCTTCTCCTGAGGTCACCGGGGGTCCCACCTACCTGCCAGAGGCCACCTTGGAAGCGGCGCCTCCGTCAGAGGCCTCCGTGGGTGCTGCGACACCTCCGTCCGAGTCCTCCGTGGGTGCTGCGATGCCGCCGTCCAAGGCCTCCGCGGGTGCTACGCCCCAGCTTGGGGCCTCCGTGGGTGCTGCAGTGCCTCCATCCAAGGCCTCCGCGGGTGCTGTGCCCCAGCCTGGGGCATCCGTGGGTGCTGCGATGCCTCCGTCTGAGGCCTCCGCAGGTGCTACACCCAGCCTGGTGCCTCTGTGGGTGCTGCTTCCCCTTCGTCCGAGGTTGCCGTGGGTGCTGCGCCCCAGCCCAGGACCTTCGTGGGTGCTATGCCTCGGTCCAGAGCCTTGATGGGTGCTGCACCTCAGCCTGAGGCCACCAGTGGCCCTCCTTCCTCGGCCTTGGCTGGGGCTCTGTGGATCAACCATCTCCTTGGCCTGGTGCTTTTGCGGGTTGGCCTATTCGTCGTGGGTGCTATGCTCCAGTCTGGGGCCACCGCAGGTGCAATGCTCCAGTCCAGGGCCGCCGCGGATGCAACGCCCCTGTCCGGGGCCACTAAGCAGCCCATCTGGTTCTCCTGCTGCTCAACCACCATTGTCACCGGACGCTACCATTGGCCAGCAGTCGTGGGTGGGGGCTAACCTGCCGCCTCCGGCAGGAAGGGGGATAGCATTGGGCCCAGTGCCTTGGTGGCCCAGGAACTCTGGGAGGCCTCCTGACAGACTGGGTCGCCTGCGCAGCTGGCTTCGGGACTCGGGAAGACCACCAGACAGACTGCGCCATGGGGTCAGGTGGCTTATGGACTCCGGGAGACCACCGGATGAACTGCGTCATGAGGCTGCCCAGGCTGCTGCGGCAGTCAGCCAGGGGTCACCGCATTGGCTCAGGTGGTGGATCATGAGTGGGTTTTTTTTCCTTTCTTTTGTCTTTTTGTGGTGTCTCAGTCCCTCCGTGCGTGGGTTGTTTTTCTTGTTGGGAGGGTCTGCTTTGTGTGGGGGTTCTTTTTCTTTTTATTGTTGCCCTGGGGTGTCTTGGCGGGGGGGGGGGGGGGGCTCTATCACGATCTGGGGCATGGGGAGGTGCCGTGCCCAGTCTTTAGTTTTAGATAGTCTTTTTCTGTTTATTTGTTTCATTATTTTTCCTGTTTGCTATTCTTGGTTCCTGTTGTATTATTGACATTCTGTATTGGTTGTGTCTTTATGGGTTCTGGGTAGTGTTTTGTTTTTGACAGCGCTGCGCAGCTCCCAGCTGTCAAACTGGCTCACGAGCTGCACAGCTGTCATTAATTGTATTCTGTTGCTACTCTTGTTCCACACCTGCTGGCAGTTTATCAATAGTATTTAAGGCCACAACGAACCGTGCTGGTTGTCGCGTCCTTCTATACCGTCGGATGTTCTCAGTAGATCCACATTCTGAGTGTTCTGGGCTGCTGTCGAGGAGAATGGGTGAGCTTCGTCTAGGTCAGTGTTTTCCCCTGTTTTTGCCTGGCGTTCCCAGGCTTCTGCCTGCCTGTGGCGTTGAGCCCCCGCTCCTTCCAGCGCCCTTACCATCTGTTATTTGTATGTGTTGCTTGGTTATTTGTTTGTCTTTTCTTTAACAAATTTGCAAAACACACAGTGAGCATTTGGTGTCCTTCAACAGCCCTTAAAGGGCAGACTCATGACAATTAGGTTTAGGGGGCAATCACTTTTTCACACAGGACCATGTAGGTTTGGATTTTTTTTACCCTCAATAATAAACACCATTTAAAAACTGCATTTTTGTGTTTACTTGTGTTATCTTTGTCTAATATTTAAATTTGTTTGATGATCTGAAACATTTAAGTGTGACAAATATACAAAAAAAATGAGAAATCAGGAAGGGGGCAAACACTTTTTCACACCACTGTAGAAGAGAAGAGTTAAATATGGAGAGCAGATCAAATCAGTTTATGTCTTCCATTCCATTTATTCATTCATTCATTCATTTATTTGTTTATTTTAGTAACATTTTTGTTTACTATTACATTTTTTTATTTAATATTCATCTATTTTTTAATCCTAAAAAATGGTTAACAGCCATCTTGTCTCTGACATTACATTTTTGACATGCAGTCTTTGCTCACAGAGAGAAGCCTGTATCTCAGACTTCACTGGCTGGGGAAGGATGGAGAGATTTTTACAGAATGTCTGAGTCATGTCTGTGTCCTCGCGGACCGCTAATAAGACACTATAGGCAGCTGTAGAGTTTGCACATTTATTAAAGAAGGACATACAGTACAAAATAATAAGCCTTGTGGGGCAAAATACAAATAAGGACTAGGACTAAGACGCACTATGATATACTGAGAGCTAGGGAGACTGACGGGAGACAAGGATACAACACTTACATGCGAGTAGGACGCTGAAAGGAACTGGGTTCGAGCGTAGGGAAACCAGTCTGGAAAACGCGAGGTCGCCGCCCCGAGTGACAGGAGCTGCTCCCTTAAATAGGGCAGGATAATTAATCAGCTGATGAGGGTGTCATCCGCTGAATCAGCACCAGCTGTGCTGCTTGGCTGTGACAGCTGGAAGCCCCACAGAGACGCTGGCAGAATAAGAGCTCAGAGAGCCCACCAGGACTAAATACAGAATGGGAGGAAAATACTGCATGACCCGAGCGTGGACAAGATCGGCGCTCAGACCATGACAGTACTCCCCCCCCCCCCCCGAAGGACGCACGCTGGGCGTAAACGTAACATCCAAGCGCCCCCACCCACCCACCCAGAAGGCTACGAAATCCCACCCAGAGCGGGTGGAGGGGGAAAAAGGCTCGGAGGGCAAGAGTCAAAAAAAAAGAAAACAAACACCAAGGAAAGGAACCGGAGGAAAAAAAAACAATGACCAGGGCCAATACAGAACAAATATGAGCATGGTGCACAACAGAGCAAGGAAACAAAACCCACAAATATACTCCGTAATGCACAGGTAGAAGACAGAACAAAAAATGCAAATAACAGATACAAGGTTAGATAGATAGATAGATAGTTTATTTCGAACACAAAAATATAACAAAAACAAGCAAATGGCAAATGCCATAAAGTAACAGTATACAGTGTTCGAAAGGGAGAAGGAAGAAGTGAACACTTATTAATTCCATCTCCTCTTTTCCATAGATACACCCATGTGAATTTTATACAAATTACCACCTTTACTGTATTTTTTACAGATCAACATTAACATCCATCCATTCTAACATACAATGATGTCCATACATCAAAACCAGCCTCAAACAACACAGATATACACAGTGCTGTCCCACCCACCATTCCATAGTGTCCCATAATATCCCAGAGTGAACATAATGAATCGTACATATAAATACTACCCTTCTAACATATATCCTTTCAGCAAATGGTGCTTATACCTCTTTTTGAATTGATTTCTGTTTGTACATAGTTTCAGTTCTGGCTCCAGACTGTTCCACAAATCCACCCCACAGACAGATATGCACATACTTTTCTTGGTTGTACGTATCTTGGGTTTTGTAAAGTTTAAGTCTCCTCTCAAATTATGATCATTGTCTCTTTTTTTTAAATGTTTTTTGTATATTAGTTGGGAGTTGATTATTAATTTATTTTTTTTTTGGTTTTTTTTGTTACTTATTTGTACCCGTAGGTAGACTTGGTTTGCAGTCTGGTGACAAGCCACCGGCTGTTGGTCGCTGCATGCGCGAGCGCCCTAAACCTACATGTTTTTGGTGTGCGGGACGAAACCGGAGAAATCCCGGAGTAAACCCGCACAACACGGGGAGAACATGCAAACTCCACACAGCTCACTGTTGGTCGGGGGCTGGGATCGAACCCACGATCTCATGATCCCCGCGGTCCCCCGGCCGAGGGTAAAACTGTGCTGCCACAGTGCTAAACCACTGCGCCACCGTGCAGCCCAATTGCCCTGTACATTACTTGTGCTGTCTTAAATTTAACTAAATCGATGAACTTTATGACATGTGACTTTAAGAACAACGAATTGGTATGGTCTCTATATCCTGCATTGTTTATTATCCTTATAGCTCTTTTTTGTAATGTGCATATTGACTGTAGGTTGGTCTTGTAGGTGTTTCCCCAGACTTCTACACAGTAGTTAAGATAAGGTAAAAACAGTGAATTGTACAATAAGACCAATGATTTATAGTCCAAGATGTGTCTTGTCTTCCCCAGTATGCCTATACATTTTGCTAACTTGGCCCAGATGTGACTGATGTGAGGTTTCCAGCAGATTTTATTGTTTAGCGTCACCCGCAGAAACTTATTTTCCTGTACTGTTTCTATTCTGGTATCATCTATCATTACCATTATTTCATGATTTATTTTATAATTTCCAAACAACATAATCTTTGTTTTTTTTAGATTTAGAGATAATTTATTTTTGTTGAACCACTGCGTTAATTTTTCCATTTCAGTTGTGACCACCTCTAAAACCTGCTGCAAATTCTCACCAGTGCAAAGGATATTTGTGTCATCCGCAAACAAAATAAATTTCAGAATTTTTGATACTTGGCATATGTCATTTATATACAAAATAAAGAGTTTGCGTCCCAAAACTGACCCCTGGGGCACACCACAAGTGATGTCCATGAAGGGTGATTTGTGCTCTCCAATTTGTACAAATTGTTGTCTGTTACTTAAATAACTTTCCACCCAACTCAGTCCTACCCCTCTTATCCCATACCTTTCCAGTTTCCTTAGTAGTATTCTGTGGTCAGTGGTGTCAAAAGCTTTCTTTAAATCTATAAATACTCCTACAGCAACCCTTTTTTTATCTATACAACTAGTAATTTCTTCTATAAGTTCGATCAGTGCCAAAGATGTAGATTTATCTGCTCTAAAACCATACTGGCTATCTGTAAGGAGGTTGTGTTTTTCAGTGAAATCATCCAGTCTCTTAGTGAAGATTTTTTCAAGTATTTTGGAGAATTGTGAGAGTAAAAAGACTGGCCTGTAATTTGTGAAGCGATGACTGTCTCCTGTTTTGTATAGAGGTATTACTTTTGCTATTTTCATTTTGTCTGGAAATGTACCAGTTTGAAATGACAGGTTACAGATGTGGGTGAGTGGCTTAACAATTCCCTCAATTACTTTTTTCACTATTGTCATGTCAATTTCATTCCAGTCCGTTGATTTTTTGTTCTTAAATTTACTCACAGTCTCGATAATTTCCTTTTCAGTGACTGCACCCAAAAAGATTGTGTTTGGATTTCTATCTTCTATTTCATTCACAGAACCACTGTAGTTTGTTTCTGGTGTCACTATTGATTTTGCTAATTCAGGACCAACGTTTATAAAAAATTAAACCAAGTTAAGGTTAAGGTTAAACCATAATACGCAGGCGTCTCTCAACCAGAGAAAGGAAAAACACAAAATCACGCTAAATAGCGGCGAAATACAGGCGGTACAATAATTCCAAATGACTGGCATAGGCAACAGAACAATAAATGCAAATAATAGACATACAATCCCTACAGACCAAAATACACAGGCCCAAAGAAACAAAAGGAACCACATACCTCTCAAACAGAGGCAGGGAAACAACAAATCACACTAAACACCGGCAAAATACAGACAGTTCCATAAGTCCAAATAAACTGGCAGAGGCGCCAAAAGCGCATATTTCAGACTACAGAGGGGGAGAAAGAAAAAAAAACACATGCTAAAGAGCGGCGAAATACAAACAGTTTAAATCAGTTCAAATAAACGGCCATAGGCAACAAAAGAACATCTCTCAGACTACGGAGGGGACAATCAAAAGGAGAGAAAAAAAAATAGAGGAATGCAGGCAGGCAGAGCACAATAACAAAAAACAAATAGTTCGGGAGGTCTACCTGTGTCAAGCGTCCAGATTGCTGGCAGGAGGAAAAGAAAGAGTTCGGGCGGTCTACCCCAGTCCCAGGCCCGGAGAAACAGAACCTCTGGCAGCCGGACCAGGTCGCCGAAAAGAAAGTCCAGTTTGTTGGGTGGCCGACCCAGAACGCCGAACCGGCGAAGGAGTCTCCCAGGCAGCCGACCTGAGTCAAAAGGCCACCAGGACCGAAGGGAAGCGCTCGGAGGCGGCCTCCCTACCGAAAGGGATAATGAGGGAGAGCCGGGTCGAGTAGGGGAAATCCCAACAGCACCAGGTGGAGAAGAAAAGGGATCGGGGAAACAATGAGGGGCTAGCCCGGCATCGATCGGCGGAGGATCTGCAGCTCCTTCTCCAAACTCCACACAGACTGGCGCTGTGTTTTCGTTGGATCCCAAGCGGAATCGTGCTACACCCACGACGGACCCTGACTGGGCCGGAACCGCACCCACGACAGACCCCGATTGGGTCAATGTAGCACCCTCGATGGACCTCGACTGGGTCGGAGCTGCACCCACGACGGACCCCGACTGGGCTGGCGCAGCACCAGGGACGGCCTCCAAACCTGAACCCGGAACCTCTAGAACAGCGACTGGAATCGACTCAACACCGGTGACCCTGAGAGAAGGCTCAGGAGAAGAAAGAGAACCGGGATCAGGATCAACGGCAGCGACAGAGCCCAGTGAGACAGCCATCTGCTGCACCCGGCTCGTCTCCCCGAGAGACAGGCAAAAATGCTCCAGAATAGACAGGAGAAAGACAAAAGAGAGCACTTGCCTGATCTCAAGTTCTGCCGCCATCCAGGACTTCGGCGATCCGGGTTCAGCAGGTAGAAGGTCCTCCTCTGGTTCCCACTCGGCTACGGCGGGCTCCGCAGCTGGCATGATGGTGTCCACAGTCCGGGGATTCCCTGACGCTGACGTCCACGCCGAGGGCCTGCACAGCATTGTGGCAGGGGATCCATGACCTGCCGGGTCGGACTGTCCCTCCGTGGAGACCCGGGGACGCTTGCTCGTCAGCACAGGCTCCAAATTGCAGTCCACCCTCCTCCTTTGCCCATGACGTGGCTGCGGGGCCGGAACCAGGTGCTCCAGGGCTGCAGGCTCCCTCCTCATCCGACGGCATAGACCTGGCGCCGAAGAACGCTTGGGAAAGGAGACACAAAGGTGGCAGGTTCATAATTAATCACTGCAGCAGGTGGAGGGAGCTCAGGGGACTGTGAACCCCGAACTCCACCCCCAGGGATCAAACAAGGCAATTCACCCAGTAAAGGAAGAGAATGAAAAGACACTTTCCTGATCCATCTGAAGGCCAATGGAAGCTGCTGCGTTGGGCTTGGTTCTTCCCTTTCCCCGCTGGATGGTGACGGAGGGCCCCTCAGGAAGACGCAGAGGAGCCGTTCGCACAGGATCGCTGACGGGCATCGCCGGAGCAGGACTCCTGGAGTTCTCAGCCGCTGGAGAGAGCGTCGAGGAGGAGGGAGGAACAGCCGAGGCAGGCCCGGGACGAGGCACATACAACCCAGAGGCAGCGGCGGCTTTCTTACCCCTCTGACGAGATACAGAGGCTGCAGCTGGCTGGGAGACAGAGTTCATGTGGCTAGCCGGAACAGTATCCGTTCAGGGCTGTCACTGAGGATACGCCGGGGGAATCTCGGCTGACGTCTTTCTCCACTGGGGATGACCCCTGGGTGGTGCGAACTCCTGGACTGGACGGGGGACAGGAATGGGATCCCGAGACGAGGAGCGAGGATGTCTCCTCTTCGGCTTCCTGCCGGAGTTTCCCTTCAGCCCAAGGAGCTTCTCCCGGTGAGCAGAGATGTCCGCCATCCTCGCCGTGATTTCAGGGTGGTCAGCGTAGCGAGGGTGGCGGTTGATAGTCGCCTCAGCGAGGTCCAGCTACCAGCGTGCATCGCTGGGAGTGTCATAAAGCCGAGCGGTGGAGAGGATACTATCAACATCGATGAGGGCCATTACCAGCTCGTAGCCCAAGCTCATCGCATAGGCCTTGGGCGGCGCCATCTCCCAGCGTGCTGGTACGAGAACAGGGGGAAAACTACAAGCCCAAATTAGGCAAACTCACGGTCACCGGCGTCTCGTTTGGCTGCGACCTACTGTCATGGAGCGGTCCTCGCGGACCCCTAATGAGACACTATAGGCAGCCGTAGAGTTTGCACATTTATTAAAGAAGGACATACAGTACAAAATAATGAGCCTTGTGAGGCAAAACACAAATAAGGACTAGGACTAAGACACACTATGATATACTGAGAGCTAGGGAGACTGACGGGAGACAAGGATACAACACTTACATGCGAGTAGAACGCTGAAAGAAACTGGCTTTGGACGTAGGGAAACCAGTTTGGAAAATGCAAGGTCTCAGCCCCGAGTGACAGGAACTGCTCCCTTAAATAAGGCAGGATAATTAATCAGCTGATGAGGGTGTCATCCGCTGAATCAGCACCAGCTGTGCTGCTTGGCTCTGACAGCCGGAAGCCCCACAGAGACGCTGTCAGAATAAGAGCTCAGAGAGCCCACCAGGACTAAATACAGAATGGGAGGAAAATACTGCATGACCTGAGTGCGGACGAGATCGGCGCTCAGACCATGACAGTCTGCAGTTTTAAAAGGCATTTATCGCTTTGTTTTATGTTTTAATGGATCAGTTATTATTTATTGCTTCCCAATAACAATCCAGGCATTGATACAGATACTAAATATCAGACTGGCCCATCTCTAATTATGACACCTACTTTTTAAAAGCTTCAAAACATGAGAGCACTGCAAAAATCTTTCCTAAATTAGCCTTTCTACATGTATGGCAGTCATTCAATATGAGTGTCTGTTGAATTCCAACACAAGGAAACTTCAATCTCCTTACAGTATGGAGGTACTGATTAGATGATCATCTAAGCATGGCAAGACATATGAAAGCTGTGAATAAAATTCAGAATGATTACACACATACAAATTCCTGAGTTCTTCCTAAGTTAATTAAGTATTGTAGTGTTTAAGAATGAACATGGACTTGTTTTCTATGCATTATTTGACCTGAAAGCTCATCGAAAAGCACGTCGAAAAGCAGCATATTTTTGTTGTTTTGGCCAGTTTTCATTTTCTTTAAATAAATGTTCTAAATGAGGATATTTTGACTTGGAATTTGGGTGAGCTATTTTCAGTAGGTGAGAGAATACAACAAAATTGTTCCTTTTACTCAGACAGATACAGCAGGGAAAATAAGTATTGAACACGTTGTGGGCACCCACCACAATGCAGACTGATACTATTCACGCTCAGCAGGGATTGCATACGGACAGAGAACCCCTGGGGGGACAACCAGAACAATGGACTATTGTTATACATCCCCGGATTAAGGAGAGGAAATCCGGGCGCCAGTTGGTCACGCGATTGATATGTATTGACTGATATGTATACCAATATGTTAATGTACCATGCATTCTCCCTGTCTGTATAAAAGAGCTTACAATACATGCCTCAAGGAGCACACAGAGGACGCAAACACACACGACACACACAGCACAGACACACAGCACAACACAGCGCACAGCACTACAGTGTGTCTCATGATGATGGAGGACATAAAACTCTGAAACCTTCCAGCTCGTTGCATCTCGCCTGAACTTATTTGTTCCTCCACACTGGTGACCCTTGACGAAGAATGGAACACGAGGCGAACACCCTGGAGATCACCCGGACGGGAAGCCCCAGCACGCATCATGGTGCGCCCCTTGCCATGGTGCGCCCTACCTTCACACTGGTGACCTGATGAGGGAGAATGACCGTCTGCTCCCTCTCACTGTGCTGTGGATCCCAGAGGACCAGAGAATGCCTGCAACCTCTTCATCCTCACCGGAGCACATGCTCCGGAGCGCAGCGCTGGGACCAAAACGCACCATGAACGACACGAGCGAACGAAGGAAGCAGCCTGAACGGGGACAATCATCGACGCCGACTGCATTGATTTCCACCGAGCTCCCCGACTCTGACTAAACTCCGGACAACGGACCTCCCGCACACAGAAGCCCCACACGCACACCGCAGGATTACGAGGACAGCGCAACTGCCAGTTTCTGTATGTGGTCGCGGCGCCAAGCGCGCACCACGCACAGAGACGAACCGGCTCCACAGACTGATACATCGTCCTCCGCCGCTGCACATGCCCGAGAAAAACAGCCGATCGCCACCCTCGGAACCTTTGGGGCTGCTCACGCAAATGGGGCAGACTTGCAGCCCGCACACAGGACTTTGTATGGGTTTCTCAGCCACAGGGCACAAGGGGAATTTAGCCGATTGCTTTCCCCGATGACTTTAGGGCTGCTTCCACACCTAAAGCCAAACCGCCTCACACCCTCACACAGCTGCAGTTGTTTCACAGCCGCTACGCATCCTCGGGGAATTTGGCTGGATCGAGCCGCGAAAGAGTCAGAGATATAATTTTTTTTCACAGCCACTGTGGATCATCGCCAGGTTTAACGGAAAAGTCCCTCACCATCGTGGATCCACACGCAATATTTGCGCGGCCCAGACACCTTTGACGTCCCGGGCCGGCACTCGCTTACTCCCACCCCCTCCCCCTCCTCCTGCACAGAGCTTTTCCCGCACCACACTCCCTAAAGCCGGCCAATCGCCGTCTGGTTCCATTACGCACGACTGCACACCGGCCCGTGCGCCCACGATCCACGGCCGTTCAACATGCTGGAACTCGGAGCGGAGCACACTGCCCTTTCCACCCCTCTCCCGTCCTCCCCACGGACTGACATGCCCTCCAACAGTTCTACCGGAGCCGGAGCCAAACGATTGGGGGGGGTGGGTGTCACAGCCTCTTCCGAGCGTTCTGGGGGGAGCCGTGTGGGCACCCAGCACAATGTAGACTGATACTATTCACGCTCAGCAGGGATTGCATCTAGACAGAGAACCCCTGGGCGGACAACCAGAACAATGGACTATTGTTATACATCCCTGGATTAAGGAGAGGAAGTCCGGGCACCAGTTGGTCACGTGATTGATATGTATTGACTGATATGTATACCAATATGCTACTGTACCATGCATTCTCTCTGTCTGTATAAAAGAGCTTACAATACATGCCTCAAGGAGCACACAGAGGACACACACACACACACAACACACACAGCACAGACACACAGCACAACACAGCGCTACAGTGTGTCTCATGATGATGGAGGAAATAAAACTCTGAAACCTTCCAGCTCGTCACATCTTGCCTGAACTTATTTGTTCCTCCACAACGTCAACATTTTTCTCATTAAACATATTTCTTATGGAACCAGTGACCTCAGATTTTCACCAGATATATCAATTCAATTCAATTGAGCTTTATTTATACCGTGCCACATCACAACAGAGGCCGTCTCATGGTGCCAGAGTGCAGAGAAAAACCCCACAGTCTCAGAAAAACCCAGCAATCAGACAATCCCCTATGAGCAAGCACTAAGCGACAGTGGAGAGGAAAAACTCCCATTTGGCAGGAAGAAACCTCTAGCAGAACCAGGCTCAGGGAGGGGCAGTCGTCTGCTGCGACTGGCTGGGGGTGAGAGGATAGGGAGGATGGAGAGGACAGACATAAAGAACATAACAGTAAGATGCCAAGTACATTATTGGAGGTCAACCAGCAGTAAGATAAGATAAGATAAGATAAGCCTTTATTAGTCCCACAATGGGGAAATTCCAGGATTGCAACAGCACAGGGATAGCAACACTCAGAGCAACAATCAGATGGATTGGATCAAATACTGTAACAACAGAACAAAAGTGGGGATAAAAGGCACAAAATTCCTCCTTAAACGTAAGCTATATTAAAAAAAGAAGGATTTTACCCTGTTCTTAAAAACAGAGACCGAGTCTGACTCCTGGACCCAGAGTGGTAACTGGTTCCAGAGAGAAGGAGCTTGGTAGCAGAAGGCTCTGCCTCCCACTGTACTTTTGGAGATTCTGGGTACCACAAGTAAGCCAGCATTTTGGGAGCGTAATGCTCTATTAGGATGGTAAGGTAATATGAGATCTTTTATATATTGGGGGGCCTGATTATTAAGAGCTTTGAAAGTAAGAAGAAGGATTTTAAACTTGATTCTAAATTCTATGGGAAGCCAATGAAGGGAGGACAGAACCGGAGAGATATGATCTCTTTTTCTAGAACCAGTTAAAACTCTAGCAGCAGCATTTTGAATCAACTGAAGATTTTTTAAGGATACTTTAGGACAACCAGGTAATAATGAATGACGATAATCTAATCGAGAGCTGAGAGAGAGCAAGTTACTAAAAAATAGTGACTAGTTACAGTTACTAGTTACTTCTTTTCAAAAGTAACTGAGTTACCAATTACTGCATGATTAAAGTAACTAGTTACTTGGAAAAGTAACTTTCACGTTACTTTTAAATGCATACTTAAATCATCTTGCACACATAGCAAGGTAATTTAATTAATGGATTACATTAGGAACTTATTAACGTCAAGCTGAAAACAGACTGTTTCAGACAGAGCTTTAAGAACATGTCCAGTCTGCTTTATCCTGCCTTGACAGCTCTTATTGTGGGAAAAATCTGAAGAAAATCAACACAAAATTGCCAGTAATTTCCTCATTTTCGAGTGAGAAATAGGGTTTGTGGAGTGAGAGAGAGGTACAAAGAGTGAGAATCACTCCAAAAGAGTGAGTTGGCACCATTGCATAAAGCTGTTCTTACCTTTATATTATGGATTTAATCAAATGTGCAGTGATCTAAAGAAAATGTTCATTATCCACAGTCCAAATGTCTGCTGTGACAGAGACATGATCCAGTCTCTCAATTTCCTTTTGGAGATCAAATCCATTTTTGAATAATCTTTATAAAGGTAGGAAGTAAATGTGTTTTAACTTCAGTAGATCACAGTCTCATCTGTCTGATTGAAAATGACTGTTATCAGATCTTCATTCTGTAACGACATATCTGGCAATCAGTCGGTTTAATTCTTGCTGGGTCACAAACTGTCCAGATGCATACCTGTGCTTGAAATCAAGCTGTGGCTGTTCAGATAGTGTAAATCCACTAACACGGTGTTAGCATAGCATAGCACTAGCTTTGTTGGATCTTGTTGCTGTTCTCAGGCGCTTCTGATTGCAGTCGGTCTCTACCGTACTTTAGCTTGCAACCCACCAATATGCTTTTGTCCTTAACCGTGACAAAGGGAAAATAATCTGTCTATTTCCACAAAATCAAAGTAGCTTCATTTTTTCCCAGCAGGAGCAAGCTCTATTTGTGGCTGCTGGCTGCAGCAGAGAACAGGCTCTTTGCAACAGGTCACTTTGACTGACAGCTGTGTCAGCTACATAGGGTCAGTTTGTATTTATTTGCGCTAAAAATATCTATCCATATTAATAAAACGAGTAACGTGAGTGATCAAATTTCAGTGACTAACGCATTACTGATTTTTTAAACCGTAATTTCATTACACAGCACATTACTGCAAAAGTAGTGGTGTTACAGTAACCGGAGTGGTGACCTAGTTGATAAAGCATCTGCCCCACAACTGGGAGGTTGGGGGTTCAAGTCCCAGCCGGGTCATATCAAAGACCATATAAAAAATGGTACTTCCCATCTTCTAGCTTGATGCTCAGCATAATAGAATAGGGAAAGGAGAAGTTGTTTGTGGCGGCGCCTTTCATGGCAGCGACTCCTCTGATTCTACACGTGATTAACATTGTAGATACTAGTACATACCCGTGCATACCCGTCCATGCCCATAGAAACCAAGTATAAGCAAGTATTTCTGCGTGCCCGTTGCTGAAGGGTCTCCTCCTGTCTGAGATGGCTGTGTTGTTCACAGTCATGCCGCAGGCATCACTGACAGAGATTTCTTGAATAGATTGCCTTCTACCTTACTGAATGAGATTTCCAGATTTACTGCTTCAAATGGGTGTGATTTAAAGTAGTGTGTCCTATTCGGTCTCAGCTTCTCTGTGCCTTGCGTGGCATGTAGCGTTGGCGGCCAGCCGACTATTCTGCATCTCCTGGGTGTCAGCTTGTCTTTGCCTTGCCTGGAGTGCAGCATTGCTCGCTTTGCAGGCATTTCGGCCTTCAAGTGACTCAGCACGTGCATGGCGCAGTGCCACATGTTTCCTGTCTGTCTGTGCACCCCTTGTCTGCCGTACCCTATGCTGGTGAAGGGTCTCCTCCTGTGGCAGGCATCATAGGACACTACATCATAGGTAGGCAGGTATCGTGAGTGATGGTCTATATGACATCATAAAGACATCAAGGCAGGTATCATAGGACACTACATCATAGGTAGCTAGTCCTATTGTCTATATGACGGCATCGTGAGTCCTATGTAGCCTGAGATCATAGGATCATCATAGGACATCAAGCAGACATCATAGACCGTCCTATGATGTCCTATGATCGCAACAGACAGACACACACACAAAGATTTCTCAAATTTATAGAGTGAGGAGAAATGTAATTTTGTTCTACTGTACATGATTGGCTGTATGGACTGAATGAGAATAGAGATGACTTCTTCTTGTTACTTTGTAACACGTTATGCCTAACACTGGTAACTTCTTCTTCGTCGATCACTAGATGGTCACACCAGCTGCCCTGACGAATGCTGCCATCCTGCGGAGGTCCCCAAGGTCCCCGTGCAGCTTTTGGTTCAGCGATGTGGGGTCAGGCCACGTAGCTCGTCTGAGTGCAGCGTGGTATGGGCAGTCTTGGAGGAGGTGTTCGCTGGTCATTTGGGCAGTACCACATGGGCATCTGTCCGATTGTCCAACTTTAAGTTTCTGGTGCATGTGAGCATGCATTCTGTTATGTCCAGTTCGGAGTCTGAACAGAACGACTTGGTCAGCCCTGCTCAGACTGTAGTAGTTGTCATCCTTGCAGAAGTTTGGGTGTTGCTGCTGCCACTTCTTGTGAGACAGGGCCTTAATAATGGTTTTCTCCTCACTGTAAGAGACCTGCCTGTCTTCCTGGTCTTGCGGCCCACCCTCCTTAGCAAGTCTGTCAGCCGTCTCATTTCCATAGACTCCACAGTGGGCAGGAATCCACTGGAGTGATACGTTCGCCTGTGTTGCTAGTTGAGATAAAGTGAGGGCGAGTTCATTCAGTTCTTTGCGTCGGGGGTCATGAAGTGCATCCAAGACAGAGAGGGCATCAGTGAAGATGACGACCCGCTTGTGTGCCTTGTCTTGATGTTCCCTGACGTGGGCCGCTGCTGTTCTCAGGGCCTCTGCCTCAGCCCTGAAATTGGTGGAATACTTGCCAGTCGCAATGGGAATGTGGGTCTCCTTGTCAGCGTACCTGATATACAAGCTGTCTCCTCCACTCCTGGTTGCTTCCATGGCAGAGCCGTCTGTGTAGACGTGAGTCCACTGCTCTTCAGGGTAGGCAGACCAAATGAACTCCAGGGCCAGCGACTTCCTCTCTTGGTCTGACTGTGTTCCTTTCTTCCCAGTGCCCGATATGTCTGTGCGTATGGCTGGGAAGTTCTGTTGGTTCCAGGAGGGAACAGATGCTATGGGTGGTATTGGTGTGGGTATGTGGTCCAACAGTTCTGGGTCTCTCCTTTCAAGTGTCCTGCTCTGGTGGATGAAGCTCGATCTCTTAAGTCTCCCTTTTGTTGGCTTGCTCAGTCTGTCCTTCATGGGATGGTTTTCCAGTCTTTTGAATTTGGCGGCCTGGGTCAGTACCTTGACGTTTCTTCTGTCTTCCAGTGGTACACTGGTAACAACCCAAGTAATCCATGCATGCACAGGTGATCAGTTGACAGCTCTCCACCTCTCTTTACCCGAGTGTCCAAGACATACGGTCGCAGGTCTGATGACACAATAACAAAATTGATCATCGACCTGCGACCTAGGGTGCCCTGGTGCCAGGTGCACATATGGACACCCTTATGCTTGAACATGGTGTTCATTATGGACAAGCTGTGGTTAGCACAGAAGTCAATAACTGAACACCACTCGGGTTCAGATCAGGCAGGCCGTTCCTCCCAATCACCCCCCTCCAGGTTTCACTGTCATTGCCCATGTGTGCATTGAAGTCCCCCAGAAGGACAATGAAGTCTCCAAGAGGAGCATCCTCTAGCACCCCAGTCAGAGACTCCAAAAAGGGTGGGTACTCACTCTGAACCATCATTTGGTGCATAGGCACAAATGATGGTCAGGACCCATTTCTCAACCCGAAGGTGCAGGGAAACAACCCTTTCGTCCACCGGGGAAAACTCCAATATACAGGCAGCAAGGTGGGGGTATACAAGAATACCCACCCCTACTCGTCGCCTCTCGCCCTGGGCAACTCCAGAGTAGGACAAGCTCCAGCCCCTCTACAGGAGACTGGTTCCGGAACCAGAGCTGTGTGTTGAAGTGAGGCCGACTATATCTAGCCGTTATCGCTCAACCTCATGCACCAGCTCAGGCTCCTTCCTCACCAGAGAGGTGACATTCCACATCCCAAAAGCCAGTTTAGGAAGCCAGGGATCAGATCACCAAGGCCTCCACCTTTGACCGCCACCTGATCCACACAGCACCGGACCCCCATGGTCCCTCCTGCAGGTGGTGAGCTCACTGGAGGGTGGACCCATGTAACTGCTTTGGGCTGAGCCTGGCCGGGTCCCATGGGCGGAAACCCGGCCACCAGATGCTAGCCATCGAGCCCCTCCCCCAGGCCTGGCTCCAGGGTGGGGCCCCGGTAACCCCATACCAGGCAGGGTACACTGGATCCCTGTTCTAGCGTTCATCATGAGAGTCTATTGGATTGTTCTTAGTCTGGCCCTTCACCCAGGACCAGTTTGTCTTGGGTGACCCTACCAGAGGCAAATTGCCCCTGTCAACTGATCACCATCTGGTGGTGAGTTGGAGCCGATGGCAGGGTAAGATGCCGTTCAGACCTGGTAGACCCAAACATATAGTGAGGGTGTGCTGGGAATGTCTGGCTGAGGCCTCTGTCCGGGAGGTCTTCAACTCTCACCTCCGGAAGAACTTCAACCACATTACAAGGGAGTCTGGAGACATGGAGTCTGAATGGGTCATGTTCTTTACCTCCATTGTTGAAGCGACTGCCCAGAGCTGCAGCCGCAAGGTCATCAGGGCATCTCGTGGTGGCAACCCCCGAACCAAGTGGTGGACACCGGTGGTGAGGGGGGCCATTAAGCTGAAGAAGGAGTTCTATTAAGCTTGGTTGGCTTGTGGGACTCCCGAAGCAGCTGAGGTGTGCCGGCAGGCCAAGCGGAGTTCGGTGAGGCCATGGAGCAAGACTTTCGGTCAGCCTTGAAGAGATTCTGGCAAACTGTCTGGCGGCTCAGGAGGGGGAAGCAGCTCCCTGTCCACACTGTGTATGGTGCGGATGGGGTGCTGCTGACTTCGACTGGGGATATCGTTGGACGGTGGAAGGAATACTTTAAGGATCTCCTCAATCCCACTGATACGCCTTCCACAGAGAAAGTAGGGCTTGTGGACAAGGGGAACGACTCGCCTATCACAGGGGCTGAGGTTGCCAAGGTGATTAAAAATCTCTTTGGTGGCCGGGCCCCGGGGGTGGACAAGATTCGCCCTGAGTACCTCAAGGCCCTGGATGTTGTAGGGCTGTCATGGTTGACACGCCTCTGCAACATTGTGTGGAGGTCGGGGACAGTGCCTTTAGCATGACAAACCGGGGTGGCGGTTCCTCTCTTCAAAAAAGGGGACCAGATGGTGTGCTCTAACTTTAGAGGGATCACACTCCTCAGCCTCCCTGGGAAGGTCTATGCCAAGGTACTGGAGAGGAGAGTCCAGCCGTTGGTTGAACCTCGGATTCAGGATTAGCAATGTGGTTTTCATCCTGGCCGTGGCACATCAGACCAACTCTTTACCCTCTCGAGAATCCTCGAGGGTTCGTGGGAGTTTGCCCAACCAGTTTACATATGTTTTGTGGGACTTGAAGAAGATTTCTGGGCACAGCCAGGGAACGGAGGGTGTCATGCTTGGTGACCACAGGATCTCATCTCTGTTGTTTGCAGACGATGTTGTCCTGCTGGCTTCATCCAGCAATGACCTACAGGTCTTACTGGGACGGTTTGCCGCTGAGTGTGAAGTGGCTGGGAAGAGAATCAGTACCTCCAAGTCCGAGTCCATGGTCCTCAGCCGGAAAAAGGTGGCTTGCCCTCTTCAGGTTGGGGACAAGCTTCTGCCGCACATGGAGGAGTTTAAGTATCTTGGGGTCTTTTTCACGAGTGAGGGGAGAATGGAGCAAGAAATTGACAGATGGATCGAAGCAGCATCTGCAGTGATGCGGATGTTGTACCGGTCTGTTGTGGTGAAGAGGGAGCTGAGCTCTAAGGCAAAGCTGTCGATCTACCAGTCAATCTACGTTCCTACCCAAAGCTCGTGACCTATGGTCACGAGCTTTGGGTACTTACCGAAAGAACAAGATCGTGGATTCAAGCGACTGAAATGAGCTTTCTTCGTAGGATTGCTGGACTCACCCTCAGAGATAGGGTGAGGAGCTCAGTCATTCGGGAGAGGCTCAGAGTAGAATTGCTGCTCCTCCACATTGAAAGGAACCAGTTGAGGTGGTATGGGCATCTGATCAGGATGCCTCCTGGACGCCTCCTACTTGAGGTGTTTTGGGCATGTCCAACAGGGAGGAGACCCTGGGGCAGACCCAGGACTCGCTGGAGAGACGATGTCTCCCAGCTGGTCTGTGAACGCCTTAGTATCCTCTCTGAAGAGCTGGAGCAGGTGGCTGGGGAGAGGGAAGTCTGGGCTTCTCTGCTTGAACTGCTGCCTCCGTGACCCGGACCTCCAGAGAAGCAGTAGAAGATGGATGGATGGATGGATGGATGGATGGATGGAATAGCACAGGGAGTAAGTATTGAACACGTGAAGAAAAAGAGGTGCAAAAAAGCATAGAAAGCCAAGAAACCAGCTAAAATCCATCAGAATTTAGGAAGCCATCCCATCGCCCATCAGTGCAAATTAATTTCACTTGGTTAAGTCCTGACCGATAGCCTTTAAAAAGGTCTGTGAATATGAGATTGTCACACCACAAAGAACTCATGATGGCTCGAATCAAATATTTTGGTGTAAACTGACTGTCATAATTGGCCCTTACAGGGCAGAAATGAGGCACCAATCACCAGCAGTGAGTTTGCACATTATGGGAAAGAACATAAACAATATCCAACTTTCAAAGAGGCAATCAACAAGGACCTTGAAGGGTGATTACAGAAAAATACAAACAATGAAAAAAAACACGAAACGTAACTTACAAATAAACAGGCGAGGCTGAGTACAAAGCAGAAAGTAAGACAGGAATCAGATGGTGGAATTCCTGTCCTCACAATGCAAGGTCGCCACGAGGAATGAACCCCGCGAGCTTAAATAATAATGGGGGAAAAACCAAAACGAGAATCAGGTGTGGATGCATAAGTGAGAAGTAATTAAAGACACTTAAACAGCTGTGACAGGCAACGAAGGGATTTGATAGGCGGAAGTTACATCACAGAGCTGTCAAAATAAAAGCACAATCCATAACGGAAGAAAATCAAGAACAAATGCATATACAGAAAAATGAGTAATAACCAAAAGACTTGTGCACGGCACTGACCCGCACTTGGCATCATGACAGTGCCCCTCCCTTAAGGGGTGAATCCAAGACACCCCACCATAACATCAAAAGGAATGAAAGTACACCCCCCCCCAACAGGAAAAACTTCAAAAATAGACCCCGGGAGGGTGGTGGGGGGATCCAGGCCTGGAGGGAGAGACACAAAAAACAAACCAAATACACATGACCCACCACACTGACAAAATAAGGTGCTAGAATGACTAGGCAATACTGGGAAAACAACAGCTCAGTTCAGGTGGCTTTCCAGAGTCCCAGCTCCACCCGACCATCAGGTGGAAATGGTTGGGCGGCCCACCAGGTCTCCAAAGCCACCAAAATGGACCAGAGAGTCCATCGGGTGATCTTCCAGGACTCAGAAGCAACCCAAGCAACCGAGAAAGTTCAAGCGGTCTCCCCGCATCTCTGGGCCAGCAGGTCGCGGAGCGCCGCCCCCCCCCCCAGAGGTGGCAGCTGGAACCAGTGCTTACTGCGGACCCCCAGAACCAGAAGATGGGCACCTGATGAAAGAGATGGCGGGAGAAGAACCACAACGGATCCATATGTGGACAGAGGACCCACCACACCCTTGGACATAGGCGCAACACCCTTGGTGACCTCGGACTGGGGCGAAGCGGCACCCTCGTTGGCCCCGGACTGAGGCGTAGTGGCACCATTGGTGGACCCGGACTGAGGTGTAGCGGCACCATCAGGCCCGGACTGGGACAGAGCTGCACCCTCGGTGGACCCAGACTGGGACAGAGCTGCACCCACAATGGCCCCCAGGCTGGAGCGTAGCACCCACAGCGGGGACACACTGGAGCGCAGCACCCATGTAGGATTCAAGCTGGGACGCAGCACCCACGGCAGTCCCCAACTGGGACATAGCACCCATGGAGACCCGGACTGAGGAGGAGCTGCATCCTTGGAGGTCCCGGGCTGGGACGGAGCCTCCATGACAACCTCAGCAGGAGGGGGAACAGCACCCACGAAGGATCCGGATTGGGACGGAGCCTCCATGACAAACCTCTGCCGGGGGAGTTGGACCCACGAAGACCTCAGGTGGCGGGCCCGAACTCATGGAGACCTCTGGTGTAGCTGGATGATCCTCAGTGACCCTGAGCTCAAACTCCACCGCCGTCCAGGACTCCATCGATCCAGATGACGACGTCTCAGGCCCGGCCCTCTGGAGGTCCAGCTCAGACTCTGTTGTGGTGGCCCCAGCAGCAGGCATGATGAACAATGCAGTCCCGGACCCCCCCAGCAATGTGACCCACACAGATGGCTTGCCCGGCATGGTGACAAGAGATCCGTTCCCTGTTGGTGCTGAATCCTGCACAATTGAAGCCCAGGGATGCTTCCTCGTTGGTGCAGGCTCCAGATTGTAGACAGCCCTCCTGCTCTGTCCGGAGCACGGCTGCGGGGCTGGAACCAGGTTCTCCAGGGCCGCAGGCTCCTCCTCCGTCTGGCGGCTTAATCCCGGAACTGGCGAACACTCAGGTGGGATTGGAGGAGACACAGAGAGAGCAGGTGAGGTCTTTGTGGCTACAGCAGGGGGTGAGGACTCAGTGAACTGCAATAACTGAGCCTCATCCCCGGGATTCAGGCAAGGTAATTCACGTGGTCAGGTTGGAGAAGGAAAAAACACTTGCCTGTGTTCCCAGGGCCCAATCTCTTCTGCTGGAGCCAGTCTGGAATCAGCCCTCTCCGTGACTACAGTTGTAGTGGACCCCTCAGAGGAACATTGAGGAGATGGCCCTGCAGGCATGGTGGCAGGCGGAGACGCCATGGTGGAGAAGGGAACAGCAATGGCCCAGCAAGAGAAGGCTGACGAGACAGCCGGCAAGAATAACTTAGAGGCGGATGCTGTTGTAATTCCTTCTTGACATGGTGATGAGGACACAGCTGGCTGAGAGGCAGGGAATTTCCTCCGGCGGCCTGTGGCTGGGTAATGGTGGGAGAATTGTGACGTCTTCACCTGGTGACTCTCCTCCATCCGATTCAGTATGGCTGTATCTCAGGGAGGAGTGGAGGTTGGTGCTGGGTGGCGGCATCTTGGAGCAGGTAGAGCCGGAGCTGGAGCCTGGCGAGGAGCTGATTGGACGGAGGCCTGGGAGTGCCTCCCAGTCTGTGCCAATCTAGGCTTCCTGGTGGAATTCCTCTCCAACTCACGGTTCTCCCGTTGCAGAGCAGACATCAGGGATATCCTCTTCCTTCCCTCGGCATGCTCCAAAAGGCGAGGATGACGCAGCACAACCGCTTTCGCGAAGTCCAGGTACCACAAGGTGTCTTTCGGGGTGGAATAACGATGACCTATGGCCAGAAGGTCATCTATCTCCATAAGAGCCTGACAGAGTTCAAACCCCAGGCTCATTGTACCCCCTCCCAATCGATGCCATTCCAGAAAAGCGGGCCCCCAAAAAAGGAGAAAAATAGAACAGTGGAAAAAGGAAAAAAGGCAAACTCACAGCTGCTGGCACCTACTGGTGGTGACCTACTGTCATAATTGGCCCTTATGGGGTAGAAATGAGGCACCAATCGCCAGCAGTGAGTTTGCACATTTAATGGGAAAGAACATAAATAATAGCCATGAAGGGCAACTTACAAAGAGGCAATCAACAAGGACCACGAAGGGTGATTTCAGAAAAATACAAATAATGAAAAAAACCACAAAAGGTAACTTACATATATACAGGTGAGGCTGAGTACAAAGCAGAAAGTAAGACAAGAATCAGACGGGGGAATTCCTGTCCCCACAATGTGAGGTCGTGCAAGGAATAAACCCCGTGAGCGAGCTTAAATAATAATGGGGGGAAAACCAAAACGAGATACAGGTGTGGATGCATGAGTGAGAAGTAATTAAAGACACTAAACAGCTGTGACAGGCCGCAAACAGATTTGACAGGCGGAAATCACATCACAATGCTGTCAATATAAAAGCACAAACCGTAACGGAAGATAATCAAGACAAATACATATACAGAAAAATGAGTAATAACCAAAAGACCCGAGCATGGCACTGACCTACACTCAGCATCATGACACTGACCAGACTATATTCTCCCAGGATTTTACTGGCTTGCCCAAATGTTGTGCAGCAAACTTTAAACGGGCTTCAACATGCCTTTTCTTCAGCAATGAAGTCTTGTGAGATGAGCAGACATAGAGCCCATGTCGGTTGTTTAAGTTGGTTTATCCCTTCCACAGTATGTGGGACACCATGTGGTGTATGGGGCGCCTATCTCCATTTCACATGTTGGTTGAATGCATCACTTATTGTTTTCTTTGAAACAGCAGTAACTCCAGGTCTTTCTGGAGCTCTCCACAAGTGATCTTTGGCTCTTTGATAGCTCTTCTGATAATTCTTTTGACTCCTCTTTCAGAAATCTTACAAGGAGCTCCTGGTCATGGCTGGTTTATGGTAAAATGATATTCTTTCCACTTCTGAATAATGGCTCCAACAGTGCTCACTGGAACATCCGGCAGTTTAGAAATGTGCCTGTAACCAGTGCCATCATTATGTTTTGCAACAATAAGGTTGTGAAGGTCTTATTTTCCCTGCTGCACGTGAACAGTTTACACAGAATAAAAAGTATATCCTATATACTGCATTAAGTCCAGGAAACACACAACTATAACCAACTCAAGGGAGCATCAGCAGGGATACTGTGATGCTGCATGTGCTGACTATGTGATACAAGTGGGAAGATAGAAAGCGCTTGTTCAGAGAAAGAGGATGAGAACAGGAAAGACGAAGACAGCATTTGTTTGCGTGCGATGCGAAGCAGAAGTAGATGTCACAGCAATGCAAAGAATCGGAGTGAGGCTTTAAAATACTGTGTTGGCAGAACTACTGACCCCAATACTGTACTCAAATCTTAAGGAAGAAAAAAAATACATTCCCAAGCCTTTTCCTGAAGAGACAGAATACACATGCAGCTGCACACAAATACATAGGCTCAGAGGAAATAATGCATGCTCAAGCACATACTGTAGCTGTACAGTAGCTTAAAAAATACACAAATTCGTACCTGCATGCTCTTGCACCTATACAGACCTACATAGTACCACACCGGTCTTATTTTAAGGCCATACATGACATATATACGATCCAACAAGACTCTATCCTTTTGCTTCCCCCTGTGCTGAGAATTTGACAGGTCTAGACGGAGAAAAACAGACTCTCCCACTCGACAGCATGGCAAAGACTTTATAAAGTCAACCTTTTGTGAAGCGGTTAATGTCCTGAATAACAACAAGTTTCAGGTAATTTGATCAGTCTGGTCTATTTTTCCCATCAGACTGACTATGTGAGTGTGTGTACCGTTTTTTTTTTATTTACATGCATCTTTGCCATTGAAACCTAGCATAAGTACCCACATTAATAATGACTTTCTGTATTATTTAATAGTCTGGGTATGTGCATGTTTACAGAAATTAATCTTTTCTACATGCATAGGGACTTTATTCAGACACTGTCTGTTTCGCTTCATATCCTGAAACTTATCTGCTGCCTGCATGGTCAGCAGCGCAGGCGGTTCACAGAGGAACAGTCTATAATTAAGGGTCAATCAAGGTCAATTGGATCGATATTGCCGGAGTACGAGAGTCTTCCACGGTGTGTGTATGTAACACCTTATCAGTCTGCCACAGGGGCTGTTGGTTTAGGTAATGATGTATGTGTTTACGCAGTGTATTAGAATGCAGTTAATCTCATCCTCTGGATAAATGACAGATTGGAATGACAGTCTCAAATCCAAGGTTCCTGAGCAGGTTTGGGGAGTCAGAAAGGGTGTGGGGAAGTAAATCTGATATACAGCACCTTTTAAAAACAATTGTGATAAGTTGTCTTTAATTAATGCTTTTCTCTCTTTCTTATCGTATGTGCAATTGTGCGTGTGTCTGTGTATGTGTGCATGCGCTTGTGTTGGTGGTTAAGGACAGATCCTCCTGCCCTGGATGCATTCATCATGGATAAAGCCCTATTGGACTATGAAGTCTCTATCGACGCAGACTGTAAACTGCTCACTGTGGGGAAACCGTTTGCCATTGAAGGTACAGACACTGCAGCCACTATCACACCGGACACGCAGACAGCAACATTTATAAGAACTTTTTTTGCACTCTTTTTTTTTCAAAATGGAGTGATGGCCTGGGGGTAGCATCCACCTCACAGCCTGGAGGTTGTGGGTTCATGTCCCGGCCGGGTCATACATTGGTGCTTTCTGAAATTTAGCTTGGTGCCTTGAATAATAGAATGAGAAAAGGGAAGTAAAGAGAGCTACCAGAGGACTCGGGATAATTTGTTCAGGCGTAATTTACCCTGCAACTTAAACTTGCTTTGAGAAGTTTAAGTTGGTGGACAACTTGTTCTTACTCTGTACAAGCAACTTCCTCCAACCACAGTCTTAATAATTGTTGGAATAATGCCAACACTTTTTTCTGTTTGTTGTGGAAACCAAATGAGCTTTTACTTTAGATAAAACACTTTTATGTGCTTAATGATAAGACCTTTGAATAAAGCATAGGTGGGCAGTAAAGAGTTACATTTACTCAAACACATATACAAGGAACTTTTTTTCACAAAATTGTACATTTGTGAGAAGGTTTATGGCAGGATACTTAATAATCTAACTTTTGTACATTTTTGAAGGAAAAAATAAGAAAATATTGTAAGAAAAAATTGTGAATTTATAAGGAAAATGTCACAAATGTATGAGAAAAAAATATTTTACGAGAAGAGTCAGAAAATTAATTGGAAAAAAAAATCAAAAATTGGTAAGAGTAAAGTTCTTACTACTGAACCGTTTTCACAGATACTTTTTTACTCCAGTAATTTTTAAGTGACAATTAATACTTTTATTAAGCAGTTAGGAGCTTAAGGTAATGCTATGCCTACTTAAGCACAATTTCTGGATACTCTACCCATATCTGCTTGCATTTCATCCTGACCTGTTGCAGGTGTGCTTTCCATTGGTGTTGCAGCTGCAAACAATATAAGGATAAGTTACTTATGACAAGAAGGTTTTTCTTGTTAAACCTTGATGTGTTAGACAATGTGGCGCTTGATTCATGCAGTATATGTAGGTAGTTCAGCCAAGGTGCTGTCCGTTCAGACAATGATGGGTCATTTCAGTTATTTCTCCTGTGCGAACTTTACTATGAATTATAATGGTGCATTCCTTGGGGGAAAAAAATAAGGCTCTCGACCCATTGTGTAGTGAATCTACTCCAAACACGCCCATTTTGTAACAGGCATTCAAGCTGTATGAATGCATTTGACACATCAATAAGAAAGATCTCTCTCCATTTCTCTTTCTTTCTCCCTCTCATTCTCATGCACACACAAGTTTCTATGGTTTTCTCCTTGAGGGAACGTTTATTGAGTTCAGGCATTTCTGAGTCCCCTACAATAATTTTAATGAGTACCTAATCAAAGTCTTAATCTAATTCTAACCTTATACTTAAAATCAAGTCGTCACACTCCAATGGACCTTTAGGGAATATCATGAATTCAGTTGTGGCTAAAAGGTTCCTGTTTTTCCAAAATGTCTTCACTCCTATAATCTTAAATGTCAAATAATCCGATAAAAATTATGTACACACACACACACACCCCACATAATTTACTTGTTAAAACAGTGTACCTGTGTATATATGATGCATTTATGACTACAGGCTCTCGTTTATGCAAGAACACACAAATGTAACATTGGCATGCAAGAATACACATTTTTATCAAATGTTGCAGTTAGATACATGACTGACAGAAGAACACAGTGATTCACTATATGAACTTATAACACTGCAAGGTAAAAGTGCACAGCCATCTATTATTATAAGCAGAACACTGGACTTGATGTACAGAAGTTCCAAAAACTGCAACAAAGTCAGGAAGCTTAAAAACCAACCCGCTGTCAATCAGAAAACTAGCTAATTACCCTCACTGGGGGTTGTCAAGTTCTTGCATAATGAGCATGAATATTCAGGCTTATGCTTGTGAACGTTGTAGCGTATACATTTGTTCTCTGTGTCGTATTGCTAGGTTAATTTGTACAATATCAGACGGATGATACTTTTGGAAATTTAGGTTTGATCTTTTTTTCTGTTTGAAAATAATCATCTTCCGAAGCTAACCATAGCTGAAATCAGTTTGATGAGAAGAAATAGTTTTAAAGTGAGCAGCAGTTACTGCAAAGTTTACATGCAAACATTAAGACTGTATTTGGCTGTTAGACTAAGTTAGAAAAGCTACATTATGGACAGCATTCCCAGAGCTGGAAACAGTGAGTAGCCCTCCAAAGCACAGATGCCGGGGGTGATGGAGAAAGGTGCAGATAAGATGGCGTGAATAACTGATGAAGATGGAGATGTGCTACTGAAGAAATGACATATTGCAATGAATTTAAAGATCAGGCCGCTTGGGTCCTATAACAACTCAAATACAACGCTAGTGTTAGTATTGATGCTAATGTTAGCATGCTAATGTTACCACTAGCATTAGCATTGACGCAAACATTAGCATGCTTTTCTATGTGTGTTGTAACTTTTGTATTTGTGTGATCGCTTTGGCATTTTGGTGAGTGCTCTTGGCCACTGTACTGTACACCATACAGAATGTGTTAGGGTTTTTTTTTTTAGCACTGAAGCTGTTGTAGAATCAGTTGCAATGTGCACACTGGGTGTAAAGTAGAAATAAATGCTCCTGATGACCTGCCTAAAGAAATCATGTCTTCCCTCTAATAAAACTCTGCTTTTCACTGAGGTAAACAAAGCATTTCAGTGAATATAGAAAGTTTCATAGTATTCCAGACACATGCCATCCACCCATAGACACTTCCTGAAGGTGACTTTGAAGTGAAATTTCTGCTGGCAGAACACATTTATTGGATATATCAAACATTTAACCTCTAACCCACTGAAGCTTAGTCACCAGAAGGTTTTTACTGGCCTAGAATTGGCAATGTGTAGTCAGGCTTGGCCACAGACGCACACTCATCTACATGCATATTACGGTGTGTGCATGTGCGATGTGTATTTGTGTATTTATTATCACCTCATTTCACTGAGAAATGTGCAAACAGATATACAGAGAGTAAATAATACTAGTACAAGTGCCACCTGGGACCAGACGCTAACTTTGATGCCATCTCTCTGTCAGTCAAAGCGTAGCCTTGGAAAGACCCCACTCCCACATCCCCCACTTCCTGTACGGTTCTTGTTCAGTGGAGATGATCTGCCATTTTTATTCACCGCCTAAGACAAAAACGAGCCAAGAGACATCTCAGTGGCATTACTCATGAATGGGAAGATGGGAAAGCGGCTCTCATTGATATGTAGAGTGGGTCAGTTTGATGACTGCTTGATTCATTGTCTACAGGACGAGGCAGGGGTAGAATCTGCACTGGCTTTGGTAGCTGTTCAGTAGGGGTTAGGAGGAATAAGATGGATACTGAATAACCCAATAAGTCTGCATAAAGAGCAGGAAGTGTCCCAGACAGGAAAAGTAATGAAGTTAAAACACATGAGAGGGAACAAAACACAGCCCAGAATATAAGATGAAAAAATAAGTAAGAGAAAGAACAACAAAACTAGCAAAATCAGGAACCAGTTGAGGTGGGAGTTGAGCATAAGAAGGAGATAGAGGGCTTTCATTTGCCCACTGCCAGTTTGCGCCTTTCTGCACAGCAAGTGATAAAAGAGCCAGCCAACAGAGTCGCCTAATCAAGACAAACCTTCACCCCAAGCAGATGGAGTGAGGAAGGAGGAGGAAAGGTCCAAGGGAGAGAATTGAAGGCAAAAAAAGAGAGGAAGTGTTATTTGGTATATATGTGGATGCAGACAGGATTTATGGTGCAGTTTGTGGTCAGGAGATACACAGCAACAGAGGAATTGGGACAGTGGTGCTGCTACAGGCAAGGTGCTCTGCTGAAATCTCCGGGTTGCTTAAGTGGAGGGAGATGTGGGGGCATCGCTGTGTGTCTGTTTTCACTGAGTGTTGTTGGGAGATGTTTACGACAGCCTAGACACACCCCATTAATAATATTGCCACTGAACAGGCAGCCACTCACTGCAAATTTGTATGTGTGTGATTGCGTACATGTGTACCTGTGTGCGTAAGTGGTCTACACAAGTGCAGTCAAGCAGGACAAAGCACGTCTGAAGATCAAAATGAGACTGACAGAAGATTCTGTTGCCAGGCTGTGGCTGTTGTTGGTTGGGCAAGTCACGTCTGACAGGAGTGGCATACCAAAGCCTTTTCAGCGTGTGTGTGTGGGTGTGTGGGTGGGTGGGTGTGTGTGTGTGCGCGTGCAGATGTGCATGCTCACAGACACAATATACAGTGGATATAAAAAGTCTACACACCCCTGTTCAAATACCAGGTTTTTGTGATGTAAAAAAATGTACCAAGATAACTAATTTCAAAACTTTTTCCACCATTAATGTGACCTATAACCTGTACAACCCAAATGAAAAACAAACTGAAATCTTTTAAGGGTAAAAATAAAAAATAAAAAACTTACAATAACCTGATTCCATAAATATGCACACCCTGTTACAACTGGGGATGTGGATGTGTTCAGAATTAACCAATCACATTCAAACTCATGTTAAATGGGAGTCAGCACACACCTGCCACCATTTAAAGTGCCTCTGATAAACCCCAAATAAAGTTCAGCTGTTCTTGTAGGCTTTCCCTGACATTTTTGTCGTCACATCTTACAGCACAAGCCATGGTCCGCAGAGAGCTTCTAAAGCATCAGAGGGATCTCATTGTTCAAAGGTATCAGTCAGGAGAAGGGTACAAAAAAAATTCTAAGACATTAAATATACCATGAAACACAGTGAAGACAGTCATCATCAAGTGGAGAAAATATGGCACAACAGTGACATTACCAAGAACTGGATGTCCCTCCAAAATTGATGAAAAGACGAGAAGAAAACTGGTCAGGGAGGCTGCCAAGAGGCCGACAGCAACATTGAAGAAGCTGCAGGAATTTCTGTCAAGTACTAGCTATTTAGTACATGGGACAACAGTCTCCCATCTTGGGTTGCAAGACGGTAGCCTTATCTTACGAAGAAAAACATCCAAGCCTGGCTACATTTTGCAAAAGCACATTTGAAATCTCCCAAATGCATGTAGGAAAATGTGTTATGGTCCAGTGAATCCAAGGTTGAACTTTTTGACCATAATTCCAAAAGGTATATTTGGCGCAATCACAACACTGCTCATCACCAAAAGAACACCATACCTACAGTGAAGTATGGTGGTGGCACCATCATGCTTTGGGGCTGTTTTTCTTCAACTGAAACTGGGGCCTTAGTCAAGGTGGAGGGAATTATGAACAGTTCCAAATACCAGTCAGAGTTGGCACAAAACCTTCAGGCTTCTGCTATTAAGCTGAAGATGAAGAGGAACTTCATCTTTCAATACGACAGTGACCCAAAGCGTGCATCCAAATCAAAAAAGGAATGGCTTTACCAGAAGAAGATTAAGGTTTTGGTATGGCCCACCCAGAGTCCAGATCTAAATCTGATCGAACATCTGTGGGGTGATCTGAAGAGGGCTGTGCACAGAAGATGCCCTCATAATCTGACAGATTTGGAGCATTTTTGCAAAGAAGAGTGGGCAAATATTGCCACGCCAAGATGCACCACACTGATGGTTTACCGACCCAGAGAACAGACTCAGACTCAGAAGTAGATACAATTATCTTTATTGTGTTTAGTGTGTGTGTGTGTGTGTGTGTGTGTGTGTGTGTGTGTGTGTGTGTGTGTGTGTGTGTGTGTGTGTGTGTGTGTGTAATAGTGTGGCAGCCGGGGGCAAGCAGAGCACCGTGCAACCTGGCTACCCTATGGACAGACAGAGACAGAGAGAGTTAGTGTAAGATCCCAGAGGGAATGTACAGAATAGTTCAGGGCTTACTCTTTGTAGAGATGGTGATAGGCTCAGGTTCTGCTCTGAGGTTCAGGCCAGGAAGACAGCGCCCGCTGTCCTGGTTGCAGCTGGAGGTGGTTGGAGAGTCCGGGAAAGCGCAGTGCAGCTCGGTCTGCCGCCAGGAGAGAGAGTGGCCCGCCACCACGGATCACCGCCTGTGCACAGGGGAATAAGTGAAGACAAGGTGAATAAAGCGAGGGCTTACTTGGAGCTGTGGTGGTGATCCTTCCTGATGGAGGATGACAGGAGGCTTGATTCTGAGACGAGGGTAGGCTGAGGCAAAGAGACTCTGGAATGAAGACAAAGGTGAGTGTAGGTCTTATCGAAGAATGGAGACAGACGACTCCGCGCTGATCCGAGGGCAGCGTGGTCTAAATAGCCCTGGTCGTGATGGAGAGCAGGTGTGCGCACAGCTGAGGATAACAAGAAGCCAGAGCAAACCATCACAGTACTCCCCCCAACGAGACGCCTCTCGGTGGCTGATCCAGCCTACCTGGGTGCATCTGGTGGAAGTCCCTGATGAGTTGATTGTCCAACGTGAAGGAGGGATGCACCCAGGACCTCCATTCCGGGCCGTAACCCTCCCAGTCCACCAGGTACTGCAGGCCACAACCCCGGCGGTGAACGTCCAGGATGGCATTGACCTTCCACGTCGGGTCGCCATCGACCACCATTGGCGGAGGTGAAGACCTGGGAGGGGGACACAGAGGACTGGAACAGAAAGGCTTGACCTGTGAGACATGGAAGGTTGGACAGATGCGGAGGGAGGGGGGGAGAGCTAGGCGCACAGACACAGGGTTGATAATACGGGTTATGGCGAAAGGCCCAATGAACCGCTGAGACATTTTCTTCGCCTCTGCCTTCAAGTTAATATGTCTGGTAGACAGCCATACCTGCTGACCCACCCGGTAGGGCGGGGCCGGTGTCCTGCAACGATTAGCGGTCGTGGAGTTGCGCTCAGCCGTGCATCGTAGTGCGGTCCGGGTTGCTCTCCACAGCCGGCGGCAGCACCTCAGGTGAGCTCGGACAGAGGGAATGGTGATATCCTTCTCCTCTTCAGGGAACAACAGGGGGTTGTAGCCCAGCGAGGCCTCAAACTGGGACATCCCGATCGCTGAAGAGACGGTGGTATTATGCATGTACTCGATCCATGGGAGGTGGTGCTCCATGTCGCCGGGTTGGTGGTGGCGCCACACTGCAGCGCAGCCTCCAGCCCCTGGTTCGCCCGCTCACACTGTCCGTTATTCTGCAGGTTTTATCCTGAAGACAGGTTCACTGTAGCCCCAAGGGCGTTGCAAAATGACCTCCACACCTGAGAAATGAACTGGGGTCCCCGGTCGGAGACAATGTCCAGGGGAATACCATGCAATCTCACTACATGCTGAACGAGAAGGTCCACCGTCTCCTTCACCGTAGGCAGCCCCTGTAGGGGAACGAAGTGGACGGCATTAGAAAACCTGTCTACGATGGTGAGAATTACAGTGTGGTGGTTAGAAGGTGGGAGACCGGTGACGAAGTCCAATGCCACATGGGACCAGGGCCTGCCATGAGTGGGGAGAGGGTGAAGCAGACCGGCCGGAGGAGAAGAGGACGTCTTGCCAGCAGCGCACTGGGGGCAGGTGCGGATGTACTCTCCAAACGTCCTTCCGGAGCGAAGGCCACCAAAATGTCCTTTGAAGGAGTGCCACCATGCGAGCCCTCCCCGGATGGCACAAGAACCTGGAAGAGTGGGCCGAATGGATCACCTCGCCCCGGACGGCAGATGGCACGAACAGTCTCCCTGCTGGCCCCCCGCCCGGGTCCGCCTCGGCCTCCTGTGCTCTCAGGACCTTTTCTTTGATGCCCCATGATAGTTCACGCCCGACGGGAGAAGGATGGGATGCTCTGCCACTTCCGCAGCATCCGAGGCAAACTGTCTGGACAAGGCATCCGGCTTTGTATTCTTGGACCCGGGGCGGTAGGTGATTGTGAAATCAAAACGTCCGAAAAACAGGGACCAGTGGGCCTGGCGCGCGTTCAGGCGCTTGGCCGTCCTGAGGTACTCCAGATTCTTGTGATCCGTCCAGTCGACGAATGGCTGGGAGACCCCCTCCAGCCAATGGCACCACTCCTCCAGTGCGAGCTTGACTGCCAGGAGCTCCCTGTCACCGATGTCATAATTTCAGCCAATTTAATTTGGCTGGATCCTGCCATCAACTGGGGAGCGCTGGGATAGCACGGCTCCAACCCCCGAGTCTGAGGCGTCCACCTCTACCAGGCATTTAAGGGCGGGATCCACCTGTGCCAGAATGGGAGAGGAAGAGAATTTACCCTTGAGCTCAGCAAAGGCCGCTGCCGCCTCCTCCGTCCACCGGAAGGGCACCTTGGGAGAAGTAAGACGGGTCAGGGGGAGAGCAATAATACTATAATTCTTAATGAAGCGGCGGTAGAAATTGGCGAATCCCAAAAACTGCTGGAGCTGCTTCCTGGAGGAAGGAGTGGGCCAGTCTACCACCGCTTTTACCTTGTTGGGGTCTGGGATGATTTCATTGTGGGAGATGATAAATCCAAGGAAAGATGTCTTGAAGGTGTGAAACTCACACTTCTCGGCCTTAACGAAGAGCTTGTTCTCCAGGAGCCGCTGCAATACTCACCTCACGTGCACCCGATGCTCATCCAAGGACTGTGGAAAAAAATCAGGATATCATCCAAATAGACAAACACGAATGAACCCAAAAGGTCCCTCAGCACATCGTTGATGAGGCGTTGGAATACGGCGGGGGCGTTGGTCAGCCCAAACGGCATCACCAGATACTCGAAATGCCCGTTAGGGGTCCGGAAGCCCGTCTTCCATTCATCACCCTCCCGGATCCGCACCAGATGGTAAGCATTGCGGAGGTCCAGCTTGGTGAACCAGGAGGCCCCCTGGAGGGAATCGAACGGCATATTAATCAAAGGAAGGGTGTACTTGTCGTTGATGGTGATATTATTTAATTCACGGAAGTCAATACACGGACTCAGCGAGCCGTCTTTCTTGCCCACAAAAAAAACCCCACCCCCACCGCCGAGGACGAAGGCCAGATTATGCCCGGGTTTAACGACTCCTTGATATAGGCTTCCATAGCTTTCCACTCCGGTGCTGACAGGCTGTAGAGTCGACTCGACGGCAGCAGGGCTCCAGCACGGAGATTGATCGCACAGTCGTACGGGCGGTGAGGGGGGAGAGATAGGGCCTGGGTCTTACTGAAGGCGGCTCCCAAGTCGTGATACTCCACAAGGACTTTGGACAAGTCGGGAGGGGGGGTGATGGGGGCACCCAGGGGCACAGACGGCGAGCAAGCAGTGGACTGCAGGCAGGCACTGAGGCAGAATGAGCTCCACAAAACCACGCTCCCAGATCGCCAGTCAATAGATGGATTATGAAGTCGGAGCCAGGGATAGCAGAGGATTACCGGGGAGGAGGAAACCGGCAACACGAATAACCTGAGCTCCTCCCAATGATTCCCAGACACAGAGACTGACATCGGGGCAGTCTGTTTGGATACTATGGCAAGAGGGCAATGAGTTTGAGCGGGGTCTTCAATTATTGACAGGGGAGCCCCAGCTGGGTTGCCAGTTCCCCCGAGATGAAGCTCTGCTCAGCCCCTGAATCAATCAAGGCATGTGTGACTATCTCCGTGTGGTTATGAATGAAGCAGATAGGAAGGAGGAATCTAGAGAGAGGATTAGATTGAGGTGAGTCCATGAGTCCCCCTACTGTGACGCACGGACTCCCTCTTTTGGCCGTATGGGACATGACGCTCCCTCATGCTCCTCGCTCCAACAGTAGAGGCACAACCCCAGCTCGCAGCGGTGCTGTTTCTCAGCTAACGGCAGCTTCTACTGACCTACTACCATTGGCTCCGGGGCATCCAGGGAATCAGCGGGAGGTAGGGCCAATAGAGGGGGCTGTAGGGAGCGGTGATACTGGGTGCCCGAGCAACCAGAAGCTTTGCGCTCGGTAGCCCGCTCCCTTAGCCTGTTATCAAGGCTAATGGCCAGGGAAATCAACTCAGTTAGCCTACTTGGCTTTTCTAAGTGGGCTAGTTCATCCCGCAGGCTAGGGCTAAGGCTCCTAATGAAGATACTGCAGAGCAAGGCGTCCTCCCACCCCACTTCTGTGCCCACCACCTGGAAATCAACAGCATAGTCCGCTACAGACTTGGTTCCCTGTCTCAGGTTTAACAGCCAGGAGGTAAGCACACTGTCTCGGTCGGAGTGGTCGAACACCTCTTTGAACACGCTGACGAACTGGTTATAAGTCAAGCTAGCGTAATTCGCCTTAGCCATTATTGCATACACCCAGGCTAGTGCTCGCCCTTCCAGGAGTTTGACTACGTAGCCGATGCGGCTATGGTCTGTGGGGAAGTCCCTGGAAACCCGCTGAAAAACTATCTCACACTGGAGAATGAACCCCATGGTCTCCCCTAACTTACCACTAAAACGGGTGGGAGTGGGGATTGGTGTTAGCCGGGATGTGGGGGCCTGCACGGGTTGGCCAGGTTGGGAGCTAGCGGGAGCAGAGGCGCTGCTTGGGGCTGGAGGGAAAGCCTGCAGACCTGCCAGATGATCCAACCGATCATTGAGTCGGGTCAGCTGAGTGAGGATGATCTGCTGTTGGTAAGCTAATTGATCTACTCGAGCCTCCAGGTTATTAACTATGCGCACTAGCGCGCTGTCTGCTGGATCGCTTTGGCGGAGTCATAATGACATGGTTTACCGACCCAGAGAACAGACTTAGACTCAAAAGTAGATACAGTTATCTTTATTGTGTTTAGTGTGTGTGTGTGTGTGTGTGTGTGTGTGTGTGTGGCAGCCGGGGGTGAGCAGAGCACCGTACAACCTGGCAACCCTATGGACAGACAGAGACAGTGAGAGTTAGTGTTAGACCCCGCAGGGAATGTACAGAATAGTCCAGGGCTTACTGTTCGTAGAGATGGTGATAGGCTCAGGTTCTGCTCGGAGGCTCAGGCCAGGAAGACAGCGCCCGCTGTCCCGGTTGCAGCTGGAGGTGGTTGGAGAGTCCGGGAAAGCGTGGTGCAGCTCGGTCCGCCGCCAGGAAAGAGAGTGGTCCGCCACCACAGATCTCCGCCTGTGCACAGGGGAACGAGTGAAGACAAGGTGAATAGAACGAAGGCTTACTTGGAGCTGTGGTGGTGATCCTTCCTGACGGAGGATGTCAGGAGGCTTGATTCTGAGACAAGGGTAGGCTGAGGCAAAGAGACTCTGGAACAAAGACAAAGGCGAGTGTAGGTGTCATCGAGGAATGGAGACAGACGACTCCGCGCTGATCCGAGGGTAGTGCGGTCTAAATAGCCCTGGTCGTGATGGAGAGCAGGTGTGCGCGCAGCTGAGGATAACAAGCAGCTAGAGCAAATCATCACAGATAGACTCCTACCCAAAAAGACTGCGTGCTGTAATAAAAGTCAAAGGTGCTGCAGCAAAGTATGAGTTTACGGATATGCATATTTATGCAAACAGGTTATTGTAAGTTTTTTATTTTTTATTTTTCCCCTTAAAAGATTTCAGTTTGTTTTTCAATTGGGTTGTACAGGTTATAGGTCACTTTAATGGTGGAAAAAGTTTTGAAATGATATATCTTGGTCTCATTTTTTTACATCACAAAAATCTGGCATTTGAACAGGGGTGTGTAGACTTTTTATATCCACTGTACATAGCACCATTTATTAAAAAAATATTCACAGTAATGCAGAATACTCTAATGCACTATAATATACAACATTATGAAGCTCTCTGACAAAAATAAGTCATCCTACAAGTTTCTGTTGAATGTACGTATTTGTGTAAACCATGGGTCAGATAGTTGTGGCTCCATTTGCCAGTGCAGGTGGCTCAATATGGCTTTGACGCAAAAAATTGGACATTTCTGGTGGTAAAAGTATCACATGTAAGACAGAAGCTACAAATAACAAAAGAGGATGTTGACCTCTGTAAAATGCCCATAGCTACGAGAAACTATAATTTTTAAAATCCCTGAAAATAGGGGTGAAAAAATTTGTATCACAATATTTTTTGAGACTTTAGATGGATGGATGTGTGTGTGTGTGTGTGTGTGTGTGTGTGTGTGTGTGTGTGTGTGTGTGTGTGTGTGTGAGTGAGAGAGAGAGAGAGAGAGAGCGAGAGAGAGAGTACGTGTGTGTGCGTGCGTGCAGTGGTGTGAAAAAGTGTTTGCCCCCTTCCTGATTTCTCTTTTTTATTGTATGTTTGTCACACTTAAATATTTCAAATGATCAAACAAATTTAAATATTAAACAAAGATAACACAAGTAAACACAAAATGCAGTTTATAAATGAAGGTGTTTATTATTAAGGGTAAAAAAAAAATCCAAACCTACATGGCCCTGTGTGAATAAGTGATTGCCCCCTCTGTTAAAACATAAATTAACTGTGGTTTATCACATCTTTGGAAAGCTGAGTTCAATTTCTCTAGCCACACCCAGGCCTGATTACTGCCACACCTGTTCTCAATCAAGAAATCACTTAAATAGGACCTGCCTGACAAAGTGAAGTACACCAAAAGATCCTCAAAAGCTAGACATCATGCTGCGATCCAAAGAAAGTCAGGAACAAATGAGAAACAAATTGAGATCTATCAGTCTGGAAAAGATTATAAAGCCATTTCTAAAGCTTTGGGACTCCAGCAAATCACAGTGAGAGCCATTATCCACAAATGGCGAAAACATGGAACAGTGGTGAACCTTCCCAGGAGTGGCCGGCTGACCAAAATTACTCCAAAAGCACAGTGACAACTCGTCCAAGAGGTCACAAAAGACCCCACAACAACATCCAAAGAACTGCAGGCCTCACTTGCCTCAGTTAAGGTCAGTGTTCATGACTCCACCATACAAAAGAGACTGGGCAAAAATGGCCTGCATGGCATAGTTCCATGACAAAAACCACTATTGAGCTAAAAGAACGTACGTTTACAGATGTAAATGCGGTTTTATGAATGAAAGTGAACCTGTAACTACATGACATCTGATCCTCGGGACAGACACATTATACCAAATTAATCACACCTGTGGGTGCACACCTTTTATACACCCCTTGCATCCACCCATTCTTCCTTTTTCTAATAACTGGGAGGAGCCTGCTTCCACCGGCGAAGGACAATGAATGGTTACAGGTTCACTTTCATTCATAAAACCACATTTACATCCGTAAACGTATATTTTATTTCATTTCAGTGAGACTGTAACCACGTGGCAACCGTATATCAAATGAGTCCTGAGAATGAAGGTGGTGTCACCCACAGGTCAAAGGAGCACAATGCCCCAATCATGCCATTAACCACAAACACAATCAGATGAGTTTGGCTCCCTTATTGCACTTAACTGAGTACATACAAGTTAAGCCAGTTCCTCCAGGTAACCGGAGCTGAAACAAACCCTTTCAAGCACAAGGCACACATGTCAGCTCACATGAGGAAGACTAAGATACAACTTAAGAATCTGCTGCTCCCCCCAGAACAGATGAGGGGATGACTGACAAGGCCAGATTGAGCCTAAAGAAGCAGGTGAACATTGAGGAAGAAGCCCAGCCAGCGGCTGCACATACATCCTCCAGGGGTCCATCCCTAAACGATGACCATGTAGTGACCATTCCACGAGTCAAGTGAGCCACCAGCCTATCTGGTGGTCCCGCTCCAACCTGTCCGTATGCAAAAGCAATCAGACCAACTACCCAATGGGACAGGCGTTGCTTAGAGATGGGCCTGCCCAACATGGATTCCCCATAGGACACAAAAAAAGCTTGTCTGAAGAACAGCCAGACCTTGTACAGTCAACATAAAGCTTAAGGGCTCTACTGGGCACAAACTATAAAGCCCCTCAGCCTCTGAAGGGGTGTGCGGGGGAGGATAGAAGGCCTCAAGCACAAGAGGGTGGGAAACAAACCCACTAGCCAGCCCTTTGGGCTGAAGCTGGGTTGGGCCACAGGTGAACCATCTGATCACCATCAAACCTAAGGTGTGCCACGTCCACAGAGAGTGCATTCAGTTCATGGACCCTCTTGGCTGAGACAATTGCCAAGAGAAAAGCAGTCTTCCAAGAGAGCAGACGAAGGTCAGCACTGGGGAGTGGCTCAAAAAGGGGGTAAGCATAGAGCCCTAAGAACTGTCTGGAGATCCCAAGTGGGCAGCAACGGACACCGAGATGGACGGCTCAGTTTCACGCCTCTCAAAAATTGTTTAGCCAAGGGATGCACCCCATGAGACAAGCCATCACATTTCTCATGGACAGTTGACACCGCCACCAGGTAGCCCCAGATAGTCGACTCCACCCGACCTACAGAGAAGAGGTACTGAGGGAAGACAAGAAGACAGAGATGTGATATGTCAAGGGATTCTTCTCCCCCTTGGTCCGACACCAGTTCGAAACACTCTACACTTAACACTGCATTGCAGCTGGGTAGACAGAGCCCATGAAGCCTGCATGGTGTCTACAACCTCCTTCTCCAAGCCAAGTTTATACAATTGCTCCTGTTCAAGGCCCATAAATGAAGCCTCAGGAGCTTGGAATTTGGATACCAAATCCTGCCCTGTGCCTGTGACAGCATGCCCCATCTGACCGGGAGAGGCCAAGGACGACCTTCCAACATCTCGTGGATCTCCGCCATCCATGGTCTTGTGACCAGTTTGGGGCTATCAAACTTACTTGACCAGACAGTCGCCTCACCTTCGCGAGGAAAGGTGGCAGAAGAGGCAGTGACAGAAAAGCAAACACTTTCACTAGAGGCCAGGCAACGCTCAAAGCATCTGTACCCAGCAGACCTGATGGGTGTGCATCGAGGCCCAGAGAGTGCAGTTGGTGTTCTTTGCCGTTGCAAACAGGTCTGCTTCTACCTGATCAAACCGAAGCCAGATCTGCTCAACTATCTCTGGATGCAGTCCACTCGCCAGGATGGTGACCCCTTCATGAGAGCAGATCTGCCGCTGTGTTCTGGGGCCTTGGCAGGTAAAAAGCCCTCAGAAACATACCTTTGGCCTGAACCCACAACAGCAGATGGCACACCCTCGCATGGAGAGAGGGAGATCTCAGACCGCCCTGCCGGTTGATATATGACACCACAGCTGTGCTGTCTGTTCGCACCAGAACTTTTCTGCCCTGAATGACCGGAAGAAAATGCCTCAGAGCCAACATACTGCCTCCATCTCGAAATGATTTATATGCCAAGACTGCTGAGCCAGAGTCCAGTGCTCCCAAACAAACCTGCCCTCCCAGACTGCATCCCAACCTGTTAAGGATGCGTCAGTTGTAATGGTCACCCTGCAGCCCTCTCGGCCCAGGGGAACACCATCTCGGACTGCTGAGGAGTGTCTCCACCACCTGAGAACCATGAGGCCCTTTCAGAAAGAAATAGCCTCCTCCCTTAGTCTTTGAGCAGAACCACCTCCTGAAGCGCAAACTACCGTTGAAGGGAACGAGCATGTAAAAGACCCAGTGGCACCACCTGGGCAGCTGCAGTAAAGAGACCTAAGATCCTCTGGCACTGCTGCACTGAGACAGTCCTCTGTGAGATGCAGCTCCTGATACATTCCCTGATAGTATGCCTTCTCTTGGAGTCAGGGATGCCCTCATGGCAACTGAATCCAGGGTGAGCTCCAAGTACTTGACAACCCTGGCTGGAACCAGACAGCCTTTCACCTCGAGTGCAGCCAGGTGAGCCAATATGGTCTCCATATTGCTCCTCACTACGGCTTCTGATGGCACACAAACCAGCCAATCATCCAGATAATTGAACTCGAATGCCCCTCTGCTGCAGTGGGCAAGTGTAGCGTCCATGCAGTTGGTGAAAGTCCGAGGACAGGGATAGGCCAAAAGGCAGGAATTCGTAACCGAAGGCTATCCTGAAGGAACCCTGAGGGACTTCCTTTGGCTGGATTTATGGAAATATGGAAATCTGCATCATGAAGTTCCATTGCTGTGAACCAATCGCCTGGCCCTATGGCCTGAATAATGTCCTCAGCCTGAGCACCAGACAAGGGAGCACCTTGAGATACCTGCTCAACCATCTTGGGTCCAAAACCAGACGGAGACCCCCGGTTTGTTTAGTTAGTTAATTAATTCCCTCCCACAGCATGTGGGACACCATACGGTGTATAGGGTGGTGCCTATCCCTTTTCTCTGACCTTAGGCCACACAGCCACTGTAAGTAGTGAAGCTACAGTGGGGGGTCAGTCCTCCAGTAGCTTTGTGCGTCACGCACCAACCCACTTGGAGACAAGAAATAGGCAGTGTAAAAAAGCCTTGTCTCTTTTCTTCTGGAGACAGAGACCATATTACACTCTCTCCCAGCAGGGCAGAGACCTCGCTGCTCAGAACCACAGAAGAGTGTCCTCCTTACTTCTGCTTCCAAAACCCCTTGAAGGTGGGGAATGAGATCTGAATTGTAGGCGGTATCCACACTCCAGTTTATCGATCACCCATGGACATGAGCTGCACCAACGCCAACTCATGAGGTGCACTGCGGAGAAGGATGAAGTCAGGGGAAGAGTCAGAGACGCTGGCGGGGCTTGGCATGACCATGGCCTACACGCTTCTGAGAGTGCCGATGCGAGTGCTGCTGAACCTGCACCCACTGACGAGAGGCCCTCTGCCTCGGGTGACCCGAGCTCTGAAAGGAATCTGGCTCCGTGAAACAAAGCCATTGTGGGTTCTCACACCCTTCAAGATGTCTTCAGACACTTGACCTGGGTGGTCCTGGCCAATGAAAGGACTGTGTGCACAGTCTCACCTTCTGCATCTCATCCAACACCACCTCTGCTGCGGGCCCAAAGACCTTAGCAGATGCTACCGCAGCCTCCAAAACAGCAGCCCTGTCTGTATCTGCCAATCCAGACTGGCACAACCACACATGCCGCCGGCCATGGTGAGCTGACCAAGGAATTCCCAAGAGCTGTAACTTGAAAGCTGGCTCCTTGAATCACAGTGTCCACAATCCTTACCAACTCTGGTAGAAAGTCAGTTCCGCTTTTGACTCTAGGTCCCTTATGAGACCTCCTAAATACACTAAAAGAAATGTATTAGCATCTGCAAGCCTAGAGGCCATAGCCACAGTCTGGTAGGCACTAGCCACTAACCCATCAGTGGCACAACACTTGTCGTTAGGGTGGTGTATAGACTTGCTGCCTGTGGGGGAGCTCCAGCTAGCAATGCAAAAGTAGGGACCACCTTCAATGCACCATCCAAGCCCTGCTCTGCGGCACCACTCAGAACACTGAGCCTAGAACCAGTAGCAGCAGCCTCCCTTGGACGAGCCCACAGCTTCTGCCGATGATCCATAAAGTCAGGATAAACGGGCAAGGAAACCTGCCTGCAGGATGCAGGACCCCTGTCCAAAGCCAAAGCCCTAGGTGGAGAAGATGGAGGAGGAAGCCCAACAGCTGATGCTGCTCTAGAGAACAGTGCCCTGAGAGACACATCATAGGGTTCAGGAGGGTCCTTCTCGACTGGAGGGTCACTGTCATCCTCATCATCATCCTCAGAGACAGCCATTCGCCCACTGGAGCCACAGCCGGAGCTGATGGTCTTGCCCAAGTTATTAGAGGCTGTGAGGGACACTGCGTCAGGATGTGGTCCTGGGGCACATACAGGAGCCTGGAGCAGCATACTCAAAAGGCGATGTTGATTTGCTGCCATATGTTCAATGGTCTTACGCATCTCCTCCAATTGCCTCTGCATGAAGTCCACCCATGGGTCGCGTAGCTGGCTTTCTTCAGTCCACTTCCGCTTCCTGCTGGCCTTCCCAGTTCCAGCTGGAGCAGCTAAAGCTGGAGGAATGAAGCGATAGGCTGGTGCATACCAGTGTCCGGGCTATTTCCTCCTCCTTCACTCCCTGCAGAAGCCATTATTCCTCCAGGAGAACAATAGGAGGGAAAACAAAACAGTTATTCTCAAGAAAAGCAAAAAAAAAAAAAAAAAAAAAATCAGCAAAATTTAAAACAATGTGTCATGGGTTTAAGTGTCCCCTGAAGTTTATCTTTCCTGAAATTGTGACCTAGATTAACCATTATAATTCAAGAAGTAACTCAGTGAAATACTCATAGCTGCTCTGTTCATTCACAGACCAGAAAATTATCCTGTTAAATCAAAGGGAATCTTGGTTCCTTTTGCATGTTCTTTTGTTGTTAAAATTGTGTTAACAGGTCTAAGGAGTAGTTAGTTCCTGTCTAGCAGGTCAGTTGGGGGGGGGGGGGATCAGTGATGCTGTTAAAGCCACGTCACCCTTTAACCCTTTGCTTTCCATCTCAGCAGCAGCTCTGTTTGAATTGTCCTCAGAAGGGAACATGTAATTGGACAGAGGTGTGAAGTTTGTCCCAACTGTTCCCAGTGATGTCATGGGGGGTAATCTGTTAGGTGTCATGGGGTGTCATGTGTTTACTCCTCCTGGATGAAGTGGATTATTTCTGCTGCTGGGGATCACCTATTCCTCTTCAGTGGAATCACTGTCATCATCACCATCGGAACTGTCATCGTCACAATCAGTGGAATCACTGCCATTACCACCATCGGAACTGTCATCGTCACGGTCTGTGGAATCACTGCCGTCACCATCACAGGAACTGTCATCATCACAGCAACAGGTAGATTCACTACCACGGCCACGAGCACATTCACCTCCACGCTGCACGGCCACTGGAAGTCAGCAGGACGCTACCTGTGGATCACCCAAGTAAGCCCCCTTATCTACAATTACTCACGAGTGCTGAACAGGGGTAATTGTATCTGCTTGTGTGTTACAGGGTTGCCAGGTCTCCATCCGGACTGCTCAGTTCCAGCGACCAGAATTGCACTCACTCACGCACTTCACACTCTCACTTTACAATAAAGGGATTATTGTCACTATCTACCCGTGTCAGTGTCTGTCTCCTGGGTCCTGAAACATGTCAGTACGACTCCGTCACGTTGACCCAGCGGACAGTTCACTGCCGCGCAAACTCAAAACACTTAGCGCTCGGGTAGATTTGTTAGCACACCAGCAGACAGTAATCCTCAATCAGTTAACCTTAATTAACAGTCGGCTGGATTGTCTGGAAGGACACCAGACGTTCTCCCTAACCGCAAATATTTCAGCCCCTGCAGGCTTAGCGTCAGGTCAAGCTAACACCTCATCGACCCCTCGCCTCACTCCTGTTCCTACGCCTGCCCGGTTCAGCGGAAAACTCAGGGAAGCCCGAGGATTCATCTTACAGTGTGAATCAGTTTTTCTCCGCGTTCCGGGAGATTTTGCCTTAGACTCAAACAGGATTGGTTATGTCATTAATTTGTTAGGGGGTAGAGCTTTAGATTGGGCATATTCCATCATGGCTAAACCAAGCTACCCCATGTTAACTTACCAGGAGTTTGTGACAGAATTCATGTCCGTGTTTGATCATACTGATAGGGGTGAGGTGTTGACAGAGCGGCTGCTGAGCCTACAGCAGGGAAAGAGATCAGCTGCTGACTACGCTATTGACTTCCAGGTCCTGGCCGCAGAGATTGGGTGGGGGGAGCCATCACTGTGTGGTATTTTCCTGTGCAGTCTTAATGAGTTAAAGGATGAATTAGCGGCACGGGATAAACCGGACAACTTGCATGATTTGATTGCCCTAACGGTTAGTCTAGATAGTAGATTAAGGGAGCGGGCGGCCGAACGGCGAGCTACTTCCCGTTCGGTTAAACCCCGCCCTCGCGTCACTAACTCTTGACTTGATCCAAGATGGCGCCCACAGTGGTCGACATGGTGCTTCGCTGCGCTCTTTGTTTGTTTTTGTTTGTCAATTGTGTTTCTGCTTGCACTTATACCCGTGAAGAACTTCTAAATATCAGGACTTTCACCCCCACGGACCTCCTCCCAGTTTTTCTAGCCCCTGCCGCCGATCTGGTTTATTGTTTGGCTCGGAAAGTGAGACGGCGGAAGAGAGGAAGACGAGCGGGCGCTCTCGTACGACTTCGCAGGAGAGGCTCGCGAACGGCGCTGCCTGGCATATTTCTGTCCAATACCAACTCTCTCTCTAACAAGGTAGATGAACTGAGACTGCTGATGCGTTTTAAGGACCTCTCCTCCTCAGCTGTCCTCTGCTTTACTGAGACCTGGCTCCGGGAAAATATACCGGACAGCGCGCTGCGCCTCGACGGCTTCCAGCTCTTCCGTGCTGATCGTGACACAGAGCTTTCCGGCAAGACCACAGGAGGCGGTGTCTGCTTCTACATCAACTGCAGCTGGTGCTCTGATGTAACGGAAATTTCCAAACACTGTTCTCCTGCCTTGGAATTTCTTGTTATCAATTGCAAGCCCTTCTATTCCCCGCGGGAGTTTGCTTCTTTCATAATGATCGCTGTGTACGCCCCTCCCGACGCGGACACGCGCGAAGCTCAGCGCGTGCTCGCGGATCACATTCAACACACAGAGCGGAGTTTTCCAGACTCGCTGATTATTGTGGCTGGCGACTTTAATCAGTGCAATCTGAGCCACGATCTCCCCCGCTACAAACAGTTTATTAAATGCCCCACCAGAGGATTAAACACACTGGATCACTGTTACACCACAGTGAAAGACGCATATCGCGCTGTCCCTCGAGCTGCGCTGGGATTATCTGATCACGTGATGGTTCACCTCATTCCCACATACAGACAGAGATTGAAGCTCACTAAACCTGTTGTGAGCACTACGAAGATACGGACCAGTGATGCTGAGGAGAAGCTGGAAACGTGCATGGAAATATCTGACTGGGGCATGCTTAAAGGAGCCACGCATGATCTGGATGAGTACACGGACACTGTGAACTCATATATCCACTTTTGTGAAGAGAACATTCTTCCATCACGCACCAGGGTGAGTTACTCTAATGACAAACCCTGGTTCACAGCTAAGCTCAGACAGATCAGGAAGGAGAAGGAAGCAGCGCTGAAAAGTGGAGACAGGGACTGCTACAGGGAGGTTAAATACCGGTTTAACAGAGAGCTGAAGAGGGCTAAATCTCTATACTCAGAGAGACTCCAGCAGCAGTGAACTGCTGATGATTCGGCTTCCGTGTGGAGAGGACTGAGGCAAATCACCAACTATCGACCTAAGGCTCCTAAAGGTCAGGATGACAAAGCCCTTTGTCAAAGACTGTCCCAACACTATGCCCGTTTTGACACCTCGTCATCTGTGTCCAACTCCCCCCCTCCCTCCAGCTCCACAGCCTCCACATTCCCTACTTCATTTAAGGCACCCCCCCCTCCTCCCCCCCTCCCCTTATCATCAGTGAGCAGGATGTGCTCAAACAGTTCTCCAGACTGAACCCGCGCAAGGCCCCCGGCCCAGACGGCGTGTCTCCCTCCACCCTGAGACTCTGTGCGAAACAGCTGGCTCCTGTATTCACAGACATTTTTAACACCTCCCTTAAGTTATGCCACGTGCCGTCCTGCCTCAAATCCTCCACCATCATCCCTGTCCCCAAGAAGCCACGGATCACTGGACTTAATGACTACAGACCTGTAGCGCTCACCTCTGTAGTCATGAAGTCCTTTGAGCGCCTGGTCCTGTCCCACCTCAAGTCCATCACCACCCCTCTCCTGGACCCGCTGCAGTTTGCCTATCGAGCCAACAGGTCTGTAGACGATGCAGTCAACCTGGCCCTCCACTCCATCCTGCAGCACCTGGACTCCCCGGGAACCTACGCCAGGATCCTGTTTGTGGACTTCAGCTCCGCATTCAACACCATCCGCCCCGCTCTGCTCCGGGACAAGCTGTCCCTGCTCAACGTGCCTGACTCCCTCTGCAGGTGGATCATTGACTTCCTGACGGACCGGAGGCAGCATGTGCGGCTGGGAAAGACTGTCTCAGACTATACTAGCATCAGCACCGGATCACACCAGGGCTGTGTACTTTCCCCCCTACTCTTCTCCCTTTACACCAACTCCTGCACCTCCAGCCACCAGTCTGTCAAGTTGATCAAGTTTGCGGACGACACCACCCTCATCGGGCTCATCTCCAACGGCGACGAGTCCGCCTACAGGAGAGAGGTGGCCCAGCTGGCGTCCTGGTGCAGCAATAACAACCTGCAGCTGAACGCTCTGAAGACAGTGGAGATGATTGTAGACTTCAGGAAAGTCACTACTCCTCTGCCCCCCCTCACCCTCTCAGGCTCTCCCATCACCACTGCTGATTCCTTCCGCTTCCTAGGCACTACCATCACCAGGGACCTCAAATGGGAGCTGACCATCAGCTCACTCATCAAAAAAGCCCAGCAGAGGATGATCTTCCTGCGGCAGCTGAGGAAGCTCAAGCTACCCACCAAGATGTTAGTGCAGTTCTACACAGCCATCATCGAGTCCATCCTCACCACCTCCATAACCGTGTGGTACGCAGGAGCCACTGCCAGGGACAGACTAAGGCTGCAGCGCGTCGTGCGCACTGCTGAGAAGGTGATCGGCTGCAAGCTCCCATCTCTCCAGGATCTGTACATCTCCAGGACCCGGAGGCGTGCCGGCCGGATCATAGCCGATCCCTCACACCCTGGTCACGTACTGTTTGCCCCCCTCCCCTCTGGTAGAAGACTTCGGTCCATCCAGACTAAAACCTCCCGTCACATGAACAGCTTCTTCCCCTCTGCCATTAGACTGCTGAACACTAAGTGACTTATTGACTCTCGTGCACCATGTACAGCAGCTCAACCAGACTCATGTCAATCATCACTGTTTTCTTCCTGCATTACCGACTGCACTATATAGTTCTCCACAGTATCTGCTGCTGGCTAATATATATTTTAACTGTTGACCAGTATCACTTAATCTTATCCTACACTTTATTACATGTATAGTTTATTTCTCTTATCTTATCATGTTTAATGTTGCAGCATTGCACCGAGACAAATTCCTAGTTTGTGTACTACATGAACAATGGCAATAAACCTGATTCTGATTCTGATTCTGATTCTGATTCTCTCCTCTTCTCGCTCTACCCGCGTCAGAGAAGTCCCCGGATCAAGAGGCTATGGTTGTAGGTCAGTCTAAAGTGTCAGCGGCTGAGAGACAGCGCCGCAGGGATCTTGGCCTTTGTTTCTACTGTGGGAAAGAGTCACATGGGGTTTTCGAATGTCCCAGTAGGTTAAAGGGGAAGGCCCGTGGATCGCAGTAGGGGGATTCACGGGCAAGAATTCAGAAGAACCCCTTACTAGTTGCTGTTTACCCATCAGACTGATCCATGCACATACAGAACACTCCACATTGGCATTAATAGATTCAGGAGCTGAGCAGAATTTTGTTTCTAGAGACCTGGCAACCCGGATGGGCCTTAGCTGTCAGACTCTAGATTCCCCTGTCAAACTCATCACCCTGTCCAAGGCGTCACTGACCACCGTCGCCCATCAGACGGCCCCAGTATCCGTAATTGTGTCAGGAAATCACAGGGAGGAGATTAGGTTCCTAGTCCTGCCCGTCTCTTCTTCGCCCGTCATCCTGGGGTACCCCTGGCTTCGGCTGCATAACCCCACCATTGACTGGCAAGCGGGGAGCATTTCAGCGTGGAGTACGTTCTGCCTGAGTGCCTGCCTCCAATCTGCGGCGTGCGCCCCCTCTGTCAAGGTGCCTCCACCCCCTTCGTCACCACCGGACCTGTCCAAGGTACCAGAGGTTTACCATGACTTGGGGTTAGTTTTCAGCAAGTCTCGGGCGTTGTCTCTACCCCCCCATCGCCCTTACGACTGCGCAATTAATCTGAAGGCTGGGGCCCATCTTCCTGCTAGCCGCCTATACAGCCTATCTGCCCCGGAGCGCGAGGCTATGGACACATACATCAAGGAGTCCCTGGCCTCTGGAATCATCCGCCCGTCGTCTTCGGCTGTGGGTGCCGGGTTCTTCTTCGTTGGGAAGAAGGATGGCTCTTTACGCCCCTGCATCGACTTCCGGGGTCTCAACGAGATTACGGTCAAAGACAAATCCACTCTGCCCTTGATGAACACCGCCTTTGATTCCCTCCAGGGGGCATCCTGGTTTACTAAGCTAGATCTCAGAAATGCTTATCACCTAGTGCGCATTAGAGAAGGTGACGAGTGGAAGACGGCATTCCGGACCCCAAGCGGGCATTTTGAGTACCTTGTAATGCCGTTTGGGTTAACCAACGCTCCGGCCGTCTTCCAGCGATTAATAAACGACGTTTTGAGGGACTTCCTGAACTCGTTTGTGTTTGTATATCTTGATGACATACTGATCTTCTCTCGCACTCTAGAAGAGCACCAGGTGCATGTCCGCAAAGTACTGCAGCGCCTCCTGGAGAATCAACTGTTCGTCAAGGCCGAGAAATGTGAGTTCCATACTGACCAGACCTCCTTCCTAGGGTTCATAATAGCCCGGAACCAGGTGCTTCCTGACCCGGCCAAGGTCAAGGCAGTAGTGGATTGGCCTGCACCCACCTCTAGGAAGCAGCTTCAAGGATTCTTGGGTTTTGCTAATTTCTATAGGAGGTTTGTGCCCAATTTTGGTAACATTGCTCACCCTCTGACTGCACTCACCTCCCCTAAGACCCCGTTTTGCTGGAGTGAGGAGGCAGCCGGGGCGTTTGAGAGACTGAAGAAGGAGTTTGATTCGGCCCGTGTCCTAACTCAGGTGGACCCGAAGCTGCAGTGCTTGGTGGAAGTGGACGCCTCAGATTCGGGGGTAGGAGCGGTGCTCTCCCAACGCTCTCCCGAGGATGGTAAGATTCGCCCATGTGGTTACTTCTCTCATCGTCTATCCCCAGCAGAGAGAAATTACAGCATAGGAGACAGGGAGCTGCTGGCAGTGAAGCTCGCTTTGGAGGAGTGGAGACACTGGCTGGAGGGGGCTGCTCAGCCGTTCGTGGTATGGACTGATCATCGTAACCTGGAGTACCTCAGGACGGCGAAGCGCCTGAATGCACGCCAGGCTCGTTGGTCCCTCTTCTTCGGCCGGTTTAATTTTTCCATCATTTACCGGCCGGGAAGCAAGAACGGTAAGGATGCCCTCTCGCGGCAGTTTGACGCACCATCCTCTGAGGATAAGGAGACTCCCATCCTGCCGCCCTCCTGCGTCGTGGGCGCTCTGTCCTGGGGTATTTGCAAGACGGTTCGCAGGGCTCTGAGGACTGAGCCGGACCCGGGGGGGGGGGGTCCCCCCGGGCCGCCTGTTTGTTCCACGTGCTATTCGGGGCCAAGTGATTGAGTGGGGTCACGCCTCCAAGTTGGCTTGTCATCCAGGGGTGGGTCGGACTGTGGACCTTCTCCAGAGGACCTTCTGGTGGCCAGGGCTACGGAAGGACATCGTAGGTTACATCCGGGCTTGCGCTCAGTGTGCCACCGGGAAGATGACATCATCTCCCCCGGCGGGCCTGCTACATCCGTTGCCGGTCCCTTCTTGCCCCTGGTCTGCTATGGATTTTGTGACTGGTTTGCCCTCCTCGGATAACTTCACTACAGTTTTAACCATAGTGGACCGTTTTTCGAAGGCAGCCCATTTTGTGCCTCTTCAGGGTTTGCCTTCAGCCCAGGAAACAGCGGACCTCCTCGTTCAGCATGTGGTCCGCCTCCACGGCATCCCCGCCGACATAGTGTCGGACCGGGGACCACAGTTTGTCTCGCAGGTCTGGAAGGCTTTCTGCGCGGCGCTGGGAGCCGCAGCTAGCCTCTCCTCTGGTTATCATCCCCAGAGCAATGGCCAGTGTGAGCGGGCTAACCAGGAGCTTGAGGCCGCATTGCGTTGTGTCATCTCCTCCTGCTCTTCCTCCTGGAGCAAGTATCTTCCTTGGATTGAGTACGCCCATAACACCACGGTCTCTACAGCTACGGGCGTCTCCCCTTTCAAGGCGTCATCTGGTTTTGATCCACCGCTGTTCCCGGAGGAGGAGAGGGAGGTAGCGGTTCCCTCGGTCCAAGCCCACATCAAGCGCTGTCGGCGAGTTTGGCTCATTGCCCGCCGAGCCCTGTTAAAGACCACTAAACGCAACATCCAGGTGGCCAACCGGCATAGGAGACCCGCCCCGGACTACAAGGTGGGTCAGAAGGTTTGGTTGTCTACCCGGAATATTGGTGTACCGGCTGAGAAGCGTAAGCTTACTAAGCGCTTCATTGGTCCTTACACCATCACTCGTATTATTAACCCTGTGTCTGTGCGCCTATCTCTCCCCTCTTCGATGCGCATCTGCCCCACCTTTCATGTCTCCCAGGTCAAACCGTACATCTCTGACCCCCTGTGCCCGCCTCCTGCAGCCCCCGCCCCCCCGAGGATGATCGATGGCCATCCGGCCTGGGGGGTGACTGCCATCCTGGACATTCGCAGGCGAGGTCGTGGTCTTCAGTATTTGGTGGACTGGGAGGGCTTTGGACCGGAGGATTGTTCTTGGATTCGCCCAGCGTTGATCCTGGATAAACAGCTGATCCGCGACTTCCATCGGGCAAATCCAGGTAGAATTGGGCAGGTGCCTGGAGGCACTGCTAGAGGGGGAAGTACTGTCATGGCGGCCTCTGGGCCGTCATTGGCTTCATCAGTCCCAGCTGCGCACAGACCAACAGGTGCCAATCAGCGGCTGTTAAAAGCCAGTGCTGCTGACAGCCCGTCACAGAGTCGTCTGTCCTTCTCATCAGAACATGAACCAGAGCTTCGTTCCCAAGCTTCGTCAAGAACGTCTCGTCAGGAATTACCACGTAAGAGAACTGTTTGTTACTCAACTCCTTGCCTTTACCGTGTGCACAGGTGGACCTCCCAGGCGGCGGACCAACTTCCCCAGCCGACGGGGTGTTGCCATCTCAGCCACGTAGCTCCTCGCTGCCACCTCTGCTACGGGTACGTCTAACCCCACAGCTGCAAGAGCTGTTATTGTCTCAGTTACAGGAACTGTCATCGTCACGATCAGTGGAATCACTGTCATCATCACCATCGGAACTGTCATCGTCACGATCAGTGGAATCACTGCCATTACCACCATCGGAACTGTCATCGTCACGGTCTGTGGAATCACTGCCGTCACCATCACAGGAACTGTCATCATCACAGCAACAGGTGGATTCACTACCACGGCCATGAGCACATTCACCTCCACGCTGCACGGCCGCTGGAAGTCAGCAGGACGCTACCTGTGGATCACCCAAGTAAGCCCCCTTATCTACAATTACTCACGAGTGCTGAACAGCGGTAATTGTATCTGCTTGTGTGTTACAGGGTTGCCAGGTCTCCATCCGGACTGCTCAGTTCCAGCGACCAGAATTCCATACTTGCACTCACTCACGCACTTCACACTCTCACTTTACAATAAAGGGATTATTGTCACTATCTACCCGTGTCAGTGTCTGTCTCCTGGGTCCTGAAACATGTCACCCCCTTTGTTATATTATTCACTTTCTTTTAACCTGTACTCTTAATCTATTTGAAATAAAGATTAATCCATTCATTCATTCAATTGCAACGCCCGCAGCCTGGGAGTTTGCAGATGCACAAGATGGACACAACACCAACACTTCAGTTTATTACCTCCGCCAAGGAGGTAATGCTTTTACTAATGAGCCACTAATCCTATCATTGTGAATCCAATTGCTAGTCATATGTTTTCATGGTCAAGGAATCTGAAAACGTACACACAAACACTGTATGGGGGGAACTGTGGCGCTTGGTGGAGGTCTGCGCTCTCCGAGTGCTTTTCTAGTTCCTCATGAATTTAGAACTTTTCCTACTCTTGAATTTGCAGTTTAAAAAAAAAAAATGCTTAAATTTGCAGAATTTTACTCAAATCTTATATTTGCAGCGTTTTAGGTTGTAAACAGTTAGTAATTTACACCTTTTTTGTCCTTTTGCTAAAGTTGCAGCTTTTTTAACCATAAAATTCCACTTTTTTGGTCAGAAATTGGCAGCTTTTAACTGAGACTTAATCCCCCCTTTTTTTTTTTGTCAGGTCAGGCATTGGCTTGTTTGCTACTGGATAACCATGAAAAGCGGTACTACCTGTCTCATGGGTTGGGCCGTCGGCGACTCAACCGGAATCCCCGCCCTTCTGAGGGCATGGATGGTGAAACTGGGGTATCCTGGCAGAACTAAAAACGATATATGACACAGGTCTGTGGTGGACCACTCCCAGTTACATGGGGTGAGACTGGACATCCTGGCAGATAAACACATCTGTCGCAAGGTCTGTGGTGGACTGTGCCAGTAGGTGCATCGTGACATGCACTACACAAAGAGCAGAGATAAACAAACCTATCATCTGGTCAGTCACTGCAACAGATACTGGAGTCAGTTTGTCTTGGCCTGTTCTTGCCACTGATAATACCTTTATCTGCCAAGAATGTGCTGCTAGTCCAGCAAAAGCTAGCGGTACTCAAATACTTTGCAAGCAGTTCCATGAAATGGTCAGTCAGAAAGCAGCTCATACCGGCTCGGACGTCACCCGGGCTAACAAAGTCCGTGCTGATCTGTTCACATTCCGACAGGCAGCGAAAAGTAAGCTAGGAGCAGGAAGACAAAAGAAGAGGAAAACAGCAACCTTGTGTGTAGCAGCATGGAATGTATGCATTCTGCTGGACAGAACAACATCACAGCGTCCAGAAAGACAGACCGCGCTTGTGGCCCTGGAAATGAACAGGTACAATGTAGACATAGCTGCACTTAGTGAAACAAGATTGCCTGGATATGACAGCTTGGAAGACCATGGGTACATCTTCTTTTGGAGTGAGAAATCAACTCAAGAAAGGAAAGAAGCAGGAATGGGCTTTGCAGATAGAAAGGAGATAGCAGCAATACTTGATGAGGAACCAGTGCCAATCAACGACAGGATAATGACTATGAGACTCCCACTACAGCGGAAGATGTATGCCACACTCATCAGTGTATATGCCCCAACAATGACCAACACAGAGGAAGCGAAAGAAGAGTTCTACAGTAATTTACGTGAGACTATCAGGCGTGTACCGACTGATGACAGGCTGATACTTGTTGGAGATTTTAATGCCAGAGTTGGTTCGGACACTGAGAAAAGGAAAGGAGTGCTAGGCAGTCATGGAATAGGCAAGTGCAATGCTAATGGAGAACTTCTACTTGCACTATGTTCAGAGTACAACCTTGTGATAACCAACACTCTATTTAAGCACAAGGACACGCACAAGAAGACATGGGTGGACCCAAGATTCAAGCACTGGCACTTGTTAGACTACATCATAGTAAGACAGAGAGACATAAGGGATGTATTGGACACCAGAGCAATGATAGGTGCGAACTGTGGTACTGATCATGTTATGCTGAGATCTAGATTAAGTATTTCCAGACGAAAACAGCACTGCAGGACGGGTGCGAAGCCACCATGGAAGTTAAACACTAGTGCACTGAAAGGCCAAAAGAAGCAGGAAGAACTTACACAGGAAATGGATGAAAACTTGAAAGACTGAGACAGCAACAACTCAGAGAATGACATAGAAGAGAAATGGGCACCACTGAAAGATACAGTTTATCAGACTGCAAGTGATGTATTAGGCCACCCTGAGAGGAAACATCAAGATTGGTTTGATGAGCATGATGAACATCTGAAGAAACTACTAGAAGTGAGGAATACAGCTAGGCAGGAAAACCTACAGTGTAACACAAGGTCGAAGAAGAAGAAATACTCAAAGGCTCAGAGTGAGCTACAGAAGTACACCAGAGAGATGAAGTCCAACTGGTGGGATGAAAAAGTGGAGGAACTTCAAACTGCAGCAGGAAGGAAGGACATGAAAACATTCTTCACAGGTTTGAGAGAAATCTACAGCCCTAAACCAAGAGGATTGATCCAACTAAAGGCTATGGATGGTGAAATGGTTTTGCAGGAGAAAGACAAGATCCTGGACAGATTTGCAGACCACTTTGACCAACTACTAAACAACCCTGGAGATCTCACTGAAGAGGCTAAAGACGTTCTAGTGCAGTGACTAGCTTTATCAAGTCTGGATGAACCACCAGAGCTTGATGAACTAATGTCAGCTATCAGGACAACACAGGAAGGGATGGAAAAGCTCCAGGAAGGGATGGAATTCCAGCAGAAGTGTGGAAATTTGGTGGTGTTCAGCTGACCAACTGCCTGCATAAGTCCATCCAAGAGATATGGGATGCCCAGAAAGTACCTCAAGACTGGAAGGATGCAAGTATTGTGCCTTTGTTCAAGAAAGGTGACAGGAAAGATTGTGGAAATTACCGAGGTATATCACTGCTAGCCACTGTTGGTAAGATTCTCTCACGTGTACTACTGAACAGACACAATGAACACATCTCGCAGAATGTACTACCGGAAACCCAGTGCGGCTTTAGAAATGGAAGGAGCACAATGGACATGATTTTCCGCTTGAAACAGGTTCAAGAAAAGTGTATCGAACAGAACATGTCGCTTTATGTAGTCTTCATAGACTTCAGTAAAGCCTTCGATACTGTTTCGCGACAAGGACTTTGGCAGGTAAGATAAGATAAGATAAGATAAGCCTGTATTAGTCCCACAATGGGGAAATTCCAGGATTGCAACAGCACAGGGATAGCAACACTCAGCGCAACAATCAGAAGGCAAGAAAAAACAACATCTAGTAAACATATGTACATATTACTATAAATGTATATATATAGACACACAGTGCGGAGGTACTCAAGAAATATGGCTGTACAGAGAAGTTTGTCAGCCTGATCGAGGCACTCCATGCAGGTATGCAAGCAAACGTGGCAATGAGTAGTTCAGTATCTAAAGACTTTTCAGTAAGCAACAGGGTGAAACAAGGGTGTGTGCTGGCGCCTACACTCTTCTCGCTATATCTGGCAGCCATGCTTGAGGTGGCCTTCAAAGACACTTCAGAAGGAATATACATTCAAACAAGGAAAGAAGCAGACTTGTTCAGTGTAGCACAGTTTAAAGCCAAGCGTAAGACATCGATAAAGGTAGTAAGAGAAATGCTCTTTGCCGACGATAGCACTCTAGTTGCACACAGTGCGGAAGATGTGCAATCTTTAGTGGAGAAATTTGCAAGAGCAGCCAGCCAATTCAGCCTCAAAATCAACATCAAGAAGACAGAGTGCCTTTATCAACCACCAAAGTTCCAGTAATCAACATCACTACCAGAAGAGATCAGCACTGGTACAGAGCCACTAGTCAAGTGCAAGACTTTCAAGTGTCTAGGGAGTACTGCTTCAGAGAATGCTAGGCTGGAGGATTGAGATTGAGATTGAGATTGAGATTCAACTTTATTGTCATTACACATGTATGAATACAAGGTAACGAAACGTGACTTGGCATTTGGGCACGCTCTGCAGAGCGCATCCAAGGCCGGGGCAGCCGCTAGGCGCCAGTCATAAAGAAGAAAAGAAAAAAGAAAAGAAATGATATGACACAATAGGCGAGAGAAAAAAACATGTTTTATCAAACTGACGCTTAATGGGTAAGCGAAATTTTGATTGCAGGCAAAAAAACCCTCAATGCATATTTAGCAGACATTTAGTGGACAATCACACAGCAGAGGGAGGGAGAGCAGTGTGTGTATATTTGCATGTCATTGTGTAGTGTAAATGTAACAGTTGTTAGTGAGCAGCAGAGGGCGCCTCCTGGCAGTGGATAGATGTTATAATCATGTGACTTATAAACAAGTCCAGAGTTCAGAGTCTATCTCTCTCTCTCTCTTGCTTGCAGAAGGCACATGGGCATTGTCCTTGAGAGTCCAATCCGCTGACGACAACAACTGATTGTTGATTGTATGGGTAGACATAAAAGCTGGTTCTTCTGCTAATCTCAGTCAGGAGGAATGTAAACACGGGGCAAACAAGGTCAAATCAAATCAAATCAGCACAGTGCACTCAGAGAGTAGAATTTTGTCCTCACCCGTGTAATTCCGTGCTTCCATTATATATGCAGGCTTAAACTGTTTTTCCATAGAGAGCACAGGGCTTCAGATGTATTCCTTCACTGAATCACTGTCATTCAGTTCACCGTTTGCCGCTACTCGTGCCCTCCCCAACTGGTCAAATTTGATGAAGGAGCTGGCTGGGTCCGCTTGATCCGCTCTCTCACCTTCCTTCAATTTCTGATGCATCAGGGAACTCCACAGCCAAAAATAGAAGTCCTGAGATCATAGCCAATAATATTTCCATAGACGCATGGATTCCAATGTCCATGAGTCTCTCGTAGGTTCCAATTCTTGGGCTCCCCCTTGGCCCAATTTTTGTTGAAAAATAGTGACAATAGCACATTTAAGCCGCTTCCAAATCCATAATTTCCGTTTAGATTAAGATTCAGCAGAAGAAGAGCGACTAAACACAAACAAAAACGCAACATTGCAAAAGCTGGGAATAGATCAGGAAGGCAGGGGAGGAGGGAAGAAAAATGCGACTGCTCTCTCTCAAGGCAAGAAGGAAAAGATGAACCCTAACCCTAAAGATGAACTATCTCTCAGAATGGGAAGAGCAAGCACTGTGTTTGGAAACTTGAAGGAGAGACTGTGGAACAATCGACATGTGTCTATCCGTGTGAAATGCAAAGTGTAGAGCGACAGTACTGGCTACTCTATTGTATGGTGCTGAAACTTGGACTGTACAGAGTGCAGGTAAAGAAACTCCACGTGTACATGATGAGACACCTTCGAGCCATAATGAACATCTCATGGAAAGACAAGATAATCAACATAGAAGTGTAGAAACAAGCTGGTCTACCATCAATGGAGGACATGCTAATACAGACGAACCTGAGATGGCTCGGATATGTTGAGAGGATGGACCACCAGCGCCTCACTCGGCAGTTACTCTACTCAGTTATGTGAGGGCAAACGCAATCAGGGTAGACCAAGGCTCAGATTTAAAGACACTGTAAAAAGAAACTTGAAGAAGCTGGATATAGACAAGAGTTCCTGGCAGCAGAAGGCTAAGGACAGAGCTGCATGAAAGAATCTGATCAAACCTAAATGAAATAGTCATTGTTGCCCACGACAGACTGCTATGATGATGATGATGATGATGATGATGATATAATAAACAGGCCAAAGGGCTGTTCCATGAAGTACAAGCGCACTAGTCATAAGACAACATAGAAATATCAGATTTCAGTTCCCACCTGAATGCAATACCACTCCCCCACAAAAGGTGGCGAGAATGCACCAAGCACAGAAGTGCTCAGTACCAAGACAAAGAAGACGTCTCCTTTTTTTTTTTTTAAGAAGACAACTGTCAGTCAAGAAAAAAAGAAACAATACAAAATTGACGGCAAATTGTACCATGCTGTTAACTGTTAATTCCTTCTTGACGAAGGCAAAAATATATCACATATCTCAAGCAGATAAGCATATTGTGTGCTGTTAAGCTGTAAAACAGTTCTTCTGCCTGAAGAGAAGGCACAAAATACATCACAAACCTTAAGCAGGTAAGGGTCGTACATACCTCACGCTGCTAAACTTGTTGACAGTTCCGGCTGAAAAGAAGGCAAGTGTATATTACACACCTCAAGCAGGCACAAACAGTGCACGTCTCGCTGTACAGCCGCTGCAAATCTTCTCTCATTCAGCAGAAAAACACAACAATTTCATAGCACAGCGATGGGGTACCCAGGGTAAGGCAGCCCAAACAGCACAAAAAATAATGTCAAACAGATGGTATAAGCTCTTACTGACCAGGAGGATAGAAAGAGGAAGAATGGGTGGATGCAAGGGGTATATATAAGGTGTGCATCCACAGGTGTGATTAATTTGGTATAATGCTCCTGTCCTGAGGATCAGATGTCACGTGGTTACAGGTTCACTGAAATGAAATAAAACATAAAGCCTCATCTCAGTTTTGCCAGAAAACGTCTTGATGATCCCCAAGACTTTTGGGAAAATACTCTGTGGACTGATGAGACAGAAGTTGGACTTTTTGGAAGGTGTGTATCCCATTACATCCAGCATTAAAGTAGCACAGCATTTCAGAAAAGGAACATCATACCAACAGTAAAATATGGTGGTAGTAGTGTGATGGTCTGGGGCTGTTTTGCTGCTTCAGGACCTGGAAGACTTACTGCGGTAAATGAAACCATGAATTCTGCTGTCTACCAAAAAATCTTGACGGAGAATATTCGGCCCTCTGTTCGTGACCTCAAGCTGAAGCGCACTTGGGTTCTGCAGCAGGATAATGATCCAAAACAAACCAGCATGTCCACCTCAGAATGGCTTAAGAAAAACAAAATGAAGACTTTGGAGTGACCTAGTCAAAGTCTTGACCGCAGTTGTTGCTGCTAAGGGTGGCCCAACCAATTATTATGTTTAGGGGGCAATCACTTTTTCACACAGGGCCATATAGGTTTGGATGTTTTTTTACCCTTAATAATAAACACCTTCATTTAAAAACTGCTTTCTGTGTTTATTTGTGTTATCTTTGTCAAATATTTAAATTTGTTTGATTACACAGCATAACAAAAATAATTTTTTTGTAAGTTGTCTGTTTTTTCAACTGATTTAAGACAATTTTGCACCGCTGAATCCGAAAATTACATCTGTTTCTCTCGATCAGGTCAGGATTTTATGCTAAGTTGTAAGCTGTTGTACAGCAGTTGTACAGGTGTACTGTAAATTGAATAGTAGACACTGATAAAGGTAAGTACGTGCAAATTGAATGTTGCATCATCATTGTTCAAAATTCAGAGAATTTCAATTAATAAAAAAGAATTTTGCATCATATGAAGCAAAAATACCCATACATGTAAACAAAAATGTAAAAAACATGTGACCATAGTTCAAAAAAGTTGACCTGATTGAGCAAAACCAATGTGATTTTTTGATTCAGCACATCAAAATTGTCCTAAATCAGCTAAAAAAAACTTCAACAATAAATTTGATGTTGACCAATGTTATCTGAAACATTTAAGTGTGACGAACATACAAAAAAATGAGAAATCAGGAAGGGCGCAAATACTTTTTCGCACCATTTGTGTGTGTGTGTGTGTGTGTGTGTGTGTACATGTGTGTATATATATGTGTGTGTACATGTATGTGTGTGTGATTGCTTCACAATCTGACACAATATACAGTATGAAAGAATCAATGAGTAAAACAGCTGAACTTTAATTTTGCAAATAACAACTTAATAAAAAAAGGTGATGCATTAAGTTGCTATAGTGTTGCCACCAGCAGTGACCAGCAGCGACACCCTTTCAGAACTCAGAACTCAGAACTCAGAACTCAGAAAGGATTTATTGCCAAGTAAATTAACAGATAGGACTGATAACATACGAGGGATTTGACTTGACACAGAAAACGACCTGCATTTCCGGTGACACGGCAGCATCTGTGAACGCGCCTGTCATCAGATGGGTACAGGATGCATAGGGAAGAAAAGGATAACACAATAGGAAGGAGCAAAAAAACCATTGATTGTCAGAATACTGGTCATATATGATCAATATTATGATTACAAGAAAAAAAAAGCCCTCAATGCACAGTTAGCAGACAAAAAAGTACACAAGGACACAAAGAGAGCAGTGAGTGAGTGATCTACCTAGCAACAATGCTCTGCACTGTGTGTGTTTATATATTTACATATTTATTCCATCTAGCTACAATGCTCTGCACTGGGTGTGTTTATATTTATATATCTATATATTTATTCCATCTAGCTACAATGCTCCGCACTGTGTTTTTATATATCTACATATTATTCCATCTAGCTACATTGCTCCGCACTGTGTGTGTTTATATACTTGCATATTTATTCCACCTAGCTGCAATGCTCCATACTGTGGGTGTTTATATATTTACATATTTATTCCATCTAGCTACAATGCTCTGCACTGTGTGTTCATATATTCATATATTTATTCCATCCAGCTACAATGCTCTGCACTGTGTGTCTGTGTGTGTGTGTGTGTATATATATATATATTTTATAGTAATATGTACATATGTATATTAGCTGCTCTTGCTTGCTTGTTTTTTCTTGCCTTCTGATTGTTGCTCTGAGTGTTGCTATCCCTGTGCTGTTGCAATCCTGGAATTTCCCCGTTGTGGGACTAATAAAGGCTTATCTTATCTTATCTTATCTTATCTTTTTCATCAGTTTTTGAGTCAGTGTGGGTGTAGTGTTGAGTGTAGGTGTTTGTATCAGTTAAGAACAACAAAGTCTCTTTGGCAGGAGATGTTTTGTCTTAGCTGCTGGCATTGTCCTTGGGCCATGCAGCTGGCTGTCCGTGAGTCAGTGCAGCTCAAATGTTTTGAAAACAAAAAACTGCAGATAATCTGGAGGACTTGTGTGAGGGGGGTCAGATTAGTCAAATAGTACTGATCCCAGAGAAAGAAACTTTATATCCTCTTACAGATTCAGTACTTAATCCTTCATTGCTGGACGTTGAATCCTTCATGGACGGCTCTCAGCGTAATCATGATGTAATCCATTTTCCTAGACAGTTCTCCATTTGCCGCTGTCAGAGTCCTCTCCATTTTTTCAATTTGATGGTTAAACCTCGCTTGGCCAGCATTTTGATAGGTTAAGTCCATCTTCATCAATTTACAGTACACCAGGACAATCCCAGATCCAATCAGAACGATCGCGATGACCATTACTACGAAGACGTACAAATCTTCGACATCTTCGATGGAAAGATCAGACAGGCACAAGAGTTTCCAATTACTTGTGTCCCTCAAATAGCCCGCAGCAGCCGTTCCTGCGGGGCAAACAACCTCCCCCGGGGCACTTTTCCTCGTTGAAAAAATAGTGTCAATTGCGTTCAAAGCCCTGCTTATTAAATCCATAGTTTCGTTCGATGATCAGCAGTAAGGACACGCAGACAGACGATAGCAAGCTGGGATCCAGTTAGTTAGAGGAGGAAGGAGATAAGTCAGAGCAGGAGAGAAGAAAAAGGCGTCTGCTCTCTTTGGGAGGCGGAAGTGAACTCTTTGCAATATAGAGTCTATTGGTCTACGTTGCATTTAAAAAAAAAAAAAAAAAATCCAAACTGTAGACACAGCTCCTTTTTTGGCACAAGTTGTTCTGGTTTATCTCCAGTGTCTTCCTTCTCAGAATCCTCACCCTCCATCTCTATTTCCAGCTCTTTAAATTACTGGAGTCACTACCAGCTGTTAATAGGCTAGTATTATGCTACCTAGCTGACGAGCTAACGAGTAACTATGCTGGATCTAGCATGAATGTATTCCTCCGCGGTGTAATTTTGTAAGCATACAAATAGTATTTTCATCAAATGTGTCTCAGTCCTGTGACTATGGCTGTACAACATACATTCTCACTATACTGACCAGGGTCCCATCTGTGCGCACGCATGCGTGCGCGCACACACCATTTTCATGAGTGCCTAAGGCTGCCCCAAGGGGCGAATCACACAAATGATGGGTTCAGGATAATAACACACATCTACATCAGGATATAAAGAACATATGCAGCCTGGTATGTGGGATGCAGTAAATCGTGGATGTGTCTCCTGGCCCAGGTCCACCTTGTCCCAGGGAGCTCTGTTGGCTGTAACATGCGCAAGCCACATTCCCACTGAAGCGATTCACCTTTTTGTGTGAGAGGAGAAGTGAATTTGGGAAAATGTGTGTTTTTTCTGAAGTAATCATAGTGCAACCACTCATGATGCTTCTTTTTTCTTCCCGGTGTTCATTTTAAATCTCCCATTTTCTTATCGCATCCTTTTCCTCATCTCATCTCGCATGCAGCAAACAATGTATTTGATTACCACTGTTTTTTTCAGCTGTGCTCCAGTATGGAGGTATTGTAAAATTTCATATTGTGCGCAAAATTCAGACCAGTATGTTATGTCCATAACTTTGGTAAACAGGCTGGAGGTGCAGTTGAACGTATTTTATTATAATGAACCACAAACCACAAGGTGCTCCGTACAGGCCAAGGGATCGACAGCAAAAGAGACAGAGCTCTTCCACCCTAGCCCTTTACGCCCCTGGTGACGGCAGAACCGGAAAGGCGGGGCCATCACCCCCACTACATTCAGGGTACACCCAATGCCGTATTAGTACACTACATTCCCCCTCCTGTAAAAAAAAATGTCAGACACGCCAATTAGGCCCTCCCAAATTTAAACCCGACACACACGCTAATTGCAATAACACATATGTACAAAAGAAACATATACACAGCCTATCCATTCACACAACACAAACAAACTAGAGATGGCCAGGTAGAATGCTGACCCACCTCAACACGGCTAGACGGGTTATTCCGCCGTCTTTGAAATTAGGGTCCATGAAAATAAAATGGCCGTGTTCCTAAAACTAAAACAATCCCAGAACATATATAGTCAAAACTCTCATAACACTAAGAACACATAACATCAACAGTTAATATGCACGTAAGATCGTAATTCGTTGCCAGCCCCCACCCCAACACACCCATCCCATAACTTCAGCAATTCACACAAACAAAACATATACCAAATATAACACAAACGGTGTTGAGGATTTAAAAAAAACCCCCACACACACAGGGCAAGATGCAACCAGTACATATTAACTTTGTGACTCTTGGGTAAAACAGCATATTAGCAACTCCACCACACCATGCCAATAGCCCCCCCATCCCCCCTACAGTCACCTCACAGTCCCAATGGGAGACGCACCACCTGGATTTCCATCTGGCGGATCCCTCACAGAGTGCCTTCACCTCTTCGTCTCTGGGGACGAGCCACGTCGGCATTTCCTCTCATCCACTCGGCGCAGCTCGTTAGGGTATCTCCACAATTCATCGGACAGTCTCATGTAGCCATCCTCCCGGGCAGCCATCACCCACAGCCACCCCTGGTCATCTCGCCGCATTCTTTTCTTGTGGGCACCCCTCAGCTGAGCTTCTTCCCTTGGCCGGACCTCGTCACCGATGCGCAGAGGAGCTCAATTTGGCCTCAGATGACCACCATGTTGTGACCGGGCTTCCGCTCTGGGTCAAACCTTGTCACCGACCCGATCTGGAGCTCTCCTTGGTCTCCAGTGTCGTTGGTTGGCGCGTTGTGAAATTGTGCCAACTGGTCCTGCCCCACTGTCCTTCCTCCCAAACACCGGCACAGCCCCTGCACCTCCTCGTTTCTTGGTATCACCAGGACAAACTCCGGAAGACGAGGGAGCTAGCGTCTTGGTTCCATCAGCCGTCCCGGGTGTTCCACTGTGCCGTCCAATTCCCACATCCAGGGTAACTTGGACAATGGCATCGGAACCCTTCTGAGATGGTGCTCCACGATGCTGGTCTTGCACACCTCCCATAATACCAGGCCAGTCACTGTCCCAAACCGCATCGTCCTCCACGTGCAGAGCAGGTTGGTCCCACAAACTGCAACCTGACCACTCTTCTCCGACGCCACAAGTGATCATGAACCCCAGACTGTAGAACATATCACATCCCAAGATGTTCAACCCAGTGGCGGTCACCACGAATTGGACATTTGGCATCATCACCGACTTGTACCTTGCTGTCAATTCCAGTGAACCCACGATGGCCAACTTGATTCCACCGTAGCCAAAGTAAGGCATTGACAGGTCATTCACGCGGTAGTGTGGGAACAGACTCCTCACAGTGGACCAGTTCAACACCGAAGCTACTGCTCCCGTGTCTACATCAACGGCACTTCCACGCCATCCAGGGAAATGTTGCAGTAAATTCATCCATCTGTGCTCGGGGAGACGGTATGAACAACCGTAGGAGTCACTGTGGGGGAATCTGCCCTATGTCTTCGGTCCCCTCGCTCAAAATTTTTGCAGGCCCTGACGAAATGGTGCAGGAGGCCACACTTGCCACAGTGTTTGCCCTTCACTCTCTTGCCCTGTACCGATGCCTGTTGGACCCACAGCCATAACATCTTGGCGTTCCCGGGGCGGCCCTAATTTTTACAGCGGCAGCGTATTCCTCTTCATTCACGCTGTCTTCACTGTCCGAGTCCACAGCCGGTGCATTCAAACGTGGTTCATTTCGCCCCGACGTGATTCTCTCACCGAGGTCTTTTGATAATTTCTCTGCTGCCTCAAACTGCTGCTCTATATCAGTTGCCGTGGCTAACGTCAGTTCACCCGGGTAAGTCAGGAACCTCGATCGTGCCGCAGAACAAAGAGTTTGCTCCGCCAGTTTATCACAGACCCATCTCTTCCTCTAGGGCTCCAAATTGGCACTCCCCCGCCAGCTGACTTAGGTCTGCAACATAACACTGCACCAACTCTCCTGTCCGCTGGTGGCGCTGCCGAAGCTGGATTCTCCGGACTATGACGTTTTCTGGAGCGCAAAAGTAGCGCACCATTAGCCCGACTACATCTTCAAAAGTATCGGCCCCTCCTAATGTGCCAAGGATTCTCTGACCCTCCATGCCAAGTTTATGGACCAGTATCGCTCTCGCACACAGTTTCTCGAGCTCACCGAGGTTTAGGGCCACCAAATAGTTCTGGAAAGCCACGTACCACCTAGCCCAGGGGACCGGCAGCTCTCCTGGAACCTCCAAAAATGGCCGAAAAGCAGAAACAGCTCTCTCCATACCTTTCTCCTCGTCACCAAATGTTATATCCATAACTTGGGTAAACAGTAAACAGGCTGGAGGTGCAGTTGAATGTACTTTATTATAATGAACCACAAACCACAAGGTGCTCCGTACAGGCCAAGTGGTCAACGGCGAAAGAGAGAGAGAGCTCTTCTGTCCTAGCCCTTTATACCCCTGGTGACGGCAGAACCGGAAAGACGGGGCCGTCACCCCCACTACACCCAGGGTACACCTAACGCCATATTGGTACACTACACAGTATACCGGATGAACCTGTATATCACCCAGCCTTATCTGAAAACTCTCTTTTTTATCTAGTCTACTTTATAATTGTATTTCACATAAAGACATTTCTGAAGCTGAAAATCAACATCTGCTCTATTTTTTCCTTTTTTGTCATTCTTCCTTCATTCTTCCTTTTTCTTTAAGATACATTTAAATTTTCTTGTCTTCTTCATTTTTTCCCCATTTAAGAGGGAGAATTATCGTTATTACTACTTATTGTTGCCAGTTTCTCAGTGTTACAGAGGAATATTAAAGTTTTTTTTTATTTTTGTGGACCTTTGCAAAGTCTTTCAACCTGCTATCTAACTTTTCAAATTGTGAACCAAATATTAGAAATTACCCAACACTTAAAATGTAATGAAAGCATCAATGTGTCATCCAGTCTTGATGCATTCCACATAGCCATCCTCCAATACCGCATAAATCAATGCCAAGTCCAAAGTGTGTGTGCATGTTGGGGAAGTGGAATGTCAATATTCAAGACATAGTATGTTTAACTTTTCCAACAGCGTTAAATGAAAGAAAAAAAACTGAATAGAAGTGTTATTACTTCTGAACAAAGACCACCTAAAAAGCACTTTGACGGAGATTAGGTTTTAAAGTTTTGTGCCTGCAAGGAGGTTGCAAGGAGTTTGCATGTTCATCTATGTATATTTTTAAATTAATTTTTTTTTTCCCAAACCAAGGGCTTTTAAGTAAATCTTGATATCCTTCAGTGAGCCACTGAACTGAGCTGTGTGGGAGATTTGAGTGGCAGCCTCGGCGACTTGAAGCATGTGATGGAAAACACGAACGTCTGGAGGAAAGAATCAAAACAAATGACATGTGGCTGCCCACTTGCATTTGACAGTGTTCTGAAGAAATATGGACGGAGATATGCTGATGACAGAAAAAAAAAACCTATCTGTCTGCAGTCAAACGAGTAGAGACAAAGCAGTGGACTTGGGAGAGGAGTCTGGAGATAAAGAGAGGAATGAAGTGAAGCAGAAATTGAGGGGAAGTGAGGGGATGACAGAGATAAGGAGTGGACAGACAGAGAGAGAGGAAGAGGCCGACAGCGGTGGTGGGAGAGAGAAGACCTTGGATGGGAAAAAGAGGAAGGATGAGAAGGAGCAGGTGGGAACTGGGAGAGTGAGAGTGAGGAAGGAAAAAAAGAGGAGGAAAATGAGAGGGGAAGGAAGAGTAAAAGCTGAGGGAGGGAGGCTTCGACTGTCTTTGTCACGCAGGAAGCAGAGTGTGACAGTTGCTTGAACCCTCGCTATTCTCTGTTTCTGTCCACAACCCCCATCAGGCTCGCACACCTTGACAGTCCCATAACACACACACACACACACACAAACACACCGACAAACTGCTGCCAAACCTGAGTCAGCCCTACATGAAAAAATTAAAATAAATAAATAACAGGTTGCTGGAATGACTGTGCTTTTGAATGCAGTACAGATGAACTGAAACAAACAACCCCTGAAGGTCTTGTGTAGCAATAAGTTAGTGTTTTTGATTTAAGCCTCAAAAACTGATTTCTTTCTCTTTGTACCTGCATAAATGTGGGTACTAATGAAAAGCAGATGCAGTTATTCTGTGAAGGGCAGAAGGGGGAAAATCCCCATAGCTATTATATATCACATGAATATGCTGCTATTGAAATTAAAGCAATAAACAGCAATGGAAGAGACTGCTTAAATCAGTGACTTAATTAAAAATATTGTAGTTATACAATTTTATTGCTCTAACTACTATGTTTTATTGCTGTCTGGTCTCATTACTCTACGTATTTCTAGTGTTTTACTTTAGAGAGAAAGAGGAAAAAGTCTAAGGCAGCTCCGTTGAACTGATGATGAAACAATTCCCACAAATCAAAAACCAATTAATATTTAATATAGTATAGTAATGATTTGCATTACTGCATAATTAGATGCAACTTTGAAGCTATTTAAATCCATAACTGTGACGTAGGCAAGTTTGAACTCTAATTGCACATTTGGCACCTTTTAAAAAACTCGGGTGTATGTAAGTAAAAACAGATTGCACTCAACAACAAATCATTTCAATCCCATGTTTAATTGAAAGTAGTACAACAAACAACAAAACGGAAAAAGTGAGAATTTCCTTCCCAAATAACAACAAAACTTATCCGACAGTTACCTGATATTTTCAGGACTACCACTAATTTTAGATCATTCTGTTTTCACCTCAATGTGGAAATGGCAACCCTTCAAATTGAAATTTATTTCTGGGACTGGGATACATTTGGAGAAAGCAAAATCTGACAAGTAAGGCAGGTAGTAAATGAAAATTGTGTTCTCAATCTGCAGTTTTTGGATACACAACAACAGGACACATAGACTGACTTTACCTGTTGGTTTATGAGCGCCTACTGTGTAGCCACAAGCTGAGCTCTTCTAGCATTGCCACGTATCTGTTTTGGAACCAGTTGTGGTGATGGAGGGAAAAACAGGGAAACTGCAATCTAATGAATTGTCAGTCTGAAGGTAGGAGCCAGGGAGAAATATCCACATTTATTGTCATAGCTGGAAAATCTGCATTAAAGGTCCTATTCACTGCCCTTCACCCACATTTTGACAGCTCCCATAGGTCTTAATGAAGTGTGTTGTAACTTACTTTTGTCAAGTTGCCTTAAATTGTTTAGTTATTGCAGCCCCATAGTGAATGAGCTTTTGCAGCCTTTCTCAGAGCAGCTGGTTCCTATACATGTCTCTTTAAATTCTTAAAGCCACATTTAATTCCACCCTCCCTCTTACTTCACTATTGCTAATCTCAGCTGGCTAGCTCCTATGCTGGATTGAGCCTGAGTCAGTTAATTTATTTTTTTTCTTAGAGAATGAATGAAATAATGCATCACAGGGGTGTGTGGTTTCAGTGCTCGATAGGATCTGACCAGTCCTCAGAGTAGAATAAACACAGAAACAGTGGCTAAACTGTTAGCTTCAGTGAGCTGCCTTTGGTCCCAGTTAGAGATAATACTAACAGAAAATAAGCTATAATAACATCAAAGAATGGTAAATGGCATTCACTTACAGTGCATCTGGAAAGTATTCACAGCGTTTCACTTTTTCCACATTTTGTTACGTTACAGCCTTATTCCAAAATGGATCAAATTCATTTTTTTTCCTCAAAATTCTACACACAATACCCCATAATGATAATGCGAAAAAAGTTGTTTTTTTTTTTAGATTTTTGCAAAGTTATTAAAAATAAACTAAGAAATCACATGTACATAAGTATTCACAGCCTTTGCCATGAAGCTCAAAATTGAGCTCAGGTGCATCCTGTTTCCACTGATCATCCTTGAGATGTTTCTGCAGCTGAATTGGAGTCCACCTGTGGTAAATTCAGTTGATTGGATATGATTTGGAAAGGCACACACCTGTCTATATAAGGTCCCACAGTTGACTGTGCATGTCAAAGCACCAACCAAGCATGAAGTCGAAGGAATTGTCTGTAGACCTCCGAGATAGGATTGTCTCAAGGCACAAATCTGGGAAAGGGTACAGAAAAATTTCTGCTGCTTTGAAGGTCCCAATGAGCACAGTGGCCTCCATCATCCGTAAATGCAAGACGTTTGGAATCCATTCCAATCCTCAATCCACTGGGGGAAGAATAGAATTTATAAAAAACGTCTATCAAAACCAGCCATATCGACATTTAAGCAAATGCCAGGCAACCTGTCTGTCACCTCCTCCCTGCTGTGGCGAGCTCCTAATGCTGTTACTGACCGATGCCAACCACCTAGCCAAGCTAATGCTAACAGATTGATGTTGCATCATGGAGAAAATATGGCAAGTCAGAATGATGTGAAATATATAATTAACTGTGGATTAGTGAACCAGGTGGAAACAAAGATGTTTATCAGGGTTACTGAAATCTAAAGAAAGTAACAATATAAACCGTGATTGGTAAGCTAACTCCCTAGTTGCATTCCGCACTGTTGGCATTTGTTTACAGACAGACAGCTAGGCTGGCCATTGTGGCCAATAACAGAGTGGGAAAAACCCAGAAGAGTGACATCAGCTGGTCAAAGCCAGAATCTCTACTTAAGAGAAATGAGCATTTTGATATGTTTTTCTTTATCACATGACCAATAGATGCATTTCAGAATGTTAAAAACACAGTTTTTTTAGTGGATGGGACCTTTAAGGAGATAAACCCAACAGGAACCTATCATGGTGCATGAAAGTTGTAATGCAGTTGCCCGCAGACGCTTTAATAAACACTTGTCTTTTGTGGCCATACATCCTGCCACCTGTTGGATATTTAGTGAAATGCATTGTTCAGCCATTTCCCCATTGGTTTCATTTTTCAAAGTTGTTATCCATCCAACAGTATATACACTCTATAGTTGCTGCATGCCCCACTGGGTTTTTCCTCAAACACCTCTGAAGCTGACTATGAAAAACTAAATATGGTCCTGGTCTTGTTTCTGACCAGATTTTTTTTCCTTCAGGCTTGAACTCTGTGGAACTTTTCTACTGAAAACTGTAAGCTGAAAGCTGTTTTGGTCTCTGGGTAATAGTCAGGTAACACATTTCTGTCATTTATGATGATTTTTAAAAAATGAAAGGTGGGTCATTTTGACACAGACGTTTGCGCTCTGCCATAGTTTGAGGTCCATGGTAAATTCACAGAGACAGAATATAAGCAGTCAGCACCAGACTTCCACATGGCAATGAGTCACAAGAAGATTGAATCATTTTCCCCAAATTTGTAAGTTTGGGCTTTTGTATGATTGAAGTTGTAGAGCTTTTTGATTACGTCTGTGTTCAAAATGCTGGAAGTTAGGCAAAAGAAACTGAATAAATTGTGTAATTCTATTATTTGTTCTGACTGAAAAGAATTCTGAGATAGGTGGTTAGATATCAGTTTAACAGAGTACAGTGCTTCTCCATGTGGCGTTGTAAATAATTTGAAGATTCCATCATCTGCAGTTTTTAATATCAAAAGCAAATCTCAAGAATCAAGAAAAATCTCTTTATGTTCATGTGGAAAACAAATATTGATGATATTCAGCTGCTCAGGGAGCACTGCTTTACCAAGAGACGCAAATCTGCAGCGGAAATCAGTGACCACTGAGATTCTGCAATCAGAAGACGTGGGAAGAGGAAATGTACGGTATAGGTAATCAATTTGGTAATTTATTCAACCTTAAACTATTCAAAATTTACAATTTATGGAAAGAAAAACATGGTGTGGCTGTGGAGCAGTTATGGCCTCCAGCAGCAGCAGCTGCTGCATATGAATAGAAAACAGGTTGCTACTTATGAGCCTAAACTACTACCACAGCAGCAAAATTGAAATTAAATCATGCAATCATTCCCAATTTTTATATATATATATACTGTATATATATACTGTGTATATATATATATATATATATATATATATATATATATATATATATATATACAAAGAAAAAAATATTTTAAAAAAAATTATACTGTTGCTATCAATCCAGATAGACTTTTTTCTGTTTTCTCCATTCCTAAACACCCACTTCGTATTGTTAAAAGCAAAGAGAACACAACATGATGGTAAATACATACAGTATGCACTTCCATTTCCTCTGCCAATGAGTTTATATTTTGTGATGCTGGCATGACTGTTGTTACCAGGATTACTCAAAAACTACTGTGTAGATTTTGATGATTTCCCCCCTTTTTTCCCTTTTGTACTTTTTGAGGGTGGTGGTACATGGAACAATTCATTCAGTTTTGAAGGAGCTCTGATTCACAAAAGATTCTAAACTGGGGAATGTTGTTCGTTGTTGAATGTTTTGCTAGTGGCCAGCAGAAGTCTGCTGACATTTAATAGGCTGTCTTCTTCTTTTCTCGGCTGCTCCCTTTCGGGGTTACCACAGCATATCATCATCTGATATGATGATCTGCATATTTGATTTGGCAAGGATTTGGCTGGTTGCCTTTCCTGATGCAACCCTCCCATTTACCTGGGTTTGGGATCAGCACAGCGAGTATACTAGTTTGTACTTCCCAGTGGCTGGGTAGCCAACTTTCCTGTTATGCTGAGCGCTTGTATCGCTGTCATAACACTTGTACTCATGGTACACAAAAGCTATAATGGTGCATAAAAGTTGTCTAAAACTCAAATATCACAGCATCCAAACCTTGGCATGCATACAACAGTAATAGAGTATGCTTGGAATCTAACTAAGGCACGGGCGTCAAACTCATTGCATGGACAGCCAAGACCCTGCAGGTTTTACTTCCACCCAGTGTCTTCATCAGGTAAACTCACTGAATTTCTTCCCACTGATTGCTGATCAGTGAAAACACTTGCTGAAGATACTGGGTGGAAGTAAAACATGCAGGGTCTTGGCCCTCCATGGAATGAGTTTGACACCCCTGAACTAAGAAGATGATGCTTATTTTCCAACATTTAACACTTCCCATCACCTGTAAGTAAGAGTGGGACTCACCAGAGGCACCACGATACAATACTATCACAATACTTGGGCTGCAATATGATATTATCTAATACAATCTTGCAATACACCGAGTATTGCAATATCATATATTGTGATTTCCCATCCTGATCTCTTTCTTGTTTAACTCCTGGATAGATCTCCTGAGTCACTCTTTTGCTATACTGACGTAACCAGACAGTGAGCATTTAACACCATCCAGTGGACTGAAAAGTCAATTGTTCTTATTACTCTGGTACCCAAAAAATTGAATTTGTATTTGCAACATTTTTCGTACTTTTATTTAAGTATTGGAAAGCATCTGAATCGATACACTATCATGGACACAAAGTATCACAGTATTACACTGTATCGATTTTTTTGCCCTACCTCTACCTGCAAGGGCTGCTGGGAAATGGGAAGCCTGTTTTCTTCTTAAAGTGTATCAGACTGATGCATTAACTAAGGGTCCCCTAAATTCAATCTTGCATAATGCCCTCCAAAACTAGGAAACGGCCCTGACTCTGGTTCTTAGCCTAAGACTGTATAATTTACACTACACGGATGTTGACTATGATGTTAGCTTTTTAACATGAAATGCTGATGCAGAAATGTGCTAATGTCAGCCACAATGGCTAGCGTAAGCTTTATAACTGGCTTTGCGGTCTAAGTTATAAAGACCATAAGACCAAATTATTTACACTATGATGAAGTTCACTGATTTAGCCTGTTAATGTAGTATGTTGTAAAAGAAAGATGCAAATGTGAGCAACCGCAGCTAGTATATGCATCATATCTGACATAACAGTCTTAACTTAATGTTGGCCAACCCAATTTAACTACGAGCACAAGAATGAAAAGACAGCCCACTGGTCCTCCTTGAGGTGGGATGGAAGAAGGACCGAACAGGACGGATACCACGGAAACAAATGGAAAAGTTAAGGAAAACAAGAAGATGCTCGGGTCCTGTGTATGTGGATGGATGGAGGTAACAACCCTGAGAGGCTTGAGAGTACACCAAGGGAAGAAGAAGTGTCCGCGAGAAGACCAAAGGCATCCTTGCACTGCCCGCGCAGATAAGACAGGAAAGGCAGACGCCCAGGTTGAGCACCACAGTGCCAGTCAGCCTAACATTGCAGATGGTCGGTCTCTACCAAAACCTGAGGACACCTACCCCCACGTGAACAGTCAAGCACAGAGAACGATTCCCACAACTGCAGATGGAAAAAGGGAGGACAATCCAGTCAAGAAAAAGAAGATTGCATGGCCAAAAGGAAGTAAACCAGAGGTGTGGAGAAGTCTGGACAGTGACTTGATGCTTATCCTGAAGAACTCTTAGAGGCAGCATACATAACAAGGTAAATATCTTCAGTGATATCATCTATGATGAATGTCTCATGAGATTCGGTGGACTGGGGATAAAGGAATGTAAGCCAAAAGCTATTAACAGAAGGGAACATGCAATTCTTAAATTAGTGAAGGAAAGAAAAGCTCTTCGCAAAGCTTATAAAAAGGCAGAAGCACATGAGAGAGAAAGTTTGGAAGCTCTTTGGCACCAAATCAAGAGTTGGTTAACATCACTTAGAAGGGCCGAGTGTATCAAAAGGAAGAGAAGGAAGAAAGACAGCCAGCGTTCAATATTCCTGAAAGATCCTTTCAGGTTAGCCAGAACCTTGCTGGAGGAGGAAAAGAGTGGCAGATTGGTTATGGCAAAAAAAAGAGCTTGAAGATCACATGAGGAAACAGTTCTCAGACCCAGGAAAAGGCCTTCCCCTAGGCTCTCCTGACCATGTGCCCCCAACCGCCTGCTCCAATCATAGGATTTGAGGTTGTCCCACCCAAACTGAATGAAGTGAAGGAGGTGGTGAGGATAGCAAGGTCAAGCTCCACTCTAGGGCCAAATGGGATTCCATATAAGCTATATATAAGATTCCCTCAAGTCCTAAAAGACCTATGGAAACTGATGAGGTTAGTTTGGAAACATCAAAGCATTCCCATTGCGTGGCGCAGAGCTGTGGTCATTCTTCTGCCAAAAGAGAAAGAATCGTCTACAATCAGTCAGTTTCATAGCATTGCACTACTGAATGTGGAAGGAAAGATTTTCTTCTCAGTGACTGCCAAAAGAATGACCAAATACCTATTGGAAAATAACTACATTGATACAAGCTCTCAGAAAGCTGGAGTAACAGGTTTTTCAGGGTGCACTGAACATGCAATGCTTATCTGGGATCAGATTCAGTCCACCAGGAGAGACAAGAAGGACCTCCATATTGTATGGTTAGACCTGGAGAACACATACTGTATGGATCCGTTCCCCACCAGCTAATAAACTTCACCTTGGACTTTTTTCATATGCCAGAAGCTATTAAAAGCCTCATCAAGAGCTACTATGCAGATCTGAAGATCAGCCACACCCTGCATGACTACACAACTAAATGGCAACAACTAGACAGGGCAATAGCAATAGGATGCTCCATCTCTCCTATTCTATTTACAGCCACCTTCAAGGTCATACTTATTGGTGCAAGGGCAATGTGCAGAGGTGTGCACAATAATGCAGGCCAGCATTTACCCCCACTATGGTGCTTCATGGATGATATCACAAGCCTATTGCAAACAGTGGCATGCGCGAGAAGGTGTCTTAAGAGACTTGAAGAACTGTTGTCCTGGGCAAGAATGAAAATAAAGCCTGCCAAATCCTGAAGTCTGTTGATCCGGAAGGGTAACCAAGTAGACACAGTCTCCTTCCAAGTGGCAGAAGAGAGGATCCCAGTGCTGGCAGAACAACCCATTAGAAGTCTAGGCAGCGAGTATACAAGGAATTTTACAGACAAGCACATGGCAGTGGTAATCACAAACCAACTGAAAGAAGGGCTAAAGAGAATTGACCAGAGCTACCTCCCAGACAAATACAAAGTTTGGTGTTACCAATTTACACTCTAGCAACGTGTGACGTGGCCATTGAAGTTATGTGAGATAACCGCAAGAACAGCTGCAAAATTGGATGCCTTGGCTAATAGTTACATCCGGAAGTGGCTGGGTCTACCCAGGTTCCTCTCTGAAGCTTCGCTGTTTGGCAAGAAGGCACTATGTCTACCACTGAAGAACATCACATTTGGTTACAAGTTGGAGAAGGGCAGGCTAGTTCTAGATCTCAAGTGACCAACTTGTCAGGAATACGGGTATCAAAATCCGAATGGGAAGAAAATGGAAAGTAGAAGAATGCGAGACAGGAGTATTTCAAGATTAAAACACCAAGAACTCATCGGAAGAACCCAGCAAGGAAGACATGGTTTGGGCTGGGAGGGGACGGTAAAATTTTGGTCAAAAGCATCCAGGCAAGAGTGGAGGCAGTTGGTGGTCACAGAGGTGACCAAAATGGAGGAGGACAGACTATTTATAAAAGCAGTCAACTAGTACCAACAAGGGCAATGGACAAGATGAAAGGGAATTCTACCAAGGTCACTGAGATGGTGAGATCTATGGAGGATCCCTCAGGCTTGTCCAAGTTTCTTGATCAGAGCCACGTATGCTACTCTGCCAAGCCCAGCAAACCTCAGTAGATGGTTCAACTCAAAGTAGAGTTTTGGCCTGTGTGGAATGGCCCATGCAAATCTACAGCACACCCTAAGTGGCTGTAAAACTGCTCTGGCCCAAGGCCATTATAGGTGGCGGCAAGACCAGGTGCTAAGGAAGCTGGCAGACATTACAGAAAACATCAGAGTCTTGACTAACAAGAACCCCAAATGTCATCAGAAGAATCTTATCCAGTTCAAACCAGCAGGGAAAACGAGGCAGTCCTACCAACCACTAGGAAGAGCATCAGTCCTAGCAGGAAAAAAATGGCAAATGAGAGCAGGCCTCTGCAGACAGCTTAAGCTCCCGACTGAGATAACCACCACTTCACTTCAACCTGACATTGTTCTATGATCAACAGCTAACTAACAGGTTGTGATGGTTGAGCTAACAGTACCATGGGAAAATGGCATTGAGGAAGCCTATGAGAGGAAGAAACTGCGATATGCTGACCTAGTGGCAAACTGCCATGAGAATGGCTGGGGCGCAACAACTTACCCAGCAGAGGCTGGCTGTCATGGCTTTGTCAGCCTCTCAGTTAAGAATTTCCTGAGAAACATTGGATGTAGTTCGTCAAGGATTAATAAAGCTCTCCAAGAACTTGATGAAGAAGCAGAAAAAGGGAGCTTCTGGCTGTGGCTACAAAGAAATGACAAAAGTTGGTGGACCAAAGAATCAGAATCAGAATCAGAAACAGAATCAGGTTTATTGCCATTGTTCATGTAGTACACAAACTAGGAATTTGTCTCGGTACAATGCTGCAACATTAAACATGATAAGATAAAAGAAATAAACTATACATGTAATAAAGTGTAGGATAAGATTAAGTGATACTGGTCAACAGTTAAAATATATTAGCCAGCAGCAGATACTGTGGAGAACTATATAGTGCAGTCGGTAATGCAGGAAGAAAACAGTGATGATTGACATGAGTCTGGTTGAGCTGCTGTACGTGGTGCACGAGAGTCAATAAGTCACTTAGTGTTCAGCAGTCTGATGGCAGAGGGGAAGAAGCTGTTCATGTGACGGGAGGTTTTAGTCTGGATGGACCGAAGTCTTCTACCAGAGGGGAGGGGGGCAAACAGTACGTGACCAGGGTGTGAGGGATCGGCTATGATCCGGCCAGCACACCTCCGGGTCCTGGAGATGTACAGATCCAGGAGAGATGGGAGCTTGCAGCCGATCACCTTCTCAGCAGTGCGCACGACGCGCTGCAGCCTTAGTCTGTCCCTGGCAGTGGCTCCTGCATACCACACGGTTATGGAGGTGGTGAGGATGGACTCGATGATGGCTGTGTAGAACTGCACTAACATCTTGGTGGGTAGCTTGAGCTTCCTCAGCTGCCGCAGGAAGAACATCCTCTGCTGGGCTTTTTTGATGAGTGAGCTGATGGTCGGCTCCCATTTGAGGTCCCTGGTGATGGTAGTGCCTAGGAAGCGGAAGGAATCAGCAGTGGTGATGGGAGAGCCTGAGAGGGTGAGGGGGGGCAGAGGAGTAGTGACTTTCCTGAAGTCTACAATCATCTCCACTGTCTTCAGAGCGTTCAGCTGCAGGTTGTTATTGCTGCACCAGGACGCCAGCTGGGCCACCTCTCTCCTGTAGGCGGACTCGTCGCCGTTGGAGATGAGCCCGATGAGGGTGGTGTCGTCCGCAAACTTGATCAACTTGACAGACTGGTGACTGGAGGTGCAGGAGTTGGTGTAAAGGGAGAAGAGTAGGGGGGAAAGTACACAGCCCTGGGGTGATCCGGTGCTGATGCTAGTATAGTCTGAGACAGTCTTTCCCAGCCGCACATGCTGCCTCCGGTCCGTCAGGAAGTCGATGATCCACCTGCAGAGGGAGTCAGGCACGTTGAGCAGGGACAGCTTGTCCCGGAGCAGAGCGGGGCGGATGGTGTTGAATGCGGAGCTGAAGTCCACAAACAGGATCCTGGCGTAGGTTCCCGGGGAGTCCAGGTGCTGCAGGATGGAGTGGAGGGCCAGGTTGACTGCGTCGTCTACAGACCTGTTGGCTCGGTAGGCAAACTGCAGCGGGTCCAGGAGAGGGGTGGTGATGGACTTGAGGTGGGACAGGACCAGGCGCTCAAAGGACTTCATGACTACAGAGGTGAGCGCTACAGGTCTGTAGTCATTAAGTCCAGTGATCCGTGGCTTCTTGGGGACAGGGATGATGGTGGAGGATTTGAGGCAGGACGGCACGTGGCATAACTTAAGGGAGGTGTTAAAAATGTCTGTGAAGACAGGAGTCAGCTGTTTCGCACAGAGTCTCAGGGTGGAGGGAGACATGCCGTCTGGGCCGGGGGCCTTGCGCGGGTTCAGTCTGGAGAACTGTTTGAGCACATCCTGCTCACTGATGATAAGGGGAGGGGGGGAGGAGGGGGGGGTGCCTTAAATGAAGTAGGGAATGTGGAGGCTGTGGAGCTGGAGGGAGGGGGGGAGTTGGACACAGATGACGAGGTGTCAAAACGGGCATAGTGTTGGGACAGTCTTTGACAAAGGGCTTTGTCATCCTGACCTTTAGGAGCCTTAGGTCGATAGTTGGTGATTTGCCTCAGTCCTCTCCACACGGAAGCCGAATCATTAGCAGTGAACTGCTGCTGGAGTCTCTCTGAGTATAGAGATTTAGCCCTCTTCAGCTCTCTGTTAAACCGGTATTTAACCTCCCTGTAGCAGTCCCTGTCTCCACTTTTCAGCGCTGCTTCCTTCTCCTTCCTGATCTGTCTGAGCTTAGCTGTGAACCAGGGTTTGTCATTAGAGTAACTCACCCTGGTGCGTGATGGAAGAATGTTCTCTTCACAAAAGTGGATATATGAGTTCACAGTGTCCGTGTACTCATCCAGATCATGCGTGGCTCCTTTAAGCATGCCCCAGTCAGATATTTCCATGCACGTTTCCAGCTTCTCCTCAGCATCACTGGTCCGTATCTTCGTAGTGCTCACAACAGGTTTAGTGAGCTTCAATCTCTGTCTGTATGTGGGAATGAGGTGAACCATCACGTGATCAGATAATCCCAGCGCAGCTCGAGGGACAGCGCGATATGCGTCTTTCACTGTGGTGTAACAGTGATCCAGTGTGTTTAATCCTCTGGTGGGGCATTTAATAAACTGTTTGTAGCGGGGGAGATCGTGGCTCAGATTGCACTGATTAAAGTCGCCAGCCACAATAATCAGCGAGTCTGGAAAAATCCGCTCTGTGTGTTGAATGTGATCCGCGAGCACGCGCTGAGCTTCGCGCGTGTCCGCGTCGGGAGGGGCGTACACAGCGATCATTATAAAGGAAGCAAACTCCCGCGGGGAGTAAAAAGGCTTGCAATTGATAACAAGAAATTCCAAGGCAGGAGAACAGTGTTTGGAAATTACCGTTACATCAGAGCACCAGCTGCAGTTGATGTAGAAGCAGACTCCGCCTCCTGTGGTCTTGCCGGAAAGCTCTGTGTCACGATCAACACGGAAGAGCTGAAAGCCGTCGAGGCGCAGCGCGCTGTCCGGTATATTTTCCCGGAGCCAGGTCTCAGTAAAGCAGAGGACAGCTGAGGAGGCGAGGTCCTTAAAACGCATCAGCAGTCTCAGTTCATCTACCTTGTTAGAGAGAGAGTTGGTATTGGACAGAAATATGCCAGGCAGCGCCGTTCGCGAGCCTCTCCTGCGAAGCCGCACGAGAGCGCCCGCTCGTCTACCTCTCTTTCGCCGTCTCACTTTCCGAGCCAAACAATAAACCAGATCGGCGGCAGGGGCTAGAAAAACTGGGAGGAGGTCCGTGGGGGTGAAAGTCCTGATATTTAGAAGTTCTTCACGGGTATAAGTGCAAGCAGACACACAATTGACAAACAAAAACAAACAAAGAGCGCAGCGAAGCACCATGTCGACCGCTGTGGGCGCCATCTTGGTCTCATCTTCTCAAAGAAGCCACACAGGTTGCCCGAGTATCTATACCCAGCTGCAGGGAGTGGCAGGGAGACGTCACTGTACGCTGCCCCACCATCTGGAGATGTTCTGAGATTAAAGGGGCGAAACATCAGTGAAAGATGGCTCTCAAATGAAGACCCAGCAGCTGGGTAGTTGGGCACTGGCGGAGGTGTGAGCAGAAATGCTTTGCAGACAACAACATCAGCCTGTCTCTAAATTTGAACACTGTAAGGTTAATCTATTTACAGTGTTAATGATGTTAAGTATGATAAGGTTAGCTTGGTAATGCTACGAGGGCTGCTCAATAAAGATTTCCCCTGACTTATTTCCCATGGACTAAGAGGAACCAAACTTGGCACAGTTATTAGTCTTTCTCAACAGCTAATGGCTGTAAGGAGAAGGTAAAATAAGCTGCCTTGGAGGAAGCATGTGCTCTTTGGGTGCTTCTAGTTGAGATGTGTTGCTACATCTGTCAGATTCAAAAAGAGGATATACTGAATAATTATTGCTTGAAACCTTACATAAAACAAAATGTTTTATTTCAAAACTTGAAAACAGCTCTGTCTCCTACTGAACTGTATAGGTGGCCACAAAAATGTATTGGTGGTGCTTCCAAAAAGTACATTTCAGCTGATAGTAATAACAGTAAAAGCACCCACATTAAACTTTGTACTTTAATAAAGGATATGACAAAGTTCATGAGGAGAACACAGGTGCAGGACACAAAAAATGTAGGCAAAACAAAAGTAACTTTATGAGAAATCCAAAACATGCAAGCCAGTTGGCATCAAAACCTGAAAATGATAAAAATGCCACAGCTAAAGTGCAGACAAACAGATGGACCAACAAAAACTTGAAGAAGCCTATATACATACAGGAGTCAATTTTAGTAGATTAGACACACAACCTGAGAACAAGACACTGTCAAAAATAATCAGGAAAATCAGTGATAATCCATAATTTAAAACAGGCAAAATAAAAAATAAATGGAAAAAAAAACGTGCAGCAGAGCACCAGCTTCTAAACATTTACCTTTACCAAACCCGACATCATGACAGGTTCAAAAGAAAACCTCTAAACTGAATATTATTGTATTATATTGACAGTTTCAGGAAAGGAACTTAGTTACCCCCATAACAAAAAGCATAACTCACATAAACACAATGGAACTCAATCATCAGGAGAAGAGCCTTACAATATTAGCATGTTATCAAATACTTAAGACCATGAAGTGAAATTGGTCTTTGTTTGGAAAACTATGGGCTGTGTGTGTGACCTGAAAGGTTGAGTGTGAAGTGAGGTTGGAGTGGCTGGCCTGCATCACACAACACTAAGTGTTTTATTCTAGTGATGAGGCCAGGGTTGGTGAGAGATGGGAGGTCCAGTTATGTTTTTATACGCCGTAAAGATTTTAATGCTGAAAAGGTTGAGACAACACACATTTAAATATACTGTACTCACTTCAAAATACATTATAAGAAATGAACATGGAATTGAATAATACTGTATGTGCAGGTTAATGGGAAAATTAACTAGGTGTAATTTTATCAGCCTGTTCATTGTGCAATGTTTCATCCTGTCTTATTCTGAAATATGTGCACATAATTATTTCTGAAAAAGTAAATGAGGTGCACTTATTTTGGCAACGCCTTTAAACATGACTTTGACATTTAAATAGTTCACCTCAGCAGAACTAAAGGTCTGTCAGGTTCTGGGAGACCTCATATATACAGTGTTGTTTTCATTTTTAAAAAATAAAGTGATTTATAGTACAGTAATGAATGAATCACCAACACACAACGGCTGAGCGCAGCTTTTTAGGATTGCCTAAGGAATTCTGATGGCACACTGGAACCACAGTCATAGAATATATGAGCATATTTCCTTTAGTTTAGACAACTTGATATGTGGATGGAAATAGTCTGATCTGACAGGTCATTGAGAACAGAAGTGATTATCAAAAATGTCAGTTTCTCATCAAAAGCTTCATACTGGAACAAAAAAATGTGGCTTTAATGTGGGGGGAGGGGAATCAATGCATCATTATATCACAGTACTTTGAGGTGGTGATACTGTATTGATTCAGAAACACTAGTATCATGATACTTCATTAAGAATTATTAATAAATATTGCAAACACAGACTTACCCAGAGTAATAAAAACCAACTGATTTTTCAGTCCTCTAGATGGTGCTACTGTAAATGGTCACTGTCTGGTTAGGTCAGCACAGCAAAGGAATGACTCGTGAGATCTAGCCAGGAGTTGAACAAGACAAAGATCCGGATGGGAAATCACAATACATTATATCACAATACTCAGTGTGTGACAAGATCATGATAGTATTGCATCACAGATCAAATATTGTAATATCATATTGTGCGGCCTCTGGTGATTCCCACCCCTACTCCCATAGAACAGGGAATTACAGTTTTAGAACTAAATAGAATTTAGAGAGTGCAGACCTCCTACAAGGGATCATAGTTCCTAGAAATTACACAAGTGTATAATCTTGAAAATAAAAGACAAACTTATCAAAAGAACTAATGAAATAATTCACCCAACTTGGGACCTTTTTTTACTATAATAAACATCATTTACAAACTCTGAAAACATCTGAAAAAAATGTGCCAACACATGAACATTAACATCTCACTGATTCCCCATAGGAATCTTGAAACAAATCCTGGAGGCTGATAGTGGGTCACATCACCCTAAAAATCTAATCAACTGATGTTTGGTCAATTTTAAATGTCTGGTGGAAATTACATCAGTATGTGTAAAGAAAAATATTTTGAGTTATGCTGTTAATACAGACACACACAAGCAACCTTAACCTCCATTTCCGATTACCAGGCTGCGGCATGCCCTATCAGTGTAATTTCTAAGGAAAACAGATTCCCAAATCATCATCCACTGAGGATATTTTTGTTCCCTGCCATCCTAAAGTCTACCACTGGATGAACAGACTCTTGCAATCAATCACTGTTTGCTAATACTGGTATAACTTGATTTTGCCTAATCATAGTGGCCATCTGGTAAAACAAAATCTCGGAACCTCACCAACCTAAAATGTTACAAAATGACACATTGTAGCCTATTACAGCATATATAATGACAGTTTAGTCTTGTAATTAGTTTATACCTACTGAGTGTGAAACTTGGGCCTGTTTAGATGAACACAAACCTGATATCCTGTCAACGTTGGCACTTTCCAAATGTTTTTGCCAGAGGTGCACCTTTGAATGGAATAATTTATTTTGTCTGCACTTGTGAGCAGGTTTTCATTTTTGCCTTGCATTCATGTGTTCAGTTCATTCAGATGCTGAAATATCTCTGTCAGGTATGCCAGTCTTGCACACCACTCATCACTTGCAAGAAGCTTTGCGTTATCGCACCACTCATCAGTCAAAAACGCTTTTAAGTCCAGTGTTTCCTCTGGCTTAAAGACCTTGGTGTGGTGGCAACATATTCCCGGGGGGGGGGGGGGGGGTGTCAGTAAACATACCGGAATATGTTAATTTTATACTATTTATTTCTTTTTAAAATTTTACACAGTAACGTTGCATATGAAACTTACCATTTGAAGTATTGTACAACCAATGCTTGAATATTGGGCCAGCTGGGGTCCCACCCAGACATCCTGTGTTTAGACTTTTTAGTGGTGTCATCCTTCTCTCCTTCCTCTGCCTAAACACTTCCCTCTCCTTGGCTCCTCTCTTCTGTCTCATCTTGCCCTCTCTGAGCTCTGTCTAATTCAGGTTCGCTCTCTGTCTATGGTGGTATACAAACAGGTTAGAAAATATCAAGTGTCATGTTTTGTCCTGCAGGATTTTTTTGTCATGGTTTACATAAATGACAAAAATATGTGTATTTTTTTTGTATTTTTATTCTAGTGTTTCTTTTTTCCATTGAGAGAGTAGGGAAGGGAAAGAAACATTCATAATAGTAATGTACTCATGCATACTTAAATTATCTGATCAGGTGGGTATAGTAACCAGAAATTATACTCATGTAAAAGCAGTGCTTTGAAATTAATAATTAAAAGTAGGCAACCAAAAATTTGTAACTGAGTTAAGGGTACAAAGAGCACCTACTTAAAAACTTGAGTAATGACTTCAGTCTTGAAGGTTTGAGGTTTTTCTCAAAAATTTATAACAATTTTCTTATAGTTTTCTACTTTTCTCTGTAAATCTAAAGTTGAAACCATGTTCCTCAAATCTGTAATTTCCTCTTGTAAAATTGACTTTTCTTGTACATTTGAAACTGTATTATAAATTTGTGGATTATTTTATGACTCATTTTTGTCTGTTTTTTAAAATAAAATTACTGGGGGTTTTTTTAGATAAATTTGAAACAAATTGTGGTAATTTTTTTACTTTTCCTTATAACAATTTACATTTTTGACCATAATCTTGCAGTCAGAACAGAACAATAATTTAACTCTGATTACAAAGAAAATATATTAATAAAACTGTATTTAATGAAATAAATTAACTTAAATGACCAAGGATGTCGTTATTTCTGTTATAATATTTCTTTATATTTATAGTTTGTGTGTTGGTTTTTTTTTAGACCTCTCCTCAACACCCAGACAGCAGGAAAACCCTCCCTTATTCTGAAATCAAATGTTGACACGTTTAGTATGAAGGCTGCTGACAGACTAAAGTCATTGACTTTGTGAATTTCGGTCATCTTAACCTGCCAGGTACATAATAGGGAACTGTAGCGGACTCTAAAGACATAATTCACCACAATTGTGTTCATGTACAGAATGATCTGTTTAGGCAGTTATAGTTGTGAGCTCAGGCTTTCTCATCAGGCACCTCTCTAGGCAGCCGTTGCAGGACCTCAGTTTAGAGCTAGCGTTTTTAGCTTTTGCTTTGTCACTGCCTCTGGAGAATAAAAACAGCACGCCTGCTCGTGCGAGAAAAGAGAGAAATTGCCAGTCTCATAACTTAATATTGTAGTGGCTGGTGAAATATATCCTCAGCAATTCATCAGTCCCCCTCCTTTCCCTTCATATGAAGCCGGCTGCATTTGAATTCTAAACACATCTCTTAGCTAAGTGACTCTTCCATTATGGCTCCCGTTTCCAGTGGGTTAAAACCATGATAAACGCCAGTGCTTACATACATCTTGTGATTTTTTTTTCCGCGTTTAAAGTACTTTAATAAACTCATGTTTCTGTCGGACAGTCACGCTTAGTGAGACACTACCTGCTGACTGACTGGAAAGCTCACGTGAGCAGGGCGCTTCTAAATTCCGCGCGATGACGGCCACGCACATTGTTCATGTGCGCGCTTGCGGAAAGTCATTGCTTCATATATTTTTATTAATAAATTCATATTGCGTTGCGGTGGCGGTAACATTTCTGGCGAGGCGGGCCGTCACGGAGAAATGTTACCAGAGGAAACCCTGAAGTCCTCATAGTGCTCATAAACATGGGCCAGCACTTTCTGCACTATAACCATCGGACTTGTCGAAGACCCTGACCTTGTACCCTAAGTTGAGGTCAAGATTACCAGCTGCAGTCCCCAGAGGGGTTTTCCTTACAGGGATTTCTGTCACGATGTGTGGTTGATAATTGAAGGATTAACCCAGCTTCACTGTCTCCATCTACAAGGCGATCTCCTCTTACCTGAACCCAGAGCTCTGACTGAGTGACCTGTCCAGCCAGTAGCCCAAGGCGCACCCTTGTATTAACGACAGCTCCTTCATGGTCTTGTTGCTTGCTTGGAGCAATAAGGTTTTGTGCTCTGCACCGCATCCAACACTGGAGCTAGGTCTGCTGGTAAAGTCTTGGCAACAAGCATCGTTGCGATGCAAAAAACAGTGCGTAACCACAGCATCAGGGTGTCTCTCGTTCACTCTGCTAGCACCCGATCATGGCTCCATCAGTAAAGGGCCCAGTTCAGAGTCTGAATCTTTCCTCTTCAAATATTTATCCATCACTGTCTCTCATCTAGTCACTGAGATTTCTAGCATGTCTTAACAAGGTCATTAACCTTCATAAAACACATGACGAAAAAGAAGAGAAGAAAAAGAAGGTAGCCAGTATTGTGTTTATACTGCCACCTACTGACATGGAAGAATCACTCCAGGCAGCTATGCACAACAATAGCAAACTATTTGCTATTTTTTGGACCAATTAAGAAGTGAAATTAAACAATTTCCCGAGGACCCCTGAGCATTCTCTCAAGGACCCCCTGGGGTCCTAGGACCCCGGGTAGAAAAACAGGCTCTTAGAGCTTTGTAGTGACAAATTTCTGCAGGAGCTCGATCAGTGACACTGTACTGTATATCCACTACCGAGCTCCGCTAAACACCTTCACCAGCTGAATCAGTTCGGCCTCTTCCCCATACATCAACTATCCTGGAAAAGGTCATGTTTTTGCATTGCATACTCCCTGCACTTTGCTAAAAAAAAAACCATGGTTTTATTTCTGATGTAAACTGAAGGCTGTAAACTCATAAATCTCTTTTTTTTTCTTGAGGCCATCTGCCCTTTGGCTACCTGCAGCTGGCTGACTGTGGTTTACCCACAAAAAAACACCAACTCAGACAGTGTTATCCTGAGGCATGGCTCTAGCTCTCGGGTTCTTTACCTTTAGTACACGTATTTACATCTTTGTCTCCCACCCTCTTTCAGGTTATGGCATAGGCCTTCCCCAGGGCTCTCCTCTAACCCGCAATGTGTCAGAGTTTGTGAGTCGCTACAAGTCCGACGGCTTCATGGACATGCTACATGACAAATGGTATAAAGTTGTTCCCTGCGGAAAGAGAGTCTTTGCAGTCACTGAGGTAAGTCAACGGTAGGAGTGTGTGTTCATGAACTGCGTACGTGTATTGTGTGCTAAAGAAAGCCTTCTGCTGCTGTACTTCTATAAATGAGTCTCCCCTTTGGGAGGCAGACAAGATTGGCTGCCAGCTAAACACACATACACTGACAGACACGTTCACATTCACACAGACAAAGACATGCAATCACATAAAATCAGGTCTATTTACTGACCTTAACCAGAGTTACAGGCACGCACTGTCTGTGTGTCGATTCTTATTTGTGTCTTGTGTGCTCAGAGTGCTTGCAGTTCTCGCGCTCCCTTTTTCCTTTTAAAGTGCCAAGAATCTCTAGACGGAGTACACTGTCTGTATCTATATCTCTTGTTTGTGAAAAGTGAAGCTGTTCAATTCCCTTTGGCCTTTTTCTTTTAAATCCCACTTCAGAGCTGAATAGTTGTATAGCATCAAATGCGATTATGCAATCATAGGTGCCTCCAATGAAGTGAAAACCTCAGCTTCACCCCGCATTGTAAAATTATTACTATTCATTCCATCTGAAGTGCAGAGCGAGGGCTGCTCTCAGACAATATGGGTGTGGGTGTGAACTTGCCCTCTGGATTGGTAGCAAAAGGAGGTCAGTGTTGTCAGTGATGAATCCGTGGTGTCAGCAGGGGGCTAATTGCCATCAGAAGCAGCGCAGAAATGAATTGGGTGGAGGAAGCATGATTAGAGAGCATTGGAAAAGTTCAGCCACTACCTCTTCCATACCCTCCAGGCCTCAGATGAGATGGACACTGTAGCAGTACGGATGTGGGCGAACCAAAAGGGGGACAAGCTGCTCTTTAATTAGCCATTGTCTCTTTTCAGGATAAACTGCTGCTTCTTTCGGTTGCGCTCAGTTTTTCCACCGCCCTACCTTGATTCTCCACATCCTTTTTCTCCTGAAGCGTGCCTTTCACGCTCTCGCCCTGTCCCCCTTATTTTCATCCTTATGGGCTCACATAGGCAAATTAGATCCACAGCAGCAGAGTATCCATTGTAATTATGTAAATATAAATCATCAATGTGAGCATTTTCCTCTGTCGGCTTAAGTCTTCAGTATTCCGTTTGGACAACCTCTCTCTCTGTCTCTCCGCCACCGCCCTTCAGACTCTACAGATGGGAATCCAGCATTTTTCCGGCCTCTTCGTGCTGCTCTGCATGGGCGTGGGCGGCGCCCTGCTGACCTTGGCAGGGGAGCACACCTTCTATCACCTGGTGCTGCCCCGTCTCCGGCGCACTAACACAATGCGGTACTGGCTGCACACCAGCCAGGTGAGTAACGCGTGTCTCACACGCACACACACGCACACACACACACACACGGGCAGCGAACGGAGACCAGAGATTTCACGCCACTCTGTTGTGTTCGCGAACAACCACCGTGCACCGAGCGCACTGCTGTTAATGAGATATCCTCGCCCCTGGAGCCCCAACTTTTCTCGCAGCTAAACTACGCCCTCTGCTGTTGGAAACTTTTCTAAATGTCCCCTCCTGCACTTGACTCTACATCATTTAGGACAGAAAAAGTTTTACTGTTAAATAGGCATTGCATTAATTAGCATAAATTAAGCTCCTTGTTTATTACCTAATTATGTTCCAAGAGCTCTTTAAATGAAGTACTTATTTTGAGCTGTTAAAGCTAAGCAAAAAGTTAATAAATTTTTGACTCATAACCACACATTATCCATGCATGTTATTGTTGACCTGTGTGCACAGAAATTACAAATGCATCTGCTGTTTAAAAATTAAGAATAGTTTGAAAACATGTCTTACATTTTCATGAAACAATTGTGTTATTCTCTAGCTAAAGGATAAAAATGAAATAAATAAAATGCGATCTGCAGAAGCTCATCATGCAATTTGTGAGTTTATGACCAAAGAACCACCAATTGGGAACTGAAAGGTCATATCTTGTTTTGTTTTTGTTTTTTATGAAACACTTGCCATTGCCAAATGAGATGCCTGTGGCAATTTTTCTTGTTTTTGGGAATAATGGAGCTAGCAGTGTAAATATCAAGACTGCTCATGTTCGTTTGTTACAGTCGCTCTAAAAGGGCAGTCACTCCCGGGCAGCCTCTAGCCTTCACAAAACAAGATCAGATATCTGAGGGATCACATCTGTATTTGTCCCTCCATACAATCTCTATCTATAGCAACAACAACAAAAAAAATGCACATACAGCTCTGGAAAAAAATAAGAGACCACTGCAAAATCTTCCCTAAATTAGCCTCTCTACATGTATGGCAGCCATTCAGTTTGAGCATCGGTTGAATTCCAACACAAGGACATCATAACCTGCTTAAGGAGGTGCTGATTAGGTGATCATCTAAGCGTGGTAAGACACATGAAACCTGTGAGAAAAAAATCTGAATTTTTCCACAAATACAGATTTCTAAGCTCTTCCTAAGTAAGAAGTATTGTAGTGATTAAGAATGAGCATGAACTTGTTGAATAAAGCAGTTCATTTTATGCAAACACATGTACAGTGGGGCAAAAAAGTATTTAGTCAGCCACCAATTGTGCAAGTTCTCCCACTTAAAAGATGAGAGAGGTCTCCAATTTTCATCATAGGTATACCTCAACTATGAGAGACAAAATGAGAAAAAAAATCCAGGAAATCACATTGTCTGATTTTTAAAGAATTTATTTGCAAATTATGGTGGAAAATAAGTATTTGGTCACGTACAAACAAGCAAGATTTCTGGCTCTCACAGACCTGTAACTTCTTCTTTAAGAGGCTCCTCTGTCCTCCACTCGTTACCTGTATTAATGGCACCTGTTTGAACTCGTTATCAGTATAAAAGACACCTGTCCACAACCTCAAACAGTCAGACTCCAAACTCCACTATGGCCAAGACCAAAGGACACCAGAAACAAAATTGTAGATCTGCACCAGGCTGGGAAGACTGAATCTGCAATAGGTAAGCAGCTTGGTGTGAAGAAATCAACTGTGGGAGCAATAATTAGAAAATGGAAGACATACAAGACCACTGATAATCTCCCTCGATCTGGGGCTCCATGCAAGATCTCACTTCGTGTGGTCAAAATGATCACGAGAACGGTGAGCAAAAATCCCAGAACCACACGGGGGGACCTAGTGAATGACCTGCAGAGAGCTGGGACCAAAGTAACAAAGGCTACCATCAGTAACACACTACGCCACCACGGACTCAAATCCTGCAGTGCCAGACGTGTCCCCCTGCTTAAGCCAGTACATGTCCAGGCCCGTCTGAAGTTTGCTAGAGAGCATTTGGATGATCCAGAAGAGGATTGTGAGAATGTCATATGGTCAGATGAAACCAAAATAGAACTTTTTGGTAAAAACTCAACTTGTCGTGTTTGGAGGAGAAAGAACACCATACTTACTGTGAAGCATGGGGGTGGAAACATCGTGCTTTGGGGCTGTTTTTCTGCAAAGGGACCAGGACGACTGATCCGTGTAAAGGAAAGAATGAATGGGGCCATGTATCGTGAGATTTTGAGTGAAAACCTCCTTCCATCAGCAAGGGCATTGAAGATGAAACGTGGCTGGGTCTTTCAGCATGACAATGATCCCAAACATACCGCCCGGGCAACGAAGGAGTGGCTTCGTAAGAAGCATTTCAAGGTCCTGGAGTGGCCTAGCCAGTCTCCAGATCTCAACCCCATAGAAAATCTTTGGAGGGAGTTGAAAGTCCGTGTTGCCCAGCGACAGCCCCAAAACATCATTGCTCTAGAGGAGATCTGCATGGAGGAATGGGCCAAAATACCAGCAACAGTGTGTGAAAACCTTGTGAATGTCACGCCGCGCCATTCATCAGCGGCGCCACCTGCTCACGCACCTGCTACTCATCAGCGGCGAAGGATAAAAGCCGCCTCGCCCTGAGCGTCGGCCTGAAGCCGTAGACTTCATTCCCCTTTCATGGGCTTCTACCACATTCTCTTCAGCATCCTCATCACCGGTAAGAAAATCGCTTACCTCATCTCTCCAGTCTGCTCCCCTGTGCACAGGTGGATTCCTCGGCGGCGGACAATTCCGTCCCTCGTCTCTCCTCGCTGCTGCACCGAGCCCTGCAGGTGGCTGTCTCCCGGGCTTCCATCCTTGAAGCGCCAGTCATCTGTCCCAACAAGTAAGCTTCTCTCCCTCGCCTATTCCCCTCCTGTGTTGGTGTGTGCTCATCACCCTGTGTCTGATTTCTCCCATAGGGTTGCCGGCTGAACGGTCTCCTGCCTCTGGGTCCGAAGCAGACGCCACCACCAACACATTAACATTCCGCAGACACGCACCCAAACATCCCTGTTGTTAATAAACAGTTTGAACTACTCTGAGCCTGTGTGTGTGCGTCTCCTGAGCCGAACGTTATGTCAGTACGGCTTCAGCAGAGCGGCTCGGCTGACGGCGGGCTCGCACACCGGTTTACCATCCTCGAGGCTCGGGTGGATCAGATTGTTTATCAGCAACAGGTGGTTCTTAATCAATTATTAGAATTAACTAACCGATTGAACCGCTTGGACCCCCAACAGCCGTTCCTCCCGACTCGCCAGGGTGGCGCGGCTCCTGCTGTTCCAGCGGCCGTCCAGCCGGCTCCAGTGGCACCGGTTCGGCTCACGCCGATTCCGACCCCCGCCCGCTTTAGCGGTAAGCTCGGCGGAGCGCGGGGGTTCATTATGCAGTGTGAGTCCGTGTTCCACCGTGTGCCCGGAGATTTTCCCTCGGATCACAGCCGAATTGGTTACATAGGGAATCTTCTGGAGGGGCGTGCGTTAACTTGGACCTACGCCGTAATGGCGAGGCCCAGTTATGCCACCCTCACCTATGACCAATTCGTGAGGCGCTTTCTGGAGGTCTTTGACCATTCTCAAACCGAAACGGTCCAGGTCGATCGGCTTCTCGCTCTCCAGCAGGGAAGCCGGTCGGCAGCGGACCACTCGGTCGACTTCCGGGTAGCGGCGGAGGAATTGGGTTGGGAGGAACGCTCCCTCTGTGGCCTGTTCCTCCGCAGCCTCAATAGTGATCTGAGGGATGAGCTGGCTGGTCGGGATATCCCTGGGACGCTAGCGGAGCTGACATCCTTAGCGATAAGTTTGGACAACAGGCTGCGCGAGCGCTCCTCGGGGCGGAGGTCTTCTTCTTCTCGCCCTCGTGGAGCCTCGCCGCACCTGTTCCAAGCTCGCCCCCTGGCGGCGCCGCCAGCATCGCGCCCCGAGGAGTCGGAGCCGATGGTGACGGTCTGGACTAAACTTTCCCCTGTGGAGAAACAACGCCGCCGTGAGTTGGGCCTCTGCATGTATTGCGGAGGCGACCAACACACCGTGGAGCGTTGTCCACGGAAAGCCAGTCGGTGGGGTCCGCGAGTCACTGTTGGAAGCCTCGCGGATGTCAATCGGTTAGGATCACTCACTCAATTGAAGCTGCCCATCCGTTTCTGCCATAACCCCACTGGGCACCTCACCCACGCACTGGTGGATTCGGGCGCAGAAGGCAGCTTCATTTCACAAAGCCTGGCAACCCGATTGGGCATCCGCTGCCAGGCACTCAACACTCCCATCTCCCTAGTCCACCTCTCCCGTGCCACCCTCGGGAGAGTGACACATCAAACTGTCCCCCTACCGGTCATCATCTCGGGAAACCACCGGGAGGAGATGACCTTTTACGTCCTTCCCAACTCTGTGTCGCCCGTCATCCTGGGGTATCCCTGGCTCCGCCTTCACAATCCGGTCCTGGATTGGAAATCAGCTGGGATATCGGCATGGAGTACGTTCTGTATGGGCACCTGCCTTCAATCCGCTGCCTGCTCTCCGTCCGCTCCTCCCCCTGCGACGGACGCTGCACCCCCGGACCTGTCTCTGGTGCCCCCAGAATTTCACGACCTAGGTATGGTGTTCAGCAAAGCGAAAGCTATGTCTCTCCCCCCTCATCGGCCCTATGACTGCGCCATCAACCTCCGCCAGGGGGCTCCCTTACCTTCTGGTCGCCTTTACAGCCTGTCTGCGCCGGAGAAGGAGACGATGAACGCCTACCTGAAGGAGTCATTAAGTGCTGGGATTATCCGCCCATCATCGTCACCCGTGGGGGCAGGGTTCTTCTTCGTGGGAAAGAAGGATGGGTCCCTCCGCCCTTGTATCGACTACCGGGCCCTCAATAATATCACGGAGAAGGACCGTTACACCCTGCCTCTCATGGATACTGCTTTCCACTCCCTCCAGGGGGCGACCTGGTTCACCAAGCTGGACCTACGCAGCGCTTACCACCTCGTCCGGATCCGGGAGGGAGATGAGTGGAAAACGGCCTTCCGTACCCCGAACGGCCACTTTGAATACCTGGTGATGCCGTTCGGGTTGACCAACGCTCCTGCAGTCTTCCAGCGCCTCATTAATGACGTCCTCCGGGACTTCATTGGCCTTTTCGTGTTCGTCTACCTGGACGATATTCTCATCTTCTCCAAGTCCAGGGATGAGCACCAGGTCCACGTGAGGCGGGTCCTCCAAAGGCTGCTGGAGAATCATCTGTACGTTAAGGCAGAAAAGTGTGAATTTTACGCCAGGAGTACGTCCTTCCTGGGGTTCATCATCGCCCACGATAAGGTGCTCCCCGACCCAGAGAAGGTAAAGGCGGTGGTGGAATGGCCCACACCTGCATCCCGGAAACAGGTGCAGCAATTTGTTGGCTTCGCCAATTTCTACCGCCACTTTGTCCCCAACTTCAGTGCCATCGTTGGACCACTGACCCGCCTCACGTCCCCGAAGGTCCCGTTCCGGTGGACCGAAGAGGTCGCTGCCGCCTTTGAGGCGCTGAAGGCGGAATTCTCCTCCTCCCGGGTCCTTCGCCAGGTCGACCCCGCGCTGCAGTGCATTGTAGAGGTAGACGCTTCGGACACGGGAGTGGGAGCAGTGCTGTCCCAGCGGTCACCGGACGATGGCGCCAAGCGACCGTGCGCCTTCTTCTCCCGGCGCTTGTCCCCGGCGGAGAGAAACTACGATGTGGGGGACAGAGAGCTCTTGGCCATCAAGCTCGCCCTGCAGGAGTGGCGCCACTGGTTAGAGGGGGCGAACCTGCCGTTTGTGGTCCTCACGGACCACAAGAACTTGGAATACTTACGATCTGCCAAGCGCCTGAACGCCCGCCAGGCGCGCTGGTCCCTGTTCTTCGCCAGGTTCCAATTTTCCATCACCTTCAGGCCTGGCTCTAGGAACGTCCTGCCTGACGCCCTCTCCAGGCAGTTCGCCCCCGTGGAGTCGGAGGAGGCGCCCCACTCCATCCTGCCCAGGTCGTGCGTCGTGGGAGCCATCTCGTGGGACATCGAGAGCAAGATCCGGAAGGCACAGGAGGTGGAACCTGACCCTGGCGGCGGACCGGAGGGGAGGCTGTTCGTGCCATCCGCAGTCCGAGGAGAGGTCATCCACTGGCTCCACACCTCCAAGCTCACCTGTCACCCTGGCACCTCCCGGATGATAGATCTCCTCCAACGGTCCTTTTGGTGGCCAGGCCTGCGGAGGGATGCAGCCCGCTACGCCCGGGCTTGCCCAATCTGTGCCACCTGCAAGTCGGGAAATGCCCCTCCAGCGGGTCTGCTCCAGCCCCTGCCCGTCCCTGGCAGGCCCTGGTCGCACATCGCACTGGATTTCGTCACCGGACTCCCTGTCTCCAACTCTTATGACACCATCCTGACCATCGTGGACCGCTTCTCCAAGGCCGTGCACTTCGTCCCCCTGCGAGGCCTCCCTACTGCCCTGGAGACGGCGGACCTCCTCGTCCAACATGTGGTCAGGCTGCATGGAATTCCGGTGGACGTGGTCTCGGACCGGGGCCCCCAGTTTTCATCTGAGGTTTGGAGGTCTTTCTGCAATGCCATCGGAGCCAAGGTGAGCCTCTCCTCCGGCCATCACCCCCAATCCAACGGGCAGTGTGAGAGGACCAACCAGGAGCTGGAGGCTGCGCTCCGCTGTGTGTCCAGATCCAAACCCACGTCCTGGAGCAACCATCTTGCCTGGGTTGAATATGCCCACAACACCACTCGCTCTTCTGCTACAGGGATGTCCCCCTTCAAAGCGTCCCTGGGTTACGACCCCCCGCTGTTTCCGGAGCAGGAGAGTGAAGTAACTGTCCCGTCAGTTAGGGCCCATCTCAGGCAGTTCCGCTCCACCTGGGCTGCCGCGCGCCATGCGCTATTACGCACAGCGGAGCGCAACAGGACTGTGGCGGACCGGCGTAGAAGACCTGCCCCGGCGTACAGAGTTGGGCAGCTTGTTTACATTTCCACCCAGGACGTCACTCTAAAAGGCGAGAGGAGAAAGCTGGCACAGCGCTTCATGGGTCCCTACCCCATCACCCGGATCATCAACCCGGTGGCTGTGCGCGTGGCTATTCCCCCCTCCCTCCGCATTCATCCTACTTTCCACGTGTCGAAGGTGAAACTGGCAGTTACTGACCCCCTTTGCCCTCCTCCTGCAGCGCAACCCGCGCCCCGGATGATTGATGGCCATCCGGCCTGGTCCGCCTCCTCCATCCTGGACTCCCGGCGCCGGGGTCGTGGGTTGCAATACTTGGTGGACTGGGAGGGCTATGGGCCCGAGCATCGACAGTGGGTGCCCCCGTCGTTTGTGTTGGACCCATCGCTCATCGCGGACTTCCACCGAGCGCACCCGGATAAGCCATCGCCAGGAGGCGCTGCTAGAGGGGGGAGTACTGTCACGCCGCGCCATTCATCAGCGGCGCCACCTGCTCACGCACCTGCTACTCGTCAGCGGCGAAGGATAAAAGCCGCCTCGCCCTGAGCGTCGGCCTGAAGCCGTAGACTTCATTCCCCTTTCATGGGCTTCTACCACATTCTCTTCAGCATCCTCATCACCGGTAAGAAAATCGCTTACCTCATCTCTCCAGTCTGCTCCCCTGTGCACAGGTGGATTCCTCGGCGGCGGACAATTCCGTCCCTCGTCTCTCCTCGCTGCTGCACCGAGCCCTGCAGGTGGCTGTCTCCCGGGCTTCCATCCTTGAAGCGCCAGTCATCTGTCCCAACAAGTAAGCTTCTCTCCCTCGCCTATTCCCCTCCTGTGTTGGTGTGTGCTCATCACCCTGTGTCTGATTTCTCCCATAGGGTTGCCGGCTGAACGGTCTCCTGCCTCTGGGTCCGAAGCAGATGCCACCACCAACACATTAACATTCCGCAGACACGCACCCAAACATCCCTGTTGTTAATAAACAGTTTGAACTACTCTGAGCCTGTGTGTGTGCGTCTCCTGAGCCGAACGTTATGTCAGTGAAGACTTACAGAAAAAGTTTGACCTCTGTCATTGCCAACAAAGGGTATATAACAAAGTATTGAGATGAACTTTTGTTATTGAACAAATACTTATTTTTCACCATAATTTGGCAAATAAATTCTTTAAAAATCAGACAATGTGATTTTCTGGATTTTTTTTTCTCATTTTGTCTCTCATAGTTGAGGTATACCTATGATGAAAATTGGAGACCTCTCTCATCTTTTAAGTGGGAGAACGTGCACAATTGGTGGCTGACTAAATACTTTTTTACCCCACTGTATAAATAGTAAAACCAGATAAAGTGATAGTTTTGCAGTAGTCTCTTTGGGCTCTATTTTTTTTCCAGAGCTGTATATTCTGATGATAAGTGTAATCCAGAGAAAGAAAATAAAGATATAAAATGTTTGTGTCTTTAGCGTCACTCTTTAGAGACATGCATGAGCACTTTAATATGTAGTATAGCAAAAGGACTTCTAGGAATTTTTCTAAAAATTTATAAGAAGGAAAGAACAGTTCCTGCCAAAATTACAATATTTGAATAGCCCTTCTGAGTTCATCTTACCCAATTTCTATCTGATCATCGATGTTAATCATCTTCTGTGATTCCAGAAAATCCACAGAGCCCTCCATACCGCATATGAAGATGTCGGGAAGGAGCTGACTGGCTTTGAGCAAAGGTAATGCAGTCAACATGTGTGTCATATTTTGTTCTTCAGTTTCCTCTTATGCGCAATATTATTACCTCTGCCAAGGAGGTCGTGTTTTTCCCGGCATCTGTTTGTCTGTCTGTTAGCAGCATTATGCAAAAACTACTGGATGGATTTGGATTAAATTTTCACCGGAGGTGGCTCTTGGCCTCAGGATGAAGCCATTGGACTTTTGGATGTAATCCAAGAGCACATACCCCCACCAAGGCCCTTGTTTGTTTTTGTGCAGCAGCATTGCACAACAACTATGGGATGGATTTGGATGAAATCCTAACCAGAGGGGGCCTTTGGGCTACAGATGAACCCATTACATTTTGGAGGTGATCCATGAGCACGTACCTCTGCCAAGGTCCTATCTGGCAGTGTACGGATGGATGGAACAACAGACGGACAGTAGTATGTAGGGATGGGCAAAGGGAGGAAGGGACGGATGGAGCCTTGGTGTAGGTATGCACTCTGTGTGCCCTCTAGTTCTAAATATATTGCATTATTATTATATTGCATTAACTGGAGTGGTGGCTCAGTTGGTAGAGCATCTGCCCCACACCCGGGAGGCAGGGGTTCAAATCCTGGCCGGGTCATGCCAAAGACCATATAAAAGTGGAACTTCATGCTGTCCAGCTTGGTGCTCAGCAATAAATGGAATGGAGGAGGGAAATCTGTGGCGGCGCCTTGCATGGCAGCGGCCCTCTGATTCTACATATGGGGTGTGTGTGATTAACACTGTAGATAGGAAAAACACAATTTTGTTCTACTATACATGATTGGTTGAATGACAATAAAGGGTGATTTAATTTAATTTAAAGGGTGATTTATTCATTCCACAGCAGAGCGTTCTAGGATTGAATGTCATTCTGTTTTGCAAGTGGATAAACTGACACTTTAACATTTATAAAGCTGATGTGAGAGAATAGTTTGACATTTTTATAAGCTATTACTGGCTTTAGTGCTTTAAATTAGATTACTAATATGCTTGATGGGTTATAATACAAACACTGGAAACAGGAAGAAACAGCCAGTGCAAAGGCAACAGAATCTACTTAGCAGCTGTCTCCGCTCCACTTATTCTTTAAAGACTCTATATCTTGTTTAATCTGCATTTGGCAGCAGATGACAGCTTCTTCTGTACCATATAGAGTTCTATCAATCTTATCATGTACTGTAAGACTCAGCAAGAAGGCGAAGAAGCGTATTTCTAAATTATTTTTTTTTCAGAAATCAGTCTGTATTAAAAACAGGCAGAGATGCTCTCGCCGCTCTGGCAGATTGTTCCACTTTTATGACTTGATAACAAAATGAATTGCTAGGGAGATTTTTCCTGTGACAGCCCTAAAGTCAGTTTAGAAAATTAAATAAAAAGCACCTTAACCTTTTATTCAGTAAAAAAAAAAAAAAACACCTCAGACAAAAAAAAAATTTAATCAAGACCAAGCATTTGATGTTAACATGATTTAAGTTAGATGTTATGGTTCGCCTGCGATGTTTAATTTAATTATTCCATATATCTGACTGGATGTACTCCCTTTATGCTTCTCTCTCTTCTCTCTCCATAGCCCCTCAACATGCATCTCAGACAACTGCACCCTTCACAGGAAACAGCACCAGCCTCCGCCGCCGTCCCCTCCCACATCCCTTCCTGCTTCCACTACAGCTGGAGGCACCAACAACTCCTCGCCATCCCATGAGCCCAAGGAGAAACGTGTGCACTTTGACCTGGACACACTTCACAGCTACCGCCTGCGCACGCACACAGCCTCAGTGCGAGGCAGGCCAGGGATGGTTGGCCGCGCGGGGCTCGGCTTAGGGGGATTCGGGCTGGGCAACCTGGGTGGTTTTACCTCCCCTCCACAAATCAGCCTCCATGCCAACGGGGGGCCTGTCTCGACTTTAGCTTCCACGGGTTTGGTGCTTTCTCCTCCAGGGAGCCGGGCGGCCCAGACCAGCCTGTGGGAAGGGGAGCTCCAAGAGCTGCAGGGCAAGATCGAGACGTTCCGCACTCAACTGCGAGAGGCTCTGGCGAGGAGAGCTGAGATTCAGACCAGCCTCGAGAGAGAGAGGAGCGGACTTGTTCGCAGGGACACGAGTCTCGAGAGGGACAGGGACAGGCAGAGAATGCAAACCATTAGCACGGACAGAAGTAGCTCCACTCAGCCTAAACTCCCTGACAGAGACAGGGCTTGCCAGCTGCAAACCCTGAATAATCAGCAGACTGTGCAGGCTAACCCATCAGGCGGGCCAGGGAGCTCGGAGCTCGGAAGAAACAGCCAATTAAACACAGTTAACAGTTTGGACAGAGGGAGGGCCAACCAGATACGCCCTGTCAACACGCTGACGGGAGAAAGGACTGTCCAGTCACGCACTTCCACTAGTTTGGAGCGAAGTCTCGTCAGCCAGCAAGGTGGCGGAAACATAACTGTGCAATCACGGAACACTTCCAGCCTTGACAGACAGAAGGCTAGTCTAGCACGCACTCTGAACACTTTGGAGAGGACAAAGACTAACCAGTCAAGTGTAAGCGGCGGGACTTGATGAGCTCTCTGAAGCCACCGCTGTGCACGGTCTTACGTGGTAATGAGGTGTTAGTTTCCTAGCCGCGGGAGGATGGCTTGGTTGTTGCAGGTGGCGAGAGCTTGCTGAACAACTAAACTACATGTTTACTCACATCATTACTTATATCAAACGAATGATTTTAATACTCACAGTTATTTCCATATTCAGTGAAAATCACAGCTTAACATATCCTACAGCAAATGAAAAGTAAATGCACCTTCTGCATCTTCCATCCAAACACAAATGAGCATTATCATATTTAAATCACAAGCATTTGATATCCTTAATAAAAATACCAAATAAAAAGATTAGATTTAACCACAGTTGTTGCTATGGAAATTACTGGTTCAAATATTGGACTGTTAACCACGATGAATAAAAATGTGGCCTGTCATGTCGCCTAAAGAGGCCTACAAGCACATATGGACGTAAGTGACAGGAGCACAGAAATGTTATAATTAACCCAGTGCAATAGACAATAATGCAAACACGGTTAAATGGAAATGCCTGCTAATCAGGGTTTACAAAACCTGCAGAAAATGTGTACATTTCCACTAATTTTTATTTTAAAAAAAAAAAATCTCTTAGAAATGTGAATGACCAAGAACAGAGGAAAGAGAGAAAAAGTCACAGAGCTAAAACAGTCTACCTATATTTGGGGAAACTGAAGCAAGCCTTATGTGTGTAGATACTTTGTATCTCTGTGTATATTGTCATGCAATAGTTATATTCCAAAATTCTGGACATTTTATAGCAAAATCCCTCACCTCACCTCCTTCCTCTTTAAATATGTCACAGGGCGTCTTGAAAATTATCAGTTAGACCCTGTTTATTGATGGGTTCTACTTAAAAAAAAGATGTAGCTCAATAAGCCATTACGCCCAAACTGCACTGTTTCAGCCCAAGGCTGCCAGATTTTAGTTAGTTTAAAGACTCAAATGGCATGCTGTCAAGTTCTTTATTATATTAAATTGTATGCTATTGATGAATTGATGCTTCAGTTTTGTTGCATATTATAACACACAGTGACATAAATGAAAATACATTGTTTTACTACTTAAGTTGTAAAGTAACTTCAGATTTATTGCTTGAATCTTATCCTTGGGGTGTAAAAGCAAAAGAAAATCTAAAGTCTAAAAATAATACGTAAATACACGTCATTACTCACATGAATTAAGACTCACGCTAAATACAACAGAACCTGTGGTAACGGTGTGAGTCATGCTTGTGTTCACATATTTCATTGCTTCATAGGAGTAGCCAAACTTTCTGAAAGTGCCATACTGAATCACAACCCCTTTAACTGAAGGCCTGGGGCTTTCTTATGAAGTGTGTTTGGGTCTGAGGTCTGAATGCATATGCACATGCATTTGCTGAAGGGAAATGGCTTGCAATGGCTGCATATCAGAGTAATCTCTGATAAGCAGTACTCATCTTGTTTTTAACATATTACTAATTCAGCAAATGTAAATTTTTACATTCATTCCTCTCGGATATTTTTATTTTTGCTAAAAAAAAAATTATCAAGTTTGATACTTCAAAGGAAGTGTTTGGAAAGGAGAAGGGTGCAGCAAAAAGGTTCTTCTGAGACTGGACCTGGGACTCCTTCAGTTTCGCAGTCAACCACCAGAGGGAGCTGATTCCCTGCGTCCCGCGGCTATGGACACTTGGAGAGTTGATTACTGTTACAGCAAAATCACAAATAATTATGAATAAGCAATCGACTAATGAAGAAGCAATGTCATGCAGAAGCTGCATTTTCTGCCGTTGTTCTCACATGGAGAAATGAGGGTTTATAAAGTCCTTTCTGGACTATATAATGCAATGATACCTAATCATAATAGTGAGATATGATATCTTGCCTGTCAGCTCTTTAAACAAGTGTTGGGCTTTTCACTGACAGGGTTGAGAAACAGATACTGTTATCAGTGAAGCAAAACCAGTACTTATGTACATTTAAACATTTCAGAATTTGCTGTGGAGTGAAGTGGTTGTGTTCACATCCCATGGTGTTTCTGGGGAAAGTATATATATATATATATATTTTAGGACTTTATTGAGAAAGAGCTGATGCTGCTGGATATTTTAAATAATTATTTTAAATTTAACCCATATAAAAGTTATATAAACATATGATTGAATTTTGCCATGAATGGTCATTCTCATGTTTTGAAATAAACATTTATATACTTATTTTCTCGTATTTCATATTTTCAATGAAAGCTTTTGGCCAGATGGTGCAGCCAACATCATTAACAAGAGCAAATGTTAAAGCATCAGTAAGATTTTCACTTTATAATAACGTTTCCAAAATTATTTTGATGGTTCATCAACCTTTGAGCAGCTAAACGTCACTTCTCCCAGAGCCTTAGTGGGTCCACATTACCTGCATCAGCTCTCTTCTTGATAGGAACACTGAAAGAACTACAACCATAGCGTCTATGACCTCAGTCTCAACAGCCAGTCGCAGCCACCAACAACTAAGCATCCTGTCACTGGCTGCTGGGGCTGAAGTCATAGTCGCCATAGTTGTAGTCTTTTCAGTGTTCCTACCAATAACAAAGTTATTGCTGCTTTAAGAGGCTGCAGTTTATTTATATGTGAGCCAAATCATTGTTTCCCTTTTTTTGGAGGGGGTGGGGTAATTATGAAAGCTCACAGTGTTGTTCTGCATAACATAAAAATAGATTGACTTCTACATTTTGCTTGTTTGTTTGTGCCAGTTCTTCGGAGCCCCTCAGGGAACATTACAGACAAAAAAAAAATCCTAGACTGTTTTGAGGCTGCTTACTAAAAATAGAACATACAAAATGTCATTTCATGTGTAATTCATTTCCACATTTTAGTTATTTTGTTTCCAGATTTTGATTATTTCATTCCTACCTTTTAATTCCCACATTCTGACAGTCTTGAATAGGGTAAGTCCATAAAATTGAACTATTTACCAAAAAGCTTATTTTCAAGTAATTGTAGGCTATACGTAGCTAAAGCCCCTATCTCACAGAGCAGCGAAAGTTAATGAGCATAATGATTTGGGAGTTTTGTCAGGGTGGCAAAACAGTTTGCAAACAGTTTATCTTGCCACAGAGAACGTGTGGCGTCTCTCAGTCCCTCATGTTCTGCTGTGTTGACTGGGTGACGGTTTTTGGGTGTCCATGTTGCTCGTTCCTGTGCGGACTTATGTGTTGGGAAGGCCCGGATGTCTCAGCAGTAACGCCTAGAGGTGTTTGTTTTTCCTTTTAAATCGATGGCACGTGGCTGTTGGGGGGGGAGGGGGGGCTTTGAGGTGCAGGAAAATAACAAGAAGTGATGTGAGGCTGTTAAATTTTCTACATTTTTAATTTTTTGTAAACTTTTTCAATGCATTAATCGGACTACAGTAATTTGCTACGTTAACTCATCTTAGAGGTGGTCTGCGATGTATATAACGTTATCTAGGTAGTTTTGCTTTCCCTGAGTAATCCCTTTTTCTATTATGCTGTGTGTGTTTCTGTCGTTTTGGTCGTCTACTGTGTCATGCTGCTGTTACACTGTAATTTCCCAGTTTGGGATCAATAAAGTCTATCTATCTATCTATCCCTTAGCCTGTTAGGCCGTTGGGGAACCACTGATGATGACTTGGCCACTATCTCTCTCTCTCCACTCCTCGTGGTTCTCAGCTTTTCTGATAGTGTCTTGAAAGCTCAGTCCTGTCCATTCCATGATGTCCTCCCATCTCTTCTTTTGTCTACCTCTCTCAAAATTTCTTTGCAAGTGTATTTTGCCACAAACAGTTGCAAACATTCAGGGCCGGCCCTTGCCATTTTGGTACCCTAGGCGAGATTAGGGACACACACACCCCCGCATGTGCACACACACTAACACAACCAAAACATTATACCCTCTCAGGGACCTAAAGTCTCCGATACCAGCAACAGACCAGGGAACTCACGCATTCAAAAAAAAAAAAAAAAAAAATCACATAAACCTCTTCCAGTCGAAGCTTGCCACTTTTATCTGAATAGAGTTACACATGTCAGATGATGGGTCATTGACCACCTCGCCTCAGTTCAGCGGACATTTGAATAGGAAACGGGCAGAGACAAAGGGTGGAAATGAGCCAGAAGGCTGTCATTATTCTGACAGATTATACTCAAAGCTGCAACAGACAACTGTGTGTGCCACAAATATCACAGCTGCTAGCCTCGGCCGAAGGTCAGAGCCTCCTGCATCTCTGACTGTTCCCCGGCTGCTGTGGAGCTGATACAAGCCTGCCCTGTTCCAGCAAGTGGAAATCTCTGTTTAGTGATACTTTGTACTTGTTAATGCATCCCAGTTCACCTCGCATAAATTTATCCTCTGCTAATCTTTTTTCATGACAGCCCCCTCCGAAATAAAACGTACTCCACCTTCCGTGGCGCTCAAAATGAAACGCATCACGCAAACAAGCGTCCTCACCAAATAAAACTACAAACCTGCACACACAAACACACACAAGAGCAAAAACGACCACAGCAGTAAATTTTGTCCTACCTTTGCTCATTTGTCATCATAAATCATAGTTGAGAGGCAACACACAGGACCGTAGTTGGAGCTGTTTGTAGCTGGAGATTGAATCCACAGGATCGGCCAGTCGGAGTTGGAATGACCGCTGATAGAACTCCCGTTGGTTCTGCTGTTAAAGCTGAGTTTGTCACAGCGGTCATCTGGCGGGTGGAGGAATAAGTGAAGCTGGACTCTCTTCTGTCTTTAGCCAGCCTGCATATTTATTTAATTTTACAAATCTCAACAAGTTCCTCTCTGCATTGTGTTGACCTAAGAGGCACACTGGGTGGGGGTGCACATCAAACTGCAAACTCTCCACACTGTCACTGCCTAAGTGATTCAAAGTTGGTCAGGCCTGGAAGGCTCCCTACTGGCCTAGGGCTGTAAGCATTTGTCCCGCCTTGTCTGCAGGCACAGCGCCTCTGACTATTAGGAATTTTATTTTACTATTTACAAAAAAGTGAGGGCTTGCAGCTGTGCCCCCTCCAGCAGGCGGCACCCTAGGCAACCGTCTATATGGCCTATGCCTCAGGCCGGCACTGCAAGCATTTGCAAAACAGTTGTGTCTGCAGACGGGTGTAACACATACAGCTAAAGTTCTTTTTGGTTCACCAGGCATTCAACACTAGTAACTAGTTAAGAACTTTTATGACAAAATTGGTTGCAACCTAAAATCTGTGTGCAAACTGTGCAACGTTTTACAAACCCTGACAACGTTCATTAACGTCCCTCAGCATTCGCCGCTCTGTGAGATACTAGCTTGATTTTTGCCAACATTCGTCATAAAAGTTGGCAAATCCAAAAATCGCTATGTTTGTCTGCATTCGCCGCGCTGTGAGATACTACCCTAAGCCTCTCCTCCATTAGCTTTCCTGCTTTATTTAAGCATTGCTGGTGGAGCACATACATGCACCTCAGTATATCAGGTAATATATTTGCTACCGTTTTAAATCATCACGAGACATGATGGTCTTGGTGTAGGTGCTTTTATTTTCTGTACTTCTGCTTGTTAATCTACGGAGGTCAGTGGTGTGTACTTGAGTGTAACACCACTCAATTATGTACATTGATGATAGCCGAAATTAATGATTGGCCAGTAGTCTAAGAGCTGTTATTAACTCTCTTACATAGGTAATTTAACTAAAACATGGGAGAGGAATGATTAAAATGTGGGATTGATTAAATAAAACATGGCAATGAAATAATGTTTTGTTCCCTCAGTTAATAAAACATAAAATAGGATTTAATTTTCTGCTTTGTCCCCTTAGGACCTCAGCAGAGTGCTGTTTCAAAAGGTCGTGCTATGGTACATATAGTGAGTGGTTCAAGTTCATAATTGACAATTTGACATAAAATTGTGGGGAAACACTGGTAACATGAATCATATTAATAATTAAGGCTATGTGCCTATTACAGCTATCGTTAACCACTCGCTAACTCCTGAGTTCCTCTATTTTTATGTTTTAAAGGCTGCTCTGAAATAGGTTTTGGGGTTCTTTGTTATTAGGCATTATTTTCTGTGCTGCCTCTGTGGACCAGAAGTAGTCATAGTGTGAATGTGTATGATTTTGATAATATACAGTATAGGTAAAATACCCACTGAGAATAGGATCATATCAGATCTGACAGAAACTCAGGAGGAGATTTGTCCTCCAACAGAATACAACAATATCAGGCATTTTTACCGGCAGTTATTGCTGCTTGTGTGTTGGAGGAAAAAATCAACCTCTAGTCCAGTGTTTTTCAATCAGGGTGCCCTGATGCATTCAGGTTTCTATGGGAAATTATCTAATTTCACTTCTTAATTGGTCCAAAAAATGCAAATAATTTACCATTGTTAGGATAAGAACCTACACTTATATAGCACTTTTTTAAGTCTCAAAGTACTTCACTAGTACTAACCCTATAGTTAGTACAGTTATAGTACAGTATAGTTAGTACGGGGGCTATAGGAGACGGATACCTAGGGACAAGTTAGAAGGACCAATTAACCCAACATGCATGTCTTTGGATTGTGGTAGGAAACCGGAGCTCCTGGAGTAAACCCACACAGCTCAAGGAGAACATGCAAACTCCACACAGAACGGTTTCTACCCCTGCCAGCCTGGGGATTCAAACTTGGAACCTTCTAGCTGTTAGGCAACAGTGCTAACCACTGTACCACTGTGCATGGGTACCTACAGAACACTTGCACAACAACAGCAAATTATTTGCAATTTTTTGGACCAATTAAGAAGTGAAATTAGATCATTTCCTACAGAAACCTGACCAGGGTGCCCTGGTTGAAAAACACTGCTCTAGTGGTTGTACAAATGACAGTGAGGTAGAGGGTGAGTGGTATAATGTGTTTAATGTAGTCTCTCACCCTTCCCTAAACCCAGTAGGTGAGTTGTTATTTTTTAACTCGAGGGATAGGGGTAGTCACAAACTTAGCACAAGGTACAAACATATAAATGAAAATTAGGTACAAATTTGCAAGAATAAAGGAGCAAAAATATTATTTAAAAAGTTGCAAATTACAATTTAATTGCACAAAATACAAATTTAACCAGCATTCAGATGAAGGCTGCAGATTTATAAGAAAAAAGTTCAAAATTTACAGGAAAAAAGTTGCAAATTTATGAGAAAAAAGTTGCAAATTTATGAGAAGTTGCACGTTTGAGAAAAAATGTAAAATTTTTGAGTAAAACATTTCAAATTTTTGAGAAAAAAGTTGCAATTTTTTTAGAAAAAGTTTCAAAATTGTGAGGGAAAAGTTACAAACATGAGGACAAAAGTTGCAAATTTAGGGGGAAAAGGTTTCAATTTTTTTGAGAAAAAAGTTACAATTTTTTTATTTTTTAAAAAGTTGCAAATCTCAGAGAAAAGAGTTACAAATTTACAGGAAAAAAGTTGCAAATTTTTGAGAAAAAAGGTTGAACATTTTTGGAAAAAGAGCAGGAATTTTTTTTTTAGAAAAGAGTTGCAGATTTACTTGAAAAAGGTTGAAAATTTACTGGAAAAGAGTCAGGAACTTGTGACAAAAAAACATTTTTGTTTAGAATTGGTGATACAAAGTCATTTTCTTCAGTCCTGTAACATGATATAGAAAGTTTATGATGACAGTTGGGGGGGGGGGGGAGTGCTTGCTTTTTTTCCCAGGTTGGGGGGTAAATGTTCACCCTCTCCCACCAATGAGTTACATGTATGAACGGGGATGGGGGATGACAGATTAACAAGGGTGATGATTCCAGGTTATTTTGCCAACAAGGGGGGACAGCATCCCACCTCATTCCCCTTCAAATGGCCTGCTGCCTACACCCCACCACTACCTTAAACTTAATCACCTCTAAATGTGTATTTAATGCAGAAAGTAAGTGGAACATGAATGCAAAAACCAAAGCTAAAACAGAGGTTTGAGAAAGCAGAAAGAGTGGAATTTAAACACCTGCCTCCTGCATGGAGGAACACTTTAATCTCTTCCACCTCCATATGAGGATTCCAGTGCCTATGAAAAGGTGAAACACGATTACATCACCCTGTTCAAAAAAAAAAAATTCCACCAGGATGTATTGGGAGGCTTCTGTTCACGTGATTTATATTTTTAACCTGGCCTGCAACCTGCGGCACCGGAGTCGTATGTGGCTCTTTTGCCCAGAGTCAGTGGCTCCCTGAGGCAGTGAGGAAAAAGACAAACTCACAAATCTCCAAGAAGCAACAATTTTTTTTTAAAGAAAAATTATTGCACATTCATGAGAAAAATATTATAAAAAAGCAGAGAATGGGGAAAAACCTGAAACTTTATGCTAACAAAATCTTGCAAATTTAGAGAAAATGTTGTCATTTTCTGACGAAAACATACCTATGAGTTACAAGAAAATAAGCACAAAATTGCTGGAGAAAACAAATTAACTGAAAAAAAGTTGGAGTTTTTATGAGTAAAATATTAAATTTATGTAAAGAAATGCTACAGTTTTATTCGTGACAGTTAGCAAATTTACCAAGAAAAATGTACTAAATTTACAAGAATAGCTTAAAATGTATGTCAAAAATATTCAAAATTTATTTAAAAGCTATAATTTTATGAGGAGGAAAAACCCACATATTTGCAAGAAAAAATCACAAAAGATCTGCTGAAAAGGGGCAAATTTACCAGAAAAAGCTACAATTTTGTTAGAAAACTATATGAAAAAGGCTGCATTTTTACCTTAAAAAATAAACCAATTTTACCCCTAAAAAGTCAATCTGATGGGAACAAAATAAAAGTCTTCAATTTTACTCAACAAAGGTATCAAATTTGCAAAGAAAATTATGCCAAATTTATGAAAAAAGCAGAGCATGTTTATGCCAAAAATATAACAAATTTTGGGGGAAAACGTTAAAGTTTAATGTGGGGGGAAAACCCACACGATTTGCAAGAAAAAAAATCACAATTGTTTGCAAATAATCAAAAATTTACTGGAAAACATTTAAGTTTTGTGAGAAAATGGTAGCAAATTTGCAATCAAAAAAGCTGCAAATCTATGAGAGAAAACTCTTATAATCCTGACGTTGTTCAGCCAGATTGTAGCTGTAACTCTGCTATTCCAACCCAGTTTTCAGGCTCAGATATTTTTGTGGCTCCATGCAGATTTTTTTTCAACAAAAATCGCTCAAAGTGGCTGAGGTTGCCGACCCTTGATTTGAGAGCGAGAAGTCAGAGAATGTGACAATTTCTTGCAATTTTAGCCAAAAGGAAACATGGCATTTAGACAATATCTGGTGGCGAGTGAAAGTCAAACTGCAGTCCACACTTCAGTCACATTCTCTCCACTCTATCAGATCGCTGCTCATCACAACAAATCCATCCACAGCCACAGCAGCTCCTGCTACAGCTGAGGGCTATGAAGCAATGGAGCCTTGATTGGAGTGTGATCATGGTGTTTGGCTTATTGGGAAACTAAAAAAAAAAACAGTGTAAGCCCTCAGTCAGTAGCCTTATTACATTTTAACCTGGAGTCAAGAATCCTCTATTATCTGCCATAAATACTTCAGCACCAGATTACACTACTTCAGCTGAGGGTATAATGGCGTCGTCTAACTTCTCATGTAATGACAACTTTCAGCCACATGGGGGCGCTTGAAGCTGTCTCTCGGCACGGGAGTGCAACGCAAGGATGGCGCTATTCCCCGGCCTGCACTAAGGCGGGTATTTTATCCAGGGTGCGTGCCTTTTGTTGCAACGGAAATGTTGTCTTTGGTATAACTAGCAGAGTTCAACCAGCCCAGATTCCACCTGCATTGATTGCATTTCATATTACAGGAGAATGGTTGTTCAACCACATAATCAGATTAATCCTCTTTTAAAATTACATTTAATGTCCACCTAACGCTGGAAATTGAGTGCTTACATGAAAGCCGATACTCGGTAGGCACAACTGAAAGTAACACCACAACATGCAAGTGCAGCAGCAGATCACAGCATGTGGGCTGGTTGAAGAGGATGAAAGAAAAACTGATTCTGTTTCAGTGCAGCGATCACACTGCAAAGACTGAAAATACTGCTGATAAAGTCGATCAATCGTGCACGCCTTGCTGCGATAAGATAAGCATAGACTTGAGCTGAATTAAAATTGGAGTTTGAGAGCCTTTTAGAGCTGCAAATGTGCTGACACGCCCTGATGAAAGTAACCCGGGCCCTTCTGTGTAACCTGTGTGACGTGTGTGTCCTCACCATTCACCAGCATGACACTCTACCCTGTGTGCGCGACACGTTCAGACAAGCACGTGTGCTGCATGTCTCTGAACAGGAGTGTGCACGCGCCTTCGTGTTTTTATAAGAAATGAGAGCGTTGGCCTTTTGCTCAGACGGAGTAATTTGGGTCACATGTGTGAACAACAGTCAAGAGAAATTTTAATCAAACTTAAGAATCCCCCAACGTGCATCCCCTCCAGCCATCAATTACCACCCGACTGGGACTAATGGTGGGAAGAAGAAGCGCCGATGATGCAGTGACCCTACATAAAATACAGTTGTGGCGATGTCCGGCTCTCTCACGTCCTGCAACTTTGCTTGTAGTGACCGAAACTTCTCCACTTGGAGCGAGAGCGTCTGCGGGAAAGAGGAAGGAGGGCTCGGCCATCCCTCGCCCCCCCCTCGCACCTCCAGCGTTCTGTCTGTTGGGCAAATAGGACGCAGGCACAGTGAGTGATGAGTTTATTAGCCCCCGCCAGCTGTGGCCAGCCCTTGGGTGTTATTGGCGGGTCGGCTGGCTGCGTCGTTTGTGTGTGATGTGGTGGAGGCGGGGGCTCGGGGCAGTGGGGACGAGGGAGTACCCCATGAGAACCGGAGAAACTCCCTGGCAACTGGAGACAGGATCAACACTAAATGCCCCCCCCCACCCCATTCATCTAGCGCTGAGTGGTGACACTGAGCCAAATGACGGGGAGGGGGGGGGCGCAAATATGTGAATGAACTGGAAATCCATAGAAGGCTGGTCAGCAGCATCTTATCAACTTAGTCTGGGCAGATATTAACTGCGAGTCTCCATCATTGCTTAAGCGCCACTACCACGCAGAGCACAAGACGCACGCGACACGGTGCAGGCGCAACCGAGTCTCATAACTGCCCGCAGTACCGTTCAGAGGCTCGGCGAATCAAAGGTGTCTGTGGTGCACGTTAAACGGTGCGTGTGCGCGTGTCAGCGTCCCCCCCACCCCCACCCGCGCGCATCATCAGCGGCTCCTCCAGGGGAATGTGGAATGCACCGCAGCGGTCAGCCGCCTGCTGCCACACCCTCAAAGAGTAAACAAAGACGCGCACAAAAAACTGCGCCACCATTCGGGAGCGACGCCTCAGAAGAAGTTCGGGGTCAAGCAGACGAGCCTGGAGGAATTTATAGAAGCGGGAGGCGGCGCTGACGTTACTATGATTAAAACGAAAGCGGCTCTTGCGCGCCGGTTATCTCCAAAACCGCCTACTCACTTTTTTTTTTTTTTACGCACAAATGCGCAGCGGCTGCGTTTGCCCCATAGACGCAGATGCGCACATTCCTCCACCCCCCCCCCCCCGCAAAAAAAAAAAGAAAAGAAAACCGTCCCCGCTTTGTCTCGGTTGGTAGCCCCGAAACAAGAATTCAGAGGAGGGAGAGAGAAGCGAGCGTGGACCAGACTGTCTCCTCCCCCACCGTATTAAGCGCGCACACATACACACGCACACGCCACCGCTCTCCTCCCCTTGCACCCCTTCTCTCCACCTCCGCACCGCCCCTCCCCCCCCCCTCCCTCCCCCCAATGCCTTTGTGTACGTATGCGTGTCTGTGTGTGCATGTGCGTGCGCCGAGGCTGACTGCGTGAACGATGTGACGGATGCTGTGCATGAGGAACCAGCTTTCTGGGGATTTTTCTCATTCATCTGTGCTATTTATTCTGTGGGAAATCGGAAAAAGAAAAAAAAAAAAACCGCCCGTGCAAACAAAGGGGGAGGAACCGGGTGGACGCACGTGAATCTCCCGGTTATCCAAAAAGCGTGGAGCTCTGGAGGAGGGGGACGCGTTAACAGCAAGTGCGGCAAATTGGACTTTCCACCATCAGCACCCTCTCCTGTCTCCATCCTTTGCCTCCTTGTCTGCAGGTCTCCCCCATTTACTCCCCCTGTGTGAGCCCACAGTAGCCCCACGCAGTAGCGCTCTCTGAAATAGTAGCGAGGGGGGCTTTTTTGGGGGGGGGGGATTTTTGGAGATGGATTAAAGGGCCGGCGCACCGCAAAACTGGAGCAGCACGCACGACCACGCCGGGGGGGAAGGGGGCGACGGGATTCGGTGAATTCACGGAGCCCCCGGGACAGAGGTGAGTGGGGGTTTTTTTCTCTCCCAGGCATGCAGCCCCTCAGAAACCCACTTTCTGCTCTCTGGCAGGAGCTGGGAGGCACGGGAGGAGAAAGCAGCACATGGTTTCCACTTTGCATCCTTGATGATCTCATAGGGCAATCTGCTGATTCCTGCTTGTGGGGGAGAGATGAGCGCTTGTTGGTTAACAGCGATGTTACATAATTAAAACTTGTTTTCCCAGCCAAAGAAGCAATCGACTTCATAAATGACTACATTGCTGAATTTGTATAATTAGCTTCTTCCTAGAAAACTAGCACAAAATAAATGCCTGTAATCTAAAGCAAAGGCAGATGAGACATATTGAGCATATGGCCCATTATGCCGGTGTGTAGTGGGCCCTGCAGTGTACATATGGCTTTGCAATACAGCAACCATAGTAACTTGGCTGGAGAATGCAATAACTATTTGTAAATTTGTGTTAAAAGCCTGATAAAGCTTAAGGTTACTCTTCAGTCCCATTGTTTGCTTAAGATCTTAAAAAGAGCTGAAGAGTCACTGTTATGACAGTTATATCACTTTTATATCACTAACGTTCAACATAATGTGCTGTCATGTGCTTCACTAATAATAATACTGTATTAGTCTGAATGGAAAGACAGTTTTAAAACCGCCAAGAGGTGTGGTCTTTAGCATCCATCGTTCTGTTACAGTCCATTACTCTGCTGGGAAACTTTGGGTTTTCTCTAAAGGAGGCAACGCTGACCCACAAAGGCACCACCAGCCCAATACCCGCAACTACTAGACGTCGGTGCAGCCTTGCAGAAATTCCCTGAGGGACAAGAACTGTTGTGCCTTCAAGAGGAAACTACACAATATTTGCTGTGTGATCAAGTAGAATATTTGCTTTTGCTTAATAATTTGGGACTTTTTTCTATTCTGATTCAAATGTATTGCACAACCATCAGTGCTTAAAGCACTGCACTGATGAAAGTATTGTGTACATACCAGGAAGCCAAAGATATAGCTTCTCTTTTTCCTGTGGTATATCAGTTCATAGAGGATAAACAGTCCACCATATTAAGTCATGCTGCAATATTGTGTCCGGCTGGCTATAATATAGTACATAAATAATGCAACTGATATCAAAATAGACATAAAATCAATTTGTGACCATTCTAATAAGACACAATTTTGGAGGGAAAAGCAAAACATGTCCATCTTTCATAATACTCAAAGACAAACAGTGTGCGCCATCATTTGAAGTTTGAGGTTGGACTTTAGGGCATTCCTGTCTAAACACCCAGTTGTGGAGTTTTCGCTTCCATTGGGGAGGTTTAGACAGGAACACCCCTGGATTTTCAGCTTAGAAAGTCAGACATCCCACACTACTCCTCTGAGATTAAACTCCACCATGGCTGCCTCCATGTGCTGCATATCAACAGAAGCAAAAGATGTGTAAAATGCATTATTTATTAGCACTTCAGTTTTACTTGTCTGTTCTAGTCAGTTGCACACATACACAACTTCTGTCTCTGAACACGGTGCTGTATGTTGTTTTTTTTTTGGCACGCAAATTACTATGTACCATGTTGTTTTATGGCGTACAAGAGAATCAGGTTCCTGTAACTTGTATTTGAATGTGGTTCAACCTCCGACGTAAACGGAGCACCCCACTGAGTGCAAAACTTTGAAGAACGGTGCCTAGCACTTCAGCAGTTTCAAAGCCGCCACTGAAGCTACCCTAGAGGCTTGTGGCCCCCTGAAATACCAGACGTACTGTGAGGCCTTCCCTGAACTTGTCATCCATCTGTACATTATAGGTCAGTCTTGTCCCGCCCCGTCCTGGTGACGGTGGTCATGGACACCTGCGTTCACCTCACACTGGCAGATGTCTTACCCCCAACGCAGGCTATACAAGCCCTTTCACTTAAGCGTACAAACAAGAAGCTCTCGCAAGGCTTGGACTACAGACACATGCAAACGTTCGCTTGGAATTTGTAAGCTCAGACACACACACACACACACACACACACGCGCGCACGTACATGATGTGCCCCGGAGGATGAATGCTGCTGTAATAGATAAACCACCCCCATTCTTCAGTCAAGAGGCTTGTTCTGTGGGTGCTTGTGCATGTGAGAGAGAGCGATAGAGTTGGGGTGAGGTTTAAGTGCTGAGTGGAGTAAGTCACTGAAACCAGCAGCTGGGATAGTGAGACCCAGGATCTTACTAAGCTGCTTTCAACCACAGTGGAATCCATCCATCCCAATCAATATCTCCCGTTTGTGAGCCCCCCACCCCCACCCCGTTACCCCCAGTAACCCATACACATATTTGAGCCGCACTATTTGGCTTTTTTTTAATAAAATATTTTTTTCTTTCTTTGATCCGTGCTTATCTTGTCCTCTCCTTTCGTCTCAAACACATTTCTGGCACTCATGGAAATTAGACCATAGAAGCCTTTGATTTCTGAAGTCTTTGCCTCAGGGTCAGGCCCTCTTATCGTGGAGGGAAACGGAGCGACAAAGAGGAGGATAGAGAGGGGAGCAGGTAGAGAAGGGATAACGGGAAGTGTTGTTGGAAACTAAACAGCAAAAAAATGACAGATTTGAGAGAGGAGAATTAGCTAAACTAAACATAAGTTCAGCGCATGTACAAAGGTAAGATGTGAGAGACCGAAAGAGAGCACTCTGTTTGAAAGTGTGTTCTACATAAAATGTTGACTTTTTCTTGTTCCCGGACAGATAGTGTTATTTCCCAATTGCTTAGTCCTAAAATAAGTGGAAAATATGCCTTTTTCTCTTCAAATTTTGCTTGCATTGCTATATTAAATCTTGAAAATTACTCACTTCTATACATTTTTGTTTGTTTCTTAGTATATTGTAAGTACACATCAGTGGAAACAAGACAGAGTACATGTGTGTGAATGAAAGGGAGGCAGGTGTAACTGTGAAGACAGACAAGTTTTTAATACCTGGGGCCAACCATTCAATGCATTGGACAGTGCAGAAGAGAGTGCAGGCAGGGTGCAGTGGATGGAGACGAGTGTCAGGGGTGGTTTGTGACAGAAGGATAGCAGCTAGAGTGAAAGGGAATATTTACAACACAGTAGTGAGATCTGCCATGATGTATGGTTTGGCGATGGTGGCACTGACGAAAAGACAGGAGGTGCAGCTGGAAGTTGAAGGTGTTATGATTCTCATTGGGAGTGACTGAGAGGGACACGATTAGAAATGAGTCATTACCAAATAACGTATCTGTTATGTCTGCAAATAAGACAGTGGAGGCTGGAGTTGCACTGAGCCTGAACTTTATTACAAGGCACAAAGGTGTTACACGTGTCGGGGGTTTAGGAGCTAATAGGCTAATGTTAAGCTGCTACAGGCTGTGGTTGGCTTGAAGGCGAGGCACCAAAGAGGACGACTCCCGCCAACAGTCCCCCTAAGTAGTTACAGCATGATGATGTCCCCCTGCCTGCGTCCACATGTCCGTGCTGCCCATCTACCAATATATCAACAGTATATCTAACATCTACCTCCCCCTTGAAAAAACAAAACTTTACAGACATATAGAACCTAAAGCTCACAGCAGCTCTTACTTTTTTTTTAACACAGAACCTGGGCCGCCAGGTAGACCACCGGCAGACCCTGCACGACTGCTTGGATTATTCTACCACCATGAACCAGTCATGCTCTACTAAATGCATTAAACCAGAGCTACTGTTTTGGTTTGAGTTCAGGGGGCCTCTGGCGAGCCCGCGGCTGGTGCGGCCCTGGAGGCGCCAGCTGTGGCGGACCTGGATGCCATCTCGAACCATCGGTTGTCTGGAAAGTGGTTGGCCCCAACCGCGTGGTGATCTGCCTTGGCGGGGACAGGAATATCTGCAGGCTGTCTGGGCTTTTGGATCGGCGGACCTGAACCCAATCGAGCACTGTGAGCGGCAATCTGCTCGGCTGCACTCGGCACTGCTGCTCTCTCATCCCTAATGCTCTCTCGTCCCTGATGCTGGTTGCTGCTGTGGCGGTGTGACTCTCACGCTGGTGGCAGGACACGCTCCCAGTTGACGTTGTCCCACTGGATCCTGCTGGGCCACAAACTCTATCCAGCAGCACTGCGGCGGCTCCTTGCTGCTGAAGTCGGGCGCAGATAATGGATAAGTCCGGTCTCTGCCCTTTTTCCTCGCTGCCCTCTCCTTGTGGTGTCAAGCTCGGAGCGACTGTATCCCCGTCCGGGTGTGTTGTGCTCCCAACATCAGCGTTCCCACAGAGCCCCTAGAGAACGAACACTGGCAGGACTCTTGATCCGTAGCGAACCGCCAGCGATACAGTCCCTACTATGCAGATGTGTGCATGCCCATCGCCATACAGCCCCACAGGATTCTTCTCAACAGGATGGTTGGAATAAAATTTCTTTACTATAACTCAGTTCATCACTGACCTTACAGCGGCAGTGTCCCGCAGCAACAGTAAGCCAATGTCGTCCAACCTCACAGTGTGCCACTTGTACGCGGCCCCTCTGGAGCCCACTGTGTGGATGGTGGTTCTTGGTGGTTCTTTTGGACTGAGTGGCAGGCTTGATGTCAGTCGGGTTGATCGGCACACCTTGGCGAAGTAATTGAGCTTGCCACAGTGTCTGGATCGCTGCCCCCCTACCGGGCAGGATCACGCTTGCTCTCGGTGCCTCGGGGAGACACAGCTACCGCACGAATGGTGTCCCATGATGTTCCGTTGCCCCACAATATTAACCTTGGTGTCCTCCAAGCGAGTCGCGGTGTTAATGGGTACTTCTGTTGGGGTAAATGCATAAGATAGAAAGATTTGTTGTTGTGGCTCACCCAGTTGTGATGTTAGCTTGTTGGCGGCCCCAAACTGGAGCACCAGCTCCACCACCTTTGCCAGCGGTAGGTCGTCGGGCATCCTGATTAGCTTCTCCTGCAGCTGCGGGTTGCTGGTGTGCTCCGCTAGCTGGTCCCGCACCATTTCGTCCTCCAGCTGCTCAAACCTGCACCTGCTCGCCAGACAGCCGAGTCCGGCTCATCCAGCCACGTCACTCTCTGACCGGGGTGCCAAACACACGTCCATCTTGAGGAAAAATGTAGACTTTTCCTCCGGAAGGCCAATTGTTCTCCTCGTCGCCATTTGTTATGTCTGGAAATAGAACAGCGGAGGCTGGAGTTGCACTGAATCCGAACTTTATTACAAGACAGAAAGGTGTTACACATGTCAGTGGGTTACATGTGTAACCCATCGGGGTTAGGAGCTAATAGGCTAATGTTAGGCTCCTACAGGCTGTGGTCGGCTTGAAGGGGAGGCGCCAAAGAGGACAACTCTCGCCATCAGTCCCCCTGAGTAGGCATGGTGTGATAACATCACCCTGCCTGGTTCTCACGTCCTTGATGCCCGTCTGCCAATATATCTACGTACGTATATCTACCAGGACAAAATTTTTGTCACATTGTGCTATTTCTCATAAGATTTAAACATTTCTCTAATCTGCATTTTGTTTTGTTTTTTAAATCCAAAATGGGGTCATTAAAAATACAAATCTTGAATGACAAGCAAATCCATTCACAACTGCATGACTCCTGTCAGCAGGATTAGTTGGGCTTTGACCCAAGATTCAGCTTACTGTATGTTTTAAGACCTCGAGTTCATAACACAAAACTTACCAACAGAAAGCGACATAGAGATACCCAAAGGTGGTTGAAAAAGAGTTTTTTGTTTTTTTTTAAAAAAGAGATTGAGTCCTGTAGCAGGAAAGAGGATGAGAGAAAAGCAATGCCAAGATGAAGTGAGACTGTGAAAGGGGGAAGGATAGATGGAAGTGACTGAGAAGAAGCGATAAGTAAAATAGGACAAGGAGAGATGGTGAGAAAGGGAAGGGGATATTGGGTAGAGGACAGAGATGCTGCGATAGGACAGCCAGTTATAAGTAGAAATAGGAAGCTGTAGGGTGGGATGTGAATATTTAACTCTGTTTAGTTTTCCATTTGTGCCATAGGCTCTTGCTTACCCTCGGGGGCCTTCTGATTACAGGTTACTGATAGCAGGAAATGTCTATTTTTTTTTAATTTTTTTTTTATTTTTTTTTTGTTACTTATTTGTACCCGTAGGTAGACTTGGTTTGCAGTCTGGTCACAAGCCACCGGCTGCTGGTCGCTGCGTGCGCGAGCGCCCTAAACCTACATGTTTTTGGTGTGCGGGAGGAAACCGGAGAAATCCCGGAGTAAACCCGCGCAACACGGGGAGAACATGCAAACTCCACACAGCTCACTGTTGGTCGGGGGCTGGGATCGAACCCACGATCTCATGATCCCCGCGATCCCCCGGCCGAGGGTAAAACTGTGCTGCCACAGTGCTAAACCACTGCGCCACCGTGCAGGAAATGTCTATATTACTGTGAGTGCGTATGTCTGTGGTTGAGGAAGAGGGTTTATTAAAAAAAACTTAGATGTTTAAAGGCATCCTTTTAAATTGGAAGTTTTAAATTTTGCTTGTGTTTATTCCTAATCCATCACAACATAACACCCAGTTTTCAAAATAAGGCTTTGTTCATTAGCACATGTTTTAAATGTGATTTTTACAGATGTGTTCATATTAGGATCAGTTAAAAGTCACCTATAATTAAAAATATGAACTGTAACAAAAGGCAAAACTGATCTGGATGAAAAATTGGAATTAAATATTGCCCATAATGTTATAGTGGCTGAAGAGCATAGATCGGGTTGATTTGAGCTAGGGCTGTTTAAATATCAGAATTTCACTGCACGGTTTTTGTGACCTACCATATCATGGTGATGGTGTCATAAGATAAGATAAGATAAGATAAGCCTTTATTAGTTCCACAATGGGTGTCATGATTGCTAGAAATATCAGCCCACGTGCAAGATGCTACACCAGCGAATGCACACAATGCAGAGAGGCAAAGTTTTAAACACAATTTTATTGAAGAGTTGTTGCAAAGTTAGCTGAAAAAACACCTCACCCACCAGAGGAGCACCCAGCCTGTAATGAGGGAGACGAGAGCAGATTAGAATGAGGAGGGAGGCAGGTAATAATGAATCATAGCAAAAAAAAAACTCTTACGAGTGAGAGCAGAGAGCCTGACGAGGAACCCTGGAAGGCAAGGAAGAATTGGAATGGAAGCTGCAGATGAGTAGGGCTGGTAAGATGTCTGACTGGGTGGAGTAGGCGATCTGGAGTGAAGACGATGATGAAGGAGCAGGTGAGTGCACAACGAATCCCAGGGGACACACCGCAGAGATGGCAGCAACCTGAGAAGGAGGACGAGAGAGACGGATTATTCTCTGGGTTCCAAGGCAATTAATACTTTACTCACTTAATTCTTTTATGGCATTATACCCAACGAGCCAGCGCTGGAGCGTTCACAGACTGGTCCTTTTAAGCGCTGGCAGCGAGGAGACAGCAGGTGCATCCACTCACACAGGTGTATTGATTACCTGCGGAGCCGGGGATCCTCCCACAGGACGGGAGGGGGAGTGCACTCACCAGATCATAACAGCGCCCTCCCCTCAAGGGACGCCTCCTGGTGGCCCATGGGGCTTGTTGAGATGGGCTCGGTGAAAGGCCTGGACCATCCTCTTGTCATGGAAGTACGACCGGGGAATCCATGACCTTTCTTCAGGTCTGTAGTCCTTCCAGTGGACCAAGTATTGTAGCCCCTGGCCTTGACAGCAAACATCCAGAATTCTCTGAATGGTGTAGGTGGTCTGACCGTCAAGGATCCAAGGGGGAGGGGGAGGAGGAGGCTTTGGGGGGGCAGAGAGGACTGGCAGAGAGGGGCTTGATCTTGGATACGTGGAAGGTCGGATGGATACAGAGAGCCGGTGGAAGCTCCAGGCGTACTGTCACGTCATTGATGATTCAGGAGATGGAAAATGGCCCCAGGAACCGAGGTGACACCTTACGAGATTCCGTTTTTAGTGGCACCTGGTCCGCTGACAGCTACACCTTCTGCCCAACCATATATCTGGGTGCTGGAACCCGTCTGTGGTCCGCGTACTGTAGGTTTTGTTCGGTGGAACGGAGGAGCACAGCGCGGGTGGACCTCCACAGGCGACGACAACGGTGGGCATGGGCCTCTACAGATGGCACGGTGACCTCCCTCTCCGACATGGGCAACGGGGGGGGGGGTGCCCCATCGATGCCTCGAAGGATGTTAATCCCGTAGCTGATGAAACTGCAGAGTTGTGGGCGTACTCCACCCAGGTCAGATGAGTGCTCCATGTAGATGGGTTGCAGGATGCTACACATCTGAGGGCGGCCTAAAGGGATTGGTTGGTGCACTCAGCCTGCCCGTTGCTCTGAGGGTGGTATCCAGATGACAGGGTGACCGAGGTTCCCAAGGTACGGCAAAAAGACTTCCAAACTTGAGATATGAATTGTGGTCCTCAGTCAGACACAATGTCCAGGGGAACGTCGTGAAGGCGGATAACGTGGTTGATGAAAAGACTGGCAGTCTCTGAGGCGGAGGGCAGTTTGGGGAGGGGTATTAAATGAATGGCCTTAGAAAATTGGTCGACAATGGTGAGGATGACAGTGTTACCATTAGAGGGTGGAAGTCCAGTGACGAAGTCCAGGGCTACATGAGACCAGGGGTGGCTGGGAACCGGGAGGGGATGAAGCAGACCGGCGGGAGGAGAGGAATCAGATTTATTTCTTCTACATACTTGCATGCTTTATCATAATCCCGGACGTCTGTCCACAGTGTAGGCTACCAGAACACCTGCTGAATGAGGTCGATGGTCCGGGAAACCCATGGGTGACAGCCAAAATGACTAGTGTGACCCCACCTGATAACTTTGCTGCGGAGGCCGGCCGGGGCAAACAGTCGATCCTCAGGTCCTCCCTCGGATTTGGGCTCAGTAACCTGGGCCTGTCGGACCCTCTGCTCGATTTCCCAGGCAAGCGCACCTAAGGTACATGAGGGGGGCACAATGGGTTGGGGGAGGGAGGAGGGGGCTGAGTGGTCAGAGGTAAATTGGCGGGAGAGAGTGTCAGGTTTGATATTGTGAGAGCCCGGCCTATAGGTGATGGTGTAGAGGGTAAAAGGGAAAGGATGTGGAGGCGAGGCACAAGCGTAGGTCAACACAGATTCTTTATTGAACCCTCTATCATATGTACAGCCTGTGACCCCAGTGGGGACGCTGGGGCCGTGAAGAGCCTAGTCTGGAAAGGCAAGCTTTATTGACCTGCACGTAGAAACTGAGGCTGGCGCATATTACACAAGGTCTGACAAAGGCCATGAGTGGCAAGATTATAATAACACATGTTACATACAAAAGCACCATGTAGCACAATTAACATAACACATGTTACCTTCCTACAATACATTTGCCTCCCTGTGCTGTAGCTTAAAACAGCAGGTGGCGAAGGCGCCTTAAAGTCTGGTGCAATTACCCCTGTGGGGGGCTACCTCCCTCAGTCCATTGTTCAGCCCCTCTGTCTGCTTCTGGGTGTGAGATAATGTCCATCCGCAGTGTGCTGGTGTCACCACACAGCCCCCCCCCCCCAAACACCCAGAAAGGGCTGTGACCCCCCTGTCATTTGGGCTCAAGTCGACGCCCATGGAGGCTGCAGCAGGGGGTTGCCGCTCCAGTCAAACTGTCCTGCTGGTGAGGAGTGTCAGAGGGCATGTAAATCCGTGGAGGGAAAGGGGGAGGGGTGAAAAACACTGTCTGCTCCGCTCCGAGTTCCAACATGTTGAACGGCCGTGGTTCGTAGGCGCACAGGAGCTGGTGTGCATAGTGCTGAAGGAACAAAGCTGGCAATCAGCAGGTTTTTGGGACAGAAGTGCGGGCATAGCGATGTGGAGGATGAGGGGGAGGTGGATGGGAATCAATGGAGTGCCGGCCCGGGACGCCGAAAATGTCTGGGCCACGCAAAAATTGTGTGCAGATCAGCTTCGGGTGGGGGACTTTCCCAGTAATCCTTACGGTGCTTCGCAGCGGCTGTGAAAAAAATTGAAGTTTCTGACTCCTCCTTGTGCGGGTCCGGTCCAGCGAGGATCTGGGGAAGGCGATCGGCCCAATTCCCCAAGGATGTGTAGCGGCGGTGAAAAAACTGAAGCTGTGTCAGGGAACTTGGCAGTTTTGCTTTAGGTGTGGGAGCAGCCCTATAGGCATCGGGGAAAGCAATCAGCTCCATCCCTGTTGGTGTGCAGTGGCTGAGAAATGAAAACTTGTCCTGTGTGCGGGCTGCACAGTTGCTTTAGGTGCGAGGGCAGCCCTAAAGGTTCTGAGGATGGCGGTTGGCCGTGGACCCTGAGATGTGCAGCGGTGGAGGACGACGTATAAGTCTATGGAGCCGGTTTGTCCCTGGTGTATGGCGCACGTTGTGGCCACATAGCTTCCAGTTGCGCTGTCCTCATAATCCTGCGGTGTGCGCATGGGGCTTCTGTGTGCTGAAACTCCGCTGTTGGGAGGTGAGTCAGGGTCGGGGAGCTTGATGGAAATCAATGCAGACGGTGCTGATCTTCCCCGTTCAGGCCATCTCTGTGCGGTGCTCATCTCGCTGATCCTCGTGTGTCTTGGTCGCCACGCCGCAGTCTCTCTCCTGCCATTGAGATCGCTATCATGGAGAGAGTCACAGGCGCGCGCTACAGTGTGGATGAAGAAGATGCCGGCGATCCCTGGTACTCCGGAGTCCACAGCACGGTGAGAGGGAGTCAACTGTCCATTACCCATCAGGTCATCAATGTGGAGAAAATGGAGTCCATAGCACGGCAGAAGGGAGAGACAGTCCTTTCACGTCAGGTCACCAATGTAGAGGATAAATGGGAAAGGGTGTGGAGGCGCGGCACGAGCGTAGGTCGACACAGATTCTTTATTGAACCCTCTATCATATGTACAGCCTGTGACACTGGGGGCGTGAAGAGCCTAGTCTGGAAAGGCATTATTATTATTATTATTATTATTATTATTATTATTATTATTATTTCTCTGCGCTCTCTTATAAAGCATTATTGACCTGCGCATAGAAACTGAGGCTGGCGCATATTACATAAGGTCTGACAAAGGCCACGAGTGGCAAGATTATAATAACATGTTACATACAAAAGCACCGTGTGGTACGATTAACATAACGCATGTTACCTTCCTACAATACATTCGCCTCCCTGTGCTGTAGCTTAAAGCAGCAGGTGGCGAAGGCGCCTTAAAGTCTGGTGCAATTACCCCTGTGGGGGGCTTCCTCCCTCAGTCCATTGTTCAGCCCCTCTGTCTGCTTCTGGGTGTGAGATAATGTCCATCTGCAGTGTGCTGGTGTCACCATAATGGTAAGATTAAATCTAATAAAGAATAAGGCCCAGCGGGCCTGCTGGGCATTTACTCGGCAGGCTGACCAGAGATATTATAAATTTTTATGGTCAGTCCACACAATGATAGGATGAACTTCTCCCTCCAGCCAGTGCCTCCACTCCTCCAGAGCCAATTTAATGGCCAAGAGCTCTTGATCCCCTATCTTGTAGTTTCTCTCAGTTGGCATGAGCCGCCGAGAGAAATACGCGCATGGGTGGAGCTTCTGATTGGAGGTCGAGCGCTGCGAGAGGACAGCGCCCACCCCTGAATCAGAAGCGTCCACCTCTACAATGAATTGGAGCTGAGGGTTGACCTGGGCCAAGATGGGAATGTTGGAAAATAGGCTCTTCAGTTTAAGGAAGGCCCATTTAGCTGCCTCGGACCAGGTGAAAGGCACCTTGACCGAGGTCAGCTGCGTAAGAGGCTGTGCTTCTGAAAGAATAATTTCATATTAATGCTCAAATTGTGGGATTACATATGTGATACATTTTGTACATCATTGTTTATTCTCATATTGGCCTGGGGTCTCAGAGCTTCAAGTGACTGCATTTGTTACAGCTGCATCTGTTAGCATCTGCCTTTGTTGATGGTGTGGGATTCCTGCATGGCACACCTTGTATAGCAACATTGTTTACCTGCCTGAATTTTCTGCGGTGGAGGCTCCTGCAAGGCATGTCCCACCAGAGACAGGACGGCGCCCGGGGGACGTGTGATGAAATGTCCTGCTGTGACTAAAGACACTGAGCAAATGGCCAGGAACATTTGCCGCAGGTCCTCTTTGTTAACACCGCGCTTAAAAGGACTGTGTTCATGCTAGAGGCTAGATTTGGTGTGTGAACGACGAAGCTCTGAGACCGCTGCTATATATACCAATCTCCGTTGGCCAACGTAATTAAATTTACTCATATCTTAACATCTGTCTGGCTTGTTGACTACCCTCATCAAGGAGGTTTTAATATCTGTCTAACAGCTTCCCCACTGTAATTTCTAATGAAGCGACGGTAGAATTTAGCAAATCCTAGGAAGCGTTGAAGCTCCTTACGGGACTGGGGTGTTGGCCAATCAAGCACAGCCTTCACCTTGGCTGGATCGGCCCTCAGCTCTTCCTCAGTAACAATAAAGCTCAGGAAGGAAGTGGAGCTGGTGGAAAACTTGCACTTTTCAGCCCTCACAAAGAGCTGGTTTTCCAGGAGTCATTGTAGCACGCCCCTGACATGGACTGAGTGCTCCTCTGGCGTGCACGAAAAAATCAAAATATCGTCAAGGTAGACAAAAATGAATTAATTAACCATATCACGCAGGACGTCATTAATCATTCACTGGAAGACAGCGGGGGCATTGGTGAGCCCAAAGGGCATTGCCAGATATTCAAACTGCCCCAGGTGAGTTTTAAATGCTGTCTTCCATTCGTCACCCTCGCGAATGTGGACTAAATGATACGCATTACGTAAATCCAATTCAGTAAACACCTGCGTGCTGAAGGAGCTCGAATGCTGAGTTGATCGGGGCAAAGGGTATTTATCTTTGATGGTAATGGCATTTAACTCACAGAAATCTATGCACGGCCGCAGAGATCCGTCCTTCTTTCCCACAAAGAAAAACCCTGCCCCAAGAGGAGCTGAGGAGGGCCGAATGAGGCCGGCGTTCAAAGAGTCCTTTATGTAACTTTCCATCGCCTCCATCTCCGGTCCAGAAAGGCTGTAGAGCCAGCTGGACGGCAACCGCGCACCTGGGAGGAGGTTGATAGCACAGTCATAAGAGCGGTGAGGAGGCAAAGAAAGGGCTCTTGACTTGCTAAAGACCTCCCAAGGTCATGGTAGATCTCGGGTACGAGGCTGAGATCCAGCAGCTCCACCGTAGGAGAGGAGACGGAAAGGGACTGTGAACGCTTGGCCGAGCAGAGGCAGGATGCTAAACAGAAATGGCTCCAGAAAGAAATGGAATGTTGTGCCCACTTGATGATAGGGTTATGCTTCCGGAGCCACGGATACCCCAGAACCACCGAGGAAGACGAACTAGGGAGAATAAAGAACGAAATGGTCTCCCAGTGGTTCCTGGACAGAAGGACGGGAATCGGGGCAGTGCGCTCAGTAATAGATGCCACACAACTCCCAGATAGTGCCACAACGTTTAGTGAAGCCGCAGTTTAGTTGTGAGAATGCCAATTTCCTGCACGAGCCGCAAAGAGATGAAATTTTGCTCTGCCCCTGAATCAATTAATGCCAAAACCCTCCTCTCGACCCCCGGCAACTGAATGAGGGCTGAAATGGAAAAGTTACCGGGGGAATGAATAGAGTACCCGCCCATCAGACCCCCCACGGCTGCTGATGGGCCAGGTCTTTTTGGCTTAAGGTGGCAATTAAATACTTTGTGCTCAAGCGAGCCGCAATACATGCAAGCACCAGCTCTCCTCCGTCGCTGGTGCTCCTCTGGAGTCAGTCGGACTCGGCCAAGCACCATAGCCTTGGAGGAGGAGTCGGTCTCACCTATGCCAGTAGCCGGGGAGAACATACGCGAGATGGGTGGGCCGGAGGAGGCCTTCCGCTCCTCCGCGCACTCGCGGTAGCGATTATCCAAACTAACAGCTTGATCAATAAGCTAATCCAGGAAGGAGGGAGCATCATGAATCGCCAGGTCGTCACGAAGGTTGGTATTGAGACCCTGGAGGAAAGAGCTTCTTAATGAAACGTCATTCCAACCAGAATCTGCTGCGACGACCTGAAACTCCACAGAGTAATTGGCTGCTGACCGACCACCCTGGCGGAGTGACAACATATGACTCATGATGTTGCCCTCACTCTCCGAGCGATCGAAAGCCCAGGAAAACTCGCTAATAAACCTATCAAAAGTGTAATGAGGGCCCTCCACACTATCTAAAATAGACTGAGCCCAGCTGAGGGCTCAGTCTCGTAGCAGGAGGGTCATAAAGTGGATTTTGGATGTGCTGTCCGGGTACTCCCCACCCACCTGCCGCAGATACAGCTGAACCTGACATAAAAACCCTTACATTTCCCCACCTCCCCCGCATAAGGGGCAGGTGAGGGAACAGAGGTGGTTCAGCAGATGGTAGGCGGAGGGAGAGGGCCTGAACAAGACATGTGACTAAGGTGTTCAGTGACCGTGCTCAGCTGCTGAGTAATGGTCTGCAGCTGTTCAGTCAGCACGGCCACCTGCCTCTCTGTAACGTCGAGGCGGTAAAGGGTGGAGTGCTCCGCTGATGCAGCACCTGCTGAGCCTAATTCGTGGCTGGCTCTTTCTGTCATGATTGCTAGAAATATCAGCCCACGTGCAAGATGCTACACCAGAAAATGCACACAATGCAGAGATGCAAAGTTTTAAACACAATTTTACTGAAAAGAGTTGTTGCAAAGTTAGCGGAAAAAACACCTCACTCACCAGAGGAGCACCCAGCCTGTAATGAGGGAGACGAGAGCAGATTAGAACGAGGAGGGACGCAGGTAATAATGAATCACAGGGAAAAAAAAAACTCTTACGAGTGAGAGCAGAGAGCCTGACGAGGAACCCTGGAAGGCAAGGAAGAACTGGAACGGAAGCTGTGGATGAGTAGGGCTGGTAAGATGTCTGACCGGGTGGAGTAGGCGATCAGGAGTGAAGACGATGATGAAGGAGCATGTGAGTGCACAACGAATCCTTGGGGACACACCTCAGAGATGGCAGCAACCTGAGAAGGAGGAAGAGAGAGACAGATTATTCTCTGGGTTCCAAGGCTATTAATACTTTACTTACTTAATTCTTTTATGGCAGTATACCCAACGAGCTAGCGCTGGAGCGTTCACAGACTGGTCCTTTTAAGCACTGGCAGTAAGGAGACAGCAGGTGCGTCCACTCACGCAGGTGTACTGATTACCTGCGGAGACGGGGACCCTCCCACAGGACGGGAGGGGGAGTGCGCTCACGAGATCACAACAATGGGGAAATTCCAGGACTGCAGCAGCAAAGAGATAGCAACACTCAGAGTAATAGTAAATAAGATAATAAGATAAGAATTGGTGAGCCAAAGCATTAAATAAATATACATATGTACACAGTTACATACTCAGTGCAGGAGCACTGCAGCTAGATTGTATCAGCAGCATTACAGGTAGTTAAATTACCAAACAGTATATTTCACATTTGAATGAACAGTGTTGTTGCCACCCTTGATAATAATTGTAATTGTCTTAGTTGTGTATTGGGGGGGACGATCTCTATCGTGCAAAGTTGTGAAGTTTAATATGGCCTCTATCAGCAGCACAGGTTAGATTGTAAGATTATTGTGATGTCTGTAGAAAATGTGAGAAATAATAATAACCCTATCTTTCAAAATGATCTTTAACTTTTTTTTCTACTAGGTTTTTGCCAATACTCTATGTCTAACTAATCAAAAGTGTACAAAAAATATTCCTAAAGCTAGTATCTCAAGAAGCCACAAATGCTGATGAACATTGCAATTTTGGGATTTTGTCATGGTTCGTAAAAGGTTGCAAAACAGTTTGCAAATAATTTTTAAGGTCGTATAGTTTTGTTTTTTTGTCTTTATTTTTCCACAAACAATTTCGAATGTTTGCAAAACAATTGTACGCATTTGCGAATGTTTATAACATATTGCTAAAGTTCTTTTTGGTTCGCCAAGTAGTGAACACTAGCAACTGTTTAAGAACCTTTACGAACCCTTGAAATCTGAATGCTGGGGAGAGTTTGCTCACCCTTTTCATAGGGTTGGGTCCAAGATTCACCTGGTATTTTATCTGGAGTTGGCAAAAGGTCCCAAAGGTTCCCAAACACTGGCAAAAGAGTAGCAAATAGTGTTGTTAACATTTGTTAACAATTGCTAATGTTCGTCAACTGTCGTATCGCAAACACGTTCGCAAACATTTGCACGAATGTTGCTAATTGTCACTAGCACCCGTATCTCACGGAGCAGCATTTTGGGTCTCACCAGGGTTTGTCATTGTTCGTAAAAGGTTGCCAAACAGTTTGGCAACAGTTTTGTATTTTTCAAAAAAAAAAAAAAAACAGTTGCAAAATAGCTGTAATGTGTATCACTAAACTTCTTTTTGGTTTGCCTTGCACTGAATACTAGCAAGTGTTTAAGATCCTTTACGAAAAAACTGTTGGCAGCCTTAAGAACTGTGTGTGAACAGTTCTGCAACCTTTTACAATCCCAGGCGAAACTAAAAAGCACAGCATTCATGAACATTCCTCGCCATTTGCAGCTCTGTGAGATACTAGTTTGATTTTTGTCAACAAAGTTGGCGGATCCAAAAATCGCCACGTTAGTCAGCATTTGCCACTCCCATACTAGTTTAATGGCTTGTGAAAAGGTTTCCAGATAACTGACATATACAGTATATTGCATGTGAACAGTAACAAAAGTACAGTTATTACATAATTAAAAGTTATCATCAATCGCTGTATACTAAAAAAACCTATAATTTATTTTTTTTAAAAAAAGCAAAGCTTCATTGGTTGAAATTTGGAGTCTTAATTTTTTTTCTAATATTCCAATAATGTACCGCTTTACTAGGCTGCAATATAATTGCTGTTATTCAGCATTTGATTGTCTACAGGTGCATAGTATATAAAAGTATGATTATGATTCATAAATTAATTCAAAAATATGAACCTCCATCCATCCATTTTCTGCCGCTTTTCCGGAGGTCCAGGTCATGGAGACAGCAGCTCAAGCAGAGAAGCCCAAACGAGATAGAGTGATGGTATAGGGTGAAGTACGTGGTGGTAAAGAGAGGATACCAAGATGTTCCCAGGCCAGCTGGGAGACATAGTCTCTCCAGCGTGTCCTGGGTCTGCCCCAGGGTCTCCTCCTCGTTGGACGTGCCCGAAACACCTCAAGTGGGAGGCGTTCAGGAGGCATTCTGATCAGATGTCCAAACCACCTCAACTGGCTCCTTTTGATGTGGAGGAGCAGCGGTTCTACTCTGAACCTCTCCTGGATGACTGAGCTCCTCACCCTGTCTCTAAGGGTGAGTCCAGCAATCCTATAGAGAAAGCTCATTTCAGCTTCTTGTATCTGTGATTTCATTCTTTCGGTCATTACCCAAAGCTCATGACCACAGGTGAGGGTAGGAACGTAGATTGAACGGTAAATTGACAGCTTTGCTTAAGAACTCAGCTCAACAGACTGGTACAACGTCTGCATCACTGCAGATGCTGCTCCGATCCGTCTGTCAATCTCTCGCTCCATTTTCCCCTCACTCGTGAATAAGACCCCAAGATACTTAAACTCCTCCACTTGGGGCAGGAACTTGTCGCCAACCCGGAGAGGACAATCCACCTTTTTCCGGGTGAGGACCTTGGACTCGGACTTGGAGGTGCTGATTCTCATCCCAGCTGCTTCACACTCAGTAGAAAACTGTCCCAGTAAGACCTGTAGGTCATTGCTTGATGAACCCAACAGGACAACATCATCTGCAAACAGCAGAGATGAGATCCTGTGGTCACCGAGCATGACACCCTCCAGTCCTTGGCTGCACCTGGATATCCTGTCCATAAAAATTATGAACATGATCGGTGACAAAGGGCAGCCCTGGCGGAGTCCAGCTCTCACTGGAAACATGTTTGACTGGGTGGTGGCAATATGAACCAAAATTTGAACCTGTTTGCTTATTTATAGCTGTACCTGTATACACTTTCTATTGTGTTAATGTTAATGTGAACTTTCAGCCCTGAACCAGGGTTTCATTCATCACATATACTGTATGCTTAGGCCATTTTGCTGCTTTCTTTTTAATCATGGAAATCATTCTGAAGCCTCTTTGCATTCTGTTATTCCAACAGGCTGTGACTGGACCCACACCAAGATGACTTCCCCCAAAAATAAAGCCAAGAAGAAGCCACCCAAAGATAGCATGACATTGTTGCCATGCTTTTATTTTGTAGAGGTATGTTTGTGTAAATCAGTGAATCACCTTTTTGAATATGCTAGTGCTTGGTCAACATTGCTCACTATCTTCAGAGAATCAATCACTGCTGACTCACCGCTTTACAGCAGTTTTATGTTGTTGCTGTTTTATATTTATAAGGAAATATGGTATCACTTTCTCTTTTGCTCTCCTGTGGGTTTACGAGAAGGTGTGTATTCGGCTATGGTGAAGTTGAAACACTAGATGAATCACCTCTTTCCTAGTAGTATTAAATTCTAATAGCCCTCAATGCTTTGCCCTTGGCCTCATGTGTGTATCTGCCCTGTGTGTGTTTATGTGGGCACATGGCGGTCCAGCTCCCCATCGTCCTGTCCTCCTTGGTGTCCCTCTACTTCTTGGAGCTGACAGATGTTTTGTCCCCGGCGATGGTTGGCTACCGTTGCCATGACCGTGACCTCTCCATGCCCTACGTGGAAACTGGTGATGAGCTTATCCCTCTGCTGATGCTGCTGAGTCTGGCCTTCGCCGGTCCTGCTGCTTCTGTAAGTCCATCCCACACTTACAGTTTTATGTAGGAGGTTTGTAGCAATTGTGACAGGATAGACTGGGTCCTATTTGCCTTCATTAACCAAGCTGAGACCAACCAGTGGCTTCCTTCTATCTCTAAAGGCAGTTTCAACACTGTCCAATTTTCACACTGTAATTTATATGTGTCCATTAGTTAGAACTATCCTAATTAGCACGTGACCTTTCTGCTCCATTTATCAGAATGCAAAACTTTTACCTACTTGAAAAATATAAAGCCATCGACCAGTGTACCCACATAATCCAATCACTACAGCAGTTAGCATCCAACTTGTCCCGAAGAATGCCAGCTGAGTATAAATCAAACTTAAGACTAATGGAATCCATGGCTAAATCAATTTCCAGAAATTGGCACAGATTTTGTTTCTTCTCTCCATTACCCCTCAGCCTATATAGGCTGAAGAGGTGTTGTCATCTCTCTGGTGGTGGATGGGGTGATCAGCTGGCTCTTTAGCACGATTGCTCCTGACTGGAAAAGCTTACAGTTCGCAAACTTACAGCAGAGGTGGATCAGGCCAAGGCCTCAGTCAGATTCAAAAATATGCAACCTTGGCCTCAAGGTCTCAGGTAAAATTTACTGTTTTTGCTGTCATCATTACCCCTCAGTGCTGCCATCACCCCAGCAGGTGTGGGTAGTGTTGGCATCACCTCTTCATTGGCGTCAGTGCCTTCCTTGTGAAAGCAATAACTTCATAACATTCACACAGGCATTTCAAATTGATATCATAGATGTACGTAGCTACTAAAAAAATTGGACAAGTTCAAATTTTGATGACCTTGACCTCGAGATCAAGATTGGAGCCTTTTTTAAAAAACTTTGTGAACATGATAAGTGAAGATACTTTGGATAGACTGGTGGCTGCACTGGTGCCCAGTCCACCAGGATTTTATTTTTCTTGCTTGAAGGCACATAGCAGTTGATATCACTGGGACAACAAAATATCTATCACTGTTTTCCACATCCTTACTCTGAAGGGACATGGTTTGCTGCCACAGTCAGCACGTACAGTTAAAACCAGAAGTTTACATACACTCTATAAAAAGACACATAACCTATTTTTTTTTCTCACTCCCTGACATTAAATCAGACTAAACTTTTCCTGTTTTAGGTCAGTTAGGATTATAAAAATTATTGCTATTTGCTAAATAATTTTTATATTTACTAAATGTTTTTTAGAGAATTTTTTATTACTTTCTTTAAAGTCAGAAATTTACATATATTTCCTTAGTATTTGGCAACATTGCCTTTAAACTGAATGACTTGGGTCAAACATTTTGGGCATCCTTCAAGGTCACAATAGTTTGCTGGAATTGTGGCCCATTCCTCCTGACAGAACTGGTGTAACTGAGTCAGGTTTGTAGGCTGCCTTGCTCACACACGTCTTTTCAGCTCTGCCCACAAATTGTCTATGGGATTGAGATCAGGGCTTTGTGATGGCCACTCCAAAACACTGACTTTGTTGTCCTTAAGCCACTATGTAACTAATTTGGCAGTATGCTTAGAGTCATTGTCCATTTGGAAGACCCATTTGCACTCAAGCGTGTCTTGAGGTGTTGCTTCAATATTTCCACATAATGTTCCTTTCTTATGATGCCATCTATTATGTGACGTGCACCAGTCCCTCCTGCAGCAAAACACCCCCACAACATGATGCTGCCACCCCCATACTTCACAGTTGGGATGGTGTTCTCAGGCTTGCAAGCTTCCTCCTTTGTCCTGCAAATGTAATGATGGTCATTATGACCAAACAGTTCAATTTTTGTTTCATCAGACCGCAGAACATGTCGCCAAAAATTAAGGTCTTTTCTCTTGTGTGCATTTGCAAACTGCAGTCTGACTTTTTATGTTGCTTTTGGAGTGATGGCTTCTTCCTCGCTGAAATGCCTTTCAGCCCATGTCGGTACAGAACTTGTTTCACTGTGGATAGTGACTCTCTTTCCAGCTTCAGCCAGCATCTTCACAGGTTCTTTTGCTTTTGTTCTCGGGTTGATACATACATTTTGCACCAAAACACGTTCATCTCTAGGGCACATAACCCATTTCTTGAGTGGTATGATGGCTGGACATTCCCATGCTGTTTATACTTGCAAATAATTGTTTGAACAAATGAACGTGGCATTTTCAGGCATCTGGAAATTGTACTCAAGGATGAACCAGACTTGTGGAGGTCCACAGTTCTCTCCCTGATATTAGTGTATGTAAGCTTCTGACTTTGAAGAAAGTAATAAAAATTCTCAACAACATTATTTAGCAAATAGAAATAATTTTGGCAATCCTAACTGACCTAAAACTGGAAAAGTTTAGTCTGATATAATGTCAGACATTGAGAAAAAAAATGTTGTGTGTCTTTTTATACAGTGTATGTAAACATTTTATTTCAGCTGTACATATATGCATATTAAATTGCCTCCTAGCTTTTGCATCACACTGATGATTTAATACTTTATGTACACAGAGCTGGTCCTAGGATGCAATCCCCTTTTAGATCACTTAATGTTACATACCTGAAAAGTTATATAAGACTTTTTTAAATCAGATTATAACATGTGAAATTCCACAATTTGAACCTTTACGGCAGGCAACGGATGTGAAACATGGCTCAGACTGACATTTTTATTGACTTAATGGCCATGAAAAATATATCAACACTTTCCCTAATAAAGAAGTTTAAATTTAGCAGTTTGGGGGTAAAATGCATCTCTGTGTTCATATAGATAAGCATAGTATTTGATCTTATTTTACTAGCATAGTTTTAATTTAATGACACAATATGCAAGCTGCGCCTCTAAAACAAAAACACATTGAAGTGTTTCCAGAGGTCAAATTGATGATTATTATATGAAAATATTAGATTTACTAGAGCATAATCCTTCTATATCTTTTGCAAAAACATAATCCTGTCACAGGGTCATTAGCCAAATGTTTGTCTAAAGGTTTGGGGGTTTGTTAATGTTGCACATACAGTACACACCAAAGCACTTATATGGGCAAATACTCTACATAGATCTCACTAAGGCACAGCTTATTGAATGCTCACAAATCAAACGCAATCTCCTATCAGAAATTCAAGATCAGTGGAAACACTGATAAATACACTGTGCACCTGAAATTCCCATACACATCATCAAACATGCCACCATCCCCACCGATCAATACACACAAGCACACACAGAGAAACACACACACACTGTTAATCCTTCAGCAGCGTGTAAAAGCACAGCCCTCTCCAGAACTCATCTATCACTCTGACTGAAAGTGATCACTGTTCAATAGCACCTTCCCTCCATTCTCTCTCCATTGTACCCTGTCACCACCATCGTAGTCACTTAAATCCAACATTATTCCTACTATTATTCTTTTGTTTCCCTTTTTATGTTGTATGCCCTTTTATATTAATCTCCCCCCGTCTACATCCTGTCATTCTTCATTTTTCTTGCCCTTTGTGTGTAGATTATGATGGGAGAGGGCCTGATGTACTGTATGCAGTCCAAACTGAAGTCTTGTCCCAAGTCAGAGGGCAGCATAAATGCTGGAGGCTGCAGTTTCAACTCCTTCCTACGCAGAACCGTGCGCTTTGTTGGTATGTTCAACTACAGTTTCTTCTGGGTTTTTGGGAGCTCATAATATCACACATTATATTTATTCAGCGCATAGAACGGTTGCATGTATAACTATTGTGCACACTCACGTGTTTATAGGTCCCATATAGAGCAAAATTGTGTTTTTGTGAACTTTAAGCTTATAAAATACAGTCATGGGTCACTTTACAAAGAAATACTTTTTTTGTTAAAGAGGTCATTGATTGCACTTTTTCCACATTTTTAACAGCTCATGCATGTCTTAATGAAATGTCTGACATATTTTGGTGAAAAAATTCTTTAATTATTTAATCATTGCATAATTTTTTTTTACATCTTTTACAGCCTTTCTGAGAATGGCTGGTTTCAGTGTATGTCTCTTTAAATTTCTAAGGCCGCATTTAACTCTGCCCTCCCTCTTACGTCATTATGCTAATCTTACCTACGAGCTTGGAGCCAATGAATGAAATAATGCATCACTGATAGGCAGGGGTGTGTTCTTTCAATGGTCGATAAGATATGACCGGTTCATGGAGTGCAATAAGCACACAAACATTCGTAAATGAGCCAAGAGTAGTGGCTAAGCTGCTAGCTTCATCTAGCCGCCTTGATGGTGCTAACCACAGAGATAGAATAGAGTGCTCATCGCTAGCCACCAGCCTAGTTTTAGATGGCCAAGCACGGACACCATATTGGTGCTGATAAGAAACACAAACACGCCATAGAGCCATATAGGCATGTACTGCATTTTCTTCATTTTTGCACAAGAAGTTGAATATTATATGAAATAAACAGCACGCGTAGTCAGGTACAGTGCCTGAGCATGGTAAAAAAAATTAAGGAAAATAAAAGATGCTTGGTTTTAACAACATTATGAGTTGATTTAGACACGGATGTGACATTTCAAGATTGTCTCCTATGCAAGTAATTTTTGTTTTTCTTTCTTCTTATATTCATATACTTTTTTATAGTTGTGCTCATTCACAGAATTGTAATTGTGAGGATGGCAAGTCCAAACAGACAGAGTAGGTAATTTGAGAAGAGCGTATTTTTAATAATAATAAGATTTAATAATGCTAATACTACTACTACTACTATTAATAATTATAACAATAATAATTAATAATAATAATAATAATAATAATAATAATAATAATAGTTAATGCTACTCCTAATAATAATAGTAGTAGTAGTAATAAAAACAATAAATAAGTAGGAACTTTTAAAGATTGTCCCCTGTATATGCAAGTGATTTAAAAAAAAAATGTTTTCCTTTCTCCCTGTTTGTCAACTGAATAAGAAAAAGAATATTGAAATGACACTTAGAGTGTTTTAAAGGAAAACAAATATTGAAAATGACTACACTTGGTGACTAAAAATAATACCTGTATCATATACAAATCATGAGCAGTTTGGTAGATATTATCTTGCTAAGACTGAATTGTTAAATAAGCACAAATAAATATTGTGTTGTTTAATAGTTTTTACCTCCGCCAGGCCGAAAAGGCCAGGAGGAGGTTATGTTTTTGCCAGGGTTTGTGTGTTTGTCTGTCTGTCTGTTTGTCTGTCTGTCTGTTTGTCTGTTGGTTAGCAAGATAACTCAAAAAGTCTTGGACGGATTTGCATGAAACTTTCAGGCGTTGTTGGAAATGGTACAAGGAAGAACTGATTAAATTTTGGGGGTGATCCGGTTCACCGTCTGGATACAGGAATTTTTTTAAAGCATTTTTCAACACTGTGACATACGGCCATTTTCAACATGTGCGCAGGCGCAATGGAGGCCACTGGGCGTCGTGTCTGACCAACACAAACTCCGCCTTCTTCAACGTTTTAGCCACAAAAGCATGCGGAAAACACTGCTGGCCTCGGACCCCCAGCGTGCCTGTGCCAGCCATAGGCGCTGCGCACATTGCGCTGGTCGTCGTGTCTGACCAACACAAACTCCGCGTTCTTCAACGTTTTAGGCACAAAAGCACGTGGAAAACACTGCTGCCCTGGGCCCGCCAGCGTGCCTGTTTTTGCGCCACGCTGCAAAACCTGACACGGCCACCTGTCCGCCGCCCCATTATTTGCCACAAATTCCCCGCCCAGCTATAGGCGCTGCGTAAAAACGACCTCTCTGCCGGGGAAGACTCTAAATTCTGTTTTGCCGCGGAGCGCAACCCCAATATAATATAAAACCCACGGCAACCTGTCTAACCAAACTGATTAAATTTTGGGGGTGATCCGGTTCACCGTCTGGATACAGGAATTTTTTTAAAGCATTTTTCAACACTGTGACATAGGGCCATTTTCAACATGTGCGCAGGCGCAATGGAGGGCGCTGGTCGTCATGTCTGCAACACAAACTCTGCGTTCTTCAACGTTTTAGGCACAAAAGCACGTGGAAAACACTGCTGGCCTGGGCCCGCCAGCGTGCTTGTGTTTGCGCGCAACTGCAAAACCTCACACGGGCAGCTGTCCGCCGACGGATTCTTTGGCAGAAATTCCCCGGCCAGCCATAGGAGCTGCGCATTTGGCAGAAATTCACCGGCCAGCCATAGAAGCTGCGCATTTGGCAGAAATTCCCCGGCCAGCCATAGAAGCTGCGCATTTGGCAGAAATTCCCCGGCCAGCCATAGGCGCTGCGCATTTGGCAGAAATTCCCCGGCCAGCCATACGCGCTGCGCAATAACGAGCTCTCTGCCGGCGAAGCTTCTAAATTCTCGTTTGCCGCGGAGCGAAACCCCAAAATAATATAATATAAAACCCACGGCAACCTGTCTACCCAATTTGCATCTGTCAGTGGAGGAGATGGACACAACAGCAACACTTCAGTTTATTACCTCCGCCAAGGAGGCAATGCTTTTACTACTGAACCACTAATCCTATCACTATCAGATTGATTGTCAATCATTGTGAATCCAATTGCTAGTCATATGTTTACATGCTCAAGGAATCTGAAAACGTACACACAAACACTGTATGGGGGGAATTGTGGTGCTTGGCGGAGGTCTGCGCTCTCCGAGTGCTTTTCTAGTTTGATACTACGATGATACTTGTGCCTCTGTTCATTTTTACCCCCCACCGGTCAAAGCCCAAAGGGGTCGAAGAGCCCTACCGTTGACTCGGCACGCTGACTCTCGGTGAGGTCGAACGCACAGGAAAAAGCGACGACAAATTTCTCAAACGTGTAACCCCGCTATTCCGGGCTGTCTGACGTGGCCTGAGCCCGTCCCATAGCAGTAATGTGAAAAACTGAATTTTTGCAACATGCCCCGGGTACTCCCCTCTGACCTGCTCCAAATACATCCGTACCTGATGGAGACACTACTTACACTTCCTCACCTCCCCTGCGTACGGGGCAGGTGTGGGAACAGAGGTGGTATGGCGCACTGGAGGTTGAACAACGGGAGCAGGCTGAGGAGGAGGATCCGGCGGAGCCGCATTGGCTAAATGCTGCGTGACGGTACCCAATTGCTGCATCATAGTCTGCAGCTGCTGGGACATCATAGCAATTTGATGCTCGGTCGCTTCTAAGCGGTCCAGAACTGATTGCCCCACTGCTGCACCTGCTGAGCCGAGGTGAGGACTGGCTCGTTCTGTCATGATTGTGATAACAATCAGCCCACGTGTGCAATGCAGCAACAAAAGGAGCATCCATCCATCCATCTTCTTCCGCTTAATCCTTTTCGGGTCGCGGGGGGGCTGGAGCCTATCCCAGCATCTTTGGGCGAGAGGCAGGGTACACCCTGGACAGATCGCCAGTCCATCGCAGGGCCAACACAGAGAGACAGACAACCATTCACTCTCACAGTCATACCTAAGGACAATTTAGAATCCCCAGTTTGATGCCAATTAACCTAACTTGCATGTTTTTTTGGCATGTGGGAGGAAACCGGAGAAATCCCGGAGTAAACCCACGCAGACACGGGGAGAACATGCAAACTCCACACAGATCACTGTTGGTCGGGGGCTGGGATCAAACCCAGGATCCCCGGCCAAGGGTGAGTTGCTGTGCTGCCGCAGTGCTAACCACTCCGCCACCGCGCCAACACATTTGAGAACTTTATTAATATCAAATAAACGCACAGCTACAGAAATTGTCACTCACCAGAGGAAACAGCCTGTGGAGAGAAGATGAGAGCTGTGAGAAGGAGGAACAGAGTAAGGGGAAAATGGGCTGGCCAAATTACCACTTACATGAGCTCCAAAGGGGAACCGGCAGGGCCTCAGTGGGGAAAAGACGAACCAGCAGGGTGAGGGGAGTGGAGCTAGTGGTACCTGACTGGGTGGAGGTTGAATGCCGTGGATGAGTGGTGATGTGGCAGGAGAACGCGCGCAGTCCCGGTGACTGCCCATTTACATGTTTAAAATATACACAAGAAATGCAAAAGTTCAAGAAAAACAAACTTGAATTTAAAAGATAAAAGTTACAAATTCTTGGTAAAAGTTGCAAATTTATGAGGAAAAAATTCACATATGTACAATTACAGTCACTGAGAATGTAAACACAGGAAGTTATTTAAAAGATTTGATAAATTCATTAAGAAAAAGAAATGAATGAATTTTTGAGACAAACGTCAAAAAATCACAAGAGAAATGTAGCTCATTTGCAATTTAAAAAATTAAGGAAAAAAATCAATGAAAGATGACAGAAAATAGGCAAAGAGCCTACCACACCCACGCAGATTTCATCTTTCCTCGGTATGGTGAATTTCTACGGCCAGTTTATCCCACACCACTCAGAGGCGATCAGGCCCCTGAAGGCCCCGCTGAAGCAGGATGCGCTGTGGGAGTGGACCCCGGCATGCTTGGCGGCTGTTTCAGAGCTAAAGCGGCAGCTCACCTCTCCACCGGTGCTGGCGCATTTTGACCCTGGGATGGAGACGGTGGTGACCTGCAATGCGTCTGGGACCGCGTTTGGTGTGGTCATGTCACAAATGCAGGGTGGAGTAGAAAAGCTGGTGGCATTTGCTTTCAGGTCCTTCTCGCCGGCAGAGCAGAAGTACGCGGTTGGCGAGAGGGAGGCGCTGGGTTGCATCTGGGCTTGCGAGAGGTGAAACATATACCTCTATGGATGCCGCTTCACCCTGAGGACGGACCACCGAGCACTCACCACGCTGCTGGAGACGTCGGGATCGGGGCATAGGCCGCTAAGGCTTCATAGGTGGTCGGAGCGCCTAAGGGCTTATGACTTTTCCACTAAATTTACCCTGGACAGAGAGAACATCGTGGCAGATCTTCTCTCATGAGCTACAGTGGATGTGTCAGAAGTGGTGGGGGATGACATTGGCGCCGATGAGGAGGAACTGGTGAACGCCCTGTGTGAATCTCTTCAGGGTGTGGTTGCCCCATAAGATCTTAAGGATTAGTCAGAACGGGACCCGGTTATGGTGCAGTTGCACTCGGCGATTTGTGAGGGTTGGCCAGTGAAGGTTCCGAGCAAGCTAGCCCCTTTTCTCCGTTTCCGGGACGATCTGAGCTGTTGGAATGAGGTGTGCGTGGCCAGGGGCCAGTGCTCCCTGATCCCTGCTGCACTGAGGGCACGGATCCTGGATATGCTGCATGATGGTCATTTGGGAGTGGTGTGGGTGAAGCAGCAGAGTAGGAGGTCGGTCTGGTGGCCTGGCATTGATGGCGATATTGAGGCCATGGTTAAGGACTGCGTGCCATGTTTGGAAAGCGGAAAGATGGGCAGACCTCCACCGCTACCGCTCCGGCCTGTGGAGTTTCCTGGGGAGCCGTGGAAGCATGTTGAACTGGACATTTGTGGTGAATTTCATACGGCACCATACAACAGTCGATTTCTGGTGGTGGCATATGATCTGTTCTCCAAGTGGCCGGAGGTGCTGCTCACCGGTTCGGTGACATCGGAGATGGTCACGGGATTCCTATCCTCCTTATTTACACGGTGGGGAATCCTGGACACCATCACGACGGACAATGGGCCCCAGTTTGTGTCGGGAGCTTTCGAGGACTTTTTGACCAGGAAAGGGGTGAAGCACATTAGGACAGCGTTCTATCACCCCCAAGCCAACGGAGAGGTCAAGAGATTTAACAAGACCCTGAAGAACGGGCTGAGAGCTCATCTGGCTGATGGGTTCTTGTTCCCGGAGGTGCTCCAAAACACGCTGCTCGACTACAGGACATCAGTCCACGCGACGACGGGGTGTTCCCTGGCGCAGCTCATGTTAGGGCGGGAGCTGTAGCTGCCAGTTAATAGGTTGGAGCCGCCGAGGTCGGTGCCCTGGACGGGCGATGTGGCACTGAGGAGGAGAGTCACGGACCAGCAGCGGAGGATGAAGGGACGGTTCAATAGGAGGCACCGAGCGAGGAGCCACAGCCTGAAGGAGAGGGATTGGGTGTGGATTAAGCACCCTGTCAGGGCCCACAAACTTCAACCTTTGTGGATGGGACCGTGGGAAATGAGTCAGCAGGGCCCTGACACATTTGAACTGGATGACGGATCCAAGTGGCACACTAGCAGATTGAGGCGTGCGTCATCTGGCAGGGGTTCGGATGCTGTCAGGGATTTGGACAGGTCTTTAGAACTGGTTGGCCACGCCAGGTGTGGGCTCGCAGGCCGTCCCGACGGTGCCTGGGGCTGAGTCCCCTAGAGGGGGACGCCCGGCTAGAGTACGTCGGTGGCCTGCTTATTTGGAGGACTACGTGGCAAGGACTGTTATGGACAGTTTCAGTTGGGCATATTGGTGATGCACCTGTTCGCCCACTGATGGACTTGTATACAGTATATGTATATAGGACGGTTTTGTGTTGTTGTGGTGTTAAAAAGATAATATTATTTTGTTGTTCTCTGTGTTATAGTTCGACCTCGTGGGGGGGGGGGGTGTGTGTATGGAAATTGGCCTTTGGGGTTTGCCGTGGCTCTGCCGGGGCGGGGAACGGGATGATGTCAGGCGGGCTACGGCGGGGAGTATAAATAGTAATGTGCGCCAAATGAAGTTCAGATGTATGTTCGCCCAGACACTCTCCACCTGCTTTATTTCAGACATAACACCCTTGGCCTGTACGGAGCACCTGTTGTTTGGTTCTTGTTATAATAAAGTTACGTTCATTGCATCTCCTGCCTGATTGTTTGTGAGCTCAAGTTATGGACATAACACATCCTACACTTCCTGAATAAATTCAGACAGACCCAAAAACTATTCATAACATGGCAGAATATTCCAGCTGAGGCTGCCGTCATACAGCATTGAGTGTGTTGCCTGTAGAAAAGCTGCAGCAGCCTCCTGTCCCTTCAGAGTCATTTTTCCCACTGTTGGGATAGGGAAGGAGGGACCTCTGTGTGTACGTGCACCAGGCTGCTGCAGCGCGTGTAGGTGCAGGGAAGAAAAGTGTGTGACAGGAGGGATCATACCATTTGCGTGGCTGGGGGTGTTTTCATTTTCATTTTAAAAAGTTTAAATTCAATTCAATTCAACTTTATTTATATAGCGCCATTTCACAACAACAGTCATCTCATAGCACTATCAACTGTAGGGGGAACCCCCACAGTTGCAGAAAGACCCCAGCAATCAGGCGATCCCCTGTGAGCAAGCACTTGGCGACGGTGGAGAGGAAAAACTCCCTTTTAACAGGAAGAAACCTCCAGCAGAACCAGGCTCAGGGAGGGGCAGTCATCTGCTGCGACTGGCTGGGGGGTGAGGGGATGGAGAAGATGAAAAGAACAGACATGTAGAGAGCAAACAGCACAATGGGGACTCAATCTATGGGAGAGAACAAACAAATGTTAATGACCAGCAAAAAAAATATTTCATTGAGAGTGAGAAAAGGAGTGAGGCCCAGTGCATTACTGGAGGTCCCCCGGCTGACTAAACCTATTAGCAGCATAACGAAGGGAGGGTTCAGAAACACATGATCCCTCCCTAATTGTAGGCTATATCAAAAAGGTAGGTTTTAGCCCTATTCTTAAAAACAGAGATCGAGTCTGACTCCCGAATCCAGATTGGCAGCTGATTCCACAGGAGAGGAGCTTGATAACTGAAGGCTCTGCCTCCCATTGTACTTTTGGAGATTCTAAGTATTACAAGTAATCCTGCATTTTGGGAGCGTAGTGTTCTGTTAGGATAATATGGTAGTATCAGATCTTTTAAATAAAAAGGAGCCTGATTGTTTAGAGCTTTGTAAGTAAGAAGAAGGATTTTAAACTTAATTCTAAACTCTATGGGAAGCCAATGAAGGGAGGCCAGAACCGGAGAGATATGATCTCTCTTTCTAGTACCTGTTAAAACTCTTGCTGCAGCATTTTGGATCAGCTGAAGACTTTTTAAAGATGTTTTAGGACAGCCTGATAATAAAGAATTACAATAATCTAATCTCGAGCTAACAAAAGCGTGGATCAGTTTCTCAGCATCACTCTGAGACAAGATGCTCCTAATCTTGGCAATATTACGCAAATGATAGAAGGCAGTCTTAGAAACAAATTTAATATGTGAATTGAAGGACAAATCCTGATCAAAAATAACTCCAAGGTTCCTCACAGAGCTATTAAGAGAAAGAGTAACCGCATCCAAACTGAAAGTTTGATTTGGAAAGGAATTTCTAAGGTTTTTTGGACCAACAAGAATGACTTCAGTCTTATCTGAATTTAATAGCAGGAAATTACAAGTCATCCAAGCTTTGATTTCCTTAAGACAGGTTTCTAACTTGGCTAATTGATTACTATCATCTGGCTTCATTGACAGGTATAATTGTGTGTCATCAGCATAACAATGAAAATGTATACAGTGCTTTCTAATAATGTTGCCTAACGGAAGCATATATAAACTAAAAAGAGTAGGGCCTAGCACAGATCCCTGTGGAACTCCATGACTGAGCTTTGAGTGGAAAGAAAACTCATTATTTACATGAACAAACTGGAACCTATCAGATAAATAAGATCTAAACCACTGCAACGAAGTTCCATTAAGTCCAACATAGTGTTCTAATCTATTAAGTAGAATATTATGATCGATAGTATCAAAAGCTGCACTAAGGTCTAAAAGGACAAGTACAGAAACTAGTCCATTATCAGATACAATGAGGAGGTCGTTAGTGACCTTCGCTAAGGCTGTTTCAGTACTATGATGGATTCTAAACCCAGACTGAAACTCTTCAAGTAAACCATTTCCCTGTAGGTGGTCAAATAATTGCGTAGCAACAACTCTTTCTAAGATTTTTGAAATGAAAGGGAGATTAGAGATTGGTCTATAGTTAGCTAAAGCTCAAACTACTGAATATGTTTTGGATGTTATTTCAGTTTGTCAAAAACGAACTAAAGTTTTATAATCACAACTTTTCTCACTCCAGTTTTTAGGGGTGCTGAGTTTAAATTTAAGGGTGCTACAGCACCCCTAAAAAATGCCTAACACCACCCATATCTCAGGGGTCTCCAACCTGGGGCTTCTGGAACGTTAAGGTTTCTGTGGGAAATTTTCTAATTTCGCTTCTTAACTGGACCAAAGATTTGCAAATAATTTGTCATTGTTGTGCATGTGTTCTGTAGGCACCCTTGCACCAATGCACAACAACAGCAAGTTATTTGAAATTTTTGGACCAAATAAGAAGTGAAATTAGAAAATTTCCCACAGAAACCTGAACATTCCAGGTGCCCCAGGTTGGAGACCCCTGCTATATCTCAACATGAAGCTCAACAACAAAGAAAGTTAGGGTCACCAAATTTGCTACACAGGTTCACCTTGGGATCCTGACCTCTGACTATGAGTTTTGGGGTCAGAAGGTCAAAGGTCAAGGTTAATATTCCTTATGCCTTATTACTGTACGAGTAAAGCTAGGGTCACCAAACTTGGTACACGGGTTCACCCTGTGACCCAGAAGTTTGGTTGTGGTTTTGGGATCATCAGGTCTGGGGACTAGCAATGCATCAAATCCATATTGGTAAAATAAAACGTGTGCATTGATTCTTCAACCAAACCATTCTTTATTGACCTTCAACCAAACCCTGTCTGCTATCAGTGGTTAAGAACAAACTGCTGTTCTTTTTAAGATGTAAATCAGTTTTCATAATTTACAGGCTGAGCCTCCCAACTTTACACTAGAGAAATAATCTAATTACACGCATTGAATAAAGAGTGATTGAAATTGAAATAAGCATGACGTACTCCACAGGAAATATCTTGAGGCAGACTTTGAGCATAGACTTGGAAAACAGTAATTAATTCACCTTGGTGTAATTCACCATCTGAAAAAAAAAAGAGCTTCAAAATGTGACAAAGTTAAGGCTTGTGGTGTCACTTAGGGTTGGAGCAAATTAAGCCCATTTTTTGCCACAGCTGCACACATTCATAAATGAACAGCTCAATGTGAGGAAACGACCCGAGGGATTTTAGCTCGTTTACCAAGGCTGACACCAAGGCTGCCGTATCATTTCTGCATCTCTCTTCTCTCCCTCAGGTGTTCATGTATTCGGTCTCCTCGCAACAGCCCTGGTGACAGATGTCATCCAGTTGGCTACCGGTTACCACGCCCCTTTCTTCCTCACCGTCTGCCAGCCCAATTATACGGCCCCGGGAGTATCATGTGACAACAATGCATACATCACACAGGACATCTGCATGGGGAAAGATCAGTACGCCATCATGTCAGCGAGGTGAGGCATACACTCATGATTATGTCCCACAATGTCAAAACATGCACGCACATCAAATGAAAGCATAGGGCTGTTTATTTATTAGCTACATTTTGTCTATGATATCCCTTTATTTTCACAGACTTACTCACAAAATTCTGGGTTGGTGCTCTACTGTCTGTCATAATTAGCCCTTTCAGGGCAGAAATAGGGCACCAATCGCCTGCTGTGAGTTTGCACATTTATTAAGGGAAAACACAAATAGTAGCCACAAACGGCGATTTACAAAAAGGCAATTAGAATGGACCACGAAGGGTGACAACAGAAAAATGTAACAAAGGAAAATCATGAAAGGTTATTTACAATTAAACTGTCGAAGCAGAGTATAAAGCCGAGACTAAAACAGGAATCAGACGTGGGGATTCCTGTCTGCAAAAGGCGAGGTCGCTGCCAGGAATGAACCCCGCGAGTGAGCTTAAATAATAATGGGGAAACAACCAAAATGAGAATCAGGTGTGGATGCATGAATGAGAACGCAGTCAGAAATAACAAAAACAGCTGGGACAATCCGCAAACAGATTTGACAGCAGGAAACAACATAATGGCGCTGTCAGAAGAAAAGCCCAAACCATCATGAATGAAAATCAGGAACAGTACATATACAGGAAAAGAGTAGAAACCAGAAAGACCTGAGTGCGGCACAGACCTGCGCCCGGCATCATGACACTGTCTTCTCCTTTTTAAAAAGCAATGTTTGCATATTGTACATACAGGCCTGCAGTGGGGGTACACTTCATGCAAAAATGTCCTTTAAAGAAAATGCCATTACACATATTTAATGATAAAAGGATTTACAGAAACTGTGTCGTGTACTGGATATTCTTACAAACCATTATCTATTAGGAGTATGGCACATGAGGACTCATCAAAAGTAATTTCCATTTGAAGAGGATTATACAAGATAAAAATAGATAAGAGGAGAATGTGTTCCTTTTACAGCTGCTGCTCTGAAATAATCCAACTGAAGCATATTGGCAATATGCTTCATAGAACAGTTAAGTGTTTGTTTGTACAACAAGACGATGCAAATTCTCATGTTGCTAAGCTGCATTACGCCCTTTGCAGGTGCTGTAAGTGAGCTTTTGAGGATGCGCTTTTGCTGTGTAGACTTATAGGTCAAACAAACAAGCTGCAGCATATGGCTATGTGAGACACTCTGCCTGTACACATGAGTAAGATTACAGCTGAACAGAGTTGATACAGGGATAATCCTCCAGTACAAGAGTCATGTTTGTAGGTCTATACTTGTGGGGACTCATACTGACAAAATCCATCCATCCATCCGTACATCCACTGCTTATCTGGGGTCCGGGTTGCAGAGGCGGCGCTCCAAGCAGAGAAGCCCAGACTTCCCTCTCCCTAGCCACCTCCGCCAGCTGTTCAGCGAGGGTACCAAGGTGTTCCCATTCCAGCTGGGAGACATAGTCTTTCCAGCATGTCCTGAATATGCCCTGGGGTCTTCTCCCAGTGGGATGTGCCCAAAACACTGCTATCAATACACCGGTCCTGGGCAGCGTCGAGGAGACGTCCTTATCAGATGCCCCAACAACCTTAACTGGCTTCTTTCAATGTGGTGGAGTAGTAGCGCCACTCTGAGCCTCTCCCAGATAATTGAGGTCCTCACCCTGTCTCTAGGAGGGTGTCCAGCCACTCTACAGAGAAAGCTCATTTCAGCCGTTTGGGTCTGTGAAGTCATCCTTTTGGTCATTACACAAAGTTCATGACCATAGGTGAGGGTAGAAATGTAGACTGGCCAGTAAATCAGCAGCTTTGCTTTACAACTCGGCTCCATCTTAACCACAACAGACCGGTACAACGTCCGCATCACTGCAGATGCTGCTCCAATCCGTTTGTCAATTGCCATTCTCCCCTCACTCATGAATAAGACCTGAGATACTTGAACTCCTTCACTTGGGGCAGGACCTCATCTGAATCCGGGAGAGGACAGTGCACCCATTTGCAGCTGAGGACTGTGGACTCAGACTTGGAGGTGCAGCTTTTCCTCACACCAAACCATCCCAGCAGGACCTGTAGGTCATTGCTCGATGAAGAAAAGAGCACATAATCTGCAAACAGCCAGCCCAGGCTCACCTAAAGCTCGTACAAATAGCACAGTTTCTCACTCTGAGAAAACATACATACATGACATATGAGAAGCTTTTTTTCACTTGCAATGAATATGCTGCATTTGCACCACTGAGAAACATTTCCCAGCCACTTTGTCTAACTTTAATCATTACTGGAGTTGACGCCAAAACCGAACCTTTTCCCAACCTTAACCATTAGTGGAGTAAGCACCTAAATGTGAAATAAAACGTCACAAGTGAATGCTGAAATGATAAATGGCTCAGCGTTGAACGGGAACTTGGGGCTGTGGGTGGATGTTGGGTGAAGACGCTGATGTACAACCGTCCGACCATCCCTCTCCCACCAGCCCACCGACTGTTGAGCATTGAGATGAGATCCCGTGACCGCCAAACATGACACCCTCAGTTCCTCGGCTACCCCTAGAAATCTATACTTGCAGGTACTCACGCTGAACATGCATTGATCATCAAAACCTTGGTTTCCTTTCCCATTTTCAAAACCCTAAATAGTTTGAGCTCACAGATAACCCATTTTCACTTAAACATTACAGCAATAAACCCACAGAATCTCATAAAGAGTGCCTTTGTACTAAACATTAAATGAGATTTGGGATTCAGTTTCTATAAACTCTAAATTATATTTGGCCCCCACTCATTCACCCTCGCCTGTAACGTTCTCACTAATGGCCCATGGTATTCCGTCTGTATTTATTAATGCTCATATCCAGGGACACGGGCTCAGGTTGACAAACATTCAGTCAGGCAGGCGCTCAGGTTTTAATGTCACGCTCAGTCCTGAAATTGCACATAAGAAGAGCAGCTATAATTAATTTATTCAGATTTAGTAAAGAAGCAATAAATACAGTGACAACGCGCACACACACACACACACACACACACACACACATTTTATGAAAGCATGACTCTTGCCGCTTTTGCCTTTCCTCTTACACGTCTAACTGTCCCCTTTCCGCCCTTTAGGAAAACGTTTCCATCGCAGCATGCAACACTGTCTGGCTTCGCTGCTGTGTACATCTCCGTAAGCACGCCCTTTGCCTTATTTGCATATTTGCATGATGCTGAAAAGTTACTGAAGTTATTTCTGTTTATCGCTTCTGAACAATTACCTACTCAGGAAACACACTTTTGCAAAACCCTAATTGGCGTATTTATGATGTGGTCTTTTCCCTCAAACTTTATTGCTGTCTGTGAATGAAAAGCATTAATTTATATTCAGTATTACTTTCGAGCACCGCCATTATTTATTACTACCAGATTTATACAACTGTCTGCATATCAGTAGACTTGTCTCTGGAATTAACAAACTGTCACTTCATATAAAAATCACTGTTTACTCACTAAGAGCATTTCAAATGGCAGACTGTCCTCAGGTCAAAGATACAGTACATTTTAATTAGATAAAAGAATAAAATGAACTGTCATTGTGGCTATCGGGTAGCTTTTTGCCATCCTGCAATCTGCCATTGTCTGCAGCAGTATGTGAACTGTATGGCGAAGTACGACTGTCATTTTTTCATGAGGTAACACCCTCCCACGCACAGACTTCCTCCTCCGCCAACGGATACTGCAGGCTACTGGCCATATCACTGCTGCCTCACTGGGCCCTGGATGCCCTCATTAAAGCTCGGTGGACAGATTTCTGATGAGAAAAGGCACAGGAGAAGGAGGAAAGCAGCTGTTTGTCTTTCTAGAGTTACAACATGTTTTCTAATCTGTGCACTGATCCTAGCCAGTTTTCTTTTTTTACAGTTTTGCATTTTCTCTACTGTCCATCACACGAAGGCAATCTATTGTGTTTACAAAACATTTCCAATGAAACTGAACCAAAATAAGCATAAAATAAACTCCAGTCTTTCTTCGCACTGACAGATTCCCCCTCTTGCTTGAGGAAAGCAGGTTTTTTTCCTCCTTTTTTTGGCTTGCCGCTCGACAGAAAAGCTTGTTAAAAAAAGAACATTTTTTTGCAGAGCCTGCGATACTGTCACTCAACTGTCTTCTGCTGTATGTAATCAGAATATGGTATGCATGCAGAGAATGTGAATGCACAGCTACTATAAATATTTTTTCCTTTCTCCCACCACTGCTTGTGCTGCTCACTCATCAGCTTTGTTTTACTGTCAGAGGATGTTCTTCTTTTAAATTAAATTGTATTCTTTTGTTTTAGTTTATGCATAAACAGAAGCAATTTGGCTATGATATGTAAATTATTTAGCTTGATTCTATTCTTTTAAGGAGTACCATGTGAAGTCACGTGTTTAAAGTTGTACCCTTGTTTTTTTTTTATTTTTTTCGATAAGAATGGAGCAGATTAAGACAAACAGTACAGTGCTATGTTAGTTGCCAGCAATAACAAGCAAGGTGGGAATTTTATTGCCACCTGCTAATAAACACTAACTAGGGTTGAGATTATTAACGTGTTAACTTTTTTGATTAATGTGTGCCAGTTAATTCAATTTCACTTTATTTATATCGCATCATTTCAAAACAACAGTCATCTCATAGCACTTTCAAGCTGTAGGGGAAAAACCCCACAGTTGCAGAAAGGTGATCAACTGTGAGCAGCACTTGGCAATGGTGGAGAGGAAAAACTCCCTTTTAGCAGGAAGAAACAACCAGCAGAACCAGGCTCAGGGAGGGGCAGTGATCTGCTGTAACTGGCTGGGGGGGTGAGGGGATAGAGGAGAAGAAGAAAAGAACAGACATGTAGAGAGCAAACAGCACAACGGGGACTCAGTCTATGGGAGAGAACAAAGAGATGTTAATGACCAGCAAAAATATTACATTGAGAGCGAAGAATGGAGTGAAGCCCCGTGCATCATGGGAGGTCCGCTGGCTGTCTAAACCTCTTAGCAGCATAACTAAGGGAGGGTTCAGGGTCACCTGATCCCACCCTAACTATGGGATTTGTTACAAAGGAAAGTTTTAACTTTAAAAACAGCGATCGATGCATTAAAAAAGTTAACACCATCAGGTCACTCCCTGAGGTGGTGTCGGTAGTGGTGGCTGGTTTGTCTCAGCAGCTGGCTTAGCTTTCAACAAAAGTAGATCTTGTTTTTCAGCATTTAAATTTACACCACACTAAAATGATCCTCCAGTACTCAGGGTGACATCCTCCATGCACAAACCCCACTTAAAGCGCGTGTGCGCACGCACACACGCATAGACATCTGAACTACCATCACTGATTGGGGCTTCTCACTCAAATGTATGAAAAGAGGGAGAGTTTGTGTCAGAGTCAGTGGAGACTAACACACTCCAGTATAAAGTGAACAAAAGCTTCTAATTATTTATTTAGCGAATGCAAAGTCCTTAAGCCAAGCAGTTGCCTCCTGGTTTGCTGTATGGAGGGTGTGTAATCCTCCTTCCAGTCTTTGGAGCGGGCAAACCTCTATGATGTGTTCCATTGTTTGCTCCTCTCCACATGCGCACAGTGGGCTAGGGCTACTGCCCCATCTGTGAAGGCTGGCCAAGCAGGGGCCATGTCCAGTCCTGAAGCGATTGAGTGTAGACCACTGTCTCCTTGGGAGGTTGGTGCCCGGGACCTGTTGGTTGGGGTTTATCACCAGCTGTTTGTTTGGGACCTCCTTGGTCTCCCATTCCTCTTGCCAAGCTGTCTGGATGGTAAAGTCAGCTGGGGGAGGGTTTTTCCAAATCGGCCGTCTGGATGAAAGTCGGGCAGTGGGTGGGGTGTAGATATCTGCATGGATTGGCAAGTGAGGAAAATCTTTAACTTTTTGGAGCATCCTTTGAGTTAATGCTGCTCGCCGGATGTGTGGAGGGGCTATGTTTGACAGTACAGAGAGCCAGGGGAGTGGTGTTGAGCGGATTGTTCCAGTTATAGTTCTCATTGTTGAGTTGAGCTGGGTGTCTACATGGTGTGAGTAAGATGACCTGGACCAGACAGGGGCACAATATTCTGCTACAGAGTATGAAAGGGCCAGTGCTGAGGTGCGCAGGGTGGAGACTGCCGCCCCCCATTTTGCACCAGCGAGCTTGCAGAGCAGGTTGTTTCATACCTTCACCTTAGCAGCCGTCCCCTTTAGATGTTCCTTGAAGGATAAGGTCCTATCAAGGGTCACTCCAAGATAAGTTGGATTTGGGGCATGCTTAAGCTTGAGTCCGCTCAGGTGGATGTTTAGTTCTCTGGCAGCTTTTGCATTGTGGAGATGGAATACACTGGAGACGGTTTTTGCTGGGCTTGGTTTTAGGCGCCAGATTTTGCAGAACTGGTCCAGTTTGGCAAGATCTTCCGTGAGCACCCGTTCCAGTGGTTCAAAGTCTGGTGCTTGGAATGCCAAACAGATGTCGTCTGCATAGATGAATTTGCGGGATTTTGTAGTAGGCAGGTCGTTTATGTAGAGGTTGAACAGAGTTGGAGCTAGAACTGAGCCTTGTGGGAGTCCGTTTTTCTGCATTCTCCATGCACTTGTGTTCTGACCGAGGTGGACTCTGAACCTTCGGTTGGTCAGCAGGGTTTTTATAATTGCTGTTGCCCAAGCAGGGATCGCCTTTATAAGTTTCAGGAGGAGGCCTTTGTGCCAGACCGTATCATAGGCGGCTGTAAGATCGAGAAACACAGCCCCTGTCTTCAGTCTGCTCTCGAAGCCATTTTCGATGAAGGTGGTTAGGGCCAGTACTTGTTCTCCTGTACTGCGGTCCTTGCGGAAACCTGCTTGATCCACACTTAGAATATCCTCTATTTCTGGGGAAATGCGTTGCAGTATTAGGCGCTCCATGATTTTGTAAGGAACGCTGAGTAGGGAGATTGGGCGGTAGCTTGCTGGTAGTTTGTGGTCTTTGCCAGGTTTTGGGATGGCAATGACCTTTGCTGTCCGCCATTTCTTTGGGATCGAGTTTGTTTGTGTGATCCTTGTGTAAAATAGTGTCAACCAGGTTAGGGCTCGGGGGCCAAGATTTTTCATGAATTCTGGGAAGATGTTATCGTATCCTGCTGCCTTTCCACATTTCAGGCCCTGTAGGACTTTCTCCAGTTCAGCAGCCTCGAAGGGTTCAGGGTTCGTTTCCTCTACAGGCATTTTTTGGTGTTTTTTTAGCTCAGTTGTAACTGCTCTTCTGGTGTCTTTGTCTTGGGGTGCTTTGGCGATAGTCAGTAGGTGGGATGCAACTTGGTTGGGTGTGACGGATGCTCGGCTTTGGCTAGGGGGCTTCTGTGCAGCTCCTAGGCGACGGATGAGGCTCCAACATTTCCTGCTAGAGTGGGTAAAGCTCTGGTCAGCAACTGTCTCCTCCCATTTCTTTCGCCGGGCTGTATTTAGCGATTCAATGAGATGGTCTGCTATCTCTGGGTCCCCTGATGTTTGATAGGATTGTAGGAGGGCAGCACTTTCTCCGTCCAAACATGGGACATAGAGGGGTCGGTAGCCTCGTGGGATTGCAGTATGGGCAGCCTTGAACATTGCGCTGCAGAAGCGGTTGTATGCTTCATCTACAGTGATGGTGTGGAGTGGGATGGTAACAACGCTCCGGTCCAGAGTTTCACTGAATTTCTTCCAGTTGGCTTTGCGGAAGTTCCAGCGCATCTTCCTTGGGCTGTATATGACTGGAAGTTGTAGGCCAATGTGTACAAGCAGGGGCCGGTGTTGGCTGTGTGGAAAATCATCAAGAATGAGGATCTGTGTAGGATATGGCTCCCCATTCAAAGAGCTGACCCAACACAGGTCAGGAGAATAGTCCTTCTTCCACCTAGCAGAGTGGAAGGTTCCTCTTTGTTTGGGGTCGTATATCAAAGCGAGGTCATTTCTGGATGCCCAGTCTGAAAGTGCCTCCCCATCACTGTCCACTGCTGGGTACCCCCAGTCAGGGTGATGGCTGTTAAAGTCCCCCACATAGATGGCAGGGTGGGGTAGGGTGGGTAAGACCTGCAGATCCCAGTTGGCATTAGGGGGCTTGTACACATTGACAATATGGAAGCCACCAATGATTATGGTGTCTGAGAAATGTGTTGTTATCAGGTGATTTGCTTCAACTATGTCAGAACGCACATAGGTGGCACGTCCATGTTTAACATGTAGAACATAGCACAGGAGGTCAAAGCCTTTGATGGTGAAGCGGCCAGCTTCCTCCGTGCCAATATGAGTCTCTTGGAGGCAGATTACATCAATCGAATGTTGGAAGGCGAGGACTTCAATAAGGCTTCGCTTGGCTGCAGATAGGCCTTCAACGTTTAGTTGTAATATGCAAGGGCAGATCCTACCACAAAGTGCTCTTGGGGCTGTTTGCTTTCGGCTTTAGGACTGTGACTAGGATTCTTCTTTGACTTGGTACAGAGGCGTCGTCTCTTCGAATTTAGTCTGCTGGTAGGATCATTAGCTTCTCCAGGCGAGCCCGGGTACTGGCGGAGGGCGCGACGAGAACGCTGATCCATTGCTTCTAATGCACCATTAAGGCCAGGAGCTCTGGAAATCAATTAAAAATTGCTCCTTTTGTTTGTACTTTTAAGGGTTGAGATAATTAGGAATGTTACCTTGAGAAGAAGCACTGACCTCCTCCTTGACTGTTTCAAAATAAAACAGGAAATGTGACAACAATATTAAAAAAAAGGACAGAAATCAACTCCCTCTCTATAATGAACTGAAAAGGAATATTACAAATTGCTAAACATTCATGATTATTAAGTGTTTTATGTTGCTCTAGCTGTATTTTTGTTGAATATGAGTCACAAGTATGTTCAGTGAATGAAAATGCAATTAAAAGTTTTCAAAGAATACTTCTTTTTCATTGAATTTTTAACAAAAGTTGAGCGATTAATCACAGTTAATTACAGAAAAATGTGCAATTACTTAGTTAAAGTTTTTCACTTGATGCACAACCCTAATGCTAACATTAAAAAAAAAAAAAATTAAAAACCAAAAACTGGAGCACATCTTGAGGTCTATAGCATGTTTAGTATAACCACTAACCTCAGCTGATGTTATTATTATCTAGCATGGAGCACTAAAGCTAAAGCTACCATTTGCTAGGTTTGTTAACAAAGCGCTTGCGTAGCAACGCAGGTGCTTCCCAGCCACAGCTGAAATGTAAACACATTCCTTAAAAATACTGGAGAGCAAACCTTTTGGAGGACCTGTAGTTTTAACAGTGCAAGGAATTTAACTGTTTGTCTCCTAAAAGTAAGGCTTCATATTTAATGAACAAAGTGTCAAAAGCGTTATAATCTAATTTGTGTTCTTTAAAATGTGAGGGTTAAAGTTGTAGTAGGGTTATCCAACAACCCTAATCTGATATTTAACACCTGGTATTTGGTCAACCCTTTAAACAACTATCTTTAAAGTGAAAATCGTGATGCTAAGGCTCAATGTATTTTTAACGTTCAGAAAAAGCGCTGTACAAGTGAAGGCCATTTACATGGCTGTCTTCTGCTTTTTTGTATGTGTCTCTCTACAGATGTATTTTAATGCCAGCATTAACAGCACGACGAAGCTACTGAAGCCCCTGCTGGTGTTTGCTTTCTGCATGGCGGCAGGTCTGGCTGGTCTGACACAGATAACCCAACACCGCAGTCACCCGATAGACGTCTACGTAGGATACCTCATTGGAGCCGGAATTGGCGTCTATCTGGTTAGTTGAACAAAGAGCATCAGAACGTGGAATTAAAACATATTATGCTGCTCATATTTTGTTTTGTAGTTTTAAAAACATTTATTCTGGGATAATGCTGAAAACATTTGAATATACAGTGTGAGGCTTTCTAGAAATGCATTTCCTATATTATGTTTGTAAGACCACATGGCGGCATATGTTTTATGCATTCAGAGATTTGTTTTGCCCCCAGGGAGTAGTTACCAGTCAGCGAGCAGTGTGGTGTTGATGGCCGGATACACTTAAATAGAGCTTCTTTAAAAAGCAATGTAGTTGTTTTGCTCATTCTAATTTGTGCCATTGTATTATTCTAACACCCCACAGCATGTGCTAACAAATGCTTCTTTTTTCATCAATTCTCCTCTCTGTGTGGTTCCCATACTGCTCTCTCCCAGCAGTTTTTTTTTTTTTTTGGCAGGCTATATATAGACTTTTCTATTAGGGAGAGAAGGGAGAGAGAATGTATAATCCGATAAGAATTCTCTGGAACAATTTCACACTTCATTTTAAGAAAACTTGTCGTTGCCATTTTCCACGGTCCCCTCATCCCGCTCTACATATCTTTCAGTTTTTAAGAGGGGTTCATTTCCTCCTGTCATTTAAGGATGGAGGGTGAGGGAAGACAGGGATTCATACTGACCTCAGACGAAGGAGAAGATGCATATTCATGCACACTCCCGCCACTAATAAGGAAATCAAATTTTCCCTCCAAAAGATTAGAGAAAATACACTTTCACGCTCTAGTCTTTAGTTAATATTTTGAGTGCTCCCGTCTCCTCATTTCTAACTCCTTTCCTTCCTCCATATGTCCCTCTTTCTACTGGTAGGCTGTGTACGCAGTGGGAAACTTCAAAGCCTCAGAAGAAGATGCTTCTTCTCTACAGAGACTGGCCGCAGCGCAGCAGAAGGAGGGCCTGAGGGTGTTGAGCCAGCGGAGCCATGACTCCCTGCACAGGAAAGCTCCCAGGGTGTCTGAGAGCAGGGAGGAGCTCGGGGCGGCGCTGGGTTCTGGAGCTCGCAGTAAGGTGAGGAGGGAGAAGGCGTCCCTGGCCTCCCTCAAACGGGCAAGTGCTGATGTGGAGCTCCTGGCAACCCGTGGCCCCATGGGAAAGGAAACCATGGTGACCTTCAGTAACACCTTGCCCCGGGTTGCGAACGGCAGCAGCCCCATCTCCCCCTCCGATGAGCCAGTTACCACCCAGCGTCACATGACCTTCCACGTGCCCTTTGACCCCCAGAGGTCCCGGCAGCTGGTGTCAGAGTGGAAGCAACGTTCTCTGGAGCTCCGCAGCCAGAGCTCACGGGACGAAGAGGAGGGAGTGGATGGGAGAGATGGAGGAGGTGAAGGAGGTACAGCTGCAGGTGAAGTAGGGGACCAAGCGATGCCTTCATCTCTTTATCCCACAGTGCAGGCCAGCAACAGCATGGCGACACCCACCGGAGCCAGGATGGTGATGGCGCCCCCGCTCGTTCACATCCCAGAGGAGGCCTCTCGGCCACCGCCTGTCTCCCCTAAGAGTGCCAAAACGCGGGCCAAATGGTTGTCACTGACGGAGGGAGGAGGGGTGAAAGAGCCTGGAGCAGGGCCCATCGCAGTGTCAACTCCTCGTGTACCCAACACACAGCCCAGCCAGCCTCCCACTCAGCAGAGAGTCACTCAGGTGAGGTGGAAACACGCATTTGCAAATAATCTGAAATGCATTATCCTGAGTGGTGATGTTTCTCATTTTTATTTCAAGTGGAATGCAGCCAGTCCTGAAAAATGTAGTTCAGACAGTACAAAGGATTTAGCAGCTGCCACTGTGCGTGATATACACCAGTGATTTATTTTCTTGTTAAAGTTAGAACAGCAGTGGCAGAAGCAATTTCACTGATTAGATTCCATTAAAAAATACTCTCACACGGGTTCAAACGTTAATTATAGCTGGAATTAAAATGGGTTTAAAGTTAAATTACAGCAGTTATAATACATTTTCCTGCACTCTGAATTCACATCGTCGATAGTAATTTGCTCACTTTAGCTGTAGCACTCAGATGTTCTCTCTCTCTCTCTCTCTTTGGCCTGCAGGTTATAGCTATGTCAAAACAGCAAGGTCAGGGAACAGTGATTTCAGCCACAAAGACGTCAGAGGGGGGCTCCTCCTCTGGCGCCGGCTCCAGCTGCTCCGAGTCACCATATTATCGCATCCCCTCTGATCGAGACAGCTGCACCGGGAGCAACCCAGGGAGTATTGCCGGCAGCGGGAGTATCGTCACGATTGACGCCCACGCCCCGCACCACCCAGTGGTCCGCGTGTCGGCCAGTAACGGGAAGCCGTGGGAGTGGAGGAACACCATCAGTGGTAACATGATGACCACTGACCAGGCGGGCGACAAAACCCGTGTGTCGCTGCAGCGTCAGGACAATGTCAGTCACTACCGGGACTACCGGACACTCCCAGTGAAAACAGACTCGCTCGGCTCCTCCTCTGCCGCGAGCAGCGCAGAAGGAGGAGGAGAACTGCCGCCTCCCCCTTTCCCCACCTCCTCATCCCCTCTCCCTCCCCCACCTCAGCTATCGTCATCTCCTGTTCCACCGCCACTACCTCAGTCATCCTCCCCCTTGCCTCCTCCTCCGCACCCAAGCTCCTCTCCCATGCCTCCACCTCCCCTCCACCCCACCTCTTCTCAAATGCCTCCACCTCACCACCCGTCCTCCTCCCAAATGCACCCGCCTCCTCACCCGTCGTCCTCCCAGATGCCCCCGCCTCCCCATCCATCCTCTTCCGCCTTGCCCCCTCTTCACCTGCCTTCCTCCCAAATGCCTCCTCCTCCTCCTCCTCACCCCGCTTCCTCCCCCATGCCTCCTCACCAGTCTTGCTCCAGCATGCTTCCACCTCCTCCCCATCCGGACCTGCTGATAGACGGCCACGGCCAGGCGTTGTCCCGCTCCTCCACCCTGCCCCGACGGCCCTCCGTGTCCGCCCGCAGCCACGCCGAGCAGGAGCACTACTACAAGGCCATGCAAAATGAGAGGATGTTGTAGTGAGACAGAGATGATGGACATTGTTGTAACGTCAGAGATTTTATTCAGACTCAGCTGAAAGAGCACGCGAAACAAAAGAGGCTGCAACACATGCAAGGATATTTATAGCTTTTAAAAAATGACAAAAACAGGTTTAGAGGTACTAAAATCCAGTAGGAGCTGTGGACTATGGGAAGGTCTTGCTGCCGACAAACTCAGCAGGGGACCTTTTTACCCCCCGCTCATGCTAGCTGCCCACAGTGCCAATTTGACAGCACCGATTGGGAAAAGAACAGATGAAAAGAAGAAAAGGGAAGTCAAAGAGATCGGGGGGGGGGGAGCCTTGCTCACCTCTGGTTTAGGCTTACACATCCCCTGTGCTCCTTTAAGACAAAGGAGGAGCTCGAGAGGCTGCAGCTGCAAGAGAGATATCACAGTGAACAGTCTGGGGTTTGCTAAATCGTTTCCCTTGAGAGGGGGTTAAGATGGGGGGAAAACAAAACAACTACAGGCAATACTAACTCTGCTTAAACTGGCTCAGTTGTTTGACGTTGCCAGACATTTCATACAGAAAATTTGCTTTTGGAACCAGCCTGGAGGCTCTCCCTTCAAGTCATCCAGCCGCCGTGATTTGAAGAAACTCAATTTCAGCCACATGTTCAGGGCTGTAAGCGTCAACTGTTAAAAGCATTAATGTTGTTGCCTACTAAATTAGGAAGCCAAATAATGAATTTTCTGTTTTACATCAAATCCACTCATCAGTATCCAACAGAGCGTGCTGGTTTTGGAAGACTTGTTTGGTTTTAAGGATGATCATGCACAGTTGGGCAACCTATACAGATGTCACTGAATGGATTAATGTAGCAAATCTGAGAGCTGGTGGAATAGAATTTTTTTTTTTTTTTCTAAAATGAAGAAGGTGGCTGGATCGCACGGAGCAGAGAGGCAGGCAGTCTCTGTGTGCTGTGTGTGGAACCTTCCTCAGAACAGAGCTTGACGCTGCACTAAGGAGATTAATGTATGTTTACCAAGTCATGCTAGGACACACTTTGCATTCAGCCTTCCTGCAAATCACAGTAGTGTCAGGAATGTTAATCAAAAGATGCCCAGCCGTGCAGCACATCGTCACTACCAACATAATGACTGAAGCAGGTACTGCTTGGATACAGCTAACTGGCTTAATAGACCAGAAATCAAATATCCCTGAGGATGACTTTAGAGTTGTCGGCTGTAAAAATATTAAATGTGCATCCATTGTTTCAGGTTGCATATTTTGACCCATTCGCCAATTATTACCAGTTGTGCAAGATGATGAGAGATTGACACTCCCCAGTCAACCCTTCATTAAGTCTGCCTTAATAGATGTAAAATTCTTGAGATGCTTTGGCCTGAAAAAGTTACCCCCCAGATAGCAGCTTACCCTGGAACAGATCCAGATCCCTGTTACAGTCAGATCCATTTTGCTGCTGTCATACAGACTTGGCCCAGAGCTGCCAAGGCACGAGTTCCCACTTACATCTTGGCCTTGATCCAGAATGGATCTCAGGTGGATCACCGCAAAGAAATCATCAATCAGTGTGGAGCTGGCCCAGTGCTAGCACATTTTTTTAAAAACAGTTCCATACTGAGAAATCGTTGAGGGATCATTTAGTTTGTTAAATGACCAAAGAGGGGTGTGTATATATATATATATATTTCAATGAACTCTATTGGCCTTTCATTGAATGCTCAGCAATCCCTCACTGATCTTTCAGCCATCTCTACCTTCAGGGTGTAAAAAAACTGGCATTCATTGAAAGAGCATCGACAGATCCTTGGGAGATCAATGAGATTGTTGAGTGGTCAAGGAACCCTCAGCGATCTCGCCATTCTCGCAGTCATCTCTTGGCAATCTTTCAATGAAACCCAAATTTCATTTAGAGATCTGGCCATTTCAGCAATCTCTTATTGATCTCCACCCCTGTGTAAAGGCGGCAAAATTGTTTTAGATCATATGAAAGCCCTGGGCTTGATCTAGGCCAAATGAGATTTCCTATTAGGGAATTTGATTAAAAACATCCAACATTAAGATTGATTCTCAAACAACATATGCCAAATAGCATCCACTGATACTGAGGCCCAACACAGAGCAGCAAACCAATAGTTATTCAAATTATGTTCATTAATCATCAAAAATGCGAGATCTGCAACAACAGCTTAAAACAATAGCATTTTGGAAAATGGCAATAAATGATAAATTAACTACAATGCACTCAACTGAGATGCGGACCCAGTTCCCCACCACACAGATAAAATTAAAGTCTCTATGGGCCAAAATGGATTTTGAACTTTTATGACCCTTTGGACTACTTTGGGTTCTGGAATATTCTGGTGGGACTTAAAAAATCTTTCCATTATTTAAATTAATATATTACCTTTTCAACCAGTTAAATGATACTAATAAATTATTAATTCACAAATCTATCCCATTATCTGTAAGTGGGGAGAGTGTGTGCACCCAGTTGGGTGATTAAGTTTTGACTTCTGCCTCTTGTGTGTATTTATACTTTGTTGTATAAAGTTATCTGGTTTTTCTCTCGGAAGATATTCAGTCCAATGAAAAGTGCTTTCTTTTCTATCATACTTTAATGAAATATACACAAGTGAAGGTAGCGTCCACCCCACGCACCACAACATCAGCAACAGTGATTTTGTAAAGTTGTCTTAGGATGAGCCTGTGCTAAATGGAACAAGTATTTTGTAGTGGCGCTCCCTGGATGAGGAGCTGATAGTTCAAGTTGCCCGTCAGTTTGTGCTGCATGTGTGTACGAGTGTGTGTCCTTTTTTAGACTAAAACTTCTATGTCTACTCTATTACTTTACTCCATTTTGACTGTAAAAATAATTGACATTATCTAATTATATTATTGCTATTATTATTCTACTGTCTTTTTTATGGATAAGTGTTTTTTTTATCTGTGGTGAGCTGTAACATTAATAACTTTGAGTTGAATTAAAAAAACAAGACTTCTTATCTGAGGTTTCATCTTGTGGTGCTTGAAAGAAGTATGCTGTGACTCAAAATAGAGGGTCAATGCCATGGCAGCTTTTATCTCCACTCAGATGAAAAAGATCTTCTTCATCGATTCCTCAGAAAGTTTGATGCTCAATAATACACACATATGCTAATAAACAATATACAGTACACCCAGGCAGATGTAGCACAGACACATTTTGCCGTGGGCCAGTATTAGGTTTCCAGAATGAATTCTGTTAGAATGTTGGGCAGTCATAAATAACCTGCAGGGATCCAGCAAACTTGGCTGATATACAGTATGACTCCTGTTTCACCTCACTTCATAGACAGTAACTGTCTTGTGAAATCAACTCCTCCTACAGTTTTGTTCCGATTGTTTTGAAACTTGGTACCATGGTTTGATATACTCTGGTGACGCACATATTGCAATTCCACTCTCATCGGATGACCTTGAAGTCAAATGTCAGGTCAGATTTTTCCCTAAATCTTGTAAACACAGTAACTACTGAAAGAAATGATATAGGTTTTTCAAATCAATACAGTAGTTGTATCTAATACACATCTTGGACGACTTACACCCTCACCTAACTATGGGTTTGGGGTCAAGGGGTCAAAGGTTCAAAGTTAACATTGCAGTTGCACTATGGTAAATTTATATTTATTTAACCTTTATTTATACAGGGCAGTTCCACTGAGAGGCAAACTCTCTTTTTCAAGGATGCCCTCTTCACACTCGCACAGCTACACATTCACTCCTGGAAATAGTAAACAGTAAATGCTACATTTGCTATTAGTATAAAACGAGTAAAACTAAGGCCACCAAACCTGGTATATGGGTGGGTTTGTTTTTTTTGGGGGGGGGGGGGGGGGGTCCAGTGCACTATATCAGGGGTATCCGACTTTCAAGCGCTCTCTCTTTTTCTGTAATTTGCAGATGTCGGTTTCGTTTTTATAATATGCAAGGGAACATAAAAGAGTTTCAGACTTGCATTGCAATTTTTAAAAAAAATCATTGATTTTGCCGTTAGAATCGAAACTATTGGTCGTGTCCCCTCATTTTTCCCAGTTTTTGTGTGACATGAAAATCGCATCAATTTCAAAGTACTGTAACGTGATCTCTGAGTAACTCTTTCTACTCATTTATGCAAGAGATAACAGAGTTGTAATGCAAATTCAAAATAAAACATTCCCCAATGTGATCGGATCTATGGTTTTTGTACGGCGACCCCTGCAAATTTACTCGTACGACGTAAATTTCCGTGTCCCCAAATTTACGCAGCAACATGCAAGTTATTTGGTAAAGTAACCAGAAAACAGGAAGTGCTGATGCTTTTCACTTTGCACCTTTCAAATCCCAAACCATACACGTAAAAAGGAGATCAGTCTTTGTGAAGCTCAGATGTAGAATATTTCAATAAAATCTCAAACATTTATGACACATCGAATATGGTGTCCTTTAAAAAATTTACGTCTTCGGTCTTGGTCGGCCGCGCGCAGCCCCGTCTGGCGAGGTGACCACCCTGGGAAAGCACTTTTATTTTCTCTACCCCGGACGTGCTCAACCCATGTGGAGAGGATTAACCGTGGTCACTTTATATTGAAGTTATCGAAGGTCCAAACTTCCGTGTCCCGCATTTACGCCTTTTGTGATTTTACGTCTTATCCAACAAACAGGGAGAATTTGAAGGTATGTATACACGTTATCACATCTTAATATGTCATGAAAATGTAGCTGTTGATGAGTTTTGATGTGTGAAAAATACTGGAAGTGTTGAAGTTGTTTCGTGTAAAACGTGTGCCATTGCAAAGTGCATTGGCACACGGGGAAACAAAAGCCCGAGTGTCCCGTTTACGTCTCCATTTACAAGTAGTTGAAGTGAGCGCTCATCCTCAAGAGTTCCTGAACGCGAATGCCGTTACGAAAATAGTTAATAGTTTCATAAACCTGACACAATTGGATAGTGATTAGTCAATTTCATGTGCAGATTTGATCAATTTTAAATTTTGCCACCAATGTCACACATTGGACCCCTAATAAATAAAAAAACCCATATAGGTTCACCTTGGAATCCTGACCTCTGACTATGGGTTTGGGGTCAAAGGTCAAGGTTAACATTCCCTATGCCTTATTACTGTTCAACGAGTAAAGTTAGGGTCACCAAACCTGGTGCTAGGGATGAGCCAATCTGATCCGCCGTATTGATATCTGGTTCAATCCAGGCAAAATGGCTGGATCAGTATCGGTAAGGAATAAAAATAATTTACCGATCCGACACATTAACAATAATAAAATGAAGGTACAATCATGTTCTCAGTCTCGCTGCGTGCGGCTACTGTACACAGAGATAACAGGTGTCACATCACTGGAGCCTTTCTGTGGGACTTGCCTCAGTATGTTGCTGTGTGGTACCAGCATTTACAATTTTACACCACCAACTTGATAAAACACTTGCAAAAGTATCACGGCAAAGGAGTATGCTGAATTCTGTCAAGAACTGAGCAGAAGGATGTGTGTCGCGCAGCTGCAGCCTTTCCAGCTCGGGAGGCTGGACGCTAAAAGTAAAACCTAAAAATAAACTGAAAGTGAAAGACTGGAACGTACCTTTCAGGGGAGAGTCTTATACAGTTGAGGAGAGGTAGGTGACAGAAACATTACTAGCGATTTTTTTTTTTTTGTATTTAGTATTTTGTTTGTATTTTGTATACTTTATTAATCCCAGAGGGTGCAAGGCTACATGAACATGAAATGGAACGGGAATGACTTCAAAATAAAAGCAAATGTAAAAACTAAGAATGGACAGAGAATAATAATAATTATGAATTTTACTTATATTGCACTTTACATTTAAAAGGAAATAAATCTCAAAGTGCCACACAGCAAAAGCTGTTTAAAAAAATAATTAAAATAAGAAAGTAAGAATAATAAAAACAGACCTAAAATCACATATTGATATGTGATTGTGCATATCACGTATTGATATACTTCATAAAAAAAGAAGAGTTTTTAAAGATTTCTTGAAGGACTCCACTGTCTGTGGTGCTCTCAGGTAGTCAAGCAGAGCATTCCACAGCCGTGGAGCTGCTGCCTGGAAAGCTCTGTCTCCCATTGTGCATAACTTAAACCTGGGGACGTGTAGTCAGTAGGTATTTGTGGAACGGAGGCTTCTGGTGTGTTTCTGATGTTGAAGGAGTTCTTTTAAGTAATCAGGTGCATTGCCATGTATGCATTGATATGTGAGGAGACAAATTTTATATCCAGTCCCCACATTTACCAGGAGCCAATGTAAAGAGTGGAGAACCGGGGTGATGTGGTCATGTTTTCGTTTCCTCTTCAGGATCCTGGCAGCACTGTTCTGGATGTACTGGAGTCTCTGGAGGTTCCTGCCAGGAACCCCAACAAGGAGTGCATTACAATAGTCCAACCCGGAGGAGATGAAGGCATGGACCAGCTTCTCAGCATTTGGCAGAGAAAGGAAGGGGCAAAGTTTGGCTATGTTTTTCAAATGAAAGAAAGCAGTTTTACTAAGTTGTTGAATGTGATGTTCAAATGTTAAATGGGGGTCAAATTGGACTCCAAGATTAGTAACAGCTAAATAAAGTGGAATGGTCTGACCAGCAAGTGAGATGCTGATGACAAAGGAGGATTGGAGCTGGTGTGGAGTGCCAATGAGTATGGCCTCAGTTTTGTTGTTGTTAAACTGAAGAAAATTCTCACTCATCCACACCCTCATCTCCTCCAGGCAGACTGTGAGAGTTAGTGGTGCAGAGGAGGTAGGATCTGTCCTGAGGTAGAGTTGGGTATCATCAGCATAGCAATGGAAAGAAATTCCATACTTGCTGATGATATGGCCCAGGGGGAGCATGTAGATGTTGAACAGGGTTGGATCAAGGACAGACCCCTGAGGGACCCCACAGGTAACATGGTGGGGCCTTGATCTAACCTCCCCCAGGATCACATACTCTGTCCTACCTATGATATAAGAGTGGAACCAGTGGAGGGCAGTTTCATTAAGTCCACTGTATAGCTGTAGCCGGTTTAGTAGAATTTTATGGTCGATTGTATCAAAGGCAGCTGAAAGGTCCGGGAGGATGAGCAATGAGGGAGAGCCCTGGTCAGCAGCCACCAGTAAATCGTTGGTGACTCTGACCAGGGCTGTTTCTGTGCTGTGGCCCCGGTGAAAATCAGATTGAAATTTTTCAAAAGATGAGTTTGATTAAAGATGTTCCTGTAGCTGTGTAGGCACAATTTTCTCCAGGATCTTGGCAAGGAATGGGAGGTTTGAGATAGGACGGTAGTGAGATAGAATTCCAGGGTCTAATGAGGGCTTTTTTGAGTTTGGGTCTGATAAATGCAGTCTTAAGTGCTGATGGAACTTGGCCAGTTTGTAAAGAGCTGTTAATAATAGTAATGAGAGGAGTTACGATGGTTACATTAGATTTGATGAGAACTGTAGGCATGGGATCCAATGCACTTGTAGAAGAGCTCATCTGTCGGATAAGATCCTCCACCTCTCCTTGGGTGATATTAGAAAAATCAGAAAGTACCTCTGGTTTGACTGTAATATTTTCAGACGTATTTTCTGGTGCTGAGTAAGACTGGGTAAAAGAGGAACGGATAGTGTTGATTTTGTCAGCAAAGCTGGCAATAAATTTATTGCATTGTTCCTCTGTATTACTCAAGTGAGGAAAAGATTGAGGTTTAAGGAGGTGACTTGTTGACTTGTCAACTTGTTAGTTGGGAACAGTCTTTTGGAGTTACCAGAGCTGTTTTGGATGATGCTGGAGTAGTACTGTGATCTTGCAATGGTAAAGGATTTGGAATAGGCTTTTTGATGTTGACGATAGGCCAATTTATGCTCTATCAGACCTGAGGCCAGGAACCTCCGCTCCATGGCACAACCGGCTGTCTTCATTTTCTGCAGTTCATCTGCAAACCATGGAACAGAGGATGTGAACGAAACAGTTCTTATTTTAAGTGGGGCATGTCTCTCAAGGATCTGTTGAAGATTTTTATTATAGTAGTCAACAGATTCAGATGGTGAGGGAAAACTGGGAGACAGCGCAAAGATTTTTAATGTCAGTAGTCAGGCTGTCATGGTTGATATTCTTGAAATTCCTAAACTGTATCTGTAGCTTTGGCTTGATGTTTGGTCCTTGTAATGACACTTCAAATGAAACAGTCCTATGATAAGACACACCCATGTCATACACCTGGAGACTGATAATGGGAATGCAATCCGTGATGACCAGATCAAGGACATGTCCTCTGTTGTGTGTAGGAACATTGGTGCGCTGCTTGAGATTGAGAAAATCAAGAAGCCGTAAAAATTCTGCAGCAGAGTGACAGGAGGGGGAGTCAACATGAATGTTGAAGTCTCCAAGTATTATAACATTTGTTGATATGGTACATAATGACATGAGAAACTAATATATTTCTGTAATGAATGCTGGATTTAGTTTTGGTGGCTGGTAGATAAGAACAATTGTCATTGGGAGTGGATGTTTACATCTTAATATTAAGCATTCAAATGAGGTAAATTTAGGCAGAGAAGTCGTGGATAATTTAAAGCTAGTGCAATAGATAACCGCTAAGCCCCCTCCACGACCTGAGTTGTGGGCCCTTGCCAAGTATGTGTAACCAGGTGGACAAGTCTCATTCAAAACAGAGTACTCCTCCGATTTGTGCCATGTCTCTATAAGGCACATCAAGAATTTTTTTTGTCCAGAATGTGGTCTTGAATTAAGCAGGATTTATTAGACAGTGACTGGGTACTGAATAGTTCAAACTTAATTTCAGCGTGAGTATTATACTTGGTAAGTGGACGCAGTAAACTGTAGTCCACTCCAGGTCTTTTTACCTTCCCAGTCCGCAGTTGTCGCAGGGCAGTGTTATCATACAGGTTTGTAGCAGTGCTCTGATGACATGCATGATGACGTAGCCAGTGTGCACCGAGTCTTGATGTCGATCACAGGGATGGTATGGAGCCAGTTTTGGTGTAGACAAATCCCCGTCTGGACCCTCTATGGATGTAGTGGGATCTCCGAATGAGTCTCAGCTGTTTAATAGCAGACACGTCCATAGTAGAGCCATAGTTGTTGTTTAGCTTCAGGAGCTGCACAGCTGAGTAGCGGAGCATAATCCCAAGAGTAGAGGCCGTTCCCTCGCGGCTACTAGCAAGCGGCTAGCAGCCCACCACGGACCCGTCGCTCACTGTAGGACAGGGCAGGCAACTGTCACCGATGCCAGATGATCCACAGCAGAACTCAGGAAAACAGACCAAAAGACAGCACCCACCGGAGTTGATGCAGGTATTCCAAACATACGATTCAAACAGATGATCACAATATAGGCAGACTAGCTGCGAGCTGGAGAATAGTGGGTCATGGCTGTTCATCCAGAGTGGCAACAGGTCAGGTAAGTTATTTCCCAAAGCAAGAAGACAATTTGGTGACAGTTCAATAGCAGTCCAGTCTGGTAGATTTTTATCAATAGTCAGGCTGAATTAGGCAATTTTTAGGTGGAGAAGCGGTGAACATTTGACGCCAGCGTCCTCTCTAGCACTTCCTCAAATGCTTGATTGCAGTCAATAATATCATAAACACTACTAAATAAACCAATGGATGACAAAAATACAACTTAAAGGGTTAGTGTAGAAGAGCTTGGAAATGATGAGGCGATTTGATTTATAAACCAAAGTTTAATAATCAATAATCAGCTCTCCTAACAAGTCTCATCTGGTGCAGAGTGGCAGAAGGAGAAAAGAAGCAGAATGTCTCCAGCTCACTGGCTTTATACTTGCACACAACAAAAGACATGCATAACAAAGGCTGACATCCCTCATTATCTTAATCCCCCCATTGTCTTGGTATTTCCTCTCCTCGCCTTAGGGGGTGAGGGTGGCTCCTCCGGTCTCCTCCGCCGTGTCTGGGAACGTCTTTGTTCTTCACTCGGCGGTTGAGAGCCTTTGTCCTTTCAGAGGTGTGAAGTCCTTTACATATGTAATTGCTAAACATTTCCACATGCTTCAACATATGTAGGTTATGGAATATATGATTAATATAGACCACAGGCCCCCCAAACAACTAAGAAAGGACAATAGAAAGGTTCACAGTCTAAGATAATTACTATGACATACTAAGTGTTACATCTCTTGCCACGGAAGAAACTTTCCAGCAGCCATGCTCCTAAGAGAGTTCAGTAGTAATCATAACAGCATAGTAAAATCATAAGTCAGTCCTAAACTGTTGCAGCACAATTAGTGAACAATTGTGGAGTGGTTTGCATCAGTCCCTGTGCTGTCTGGGTTTTAATCTTCTCCCAAAACTGCTGTAGGTTGGTTTAGGCGCCCTGCTGGGACCTTCTTGTGAGGAATCTGCAGTGTGGGAAGGAGAGTGGTTAATTGTTCCCTGCCGGGGGGCTGAGTCTTTTCTCTTGGGGGGTCTACCCCGCCGAGGTGCTCTCGCCAACTGTGCAGGCTCATCTTTCAACAAGAAGGCAGGCTTAAGTCTGTCAATGCTGACTGTTTCTTTTCTATCCCCAACATCAAGCACAAAGTGTTTATCACCATGTTCCAGCACTCTGAATGGCCCATCGTATGCTGGGCGGAAAGTTGGTTTTAAAGCTTCATGCCTAACAAAAACGAACTCAGCGTTTTTTAAAGCTTGAGGGACAAAAACCCGTGGGAAGGAGTGATGAGCTGGACCGGGGAGAGAGTCCAGTCCGTTGCTGCCTAAAAACCTTGGGACTGGAAGGTGCCCTGGCTCTGGGTTCTCTGGTAAAAATTCACCTGGAAGCCTGAGAGGTTGTGCAAAGACTAATTCTGCAGCAGAGGCGTCTAGATCCTCTTTAGGTGCAGCACGCAACCCCAATAAAACCCAGGGAAGTTTATTTACCCAATTTGTGTCTGTTAGTGAGGCTCTGAGGGCAGCCTTTAAAGACCTGTGAAAACGCTCGCATAACCCATTAGCCTGAGGGTGGTAAGCGGTGGTGCGATGAATTGTTGCCCCTAAGCTGTTGGACATGGCTGACCAGAGCTCTGAGACAAATTGAGGCCCCCTATCGGATGTGATGTCCGATGGGACGCCGAAACGTGCTACCCAGTTTGTCAAAAAAACGCGAGCGACTTCCTCCGCTGTAGTTGCCGCTAGAGGGACTGCCTCTGGCCAGCGCGTGGTGCGGTCTATCATTGTTAACAGGTGTGTGAAACCTTGGGAGGAAGGTAGTGGCCCCACGAGGTCGACATGAACGTGGTCGAACCTTCTAGCAGGGATTGGAAAAGGCTCCAGAGGGGCTTTTGTGTGTCTGTGTATTTTGGCGCATTGACAAGAAATGCAAGTTTTTGCCCATTCTTTTATGTTTTTGCGCAGGCCTGGCCACACAAACTTTTCGGCGACCATTTTAACCGAGGCGCGCACACCTGGGTGCGCGAGGGAGTGAATTGCGTCGAAAATACGGCGGCGCCATGTAGCTGGTACTAACGGGCGAGGTCGGCCGGTTGAAACATCGCATATTGGGGGGGCACGCTGTCGCGTAAACCCTTTTTCTCCAGCCTTAACCCTGTTGGTCCAGACAGGAGTGCGCGCACGTCCGCGTCACCGCTTTGTTCCTCCGCCATGGCTGCATAATCTATCCCTGCATGGATAGGTGCTGCGTATGTGTCTGCGTTAGTGAAGAGTTCTGCTGCTGAGGCAGTATAATCTGTCTCCTCCCGCTCTGGTGGTGTCACAGCGCGAGAGAGACAGTCTGCTACTACGTTAAGTTTGCCTGCCACGTGTCGAATGTCTGTGGTGAACTCTGAAATCGCAGCTAGCTGTCTTTGTTGCCTGCCTGACCATGGTTCTGAAATTTTAGCCATAGCAAAGGTGAGCGGTTTATGGTCTACAAAAGCCGTGAAACTCCGCCCTTCTAACCAGAACTGGAAGTGGTGGATGGATAAATGAAGCGCTAGCAGCTCCCTGTCAAAAGTGCTGTATTTACGCTCAGTTTGGTTTAGCGATTTGCTAAAGAACGCTAAAGGTTGCCAGACCCCGCTGACAAGTTGTTCTACAACTGCCCCTATAGCTAGGTCCGAAGCATCTGTGGTTAGCGCGATGCGGGCCAAGGGATCTGGGTGAACTAACAATGTGGCGTTAGCTAGGGCGCTTTTTACTTCCGCGAAAGCGCGTTCGCGTTCCGGGGTCCATTCGACCGCGTTGGAAGCTTTCTTTTTTTTGAGCGCGTCATATAGGGGCTGCATGAGCTGAGCTGCGTGGGGGAGGAAGCGGTTGTAAAAATTAACCATCCCTAAAAATTCCTGTAGCGATTTGACCGTTTGTGGCCGTGGGAAACTTTCTATCGCGTGAACTTTGTCTGGAAGTGGAACTGCCCCCTTCGGAGAGACTTTGTGTCCTAAAAAATCAATTTGTGACACGCCGAATTTGCATTTGGCTGGATTGATTATTAGCCCGTGCTCTTCTAGCCTCTGAAAAACCGTAGTGAGGTGCTGCTCGTGTTCTTCCTCAGACGAGCTGGCTACCAGCATGTCGTCGAGGTAGACGAAGACAAAAGGAAGGTCGCGTAGGACCGCGTCCATCATTCGTTGAAAAGTTTGAGCAGCGCCTTTGAGGCCGAAAGGCATTCGCAGAAATTCAAAAAGGCCGAAAGGGGTTATTACCGCTGTTTTAGGAATGTCCTCTGCTCGGACTGGGACTTGGTGATAACCGCGGACTAAGTCTATTTTTGAAAAAATGCGCGCACCCGCCAGATGTAGTGAAAAATCTTGAATGTGAGGAATTGGGTAACGGTCATGCGCTGTAGCGTTGTTTAATCTGCGGTAATCTCCGCACGGTCTCCAAGAACCGTCGGATTTCGGAACCATGTGAAGTGGTGAGGCCCAGGGGCTCTTCGAGCGTCTAACAATGCCCAATTTTTCAAGAGTTGTAAACTTGTCCCGTGCTATGTTGAGCTTGGCAAAAACGGGAGGTCCCGTTGTGGGAATGAAGTGTTCAACCCCGTGTTTAGCCACAGTGGCTGAGAATTTGGGAATTGTGAGTGCTGGAAATTGGGTGAGGAGTTGCTCAAACTTACCTCCTGCCGTGGTGACGTTGGCCTGCACAGGTGGTGGAGAAACTCGGGCTGAGCATGGAATAGAAGCAAAGGACAGTGCATTAACCAGGCGCCTATTTGCTAGATCCACTAATAACCCATGTGCACACAAAAAATCTGCGCCTAATAAGTTAAAACTCACCGCCGCTACAACAAATGTCCATCTGTAGTTGCGGCCGTGGATGAGGAGGTGCAGGCTCTTTTCGCCAAACGTGTCGATGTTAGAGCTGTTGGCTGCCACGGCTCCGTTGCCCCGGGTGCCCGTGGCTCGATCTGCGTGGGAGGGCGTGACGAAACTCAGCTGAGCTCCTGTGTCGATGAGGAACTGCTTGCCTGTGTGTCCATCCGTCACGTACAACAGCTTATTCTTCTCGCCGAGAACCGCTGCCGTTAACGGCTCTCGGCTTTGGCGTTTCCCGAAATCGCAATTTTGCAGGGGGGGAACGCATTTGCGGGCCTTCTCGGCGAAGCGGTGGTGATAATAACAGACGTCGCTCTGTCTGTTATGTTTTGGCCGTGTCGCTGTCACCGTGGGCTGGGTCTGCTCAGTGGGTTGTGGCTCCTCGTGGTTCGGGGCGTCAGCGTTGAGGTCTGCGGATGCTGCTGTGGGTGTCAGCTCCTTGCAGGCGTTGACGAGCCGATGAGCTTCGTTGGCCAGTGCGCGGAAGTCTTGGTGGTTGTTGCATTTCATGCTGGCGAGTGTCCCTCTCATGTGTGGAGGCAGCGTGCTGAGGAATATAAATTGGAAGAGGAAGTTGTCATTGTCCTCTTCTTTAAGCTGTAGCAAATCCTCCATGAGGGCCTTCGGTTTGCACCCTCTGTGGCCGTAGACCGCCAGGATCTTCTCGGCTCCCTCTTCCGCTGATGGGACGTAGTTCGCCACGATGGTTGCTTTGAGCGTCTCATATTTGTCCTGGGCCGGTGGCCGCCGGATCATGCTCCACACACACTTCGAAGTGGCGGCGTCGAGTTTGGAGACGATATGGTAGAATTTGGTATCGTCAGCCGTGATGCCCGCCAGTGAAAACTGGGCTTCAGCCTGCTGAAACCACGAGGCGGGGTCTTCTTGCCAGAAGTCTGGCAGGTTGACAGCGACGGCATTCATGTATACCATCACTGCTGTGTCCGCCGGGTGAGAGTGCCTTGCCTCAGCTCTCATGGCGGTGCTGGTGCTCGGTTGAGCCCTCTCAATCTCTTCTGCCGGGGGGAACAGTTGTCCATCTGTTCCCCCGTCTGCGTGGTTGCTGGCGTCTGCCTGGGTCGCCACGGATGAGTTGATTGCTGGGGTACGCCTCAGGGCCATACTCACGTCAAGGTCACCAGTGTAGAAGAGCTTGGAAATGATGAGGCGATTTGATTTATAAACCAAAGTTTAATAATCAATAATCAGCTCTCCTAACAAGTCTCATCTGGTGCAGAGTGGCAGAAGGAGAAAAGAAGCAGAATGTCTCCAGCTCACTGGCTTTATACTTGCACACAACAAAAGACATGCATAACAAAGGCTGACATCCCTCATTATCTTAATCCCCCCATTGTCTTGGTATTTCCTCTCCTCGCCTTAGGGGGTGAGGGTGGCTCCTCCGGTCTCCTCCGCCGTGTCTGGGAACGTCTTTGTTCTTCACTCGGCGGTTGAGAGCCTTTGTCCTTTCAGAGGTGTGAAGTCCTTTACATATGTAATTGCTAAACATTTCCACATGCTTCAACATATGTAGGTTATGGAATATATGATTAATATAGACCACAGTTAGTTCCTTTATTTTCAGATCCACAGCATTTTTTACTTCATGCATAAAGTGGCACTTTGAATTTCACCTGAATATTTACTTAAATACTCAGCTTCAAAGTTTTGTATAAACTTGCACTTAAAGACTTCAGAATGCATGTTTACATGGTGCTGACCAATGAAATGCTGCCAATGTTGCAAAGTTTAAAATAAAAGCAGCAGCATTGCTGAACTGAGTCAAATTTGTAATATATTCTTTGACTTTTAGATTTATGTTTTTATATGTGTACAAAATGCAGCTAGTCATTAACAAAATATGTCCTGTACTTTCGTTGTTTTAAATAAGAGAGATGGTATTGGGTTTGGAGTATCAGCCGATACTCAAAGTCACTGTATCGGTATCGATCTTAAAAAAGTGGTATCGGCTCATCCCTCCTTAGTACACAGGTTCACCCTGTGACCCTGAAGTGTGACTATAACCTTGTGATCGCAAATCAAAGGTCAGCGTCAAAATGGCTTATAAACTATGTCTCAACAACAAAGAAAGCTAGGACCACCAAACTTGGTACACAGGTTCACCCTGTGACCCTGAAGTATGACTGTGGTTTTTGGGTTTGCAAGGTCAAAGGTCAGCATCAAAATGGTTTATAAACTATATCTCAACAACAAAGAAAGCTAGGGTCACCAAACTTGTTGCACCAGTTCACCTTGGGATCTTGATCTCTGACTGTGGGTTTGGGATCCAAAAGTCAAGGGTAACATTGCTTATGCCTTATTACGGTACAACAAGTATAGTTAGGGTCACCAAACTTGGTATACAGGTTCACCTTGGGATCCTGACCTACAACTATGGGTTGTATACTTTGTTGTACATTGGTGGATGATGGGCTTATCATAATTTGGTTCTGCCACAACAATTATATTGAAAAGTTGAAAACTGCTCTCTGTCAGTAAGTATTGGAATCTTCAAAGAAAACAAAGGCGGGGGATATTGCACTTGCCTCAGAGTGCTCTTGTGTGTATGTATTGGTGTGCACACTTTTGGGTTAAAATAAAGCATGGTCTAGATACCTGGGTCATGTTTTCATTGTGAATCCATGTCTGTTTGTGCATGTATGCATATCTGTGTCCTGTGCTGCAGAGCGCAGAGCTGTGTGATGAGGCTGTGGAGGAAGCGGGGGTGCAGATGGTGTATCGAGGCCCGAGGACAGTCAGCTTGTCCATGACTCACACTCAGCAAGCCAGCAGCAGCTCTTCTCTCTCTGTCTTCACCCCTCTCTTCCCTCGGTGGCCCAGAAAGCACAGCACAACAAGTGTGTATATGTGTGGCTGTGACTGCAGGGAGGCCACACGAAAATGCGGAGTGAGCATGTGTCTATTTTTGTGACCATGTTCCTGTGTGTGTGTGTGTGTGTGTGTGTGTGTGTGTGTGTGTGTGTGTGTGTGTGTGTGTGAGAAAGGGAGGCTGTCCAGGGGAAGTTGCTGACATCCTTTTCAGGACTGATTTACCACTGCAGAACAGCACAAAAGCCTTTTGTCCGCAGCTCCACTTGGTCCGCTTTGTCCCCATCATTCTACAGACTGCCATCTCGGCCGGCTCCTTGTGAGCCTTCACACATGGAAGAAATGGATTTTGGACTTCTTCAGCTCTGCTTTGAAACTTCACAGCTTTTAGCTCCTTGAAAGAAAGATTAGGGATCAAAGTACAGTGGCCCTAAGAGCTCAACACACGGCAACTTCAGGAAACAACAGCAAATAGGCAAAACAAAATCATATTAAGAAAACATTTGCAAAGATAGATAGATAGAAATGGAAGGCAATAATTAAAAATTTAATTGAAATTAATCTCCAAAACTGCATTTATTCAAGATTAAATGCAAACTTTTTTTTTTCAAATTTAATGACCCTTAAACTTGTCATTTTCCAAGTTTTTTATACTCTAAAGTGACAAACCACCATGCCAGCACCGTCCTGGACCTGGTCCTGGACCTGAGAACCTCCAGCTATCAGGAAACAGTGCCACCGGGGGCCTCTCTTCTCCATCGGCCTCCTCTCTTCTGTCCAGCATTCAGGTTGGGATTGTACATCGATATGGTCCATACCACCAGAGTATGACAGTGATACTCCAGCAAATTGATTAGAACACCCAGAATTGAAAAAATTAGACGTTTGTGCCATGAATTTTGCTTCACATTCTGTTCTGAGTTGCGCTATAGACTGTCCAACTGCAACAGTACCCATGTTTTGAGAGTTCCACTGTTTTCGTTCTGCTGCGATTAATCATGATCAAAAGAATTGTTCACAATCAACGGTGTTGCATGACTGCACAATAATGCATTATTGCACAGTGGTACAGTGGTTAGCACTGTTGCCCAACAGCTAGAAGGTTCCAGGTTTGACTCGCCAGGCTGGCAGGGGTAGGTACCATTCTGTGTGGAGTTTGCATGTTCTCCCTGTGCTGTGTGGGTTTACTCCAGGAGCTCCGGTTTCCCCCCACAGTCCAAAGACATGCATGATGGGTTAATTGGTCATTCTAAACTGTCCTTAGGTATCTGTCTATTGGCCCTTAAAATAGAGGGTTAGTACCAGTGAAGTGCTTTGAGTGGTCTTTGAGACTAGAAAAAGTGCTATACAGGTCCTTATCCTTAATTTGCCCACCCCAGATGGATAGATAATAATAATAATAATACATCAGTCTTATATAGCGCTTTTCTAAATACTCAAAGACGCTTTACAAAGCAGCACAGGGACAAACATACAGAGAACGGGTAAACAGACAAGGTAGGTACACATAGGTAGAAGAGGCAGTCAGTTTTCATAGGTAGATTTGAAAAGATGGGTTTTGAGTTGACTTTTGAAAGAAGCAAGTGTGTTGGCAGACTGGATGTGAAAGGGCAAGGAATTCCAGAGGGTTGGTGCGGCGATGGCGAATGATCCATCACCCAGGGTGCGGAATTTTGTCTTGGTGATGGGGTAAGAAGGTGAGTGTCAACAGAGCGGAGGAGACGAGTGGGGGAATGACGAGACAGAAGGTCAGTTAGGTATGAGGGGGCGAGGTTATGAAGAGCTTTATAGGTGATGAGGAGGATCTTGAAGTTGATGCGCTGTTGAATGGGGAGCCAGTGGAGCTGACGGAGGAGAGGAGTGATGTGGTCTCTGGAGCGGGAATGAGTTAAGTAGGCGGGCGGCTGAGTTTTGGACATACTGTAGTTTTTGGAGGATGGTGGAAGGAAGTCCATACAGAATGCTGTTACAGTAATCAAGTCTGGAGGTGATGAAGGCGTGGATGAGTATTTCAGCAGCAGAGGGGGAGAGGGTGGGACGGAGGCGTGCAATATTACGAAGATGAAAAAATGATGTTTTGGTGATATGGTTGATGTGAGATTTGAAGGAGAGGGTGGGGTCCATGATAATGCCGAGGTTTCTGGCCAGGGGGGAGGGGGTGACTGAGTGACCATCGATTTGGAATGAAAAGTTCTGGGAAGAGGGGAAAAGAGATTTTGGTCCAAAAATGATGATTTCTGTTTTATTGCTGTTTAGCTTGAGAAAGTTGTTAATCATCCAGGTTTTTATGTCTGTGAGGCAGTTGGTGATGGTGGAGAGAATGGCGGGGGTGATGGATTTATAAAATATAAATAAAAATAAGATATAAATAAAATAAGATAAATAAAAGTTGCAGTGTGCTGACCTCTCAGGGCCACCTTATCAAAGATATAAAGGATAATTATGTTTCATTTTAACCACTATATTTAAAATGAAATGTTTCCTTTTTGCAGAAAAAAAATTGTCACAAGTAAAATCTACATGGGCTGATTTGATAATGAATCCAAGTTCTTTAGAGCAAATTTTGAAAAGTTGAAGACATGCTGTTTTACTCACATAGAAAGCCTTTACCAATGATGGAAAAAATGGAGTGAAAATGATTCATATTCCCATGGGGAAATGGTTGTTAGGATTTCAAGGCTGGGATCCTCAGTAATTTAAATTTAGTCTCACAAGAGCCTATTAAACCACATTAGGAATCCTTATATTTGTCGACCCACCACACTCAAACTGTGCATAAGGCTCTATTGGACCTCCGGTTGATAAGGAGCCTTAATGTGCCAGTCAGCTTGCGTCTACTACATCGGCTGGAGGCAAAGCGTAACCCATATGATAAAATGGGCTACATATAAGACACTAAACATGCAGAACATCAAAGATAAAATAGTTAATTAAGATTAGTTACGCTTAAATTTTTGCTAAGTGAAAGATATCAATTATTGCGCTAAGACGGAAAGAATATATTTTTATATCATTTTTGTTGCCGCCATTTGTCAAATGTGAAGTGGCACATTTTCACCCAATGAACAGTTCAGAATGTAGTTACAAGATTGGCTCGGGCAATCCGAGATGTTGCCCGCAGCAGTTAGTCCCGCCCACCTGCTAGTAGAGTGGGTAACGCTGTTGTTGGGTCAGAGAGACGTTTGGTTTTCAGCAGGAGAGTACATGTTCATAGTGTACGTGAGCGGGAGTACATAATAAGAAGTGGAACGAGAGTGAAACAAGATAAACCTACAATATATACTGAAGCTGAAAGAGTGAAACTTCCCAGCGGTTTTCTACAACTTGTTCTTTACTGCCTGAAGCCGAAAGGTAATGCATATGACATTCAGTTAATGTAGTTGTTTAATTTGGTCGTCAGTGTGAGCTAACTTGTCTGGAAAGTAAAAGATTGCTCTGCTGTATGTTTGTTTAGAGGCCTGTGGTTAGCTGGGCACCTCCATTTCGCACCATGTGCAAAACCCCCCAGAGAGACCGGTGAGCACGAATTTTACTTTCCCATAGAGGGATTTCATTCACTTTGCACCTTGTTAAGCTGTCTATTGCACAATTCTGGATTTTTCTACTGAATTTATAGCTGTTGAATATAAGGTTTATTTGTCATGTTTGTTCAGTGAATATAAGCTATTGCATTTTTCTACTTGTTAAAGGAAAAAGTTATTTCATGGTAATTAAATTGCAGTATGCACTAATTTCATGGTAAAACATTTTAAGGAAATGCAAACAGTGAAACTTTTCATGTTAATTGATGTATTTTATTTTATTGTTAAAAAGAAGTCAATACAGATTTCATGATGTGACTGCAGTTAAAAAAGAGAACTATTTAGATATTTGACTTATATTTCTCTGATCCTGTCTGTCGACAGGTCAGGATTTTTTTTTTTTTTTATGTGCCTTGATTCTACGATGATTGTCCTGCGTGATTCTGTCCTGTGAGGATCCACCTTTGACTCTGATGGCGCGCCGGCCCAGTAGGATCTAGAAAGGATCATCAAGCTATCACTGGATGCTGGACCAGTTCTGCTGCACTCCTCGGTGTGGTAGGCCCAGTAGCTGCAGACGCCTTCACACTCAGCCCATTATGCAATCTCCCTTTTTCCCCAACTTCACACACACGTTTCCCCGTTTTCCGACACCACTGACATTTTTTTCCTTTTTTCTTTTCCCGGGAACTGTGGACTTATTTTTGTGTTTTTGACTGTTTCTAATATTTTGGACTTATTTCAACTACTGATGGCTAATTGCTAAAATTGTATACTGGTGCTGAAGTTCAGGGTATCCTCCCTGTCTGAAAGGTGTTTGTTACTGATTTGTACAGTGAACTTTTCCATGTCTTTTTTTTTCTTTTACTAAAACCGGCAATTATTCAATTTAACAGTCCTGTCTCTGTGCTTCATTTAAATGCTCCACTTTTGCTCCAGCAGCCAAACCTACTGGTCCAATTGAGTAACTTGTATTAGCTAATCACTTATTTATTTTGAGTGACCCAAATTATACACACAAGTTACATACCCATGGTTGTTAATATGTGCTACAGGTGTTATTGCCGAATACAGGGTTACACAAAGACTGACATTTTATGAAAGGTTCACTGAGTCAGCAACTTTACTTCTTGTTCCCACATAGGAGCACAGAACAAGAGAGCACTTTGTAAAATCTATATTTCATTCAATTCTGACCAAGCAGACAACCTGCCAGCATTAAAGGAGTAACATAACAGGAAGAAATAACATCCCAAACAGGCTGATACTTGCTAGCTCTTTTGTTCTTTTACCAAGAGGTCGCAGAAGGTGATGAACGTTTTGCCATCCTACCTGCTACAGAGCTGCAGCCCAGCAGGGAGCCTGACATTTTTGTAAGGTTGTCTTCATCTCACAAGGCAGCCACTGCTTTATAGGAGCGTCACTTCCGGCCCAGCTGATTCTGTAGCTGTTCTCTGCTTATATTTTTCATAGTTTTCTTTTTAGATCTATATGATTGCACTGTAGAAAAAAGACAGTTCCGTGTTTTATGTCCTGCTTACATTTAAATGGCTTTTAATGAAGATATAGTAAAGGATTCTGTTTTTCTCTTTATTTCTAACTAAAGGTGATTTCCCAGTGCTCCCTTAGAACATGTAATAAAAGGTTTCTGTACATGTTCACCAGTTATACATATCAGCTTTACCAAGGTGCTTTGTTCAACATCTCATTACAGCACATAGTGGAGACCTGAAAGACCTCAAACTAAGACACTGTCCCCATTGCAAAAGGCTTAATATGCTGTGAGAATGTTTTAAATTTGGTCCACAATCCAGTCCAAGGGTGTGAGAGAATGCTCAACTTGGGACCATGAGAACACACAGTAGTGCCAGAGCACACATTTAGAACTATAAATTGTAGAACTGTATGAAGAGGGGACAGAGGTTCTGTGTTTGAAAAGTGAAATCAGTGCTGAAGTGCTTCAAACTTGTGTCTTGTTTAATCGAGGAGGTTACCAGCAACTCCTCCATTTTCAAAATACAGTAAGTGTTAATCTATAGATATCAGATAAAATTGCAAATAATTTGCCATTGTTGTGCATGGGTTCTGTAGGCACTCATGCACAGCAATGGCAGATTATTTGCGTTTTCTGGACCAATTAACAAGTGAAATTAGATAATTTCCGCACAGAAACCTGAATGTACCAGGGCACCCTTGTTGAAAAACACTGCACCTGAGTGCAATCTTTATTAAATGCCACAAGTACCATCGCTATGAAAACTGGAAGTGTTAAAACTGTGATGTTACAGCCTCATTTCATACATGGTTATTATGTTGTCAGGGTGTAGAATTGCTATAAAAAAAATCACACTGCCACCTACTGGCCTGGCATCCATCCATGTAAATGAGGATTCTTTTAAAAAACACAAAAGTTTTCAAGACAGCTGTGCATTAAAGCAGGCCAAACATGATTAGAGAATTGCTACCAATTACTTGTTAGCAGTAAACTTGTAAAAACTGGTTTCAACACAAGAGCAGTGGAGAAGCAACTCAATTTGTGGCTTTGTATAGGTCATAACAAACTGTAAATAGTGTTGCAAGGAACAAGGCAACATTTAGTCAGTACTTCAACCAGAATCTGAAGGCCAGGACTAGCCCTCAGACTTTCTTTCACAGGTCAGTTTAACCACGTAATTCTTAGTTTATGAGGACATTGGTATTAATGTGTGTATTTACTAATTCTTCACCTATGACTTCATCCTCTTCCATTTTCCCAAGCAAAAATTAAATATGAACAAGTGCATTTAAACATATGGCTTAAAATCTTGAACTATTTAAAGGTTCCAGGAAATTTAAAAAGATACAGTGATCAATTTATGAGACAGAAACACTGAATGAAGCTGTGAATATATTCAAGCGTTTCACACATCTTTCACTCTGCTTCTCTAATCATTCTTGATGTCTCTTGCCTGGGTGTCTCCTCTGAGATTTTAGGAGACAATGATGGAGACAGTGTGGTCCTGAAGCTGTTTACCCACAGGCACAGGTACATCCACAAACACGTGAACACACTTATATATTCCCGTGTACATATGTACACAGCTGCACTCACTGGAGATCTGTGTTTTAAGATGAATCTGTGCTCCTCAACTTCACATATAAATATACATTTTGCTCTCATGCTATTTGCAATAAAAAGAAACAGACGATGGAGGGGTGGAGCACAGTGAGCACTGAGCTGACTGATGCAGTTGTGTCCTTACATGCATGAGTAAGACTTTATAGTACATGGCTTCAATACCCTGCAGGCCCAGGAATGGGTGGTAACACACTGACACAGTTATCAGGCCAGACTAATTGGGTCAGGCACTATATGTCTGCTTACATGCGTGTCAGGAGGACTTTACACTGTATATCTAAGAGTGCATGTGCGACCCCTCCATGCATTTACTGGGAATCTTATACACACCAATGCATGTCTTGGCCTCTGCAATGCCTCAAATGTGGATGGAAGACATCAGCAAGACTGTGAAGGCATGCATCTGGCCGGATATACCAAATCACACATCCCTGTTGACTGTCTTATTCCACTCTTCTCAAATTCACAAATGTCTCTCTCGCCAGGAAAATCTGTTAGATGTGCCGGAGTTTCTATGGAAGCTCTTGGCACAGGATCACGCACTCTTGCAGCCATCTGACCCACTTTCAGCCCTCACATCCCCTTGGTTAAGATGCTGAGGGATATGATGCATAATACACAAAACAAAAACCCGCAAACATTTAACTCTTGCTCACTGCACACTGCAACATGGTCACAATGCCACAAAAAAAAAAAAAAAAATCTGCAACAAAACAATCTGCAAGCACATGCACGCATGTAGATGTGGCTGAACTGAGAAAACAAAGGGCCGTTCCATCGCTAATCCAGCCTAAATCAGTCATAGTGGGAGCATTGATTTAATGCGTAAATTGAAGCTCTGAGCCACTACACTCATCTGTGCTCTTGCCTGCGATCCATCCATGTATATCAGCTACAAGCAGGGAAGCGGCAACAATAACTGCATGTTAATGTTCAGGCTGTTCCTGAGCATTTTCCAACCTGGTAGTCATCTTCCATTTATTCAGGGGGACAGAAGTCATGAGCAATGATCCAGGGGTCAAAAAAATTGAAGTCATAATTGTTGCTGAATACCTATTAGAAATTGATGAGACACAACTCAGGGTGAAAACAAACAGGAGCAGAGCAGGAAGACAGAGGAAGGGAGGTGCACAGAAAGAACGATCGATGGGGAGAATTCAGAGATGGAGCAAATGAGGGAATGAACAGCTAATCATATGTATGATGCACAGAAGGATGAAATTATAATTAACAGGGAATGATTAAATAAAGCAAAGCAACACAGAAAGAGAGAGAAGGCAAATGAAGGGAGAATTAAAAAAAATGTATATATCTACTCCCTGTACACTTTTAACTGTATTCCAACTAACCTAACCAGCATCATCATGAAATACGTGGATGATACCACCTTGGTTGGGCTCATCACTGACGATGATGAGAAGGCATACAGGGTGGAGGTAGAGAATCTGCTGCTGTGGTGCCAAGCAAACAACTTGAAACAGAATGTCCAAAAAAAGAAGTCATACTGGCCTTCAGAAAGAACGGACAGGACCCCCCCCCCCCGCCTCCATAAATGATGACCACGTGGAAACTGTTCCCACCTTCAGGTTCCTGGGCACCCACGTCTCCTCTGACCTCTCCTAGACTGTCAACACCAAAACCTTGGTTAAGAAAACCCAGCAGCAGCTGCACTTCCTCCATGTCCTGAGGGAGAACAACCTGGACCAGAAGCTGCTGCTGGCCTTCTATCGCTGCTCAGTGGAGAGCATACTAACTACTGTCTGGGTGTGTGGTACGCCGGCACCACGGCCGAGAACAGGAATGCTGTGCAGAGGGTCATCAACATTGCCCAAAAAATTATCGGCGGCCCTCTGCCCTCCCTGGAAAACATCTCCAGATCCTCCTGTCTCAGAATAATCAAGGCCATCACAGGAGACCCCTCACAGCCCACCACCTGTTTGACCTGCTCCCCTCTGGATGACAGTTCAGCTAAATCAGGTCCCACACCTCCAGACTGACAAACAGTTTCTTCCCCTGGGCCATCCCAACTGCGAACAGTCAGAGCCCCCACCCCCTCCTTCCGAACACTCACATGTACAGAACTGAGGACCTTTTTAATTATCACAATAACTCACCTGTCTTTGCACTCCACACTTTCATGTATATTAACCCATCCGTGAAACCACTACTATGTATATTTTCCATAATCCTTGGGCCATTTTACTCAATTGTGTGTTCTGCACTCCACACTCTTATGTACATAGTCCCACCCATCAAGCCACTACCATACCTGCGTATATTTCCAGAATTGTGGGCTATTTTTGTTTAATCGTGTGCTCTATAACCGTGTTTTGTCTAATCTTTATCTCTTACTTTATTGCACAGTAGCCTGGTGGAGCACCCACAATTCTGTTGTACTGTACAGCTGTATGACAATAAAGCCTATTCTATTCTATTTTATTCTATAGAAGGGACTAAACACAAAGTATGGGGAAACAACATATGGATAAATGAACTGATGGCTCGAAAAGAAACACGACCAATCAAAGTAAATGAACCAATGAAGGAAATTTGCGAGCAGAAATGCAAAAAAGGAGGTAGCATAGGTGAGAGAAACAATTGAGAAAGGAAAGAATTGGCAAAATGATTACCTGAATGAAGATGGCAGCCATTTTCTTAAAATACTGAAAAGACCGTTGGTTAGTGCTACATTTGTGCTGATTTGTAGTTCATTTCATCAACGTGCATTTGTTCTGTCTATAGTTTTTAAAAATTAACAATATTGACAATTTGTGTCAAATGAGTACTTCATTGTTTATCATTTGTACTATTAAAATAAAAAAATAGAAGCATCTAAAGTATCTTCTTTGCCATTACAGAAATAAGTAGGTACCTGCAGTGGATTCGTCGTTTCTCCGCTTCCTATTCATTGTGTATGTGAAACGCAATGCAAAGCATTTGACTCCAGTGTGGTGAGATTTGGGCTGCAGTGTGTCGACTTGCCTGTACTTCTCATTTGTATAAAGTTGAAATTTCTTTAACTTTACGCAAATAAGGTCCGGTACCCAGCATGTGTCGGCTGTTGTCCAAAACGTTTAAACCAGCAGTTTTTGATGCTGATGGATTCATTAACTGCATCCTACTATTTCTTACATGAAGTGCTGCTTGAAAGCCTTTGCTGATTTGTTTTAAAGATATGAGGCTCACAATCCGCCATGCTATCCCCAAGCTTCAGTCTCTGAAAGGCGGCCCACAGCTGGAGCCATCGACCAATCAGGTGCAGCCTGTGTGTTCTCAGCAGCAGGACTGTGAGGCCTGTATCCACAGCCACAGAGCTAAAATGATTTGGTGATATTCATCCTATTATTTACATAATTCAGACACATAGATGTAAGGCTTCACTCCCTCACATCATTTCACATTAATCTAATTTGCAGTCATTTAAGTTGCATAATTTTGTTTTAGTTTATCGACACATATTGCAATGCTACACTGTATTCTAAACAATGGCATTAGTGATGTTATGCTTGACACCGCCCACTCGACACTGATTTGAGCAATATAACACAGAAGTGTCAACATGGCCAGTCACGTGACTGTAGCGAACGAGGCCTCGTTGTCGCATCACGTGATTTGAGACCTGCCGAGAAATTTGAGAGGGCTGGGCATTGCATACGTCAGTAGTGAAGGATTTAAAAGGGGTCTGATTCACCACTCAAACAGGATTTTTTGAGAGGAGGGGACTTGTTATTATCATTGCATTCGCTATTTGACTAGAAGTCAGGGACAGTATTACAAAGGTTTGAATTAGGTTTAGGCTTAGTAACATTAAACAACACATTACATTTACATACTAAATATTACACATAGAAACATTAGTGATGGTGAAACTGAGGCTTTATAAAACAATGAACAACTCTGAGACAATTGCTTCTTGATCAACACAATGTTATGAAACATTTCATAAAGAGTGCCATCTGCTGACTGAGTGACAGAACTGCATCTGAGTAGAAAACCTGAAAATATCTCTATACTTTTTTTATCATTTGCCCATCCGAGGTCTATTGAAAATTGGATGGCAGGAACAAACAATCCAAAGCAAACAAAAAAACCCTAATTCCAATAGAACCCTCTCAAATTTCCCATGAGCCCTCAAGTCACGTGATATGACTGAAATAAGGAGAACTCGCTTGCTACGGTCACGTGACTGTGGGCGTGCTGAAACAACGCTCGATGCACTGCTCATGATGCAAAAAAAAATTGCAAGAGACATTGGACAGCTCCTATTACTATAACTAGTACATACCCGTGCATACTCGTGCATGCCCATAGAAACCAAGTATAAGAAAGTATTTGTGCATGCCCGTAGAAAGCAAGTGTAAGCAAGGGTGTAAGCAAGCACATCAGCACTCATTCAGTGATGCCTGCCTTTGATCTTTGATGGTGTTTTAGTGAGTCCTATGATCTGTAATGATGTCATAGCAAGTGCCATGATCATGAGTCATGCCTGCATCTGATCTTTGAAAATGTCCTAGGTCCTATGATCTTTGATGATGGCATAGCAATGATGTACTGCTTCGAATGGGTGTAAGATTTCCAGATATACACACAAACTGACAGAGATTTCTTGAATTTACTGGGTGATATTTTTTAAGATTTCTAGATTTACTGCTTTGAATGGGTGTGGTTTAAAGTGCTGTGTCCTATTGTGTATATGACAGCATGGTGCTTTTGTCAATACGAGTACATACCCATGCATACCCGTCCATAGAAACCAAGTATAAGCAAGTATTTGTGCATGCCCGTTGCTGAAGGGTCTCCTCCTGTCTCAGATGGCTGTGTTGTTCACAGTCATCATGCCTGCGGCATACTGCTGGAACCTGAGGTGTTTCATGCTCACGGCATCTTTTCTGATGTGCAGCAGTTCTCCTCATTCTATTGCTCTCCATCTGGTGGGTCTTCTTCTTCTTCGTTCAGACCACTGGTTGAGGGATAGGTCCATCGTAATTCCAGAGTTGGTGGCCAGCTGACTATTTCGCATCTCCTCGGTCTCAGCTTCTCTGTGCATTGCCTGGCATGCAGCGTTGGCAGCTAGCCAACTATTCCGCATCTCCTTGGTCTCAGCTTGTCTGTGCCTTGCCTGGCGTGCAGCGTTGCTCGCTTTGCGGGCATTTTGGGCTTCAAGTGACTCAGCACATGCATGGTGCACTGCTACATGTTTCCTGTCTGTTTGTGTATCCCTTGTCTGTCGTACCCTACGCTGGTGAAGGGTCTCCTCCTGTCTCAGATGGGTATGATGTACTGCTGGAACCTCAGGTGTTTCATCTTCATGGCATCTTTTCTAACATGCAGCAATTCTCCTCATTCTATTGCTGTCCATCTGGTGGGTCTTCTTCTTCTTCTTGTTCATTCAGACCACTGGTTGAGGGATAGGTCCATTGTAATTCCAGAGTTGGCGGCCAGCCGACTATTTCGCATCTCCTTGGTCTCAGCTTCTCTGTGCGTCGCCTGGCGTGCAGCGTTGGTGGCTAGCCGACTATTCCGCATCTCCTCGGCCTCAGGTTCTCTGTGCCTTTCATGGAATTCGCTGTCTCTGGCCAGCCAACTATTCCACATCTTCTCGGTCTCAGCTTGTCTGTGCCTTGCCTGGTGTGCAGGGTTGCTCGCTTTGCGGGCATTTCGGGCTTCAAGTGACTCAGCACATGCATGGTGCACTGCCACATGTTTCTTGTCTGTTTGTGCATCCCTTGTCTGTCGTACCCTATGCTGGTAAGGGGTCTCCTCCTGTCTCAGATGGGTGCAATATACTGCTGGAACCTCAGGTGTTTCATCTTCATGGCATCTTTTCTGACATGCAGCAATTCTCCTCATTCTATTGCTGTCCATCTGGTGGGTCTTCTTCTTTTTCTTGTTTGTTCAGACCACTGGTTGAGGGATTGGTGCGTCGTAATTCCAGTTCATGGACAGGATCATAAAAATAGATCTGAACAAAAAGAAGCTTTCAGTGTGCATCCCTTGTCTGTCGTACCCTATGCTGGTGAAGGGTCTCCGCCTGTCTCAGACGGGTGCGATGTACAGTACTACTGGAACCTCAGGTGTTTCATCTTCATGGCATCTTTTCTGCTTTTCTGATGTGCAGCAATTCTCCTCATTCTATCATTCTATTGCTGTCCATCTGGTGCGTCTTCTTCTTCTTGTTCGTTGAGACCACTGGTTGAGGGATAGGTGCGTTGTAATTTCAGTTCATGGACAGGATCATGAAACTAGATCTGAGCAAAAAGAGGCTTTCGGGCATGGACTCACTGTATATGACATCATAAAGATATGAGAGTCCTATATGACATCATAAAGACACATTTGTCTATGTGCCATCATATAGGCATCGTGAGTCCTATGATGCCTGAGATCATAGGACAACCAATGATGTTCAGGCATGGACTCACTGTATATGACATCATAAAGACTTGAGCGTCCTATATGACATCATAAAGACACATTTTGTCTATGTGCCCTCATATAGGCATCGCGAGTCCTATGATGCCTGAGATCATAGGACATCCTATGATGTTCAGGCAGAGATCATAGGCCATCCTATGATGTTCTATAAACGTGATACACACACACAGATTTCTTGCTGTAATAGTGATAAAAGACTATCAGAGAATTGTTGAGCTCTTTACTCTCTGTCTTTCTCCCTCTTTTTTAATATACCCCCTTTTTTGTTAATTAGAATGTGAAGTTTGACTGACTGTATTTTTTGTGAAAGTTCTGATTTTGTAACTTTTTTGTAACCTGTATCCTCATCGAGAGTTTGTATGTTGCATTTTGTTCTATTAAATTAAAAAAAACTGCTCATGACACTTCAGCTTTATATTGCGCGAATCAGTGTCGAGTGGGCCGTATCAAGCATAACATCACTACCCCTACCCCTACGAATTGGGACACTCCTTCATGGCTGCACAAGGCCAAAGTGGCTGTAGAGTGTAGCTGTCTTATCGGCCACTGCTGAAATTCACCAGCCTTTGGCCGGTATTAATGTCAAGCCTTGCATACTATCTCTCTCTCTCTCTCTCTCTTTCTCTACTGCTGGCCGCTTTTCAAGTTTTTGTTTTTTTGGGTGGAGGATGGCGGCCTTTGGAAAGCCACCTCCATCTATCCACCAGGGGGTGAGGATCGTTCCCCCAGACAGCGAAGTTACTGTGGAGGAGGTCCTGGAGGCTGTGGCCGAGCAGGTGGGCCCTGACGCGGTCTGCTTTGCCTCCCGAATGAATAGAGCTGTGGTTGTGTTTCTGGCGGCTGAAGACGATGTTCACACCTTGATTGTAAGCGGTGTGGTTATCGGGGAAATGTATGTACAGGTGTCCCCCTTATCTGTCCCATCAACGAGAATCACTGTCTCGGGTGTTCCACCTTTCATCACTGACGAGCAGCTGGCGACGGAGCTCCGCAGATTTGGGCAGTTTGCGGGCCCGTTTACGACTCTGCCTTTGGGATGCAATGCCGCCAAGTTCAAACATGTGAAATCGCTCAGGCGACAGGTGTTCATGTTTCTCGACTCGCCCACTCAGACTCTGGAAGTCTCCTTCAGGATCAAGTACGGGGACGGATCTTACATGGTGTATGCGAGCTCGGGACAGATGAAATGTTTTGAATGTGGAGACGTGGGCCATAAACGGTTCGCTTGTCCGCACAGGCAGCGGGCGGAGGGCCCTGATGGTGCCGGCGGCGAGCCCTCCACTCACGCCACAGCTGCGGACAGCAATGCGGCCTCCGCTCACGCTGCCCCAGCTCCGGAGCCTGCCGCTGCGCCGCCCGCGGCCCAGCTTGCGGTCGGGAGCGTGGATAGCGATGTCGCCAAAAAGGTCACTGATGGTGCGTCACAATCAACTCGGGGTGTGACGTCAGCAGCTGTGCCTCCGCCAGCTGCTGCCGCTTCAGAGGAGGGAACGGGGCACCGACCTGATGGTGCGTCACAATCATCTCGCTGTGTGACGTCAGCGGCTGTGCCTCCGCCAGCTGCTGCCGCTTCGGAGGAGGGGACGGGGCACCGACCTGATGGTGCGTCAGAATCTCGCTGTGTGACATCAGCGGCTGTGCTTCCGGAGGCTGCTACCGTTACACAGCGGGGGATGGAACAGCGACAGTCAGCTGCTGCGGGTGGCGTCCAGGAAAATGTGGCCCATGATGAATCCACTGGCCCGGGAAAACCAAGCAGTCGGCTGAGTGGTGCTGACGAGGAAATGGAATCTGAGAACGACACTGTGTCTAATGCTGAGTCTATTGAGGCAAAATGCAATACAAACACGAGTTTGTATTCACTGGAAGAAATAAATGCATTTCTGGATGCAACCTATAACAAAGCCATTAGGGTCGCCGACTACTTCAGTGACACTGATAAATTCATTAAGTCTGTGGATGTGCTAAGAAGGCAGGTTGGTCTTGACCTCCTGGATGAAAGGAAGCGTTATTGCCTCAAGAAACACCTGACAGCCCTGTGTAAAGCAGCAGGGGGAACACCGGTCAAGCGCACCCGACAGGAGGAATGAATGGCGGTCGTTCCTCTGCCTGTTTTTCCCATTTTTGGGATATTGTTTGAACAGACTGGTATATGACATTTAATTGACTGTAATTGACTGTCACAGAACTGGATCTTTGAATAGGTGGACTGCAGGGACTACTCTGTGTTGTGTGTGTGGGGGGGGGGAACATTTCAGTTTGCACTTTTTCCAATGTGACACACTTGGAGAAATGATGTTGGTGTGCTTACATTTTTTTGAAGTGTGCAATAAAAGCTTTTTTCAAAGTCAAAGTCTCTCTCTCTCTCTCCCTCCCCACATATATATACAGTATATACTGTATATATACAGTATATACTGTATATATAGACACACACAGTGCAGAGCATTGTGGTTGGTGAATGTGCAGCAGAAAGTCTAAGCTCTCTCTCCCTCCGCGGGTGTGGCGGGCCAGCTGGATGTCTTTGGGCATGATGGTGATGACCCTCTTGGCGTGGATGGTGCACAGGTTGGTGTCCACGAAGAGACCCACCAGGTAGGCCTCGCTGGCCTCCTTTAGAGTCATGACGGCGGAGCTCTGGAAGCGCAGGTCGGTCTTGAAGTCCTGAGCGATCTCCCTCACCAGGCGCTGGAAGGGCAGCTTACGGATGAGCAGCTCCGTGGATTTCTGGTAGCGACGGATCTCTCTCAGAGCCACGGTACCGGGCCTGTAACGGTGAGGCTTCTTCACTCCGCCGGTGGCCGGAGCGCTTTTTTGAGCAGCCTTGGTGGCTAGCTGCTTCCTGGGGGGCTTTTCCCTCCAGTAGATTTATGGGCGGTCTGCTTGGTTCTTGCCATTGCTCTTTATTATTCTGTCTTATATTTCTTGCACGCCGCCTAAATTCCAGCCCAGCACCCGCGTCGTTTTCGCCACAGTTCCTCGGCATGTCGAGCTTCTCCGTTAGCACCGGGTGGCGGTTGGCGCTAGCTAGCCAGCTAGCTAGCTCTTCCCTGCTGTATCGTCCTCTGCTGCAAACAGTGGCTCCGTCCGCCGACTCGGGAGACCCTTGGGGTGATCTGTGTGTCCGTGATATATATATAGAGTGAAAGGTGTAGAAAGAAGAAGGAAGATAAGAAAAGGGCAGTTGCAAACGGCAGCCAACTCGTGTGGCGCCGCCGGTCCGGCGGAACCAGAACCAGAAAAAAATATATATATATGTATGTGCATATATATATATATATATATATATATATATATATATATATATATATATATATATACACATATACATACATACACACACACACACACATATATATACATATATATATATTGTCCTTCCACAGAATTTTTCCAGCGATGACTACAAATTCTGAAAGCTGTCTACCATTTGACAGATTACATGGAGGGTGACGTAATTAAAGTCAATTAAAATGATAAAAATGATAGATAACAGACTGACAGAATTTTTACAAGCCTGTCTGAGAAAATGACATAAAAAGTGTAGTGCAACCTGTGTTATAGAGTATTGCCCCTTTTCAGTTTTTCAACTCAGATGCAGTTCTGACAATCAGTCACCAGATGGCAGCCTTTATTAGATGTTTCATAACACTGTGTTGCTCATGAAGCAATCGTCTCAAAGTTGCTTATTGTTTCATGAGGCCTCAGTTTTAACATCACTAGATGGCATACATGTTTTGTCACTGATTTGTATAAGTTGCATTAATATTTTCTCTATTTTGTTGAGTTACCTGCTGGTCCACTCCTTCCTGCCTGGTGTCAAAGAGGAGGTTCTTCTTCTTCTTTTAGATTTGATTGGTGATTGGCAACCAGCTTACAGGTGCATTACGGCAACCAGCTTACAGGTGCATTACCGCCACGTACTTCACTCTATATCATCATTGTATATCTTTGTATCAGGAGTTCATTTTTGGTTCATTTTTTTTTCCGGTTCCGGTTCCGCCGGACCGGTGGCGCCACACGAGTAGGCTGCCCGTTGCAACAGCCTTTTTTTAGCTTCCTTCTTCTTTCTACACCTTTCACTCTGTATATATATCACGGACGCACGGATCGCCCCGGGGGTCTCCCGGGTCGGCGGACGGAGCCACGGTTTGCAGTGGGAGACGTTACAGCGGGGAGGAGCTAGTGCTAGCTAGCACTTGGCCGCCGCCCGGTGCTGATGGGAAACTCGACATACCGGGAGCTATAGCGAAAACGACGCGGGTGCCGGGCTGGAGTTTAGGCGGCGTGCAAGAAATATAAGACAGAATAATAAAGAGCGATGGCAAGAACCAAGCAGACCGCCCGTAAAATCTACTGGAGGAAGAAGCCCCCCAGGAGACAGCTAGCCACCAGGGCTGCTCGGAGAGGCACTCCGGCCACCGGCAGAGTGAAGAGGCCTCACCGTCACAGGCCCGTGGCTCTGAGAGAGATCCGTCGCTGCCAGAAATCCACGGAGCTGCTCATCCGTAAGCTGCCCGTCCAGCGCCTGGTGAGGGAGATCGCTCAGGACTTCACGACCGTCCTGCGTTTCCTGAGCTTCGCCGTCATGGCTCTGCAGGAGACCAGCGAGGCCCACCTGGTGGTCTCTTCTTCGCTAAGGGGGTCACCATCATGTCCAAAGACTTCCAGCTGGCCCGCCGCATCCGCGGAGAGAGAGCTTAGACTTTCTGCTGCACATTCACCAACCAACCATAATGCTCTGCACTGTGTGTCTATATATATACATTTATAGTAATATGGACATATGTTTACTAGATGTTGTTTTTTCTTGCCTTCTGATTGTTGTTCTGAGTGTTGCTATCCCTGTGCTGTTGCAATCCTGGAATTTCCCCATTGTGGGACTAATAAAGGCTTATCTTATCTTATCTTATCTTATCTTATCTTATCTTATCTTATAAGGAGTTCTGAACAACTCCCTATGTATGAAAAAATGATCTGTCCTTGGACTGTGTCCTCAGCGGTATCAATAGCTGTGCCAGCCAGCCGGCCAACGAGGGTAGAGCTGGTTTAAATGCAGAAGCCAATAAAATAGACTAAACCATCTGCTGTGACAGCATGGGGGGGAAATGGGGTTTCTTTGTAGTACATTCCATTGTTATTTCTGTATTTTCCCCTTTTAATTTAAGATGGTTTATTCTGCTGGTATATAGGTTGAGTTTTCTCTCATTTAATTAGGTCAGTTTGTTGAGTTCAGGCCGTGGTTTGTTCAGCCTTATTTTTGAGTAGAGTTCTGTTTCGTTGACCTCTTTTAACCAAATTGTCCATTTTCATTCTTATGTATTTTAATCTTTTGTGTTTTTAATAAAACCCTCATTTTGAGAATTATACCTGTGTCTGCATGTCCTTTAACTGCTTGGTCCCTTACAATGACGATTGAGAGTCTTTCCAACGGAACAGAGCTTTTTGACTATTAGTTTTCCATAATGTCAATTATTTTCTGTCACTCCACTTGGTTATGCCTATCACCGAAATGCATCCCAGATGCGATGCCTTCTGACGAAAAAAGGACCAATGGACACGTACCATAATAATACTATTTTTGGTGAAATAGGACAAAGTTAACTGTGACCTCAGATGACCCATATTATAACTGTCAATATCACAAAAATGGACATAGCATAAATTATGATTTTAATTTCACAAATCAGCACAAATGTAGCACTAAGCACTGGCACTGTTTTCATTCAAACTGGGCAAAGTGGTGGAGCCACTTCATCTCTGGGTGACCTAGACATTTAAAATGACGTCACCAACTTGCTTCCTAATGCAAAGTGGGTTATGATTTCTTTTGCTGCCACTGAAGGCACTATGGCATTTACAGAGTCCTTTGTGTATCTGCCACAAATATGATTAGTTAATGTAAAATGACTTGCAGAGAGATATTCCTTGAATTCCATGATTAAAGAATGAAAGGTATTGCCAGGAGGTGATTTGAGCGGGGATACCATCCCCCTTGGTGGAAAAATGACCCAAAACTATCTCCCTTGTTTAGCTGCCACCCCATTAACAGTTCAAGAATAGGATAACAATGAGTCACGGTTACAACATGCTCTCAAGTAGGTTTTTCACAAAATTGTACTTTCATGTGTCGTGTGGCATTTATGATTTTCTTTAGACTAAAACTTCTAAGAGTAAAATGTGACAAATTGGTGACAGTGTAGTTGCAAATGTATAAGAAAAGTGTTGAAAATGTACAGTATGATGAAAAAAGCTGCATAGATTTTTTTTCAGAATTATATAGATTTAAATTGTGTCAAAAAAGGTAGGAAAATTATCATAAAAAGTGGCAAATTTATATGAAAAAAGTGTTATATTTATTAGAAAAGTCACAAATCTGCAGGGAAAATGTTGCTAATTTTTTAGAAAAAAGTTATAAATTTACAAGGAAAATGTTGCGAGTTTACAAGGAAAACCTCAATAATTGATTAAAAAAGGGACATTTTTGAGGGGAAAAAAGTAAAAAAAATCTATTATAAGAATGTGCAGCTTTTGTTCTTGTAAATTTATGACTTAGATTTTTTGCTTTCTTCACAAAGTTGCAACTTTTTTCCTCAAATTTGGGACTTTCTCATGGTAAATTTTTAGCTTATGAAATTGTAAATTAGCATATTCTATCATATTTTTGCACCTTTATTCTTACAAATTTAGACTTAACATTTTTTATATGTTTGTATCTTATGCTACATTTGTAAATATACACCAACCTCACAATTATCCCCCTTGTTAAAAAATAACAAATTGCCTACCAGGTATTTCTATATGTGCATCTTTAGGGCCTGGAGTATACAATTAAAATCAATAGCGTTAATTTCCAATGTTAGTCTCCCTCTCTTAAAGATGATAGAGATAAGGGGCCGTATTACAAGATCAGTCGTCAGTTGTCAGTGACGGAGAATGCATTCATGGGCGTTTCCAAGTTTATTTCCTTATCACAGCAGCGCAGAAACAAATTTCCCCCGGGTGCATAGTGTGAAGAGGCCAGACTAATTATTCAGAGGTGTTTTGGATAATCCAATCCAAAGCGCTCCTGCCCATCCCTTTAACCCCTTGCACTCTGGTCAATTTCCCTAAAAACGCAAAAAAATAACGTACCCAAAGTAAATCAAAAGCTGTTCTTCAACCCTTTGCAGCATCTTCATGGGGTTGGTCTCATTTAAAAGAAAACACTTTGAATTTTTTGGCAAAACAGTCATAATCTCTCTAAGTGCTCCTACCACTGAGTAACAGTCATCTAAACATACTGAACTTGAAGAAAATAAATTTTGCCTGGGTGTTTTTTTGGATACAAATGCTTGCAAATAACACACAGCTTCAGATCCGGGCTGGAAAATGCAACAGAAATGTAGAACCAAGTGTTATCCAGCTGAGGTCAAAATTTTGTAACAATACCACAAAAAATGAATATATTACACAGCTTTTTTCTTAGGTTGTTCCCAGGCGTTTTTGAACTGTGCCAAATTGTGCCAAATGGCACAGTTTGGAAAAACGTCTGTAATTTTTGAATGATTCAATATAGAAGCTTGATGTTGGGCTCTAATGAAAGGTGACACTCAGGGCTGTGTGTGTGTGTGTGGGGGGGGGGGGTTCCCCCCCCCCCGCTACAGATGACAGACATCGCCCGGTGCGCCGCGGTCTACTACACACAGTTGTAATTTACCGATAGGTCAAAAGTCATTTTTGATTACAATTTTCAGGGATAAAGAATAATTTAGCTTATAACACTTACCTGTTCACAACAGCAGCGTAGCTGGCGAACTTCTCTTCCTCATTCTCAGACGAACATGAAGCTGGTCCGCTTGTTACGGACTCGTGGTTCAGGTCACGCGACCCGGTCAAACCATAATTCCATTATTGCGGTTTTGCCCTTCCATGATTGCGGTTTTGGCGAACGATTTTTCAAAACAAATAACAGTAGTAACAAAAAAAGACTGGCGAACGCGTGTGTGTCACCCAGCCTTCGTCGTCGGCCTCCGTCGGTCTATGATGACCATGGAAGAGAATCCTAAACGTCTACTCTGCTGGGACAGCACCGCCTGTGGCTGAACAGGCCGATTCAATTCAATTCAATTCAATTCAACTTTATTTATATAGCGCCATTTCACAACAACAGTCATCTCATAGCACTATCAACTGTAGGGGGGAACCCCCACAGTTGCAGAAAGACCCCAGCAATCAGGTGATCCCCTGTGAGCAAGCACTTGGCGACGGTGGAGAGGAAAAACTCCCTTTTAACAGGAAGAAACCTCCAGCAGAACCAGGCTCAGGGAGGGGCAGTCATCTGCTGCGACTGGCTGGGGGGTGAGGGGACAATGTCATGGACAATGTCGGGACTGCCATTCCCGATGCGCGAATGGCAGTCCCTGTCACACAGGTCGCACTTGTGGGTGGTCTCCGTGCTGCTGGGTCTATGGCGGTTCTTCCTGCGGGTCCTTTTTTCATCTGCTGCAGCAGTCAGTCTCTCTTCACCCAGCCTTGCACAAAACAGCTTTCGAACTTCTGTGCTTCAATTGGCTGGCTGTATTCGCAGCCGTTGGTAGGCGGGTCCTTCTTGCTAGGTTTTCAGTCATTGGTTCTTCAAGGTTTCAGAAACCCAATTCAAGGCTCTTATTAGTCGAATGAGAGGTCAATCACATCTAAACCAATCAAAGCACTCCTTTGGCTTTCTGTTCATGGCTGTGTCTGTAGTGGAAGAACGGAAACGCAGCTTTTTTTTTCAGTGCGCACTAGGATGCAGCGCCCTCGTGTGCTCTAGGACGCAGAGACGTGCCACGCGATACACCGGAGTGCAAGAGGTTAATGCACAAAGGTACATTATCTAAAGTGAACTCTGATCATAACGATTTAAGACGGGGTTTGTGCTGACCAAAGACTGTGTGTGTGACCAAAAATGCACATGATAGTAACGCTGCTTGGTAATAAAGAAGACATCAATCACAGCTGATGCCCAGTTAGTTTTTCTGATGCCCAGTTAGTTTTTTAGAGAGAACAAACAGGGAAGAATGGGCTGAAAACTCAGCTGAATGGTTTAATGTAGTGCACATGGATGCAACATGCAGATATGAATGGGTCTGAAACTTCAGGAAAAAAGGGTGATATCTGTGCAAACTTTCACAAACTTTCATGCGTATGATGGCATGGAAGATGCTCCCGGCCCATGGGGAAATGGAGTGCTCCTTCTCCTGTTGCTTTCGCTGACCGAGGGTCTCCCCCGTGGGGGGGAGGGGGTTGCCAAAATTTGTGGGTCTCTATCCCAGTCCCTCCAGGGCGGGAGGGAAGGAGGAGCTCTGGTGTGGCTTCCCATCTGACCCCCACCACAAAGCGAGTCCACTCTGGGAAACCCCTGACAGGTGGTAGTCAGGGAGTTTGCTGGGGGAGAACCACAAGGTAAATGCGATGCGAGTGGCTTCAGTCCAGCTGGAAACCCGGGGGCACACAGCCGAGGCAGATGTGGATGCATCTTCTGTCTGGGGAGTTACCGTGAAAAGTAAAACACTGCACACTCCTTGTTCATTCATTTATTCCCCTAAAAATAAACGCATTAATGCCTAATAAGTCCGTGATGAAAACAAAAATGTGGATTGAATAAAAACCTTCAGACTGATACACCTCCCTCCATGTGCTGCACTTCCACATTGGAATGCACACATCCTCCCTGTTCAGTCATTCATTCCCCTACTAATCTACAGACTCCAATGGTGTTAGGTATGGGATATTGGGATCTATTTTATTTCATTGTTGCGCATTGATAGTTCTTGTATAAAGTAATACGCGCATGCGCACTAGGATGTAATGAGTCCAAGTTCAGTTCAATAAAATGGAAGCTGAGCCTCGGCTCCTAAAAACGCACTTACGGTGTCTGTGCTTATTGTGGCACATCCAAGGTTGAATGTGTGTGTGTAAAGTAACAAAGGAGTAACTGCATACACAACAATTGGCGACGAGGATGGGATCTGTGAATGGATATTCCGACACGGAGAGGACACGAGTCGTCGTGAGTGTGACTGTTGACTGTGATAAAAGCTAACTCATTGCAACTCGAAGTGTACACAGAGAGTACAAACCCGACAGTTAATACGGCACCAACCATGGCGGGGATAATTGGGAGAATGGACAGTTTTGATAGCGCATCGGAGGACTGGACAACATACGTGGAAAGGTTGGATCAGTACTTTGTGGCAAACGACATTCCAAACGACAAAAAGGTAGCAGTGCTGCTTAGTGTAATGGGAGCTAAGACATACAACTTGCTACGCAGTTTGTTGACCCCAGACAAACCGGCAGATAAGACGTACAAAGACATTGTCACTGTTTTAGAGGCGCATTTGAATCCGAAGCCTCTCGTCATTGCCGAACGTTTTAAATTCCATAAACGGAATCAGTTAAAAACAGAGTCTATTGTTGAATTCGTGGCAGAATTGAGAAGACTGTCTGAACATTGTTCATTTGGAAGAAATCTGTCAGACGCATTGCGAGATAGATTCGTGTGTGGACTGCACAACGAAAGCATACAAAAGAGACTGTTAACAGAAAAAGACCTGACATTGAAACGTGCCATTGAAGTCGCCACGTCACTGGAAGCAGCTGCTAAAGGCGCTACCGAGCTGCAGCAGCAGATGGCGCAGGAATGCCATGTTCACGAATGCAACATGCACAGCATAGACGAAAGACAACAGAAAAAGGATGCATGCTATCGCTGTGGAAAGAAATCACACGCTCCACCTGAATGTTGGTTTAAAGATAAGGAGTGCAACAAGTGCCATAAAACAGGTCACATACAGAAAGTGTGCAAAACGAAAGTGAAAGATACAGTGAAGGAGAAAAAGTTCCACAAATTTAAAAATAAACAAAAAGACATGCATGACATTGAAACTTGCTCATCTGATTCAGACAGTGCACAAGATTTAGCTTGCTTTGATGTCTGCTCATTGAAAAGACCCAACAGGGGAATCATATGGGTTTCACCCAAAGTGGAAGGAAAAACACTGACTATGGAATTGGATACTGGATCTGCATTGTCAGTCATGTCTAAAAAGGATTACCAGGCACACTTCTCACATCTGCAATTGCAATCTACAGATGTAATGCTCAAAACTTACACAGGGGAGCGCGTAGCCCCAATGGGCGTGATCAATGTGAATGTGCACTATGGCGATCAACAGTGTGCACTGCCCCTGTATGTTATTGAGAGAGGGGGTGCGCCCCTGTTTGGCCATGAATAGCTTTGTGAAGTACAATTGGATTGGCAGTCAATTAAAGAAATGCAAGCCACAGTGACCAAAAAGCAGAGCAATGGCTCTACAAATGAAAAATTGAACAAAATACTTCAAAATGCAGGAGAAGTTTTTCAAGATGGCATAGGCAAACTAAAACATCTGAAAGCCCAGATTGTTCTGAATGACGACGCTGTACCCAAATTCCACAAGGCGCGTACAGTTCCATACGCTCTCCGGCCCAAGGTGGAAAATGAACTTCAAAGGCTGGAAAATGAGGGCATCCTATCGAAAGTGGACTGGTCTGAATGGGCAACGCCAATAGTGCCAGTGGTAAAGGGTAATGGCTCAGTACGCATCTGCGGTGATTTTAAGGTGACAGTCAATCCGGTCTTGAAGGCGGAACAGTACCCTCTACCGCGAATTGACGACATCTTCGCAGCGCTGGGCCAAGGTAAGCGATTTTCCAAGATTGACCTTGCACAAGCGTACTTACAGATGGAGATGGAGGAGTCGTCCAAAAAGTACTTGACCATCAACACCTCCAAAGTTCTCTATCAGTACAACTGCCTGGTCTTCGGCATCGCTTCAGCGCCAGCAATCTGGCAGAAGGCAATGGATCAAGTCCTACAAGGCATACCGAATACACAGTGCTATTTGGATGACATAGTGATCACGGGAGCTAACGACAACGAACATCTGGAAAATCTTGAAAAAGTGCTCCAAAGACTGAATGAATTTGGATTACATGCCAACAAAGCAAAATGTGAATTCTTCCAGGATGACATTGAATACTGTGGCCACAAAATTGACAAAAACGGGCTACACAAATGCAAAGACAAAATTGACGCTGTTTTGAAGGCCCCACCACCACAAGATGTCTCTCAATTGAGATCTTTCTTGGGCCTGGTTAACTATTACAGGAAATTCTTGCCCAACCTGTCCTCAGTGCTACACCCATTGAATTCCCTACTCCAACAGGGCACTAAGTGGCACTGGTCCCAGGACTGTGAAAAGGCCTTCAAGCAAGCAAAGCAGTTGGTGACCTCAGACAACGTGTTGACACACTATGACCCCGAAGTGCCACTCAAGCTTGCATGTGATGCTTCCCCTTCCGGAATTGGAGCCGTGCTATCACACCGGTTCACTGACGGAACAGAGCGACCAATAGCATTTGCCTCCCGATCGCTGAATGCAGCTGAGCGTAACTATGCGCAAATTGACAGAGAAGCTCTTAGTTTGGTCTGGGGAGTGAAAAAGTTCAATCAGTATCTATACGGAAAGCACTTTACCCTCCTCACAGATCATAAGCCTTTAGTTTCAATCTTTAATCCAGCTAAGGGAGTACCAGCCATGGCCGCTGCTCGACTGCAACGGTGGGCCTTGTTTTTGAGTGCTCACACCTACAGCATTGAGTACAAAGGCACACTTCACCATGGGAACGCTGACGGGTTGTCCCGGTTGCCACTACAAGTGGCACCGCCAATTAAGACCAAGGAAGCGGTGGACATGTTCCAGATGACACAAGTGGATCCCCTACCAGTCACAAGTGAGGAGATCGCACGAGAGACAGGCCGCGACCCTGTCTTGTCTAGAGTCTACGAGCTGACACTGAAAGGCTGGCCACGCAAGGGTGACTCATCCTTACTGGGCTATTCCAGTCGCCGTGAACAGCTCACAGTGCATCAAGGATGCATTTTGTGGGGGGCGAGGGTAGTGATACCACAGAAGCTGCGCCAGAGGGTTCTCTCAGTGCTACACGAGGGACACTTAGGTGTGGTGAAAATGAAACACCTCGCAAGAAGCTTCGTATGGTGGCCTGGAATTGATGGACAGATCGAGGACATTGCAAAGACATGCTACGGGTGTCAGCAGACCCAAAAGACTCCACCAACAGCCCCACTGCATGTGTGGGAATGGCCTACAAAACCATGGCAATGTGTTCACATCGACTATGCGGGCCATTTCATGGACCGCATGTACCTGGTCGTAGTTGATGCGCATTCAAAGTGGCCTGAGGTTTTCTGCACAAAAACAGCAACCTTTGCAAAGACAGTTGAACTCTTACGGGCCCTGTTCTCACGCACAGGCCTTCCGCATCAGATTGTGAGTGATAACGGAACACCTTTCACTTCTGAAGAGTTTCAGCGCTTTGTTAAAAGGAATGGCATACAACACACCACCATTGTGCCATATCATCCAGCTTCTAACGGCCAAGCGGAACGTTTCATTCAGACTTTCAAACAGTCTATGAAGGCCATGGATAAGGACTGTGCATCGCTACAGCAGAAGATTGCAAACTTTCTGCTGGCCTATCGCAACAGTACACACGCAATAACAGGACAGACACCTGCCATGCTCTTCCTAGGGCGTCCCCTGCGCTCACGCTTAGACTTATTGAAACCCAGTCTACAGCAACGTGTACAGAGAAAACAGACGGAATCTGCTCTCCGATCCCAGACGCGCTCACTGCGTACCTTCCAAGTGGGACAACAGGTGATAGCCAAAGACTACCGCAGCAAAGGACAAAAGTGGCAGCCTGGTACCATCGTGTCACAGACAGGACCGTTAACCTACGAGGTGAAAATCGGGCCAGACCTACTGTGGCGTAGACACGTGGATCAGCTGTTGGATGCATCTGGAGCAACCAACATGGATGCCAACGCTACACCATTCCAGGGTGACTTTCAGTTCAGTGACGAAGATCAAGCCACAGGCGGGCCTGAAGCCGATGCAGGTGATACTGCACCAGTCCCTGCTGTTCCTCAAAATCCTGCTGCCGACGCTCCACCAGAGAGGCGCTATCCAGAGAGAATTCGGAGACCTCCAGAGCGATTCCAGGACTGAAATGGGTTATGGTAGAATGAGAGTAGATAGGTTAGATGTATTTAGTTATGATTAATACTTACTCAGGTAAACAACCTTTAGTTAGTGGGGATATCAATGCTGGAAGGGAGGAGTGTTAGGTATGGGATATTGGGATCTATTTTATTTCATTGTTGCGCATTGATAGTTCTTGTATAAAGTAATACGCGCATGCGCACTAGGATGTAATGAGTCCAAGTTCAGTTCAATAAAATGGAAGCTGAGCCTCGGCTCCTAAAAACGCACTTACGGTGTCTGTGCTTATTGTGGCACATCCATGGTTGAATGTGTGTGTGTAAAGTAACAAAGGAGTAACTGCATACACAACAAATGGTAAGTCCACAATTACAATGAGAGTGTGGATGGAATCAAACTATTTAATATAAGATAAGATAAGATAAGATAAGCCTTTATTAGTCCCACAATGGGGAAATTCCAGGATTACAACAGCACAGGGATAGCAACACTCAGAGCAACAATCGGAAGGCAAGAGAAAAAAAGAAACAAGAGCAGCAAGTATACATATATATATATATATATATATATATATATATATATATATATATATATATATATATATATATATATATATATATATATATATATATATAAACACAGTGCAGAGCACTGTAGCTAGATGGAATAAATATGTAGATATATAAACACACACAGTACGGAGCATTGTAGCTAGATGGAATAATATGTAGATATATAAACACACAGTGCGGAGCATTGTAGCTAGATGGAATAAATATGTAGATATATAAACACACCCAGTGCGGAGCATTGTTGCTAGATGGGATGAAACAGCACAACCGTCTACTTAGTTATCCTACATGGTATGATTATGTACCCATACATATTCTCACCCTCCATAGCGACCGGTATTTTCCTAGTTGTATGCCGGAGGGGACCATTGTGTAAGTCTATTGCGTCTTTTTCATTCAAAACTATTAGGTTGTTACGTCTTTTTGCTACCTTTGCGAGCAGCCCTGCTTAGGTTGTACAGTCTGACAGCCGTTGGTAGGAAGGACCTGCGAAACCTCTCGGTTGTGCACCTAGGATGATGTAGTCTGCTGCTAAATGAGCTCCTCAGTGCATTCAGTATGTCCTGCATAGGGTGGAACTCGGACTCCAGCAGAGATGACAGTTTAGCCACCGTCCTTCTCTCTCCCACTGGGTCAAGGCGCTGCCCCAGGACAGAGCTAGCTTTCTTGATCAGTTTGTTCAGTCTCTTCCTATCGGCTGCTGTAATGCCACTGCCCCTGCAGACCACTCCAAAAGTGATGGCTGATGCCACCACCATGTCATAGAATGTCTTCAGCAGCGCCCCTTGTACACCAAAAGACCTGAGTCTCCTCAGTAGGAACAGCCTGCGCTGTCCCTTCTTGTAGAGTGCGTCGGTATTGTGTGACCAGTCTAGTTTATTGTTCAGATGAACACCCAGGTACTTATAGGATGTCACCATCTCGATGTCTGTTCCCTGTATATTTACTGGTGCTGTGAGGGGTTGTCCTTGCCTGCGGCAGTCCACAACCAGCATCTTAGTTTTCCTCGCGTTGATCTGGAGGCAATTCCGATGGCACCAGTCCACAAAGTCCTGGATAAGCCCTCTGTACTCAGCTTCATCTCCGTTGGAGATGAGGCCAACAATCGCAGAGTCATCAGAGAACTTCTGTAGATGGCAGTGTGTTGTGTTGTGTGAGAAGTCCGCAGTATAAAGGGTGAACAGGAAGGGAGCCAAAACCGTTCCCTGGGGGGGCCCCGTGCTACCGATGATCGTGTCGGACACACAGTCCCGGGTTCTCACAAACTGAGGCCGGTTAGTGAGGTAGTCCAGGATCCATGATGACAGGTGCTGGTCCACCCCTGCGCGCAGCAGTTCGTCCTTCAGGATCATCGGTTGGATGGTGTTGAAAGCACTGGAGAAGTCAAAGAACATGATCCTCACCGCATTCCCGGGCTTCTCCAGCTGGGACAGAGAACGGTGAAGGAGGAAGATCACCGCATCCTCCACCCCAATGCCATGCTGGTAGGTGAACTGGAGTGGATCCATCGCTGGTCCCACCAGGGGGCGGAGGTGAGCAAGGAGCAGTCTCTCCAGGGTCTTCATCAAGAGGGACGTCAAGGCCACTGGTCTGTAGCTGTTCAGGTCTTTGGGGTGGGAAGTCTTTGGTACAGGTACCACACAAGATGTTTTCCACAGCTGTGGTACCTTCCCCAGCTTCAGGCTCAGATTGAAGATGTACTCCACAATCCCACACAGCTGGTCTGCACAGGACTTGAGGAGCTTTACACTGATGCCATCCAGTCCCGACGCCTTCCTCACCTTGATCTTCCTCAGCTCCGTCCTCACCTGGGTCTTAGTCAGGGTCAGGTTGGGGGGCTGTGTGTTGGGAGTGGGGGGGTGTTGGTGGAGTGGGGAGTGGGCAGCAGGACTTGATGTCTTTAGAGGCAGCAGTGGTTGTTGTGCAGTCAGGGGGGAGGGCGGTTGGTCAAACCTATTGAAAAACAGATTCAGATTGTTCGCCCACTCCCTGCCCCCCGTGGCCTGGGGGGAGGTATTCTGGAGCCCAGAGATGGTTTTGAGGTTTCTCCAGACCCCGCTGATGTCTCTCTGTTGCAGCTTGTCCTCCATCTTCCTCCTGAAGCTGTCCTTGCCTTCTCTGATCTTTCTCCTCAGCTCCCTCTGTACGGACTTCAGCATCTCCCTGTTCCCCGACCTGAAGATCCTCTTCTTCTCTCTCAGAAGTGTTTTTATCTCAGGGTTGATCCAGGGTTTGTTGTTTGAGCAACACCGTATGGTCTTGGTGGGAACGGTGTTGTCCACACAGAAGTTGATGTAGTCCGTGATGGTGTGAGTGAGGCCATCGATGTCCTCACCATGTGGATCGCAGAGCTGCTCCCAGGCAGTGGTTTCAAAACAGCCCTTTAGAGTGTCCATTGCCTCCTCAGACCATAACTTCACTGTGCGCATGGCTGGAGGTTGTTTGTGCACTAGGGGTTTGTACACCGGCCGGAGATGAACCAAGTTGTGATCCGATCTCCCGAGTGGGGGGAGTTGTAATGAGGTGTACGCCTCCTTAGTGTTTGCGTAGAATAAGTCCAGTGTTTTATTGTCTCTAGTGTGGCATGTGACATACTGGGTAAACGTGGGTAGAATGGGAGACAGTGAAACATGGTTGAAATCGCCTGAGATGAGGAGAAGAGCATCTGGGTGTTTTGTCTGCAGCCTGCCGGTTACTGAATGGATGACGTCACGCGCTGTCCCAGCGTTCGCCGTTGGCTTTCCATAAACAACAATGCAGATCACGTGTGAGTATTCCCTCATGATCATATGTGACCCGTGCTGGCAAAATGAGTCGGAATGCGCACAGGCAAATTACGAGCTACATGCACTAGTAGTGAAGTCAGTATTTCTTTGCTCGCTAGCGGCAAATCCTGGGAAAACCGGGAAAATGTCAGTGTCTGGTATTATTGTAAAGTTTGGAACTCCTACTTTCTAAAAATACACATTAAATTCAGGAAGACGTAACTCAGGACTGATCGAATGCGAGTTTTCAAACCAGCCAAGACATAAACAAAATTGGCTTGTTGCTGGTCAGTTTTTCCCAGTTCCTACAAATTATATATCATTTTGAAGGTCTTTCAATACAAAATATGAAAATAATAATACTTCAGTTTTGAATAGTTCCTCGTTGTGACTCATTTTGCAAGCACGGGTCACATATTATAAATAAAATGACAGGCAATTATATTATGACTGTCTCTCCAGTAAGATAACAGAAAATCCCAGCCATGCTGTTTCCTCATGAGCTCCAGAGCTGTGCGATGTCAAAACACAACACTGAAATAGCATTAAACAATGTGCTTCTGATGACAGACCACTGTGACAATAGTGATGCACTTTAGATTGCACGCCACCACACCTCTTTGAAATGAGCGTCTGGGCACGCTGTTTACTGGTAATTAGATGGTGTGATACAAACTGTAAAAACAGACAATGCGGACAGACAATGACAGAAACTAACAAAAACACTGGCGGACAGTGTGAAGTCTGGTGAAAAAGTCCACTGATGATCGTTAAAATAGGGCCCAACGTGTCGCACTTAATCTTGCTCAAACTGCTTGGTATAGACACATGACACCAACCCAGTTATGCTACTGGCTGTGACTGGCTGTGACATCATTACTGCCATAGATATATATGGTGCATCCGGAAATATTCACAGTGCTTCACTTTTTCCACATTTTGTTATGTTACAGCCTTATTCCAAAAGGGATTAAATTCATTTTTTTCCTCAAAATTCTATACACAATACCCCATAATGACAATGTGAAAAAAGTTTTTTTTATATTTTTTTGCAAATTTATTAAAAATAAAAAACTAAGAAATCACATGTACATAAGTATTCACAGCCGTTGCTCAATACTTTGTTGATGCACCTTTGGCACTAATTACAACCTCAAGTCTTTTTGAATATGATGCCACAAGCTTGGCACACCTATCTTTGGGCAGTTTCGCCCATTCCTCTTTGCAGCACGTCTCAAGCTCCATCAGGTTGGATGGGAGGCGTCGGTGCACAGCCATTTTCAGATCTCTGAAGAGATGTTCAGTTGGATTCAAGACTGGGCTCTGGCTGGGCCACTCAAGGATATTGACAGAGTTGTCCTGAAGCCACTCCTTTGATATCTTGGCTGTGTGCTTAGGGTCGTTGTCCTACTGAAAGATGAACCGTCGCCCCAGTCTGAGGTCAAGAGCGCTCTGGAGCAGGTTTTCATCCAGAATTTTCTGTCTTTCCCTTTATCCTGACTAGTCTCCCAGTTCCTGCCGCTGAAAAACATCCCCACAGTATGATGTGTCTTGTCCTGGTGAGCACACGCCCCCTCCTTCCTGTTGTTTTGCTCCTCCGGTAATCAACGCACCTGGGAGATGAGACGCACCTGCTGCCTATGCCTCACCAGTGCTTATAAGGACCTTCTCTTCGATGCCTCAGCACTGACTTGTTTGGGTATACTGCCTCAACTACAGAGCAAGTATTAACTTTTGTCTGAATGCGAAGTTTTTGTCACTCACCCTCTCGTTTCCTCCTTCTCCCTCAGGTTGCTGCCATCTGTGCAGTGCGTCTCCAGGGATTGTGTGAGCTCACCTGCCCTGTCATCCACATCCTGCTGCAACCATATCTCCACCCGGTCAGGCACCTCCCACTCATCTCCTCTCCACTCATCACCAGCTTCATCCTGCAGGTTTGTCTCCCTTCACTGGGTTCCCCTCTTCTGCTTGACTCACGTAAGTGGTAATTTGCATTGTCCACTTCCTAATCTCCCTACTCCACTGACAGCTCTCGCCTCTCTCCCCACAGGCTGTTTCCTCTGGTGAGTGACGTTTTCTGTAGCTGTGCTCCAGTCTTCTTCAAATTCAATAAACTTTGCAAATATGTTTTGTGTAGTGTTTTTGTGTAGTCTGGTGTTGTATTCTGCACGTGGGCTGTCATTAAACTAATAATGACAGAATGAGCCAGCCATAACATCGGCTCAGCAAATGCAGCAACAGCTGAACACTCTGCTCTCAATCTCCTCGACGCTATTGAGAGGCAGGTGGCCATGCTTACTCAACAGCTGCAGACAGTTACGCAACAGCTGGGCACGGTCGCCGATCATTTGGCAAACATGTCTCTCCCGGGTCCGTCCACTCCTCCCGCCACCCCAGTTCATTCCACTGTTCGCCATACCACCTCCATTCCTTCACCTTCTCCGTATGCGGGGGAGGTGGGGAAATGCAGGGATTTTTTTGTGTCAAGTATGGCTATACTTGGGACAGGTGGGGCGAGAGTACCCGGATGAGATCTCTAAGATTCATTTTATGACCCTCCTGCTTCGGGATTGGGCCCTTAGTTGGGCTTGGGCCATTCTCGATAGTTTGGAGGGATCTAGTTATACCTTTAAACAATTTGTGGTCGAGTTTACCCATACTTTTGACCATACGGAGAGTCAAGGGAAGATTATGAGCCACCTGTTGTCGTTCCGCCAGGGAAGCTGGTCTGTAGCCGACTTCTCAGTGGAGTTTCGGGTCAAAGCGGCAGACACTGGATGAAACAAAGTTGCGTTACGTAGCGTGTTCCTCCATGGTTTAAACCCCCACCTCCGCGACAACCTGTGACCTCTGTGACAACCTGTGACCTCCGCGACAACGTTTATGCTGTTCCCGACACTCTAGACGGTCTAATTGATCAGGCAGTCGGTTTAGATAACCGGTACCGCAAGCGCGTGAAGGAGCGTCCTCTTGCCAGCCCTTCGCACGGGTGCCTGCTACAGCTGTTGACACAGGGGTTGCTGACCCTTCCTGGGATCTGATGGTGCTCGGCTGGGCTCAGCTGACCGCAGAAGAGCGCCAGCGGAGGAAGAGGGCCAGCGTATGCATGTACTGTGGTTCAATGAAGCACAGGCTGGACGAATGCCCCCTTGGCGCCAAAAAGACGTGGCCCGTCAGTAGCTGTGGGGGGTCTGATGGGTGGGACTAATTCTCATTCCCCCAGTAATTTCTCTATTTCGGCCCTCGTCCAATTACTGGGGGTTGAGATGAGGGTTATGGCGTTATTGGATTCAGGGGCAGAGCAGAATTTTATCTCCTCACAGCTCGTTCAGGAGATGGGTATTCCCACACCTAAATTGCCCAAACTCATGAACGTAACCACTCTATTGGGCCAAAGGATCACGTTAGTCTCCGAACGCATGGCACCGATCTCAGTCCTTCTTTCCGGGAACCATCGGGAGGAATTATTGTTTCTCATTTTTCCAAATTCATCCTCCTCAATGGTCCTTTGTTACCCGTGGCTCCGGAGGCACAATCCCATAATTAATTAGACACAAAACTCCATCTCCTCCTGGAGCTCATTTTGTTTGGCATCCTGTTTGAGTTCGGCTGAGTGTTTTCCGTCTCTGCCCATTTCCTCCCCTCCGGTCGAGCCGCCGGACCTCACCCTTGTACTCAAGGTCTACTGTACCTGGGGGAGGTCTTTAGCAAGTCAAGAGTGCTGTCATTTCCTCCCCACCGTTCCTATGACTGTGCAATAGATCTCCTTCCGGGTGCGCAGCTGCTGTCCAGCCGGCTCTATAGCATTTCTGGCCCGGAGAGGGAGGCAATGGAGAGATACAAAGACTCTCTGAACGCCAGCCTTATTCGGCCATCATCGGCCCCTCTTGGGGCAGGTTTCTTTTTTGTTGGAAAGAAGGACGGATCTTTGCATCCATGCAATGACTACCGAGAGCTAAACGCGATCACTGTAAAAGATAAATATCCTCTGCCCCTGATAAACTCCGCGTTTGAGTTCCTTCAGCGTGTGCAAGTGTTTTCCAAATTAGATCTGCAGAACGCCTATCATTTGGTCCGTATACGCGAAGGAGATGATTGGAAGATGGCATTTAAAACTCATTTAGGGCAGTTCGAGTATTTGGTTATGCCATTTGGACTCACAAATGCTCCTGCCGTCTTCGAGTGGCTCATTAATGATGTCCTTCACGATATGGTTAACCAGTTTGCATTTGTTTATCTAGACGATATACTCATTTTTCCCCGCTGGCCAGAGGAACATGAAGTCCATGTTAGGGCTGTGTTACAACGGCTCTTCGAGAACCAACTCTATCTGAAAGCTGAGAAGTGTGAGTTCTCCACCAATTCCACTGCTTTCCTGGGGTTCATTGTGGTGGAGAGGGAGCTGAAAGCCAACCCAGCCAAGGTGAAGGCGGTGTTAGATTGGCCAACACCCCACTCCCGCAAGGAGCTACAGCACTTCTTGGGGTTCACGAACTTTTATCGCAGGTTCATTCGGAACTATAGTGGGGTAGCACAGCCACTTACGTAGCTGACCTCCATTAAGGAGCCATTTTGCTGGTCCGAGGCAGCCTCAGACCAGCAAAATGGCTGTTTCTGACTCGGGGGTGGACGCTGTCCTCTCACAGTGCTCAACCTCTGACCAGAAGCTCCGACCAGAAGCTCCACCCATGCATGTTTTTCTCTTGGTGGCTCACGCCAGCCGAGAGGAATTACAACGTCGGGGATAGAGAGCTCCTGGCCATTAAGTTGGCCTTGGAAGAGTGGAGACATTGGTTAGAGGGGGCTGTTCACCCCATAGTAGTGTGGACCAACCATAAGAACCTTGAGTGCCTTCAGTCGGTCCGCCGACTAAATGCCAGGCAGGCCCGCTGGGCACTACTTTTCCTTAGATTTAACTTCATTATCACATATCGGCCTGGCTCTCGGAATACTAAACCCAACGCTCTCTCCTGTCAATTTAGTTCTGAGCAGGTAGCCCCCCCATCCCTCTCCCAGCCTTTTGTTCCATCTTCTTTCATCCTCGGAGCCCTTACCTGGGATATCAAGCGGAGGGTTTGACAGGCCCAGTCACTGGAGCCCAAACCAGTGGGGTGTCCTAGCAACCGCCCGTTTGTACCTGCCGCCCTCCGCAGTGATGTCATCCACTGTGGTCACACCAGCCGCTTCGCCTGTCATCCTGGAATTGTCCGCACCATCAGCCTGGTTTGACAGGTGTTTTGGTGGCCCACACTGTGGAGGGATGTGCAGAAGTATGTCAAGGCTTGCCAGACCTGCACCCAGGGCAAATCGGACTCCTCACCCCCTGCTGGTCTCCTGCATCCCCTACCTATCCCTGGTCGGCCTTGGTCCCATGTTGCACTTGACTTTGTTACTGGACTTCCCCTCTCCCATGGCAAAACTGTAATCCTCACCATCGTCGACCGTTTTTCAAAGGCCATCCACTTGGTCACCCTTCCTAAACTCTCTTCCGCCTCTGAAATGGACGAACTCATCATCACCCACGTCATTCGACTGCACGGCGTCCCTATGGACATCGGGTCTGACCAGGGTCCTCAGTTTACATCCCAGGTGTGGAGGTCCTTCTGCTACACGCTGGGAACCTCTGTCAGCCTTATGTCTGGGAACCATCCTCAAAGTAACGGGCAGGCTGAGCACACCAACCAGTCCTTGGAGGCCACCCTCAGATGTGTAGTGGCCGAAAACCCCTCAACCTGGAGCACACACCTGACCTGGGTGGAATATGCCCACAACTCAGCCGTTTCCGCTGCCATGGGGCTCACCCCTTTCGAGGCCTTGATGGGGTATACATCCCCACTTTTACCCATGGCTGAGAGGGAGGTCGCGGTGCCATCCGTGGGGACTCATGCACGCCACTGCCGCCAGCTCTGGAGGTCCACCAGAGCCGCCCTCCTCCGCTCTTCGGAGTGCAGCTGCCAAGTCGCCGACCAGAAGCAGACCCCTGCTCCCAAGTATGTGGTTGGGCAGCGCTTTTGGCTGGCAGAGGACCAGGTTCCACCCAAGACGGACTCCAAGAAGCTTTTGCCCTGCTTCTTGGGACCCTACCCCATCTGCAAGATCATTAATGATGCTACGGTCCGCCTGCAGCTTCCATGGACCCTACGTGTGCACCTGACCTTCCATGTCTCCCACATCAAGCCTCTCTCTGTCAGTCCTCTCTGCCCTCCCCCTAAGCCGCCTCCTCCTCCCCAGACACTCGATGGCCACACCACCTTCACCGTCCAGAGGATCCTGGACGTTCGCTGTCGGGGCCAGGGCCTGCAGTACCTGGTCCACTGGGAGGGCTACGACCTGGAAGAATAGTCGTATCCCCAGATCACACTTCCATGACAAAGGGATGGTCCAGGGCTACCATCGAGCCCACCGAGACAAGCCCAGTGGACCGCCAGAAGGCGCTCCTTGAGGAGGGTGCACTGTCATGTCCTGGTGAACGCACGCCGCCTCCTTCCTGTTGTTTTGCTCCTCAGGTAATCAACGTACCTGGGAGATGAGACGCACCTGCTGTCTATGCCTTGCCAGCATTTATAAGGACCTTCTCTTCAATGCCTCAGCGCTGGCTCGTTTGGGTATACTGCCTCAACTACAGAGCAAGTATTAACTCTTTGAGTGTATCTGTCGCTGAATTGCGACATAAGCCCTAGTGGTCAAGAGTAGTAAATATTTTTTGTCAATAAAATAGTTCAGATTTCCAAAGCTATAACTTGAAAGTGGTAAAAGATTATGGTTTACTGTCAATTAGAAAGATGTAAAATATGATCCAAAGTTTCAGATAGGAATAAATTTACATATCAAATTTGCATAATGTCACAGCACCTCTTTAAATTCCATAACTCAGTCAAAACTGGACTTTGGACGTATTTACACAAAGAATGGTTCAGTCTTTTGACACCATTTTTTGTACAGAGGTACCTCATCATCTTATCTTCAAAGTATATGAACACAAAATCAGTACAATATTAAAAAAAAACAGAAATTCCTCACTTACCGGCAGCTAAGGGGACTCGCTTGCTGCCATGGTCACTGCGTTTTCACCCATCGTGGTCATTATTTTGTGTTCTGTCGGTCATTTACGCTCTCTACCACATCTACAAAGTCTTATGATTATCCCACATAAATTTCGCTTGTACCCTGCGGCTATTTTTCGCGTACAAAGCCAAGTAAGTGATGGTGCACGATGACGGACGGCAGCCATATTAGCTTTCTGGGTTAAAATGCTAAAAACAGGAAAAGGAAATAAGGAGTTCTTCTTCTTTGGTGTATTACGTGTCATCCATTGAGTCCTCCAATGGATGTCTACCACCTTCTGAAACTGGCAGATCAGTACAAATCAGTACAAATACTCAATGGAGCCGATCATGTCAGAGTGAGATGACAGGTGCAGGGCCGTGCTCTCCCACGAGGGGCACACAAAATCTCACACTCAAAAGATTAACTTTTGTCTGAAGGTGAAGTTTTTGTCACTCACCCTCTCGTTTCCTCCTTCTCCCTCAGGTTGCTGCCATCTATGCAGTGCGTCTCCGGAGATTGTGTGTGCTCACCTGCCCCGTCATCCACATCCTGCTGCAACCATATCGCCACCCGGTCAGGCACCTCCCACTCATCCCCTCTCCACTCATCACCAGCTTCATTCTGCTGGTTTGTCTCCCTTCGCTGGGTTCCCTGTCGGAACTTCTGCTTGACTCATATAAGTGGTAATTTGCATTGTCCACTTCCTAGTCTCCCTACTCCACCGACAGCTCTCGCCTCTCTCCCCACAGGCTGTTTCCTCTGGCGAGTGACATTTTCTGTAGCTGTGCTCCAGTCTTCTTGAAATTCAATAAACTTTGGAAACATGTTTTTGTGTAGTGAGTGTGCCTCTGGTGTTGCATTCTGCACATGGGCTGTCTTATTAAACTAATCATGACATGATGCTGCAACCACCATTGCTGTGGTTATGAACGGTGTGTGGTTTCCTCCAAACATGACACCTGGCATTCACACCAAAGTGTTCAATCTTTGTCTCATCAGACCAGAGAATTTTGTTTCTCATGGTCTGAGAGTCCTTCAGGTGCCTTTTGGGAAACTCCAGGTGGGCTGCCATGTGCCTTTAATAAAGGTTGTCTGGCCACTCTACCATACATGCCTGATTGGTGGATTGCTGCAGAGATGGTTGTCCTTCTGGAAGGTTCTCCTCTCTCCACGGAGGAACGCTGGAGCTCTGACAGAGTGACCATCGGGTTCTTGGTCACCTTCCTGCCTCAGGCCCTTCTCCCCTGACTGCTCTGTTTAGATGGCCGGCCAGTTCTAGGAAGTGTCCTGGTGTTTCCGAACTTCTTCGGTTTATGGATGATGGAGGCCACTGTGCATTTGGACCTTCAAAGCAGCAGAAATTTTTCTGTACCCTTCCCCAGATTTGTGCCTTGAGACAATACTGTCTCGGAGGTGTACAGGCAATTCCTTTGACTTCATGCTTGGTTTGTGCTCTGACATGCACTGTCAACTGTGGGACTGTATATAGACAGGTGTGTGCCTTTCCAAATCATGTCCAATCAACTGTATTTACCACATGTGGACTCCAATTAAGCTGTAGAAACATCTCAAGGATGATCAGTAGAAACAGGATGCACCTGAGCTCAATTTTGAGCTTCATGGCAAAGGCTAATACTTTATGTACTTGTGTACATGTGATTTCTTAGTTTTTTATTTTTAATAAATTTGCAAAAATCTCAAAAAAAAACTTTTTTCACATTGTCATTATGGCATATTGTGTGTAGAATTCTGAGGAAAAAATAATTTAAATACAGATGAACACTGACTATGAAACACAGAGTGAGGAAACTCAAACTCTAAAAATATGCCACTATGCTGAACATAAACCACAAGAGATGGAGAATGATATTGATCCTGATAACCACTTTTTCAATAATATTCATAACCACAGTGAATATTACACTGAAAAGCAATTCAAAAGTCAAGTGCAATTAGATGGTAAACTGTCAATAATACACTTCAATAGCAGAAGTCTTAACAAAAACTTCTCACAGATTCAGGACTATTTAAAACAGCTAAACAGAAAATTCACAGCTATAGCAGTCTCTGAAACCTGGCTTAATGCAGACCAGGCTCCCCTGATGGCAATAGAGGGATATCAGATGTTTAACATTAACAGATCTCAAAAAAAGGGTGGTGGTGTTGCACTGTATATTGATGACCTATATAGATGTAAGCTTGTAAATGAAATGTCCTCAGCACTACCAGGGATTCTGGAATGTGTTACTGTTGAGATTGACCTCGACAAAACAAAAAATCTAATCATAAGCTGCATATACAGAACGCCGGGAACTTGCATTGAGACATTCAGAGATAAATTAGTCGAGCTGTACAATAATATTACTAGTAAGAAAATGGTAGCAATTTGTGGAGATTTCAATATTGATCTACTTAATCCACATCAACAAAATGTAGTCACAGAGTTCATGAACTCTATGTACAGCATGAGTCTATATCCCACAATAACACATCCCAGTAGAATCACAGCTCACTCTGCTACACTTATTGACAACCTGTTTGTCAATGTTCTCGACAAGAAAATAGAAAGTGGATTATTGATAAATGATATAAGCGACCACTTGCCAATCTTTGCACTTATCCATGGCCACACGGGGCCCAACCCAGAAAAAATCTCAAAATCGTTCAGACACAAATCACCAAACGCAATCAGTTCTTTTAAAGAGGACTTGCTGAAGCAAGACTGGACAGAAGTCTATGTATCAGATGTAAATGAAGCCTATGACACATTTATAAACATTGTAACCACTCTTTATGAAAAAAACTGCCCATTAGTTAAAAAAAAGCTTAAACACAAATTTACTGACAAACCATGGCTAACCAAAGGACTACAAAAGGCGTGTAAAAAGAAAAATTTATTATATAAAGCTTTCATAAAGAAAAAGGACAAAAGAAGCAGAGCAGCGGTATAAAACATACAAAAATAAGTTAACATATAAGATAAGATAAGATAAGATAAGCCTTTATTAGTCCCACAACGGGGAAATTCCAGGATTGCAACAGCACAGGGATAGCAACACTCAGAGCAACAATCAGAAGGCAAGAAAAAAAACAAGCAAGCAAGAGCAGCTAATAAACATATGTACGTATTACTATAAAATATATATATATACACACACACACAGACACACAGTGCAGAGCATTGTAGCTGGATGGAATAAATATATGAATATATGAACACACAGTGCAGAGCATTGTAGCTAGATGGAATAAATATGTAAATATATAAACACCCACAGTACGGAGCATTGCAGCTAGGTGGAATAAATATGCAAGTATATAAACACACACAGTGCGGAGCATTGTAGCTAGATGGAATAAATATGCAAATATATAAACACACACAGTGCAGAGCATTGTTGCTAGATGGAATGAAACAGCATAACCGTCTACTTAGTTATCCTACATGGTATGATTATGTGCCCATACATATTCTCACCCTCCATAGCGACCGGTATGTTCCTAGTTGTATGCCGGAGAGGACCATTGTGTAAGTCTATTGCATCTTTTGCATTCAAAAAACTATTAGTTTGTTACGTCTTTTTGCTATCTCTGCGAGCAGCCCTGCTTAGGTTGTACAGTCTGACAGCCGTTGGTAGGAAGGACCTACGAAACCTCTCGGTTGTGCACCTGGGATGATGTAGTCTGCTGCTAAATGAGCTCCTCAGTGCATTCAGTATGTCCTGCATAGGGTGGAACTCGGACTCCAGCAGAGATGACAGTTTAGCCACCGTCCTTCTCTCTCCTATCTCCTCCATCGGATCAAGGCGCTGCCCCAGGACAGAGCTAGCTTTCTTAATCAGTTTGTTCAGTCTCTTCCTATCGGCTGCAGTAATGCCACTGCCCCAGCAGACCACTCCAAAAGTGATGGCTGATGCCACCACCGTGTCATAGAATGACTTCAGCAGCGCCCCTTGTACACCAAAAGACCTGAGTCTCCTCAGCAGGAACAGCCTGCGCTGTCCCTTCTTGTAGAGTGCATCAGTATTGTGTGACCAGTCTAGTTTATTGTTCAGATGAATACCCAGGTACTTATAGGATGTCACCATCTCGATGTCTGTTCCCTGTATATTTACTGGTACTGTGAGGGGCTGCCCATGCCTGCGGCAGTCCACCACCAGCTCCTTAGTTTTCCTCGCGTTGATCTGGAGGCAGTTCCGATGGCACCAGTCCACGAAGTCCTGGATAAGCCCTCTGTACTCAGCTTCATCTCCATTGGAGATGAGGCCAACGATCGCAGAGTCATCAGAGAACTTCTGTAGATGGCAGTGTGTTGTGTTGTGTGAGAAGTCCGCAGTATAAAGAGTGAACAGGAAGGGAGCCAGCACCGTTCCCTGGGGGGCCCCCGTGCTACTGATGATCGTGTCGGACACACAGTCCCGGGTTCTCACAAACTGAGGCCGGTTCGTGAGGTAGTCCAGGATCCATGATGACAGGTGCTGGTCCACCCCTGCGCGCAGCAGCTTGTCCTTCAGGATCATCGGTTGGATGGTGTTGAAAGCACTGGAGAAGTCAAAGAACATGATCCTCACCATATTCCCGGGCTTCTCCAGGTGGGACAGAGAACGGTGAAGGAGGAAGATCACCGCATCCTCCACCCCAATGCCATGCTGGTAGGCGAACTGGAGTGGATCCATCGCTGGTTCCACCAGGGGGCGGAGGTGAGCAAGGAGCAGTCTCTCCAGGGTCTTCATCAAGTGGGACGTCAAGGCCACCGGTCTGTAGCTGTTCAGGTCTTTGGGGTGGGAAGTTTTTGGTACAGGTACCACACAAGATGTTTTCCACAGCTGTGGTACCCTCCCCAGTTTCAGGCTCATGTTGAAGATATACGTCACAATCCCACACAGCTGGTCTGCACAGGACTTGAGGAGCTTTGCGCTGATGCCGTCCGGTCCCGGCGCCTTCCTCGCCTTGATCTTCCTCAGCTCCGTCCTCACCTGGGTCCTGGTCAGGGTCAGGATGGGGGGCTGTGTGTTGGGAGTGGGGGGGTGTTGGTAGAGTGGGGAGTGGGCAGCAGGACTTGATTTCTTTAGAGGCAGCAGTGGTTGTTGTGCAGTCAGGGGGGAGGGCGGTTGGTCAAATCTATTGAAAAACAGATTCCGGTTGTTCGCCCACTCCCTGCCCCCTGTGGCCTGGGGGGAGGTATTCTGGAGCCCCGAGATGGTTTTGAGGTTTCTCCAGACCCCGCTGATGTCGCTCTGTTGCAGCTTGTCCTCCATCTTCTTCCTGAAGCTGTCCTTGCCTTCTCTGATCTTTCTCCTCAGCTCCCTCTGTACGGACTTCAGCATCTCCCTGTTCCCCGACCTGAAGATCCTCTTCTTCTCTCTCAGAAGTGTTTTTATCTCAGGGTTGATCCAGGGTTTGTTGTTTGAGTGACGCCGTATGGTCTTGGTGGGAACGGATTTGTCCACACAGAAGCTGAGGTAGCCCGTGAAGGTGTGAATGAGGCCATCGATGTCCTCACCATGTGGATCGCAGAGCTGCTTCCAGGTGGTGGCTTCAAAACAGCCCTTTAGGGTGTCCATTGTCTCCTCAGACCATAACTCCACAGTGTGCATGGCCGGAGGTTGTCTGTGCACTAGGGGTTTGTACACCGGCCGGAGATGAACCAAGTTGTGATCCGATCTCCCGAGTGGGGGTAGTTGTGATGAGGTGTACGCCTCCTTAGTGTTTGCGTAGAATAAATCCAGTGTTTTATTGTCTCTAGTGTGGCATGTGACATACTGGGTGAACGTGGGTAGAATGGGAGACAGTGAAACATGGTTGAAATCGCCTGAGATGAGGAGAAGAGCATCTGGGTGTTCTGTCTGCAGCCTGCTGGTTACTGAATGGATGACGTCACGTGCTGTCCCAGCGTTCGCCGTCGGATTTGCATAAACAACAATGCAGATCACGTGTGAGTGTTCTCTCGGGAGATATGTAGGCCTCATGCTAACAGCTAGCAACTCAATGTCTTTGCTGCAGTGTCGTTGTTTAACAGTGATATGTCCCGGTCTGCACCAGTTGTTGTTAACATACATGATCACTCCACCGCCCCTAGCCTTGCCACTCTCTGGTGTTCGGTCAGCTCGTATCATGTGAAAACCCTCCAGCTCAATGTTAGCATCTGCTGCTAGTTCAGTTAGCCACGTCTCAGTAAACAAAAGGAGAGAGCACTCCCGGTATGTGCTATCATAACGGGAGATAGCCGCTAGCTCATCTAACTTTCCCAGTATCGACCGTACATTTCCCATGACAACAGATGGAAGGGAGGGTCTGTACCTTATATTTTTTGTCCTCCGCCTTACTCCAGCCCGGCAGCCGCGGCGTTTTCGCCTCAGTTCACTCGGTATGTCGAGTTTTTCCAATGGGACCGGGTGGCGGTTGAATGCTAGCAGCTGTTCTCTGCTGTATCGTATCCTGCTATAGACAGTGGCTCCGTCCACCGGCTCAGGAGACATTTAGGACGATCTGTGTGTCCGTGATATAAGTGGGGTGAAAAAAAAAGACGGATCAAAAGATCATATATATCATATATATCATATATATCAAAAAATATATAATAAGATGTAGTAAAAGAGACTATTACAGTAAAGAACTGGAAAAAAACAAAGACAATATTAAAAATACATGGACAATAATCAACAGTATCCTTGGAAATAAAAGCAGAAATACCAGCTACCCAACTAACATTCCAAAAAATAATAAATCGACTCCGAATGTGAATATAGCTTCACCTGCAGATGAATTTAATAATTTTTTTGTTAACATTGGACCTAAACTGGCCCGAGAAATACCCACTACGGTGCCAACAGGTGATTCAATATGCAATAACACTGCTGTAAAAGACACCATCTTCATAAAGAACACAGACGAAAGAGAGGTCATTGAAATTGTTAAATCGTTCAAAAGTAAAACATCTACTGACTGCGATGGTATTGATATGCTACTAGTCAAAACTGTTATCGAATGCATAGTGAAACCACTGACGTATATCTGTAACCTGTCTCTCCAATCAGGTATATTTCCCAATGCAATGAAAATAGCTAAAGTAATTCCGATTTACAAGACAGGCAACAGAGGGGAACTCTCCAACTACAGACCAATTTCACTATTACCGCAATTTTCCAAGATACTTGAAAAAATATTCTATGAGAGAATTGACAACTTCATACTGAAGAATGATTTATTGTGTGAGCAGCAATATGGGTTCAGACACAAAAGGACAACAGCATATGCCTTAATGGAATTTACAGAAAAAATATCAACAGCCATTGAAAATAAAGAGTATTCAGTTGGAGTATTCCTGGATCTTAAAAAAGCATTTGATACAGTAGATCACAATCTATTATTAAAGAAACTACAAAATTGTGGTATTAGAGGGGTAGCACTGTCCTGGTTAAGAAGTTACTTAAAGAATAGATATCAGTTTGTATGTGTTAACAACAAAAACTCAGAGCTACTGAAGGTCACCTGTGGAGTCCCACAGGGTTCAGTTTTGGGACCATTATTATTCAATATGTATATAAATGATATATGTAAAGTTTCAGAAAAAATGGACTTAATATTGTTTGCTGATGACACTAACCTGCTATGCAGTGGAAACAATTTGGAACAACTTCTGGATACACTCGGAAAGGAATTAGGAAAGCTGAAACTGTGGTTTGATTCAAACAAATTAACGCTCAATTTAAGCAAGACAAAATTTATAGTCTTTAACAACCATCACAACTACCCAGTACCCAAACTCAGTGTAAATGGTGTAGAGATTGAAAGGGTATCCGAAACTAAATTCCTTGGAGTAATAATTGATAACAAACTGTGTTGGAAACCACATATTAATTATATAAAAGGTAAAGTATCCAAATCAATTGCAATATTACACAGAGTGAAAAATTTGCTGAATCAACCCACACTATACACCTTGTATCATTCATTAATACTCCCATACATGACATATTGTAATGAAGTATGGGGAAATACATATAAAACAAACATATATCCACTCTTTATGCTTCAAAAGAGAGCTATTAGAATAATCAACAAAGCAGCTTACAGGGAACCAACAAACCCACTTTTTCTTAAACAAAAAACTCTCAAGTTGAAAGATCTGATCGACTTTAAAACCGCAATAATAATGTTCAAAGTGAAGAATCTATCACTGCCCGCAAATATCCAAAAGTTGTTCCAAACAAGGGAGAAACGATATCACTTCAGAGGAACATGTATATTTCAAAAGCCTACAGTGAGAACAACCACCAAGCAACACTGTATTTCAGTGCAAGGTGTCAGATTATGGAACGATTTTGGACCTGAATTAAAATCATGTACAAAGCTTGGACAATTTAAACAAAAACTAAAGGAAGAAATACTCCAAACATATTTACAAAACGACATGTAAACTCACATAAGGATTGACATTTCCAGCCTGTGTTGTGTTATAGCTTAGTTTTTCTTTTTTCTCTGTGACACTATGTCTTAGATTTGTTTTTGAATAGTAACCGCTTAACTTAGACTAGCTCAGTTTTCTTTTTCTCTCAGTCATATTTTGTCTTAGCCTTGTTTTAAATTGTAATCGCTCTTGTCTTGTTTTCTCTTTTTTCTCCATTGAATTCTTGGATGGAATATGGGTGGGCAATATAAGCTGCGGCTTCAGCCATCACCCATTTCGGATAACTCACGTGGAATTGTATAGTAGAAGGAGTCTTTGTCTAATTTGACCTTGTTGTTATATTATACAGTTTCTTTTAACCTGTAATGTACTATCCGAAATAAACAAATTCATTCATTCATTCATTCATTCATTCATTTAATCCCTTTTGAAATAAGGCTGTAACGTAACAAAATGTAGAAAAAGTGAAGCGCTGTCAATACTTTCTGGATGCACTGTAAACACTAGATAGGACATGGCTAGCTGCCAAGCTACCCATATACATAGCTCCATAGGCTCCATATACATAGCTTATTTATAGGATTTCAATAAATACTAGGGGTGGGAATCATCAGATACAATACTATCACAATATTTGAACTTTAATGCGATATTAATTAACTTTAATGCGATTTTTTTTTTTTTTTTTTTTTTTTTTTTCTCCTCTCGGCGCCACACCAGTCGGCTGCCTTTTGCAACAGCGGCTCGATTCCGAGTTTTTTTTCCCTTCCTCTCTCTTTTGATCACTTTTTTTTTTCACCCCACTTATATCACGGACACACAGATCATCCCAAATGTCTCCTGAGCCGGTGGACGGAACCACTGTTTATAGCAGGATACGATATAACAGGGAAGAGCTGCTAGCATTTAACCGCCACCCGGTCCCACTGGAAAAACTCGACATACCGAGAGAACTGAGGCGAAAACGCCGCGGCTGCCGGGCTGGAGTAAGGCGGAGGACAAAAAATATAAGGTACAGACCCTCCCTTCCATCTGTTGTCATGGGAAATGTACGGTCGATACTGGGAAAGTTAGATGAGCTAGCGGCTATCTCCCGTTATGATAGCACTTACCGGGAGTGCTCTCTCCTTTTGTTTACTGAGACGTGGCTAACTGAACTCGCAGCAGATGCTAACATTGAGCTGGAGGGTTTTCACACGATACGAGCTGACCGAACACCAGAGAGTGGCAAAACTAGGGGCGGTGGAGTGATCATGTATGTTAACAACAACTGGTGCAGACCGGGACATATCACTGTTAAACAACGACACTGCAGCAAAGACATTGAGTTGCTAGCTGTTAGCATGAGGCCTACATATCTCCCGAGAGAACACTCACACGTGATCTGCATTGTTGTTTATGCAAATCCGACGGCGAACGCTGGGACAGCGCGTGACGTCATCCATTCAGTAACCAGCAGGCTGCAGACAGAACACCCAGATGCTCTTCTCCTCATCTCAGGCGATTTCAACCACGTTTCACTGTCTCCCATTCTGCCCACTTTCACCCAGTATGTCACATGCCACACTAGAGACAATAAAACACTGGATTTGTTCTACGCAAACACTAAGGAGGCGTACACCTCATCACAACTCCCCCCACTTGGGAGATCGGATCACAACTTGGTTCATCTCCGACCGGTGTACAAACCCCTAGTGCACAGACAACCTCCGGCCATGCACACTGTGGAGTTATGGTCTGAGGAGACAATGGACACTCTAAAGGACTGTTTTGAAGCCACTGCCTGGAAGCAGCTCTGCGATCCACATGGTGAGGACATCGATGGCCTCATTCACACCTTCACGGGCTACCTCAGCTTCTGTGTGGACAAATCCGTTCCCACCAAGACCATACGGCGTCACTCAAACAACAAACCCTGGATCAACCCTGAGATAAAAACACTTCTGAGAGAGAAGAAGAGGATCTTCAGGTCGGGGAACAGGGAGATGCTGAAGTCCGTACAGAGGGAGCTGAGGAGAAAGATCAGAGAAGGCAAGGACAGCTTCAGGAAGAAGATGGAGGACAAGCTGCAACAGAGCGACATCAGCGGGGTCTGGAGAAACCTCAAAACCATCTCGGGGCTCCAGAATACCTCCCCCCAGGCCACGGGGGGCAGGGAGTGGGCGAACAACCTGAATCTGTTTTTCAATAGATTTGACCAACCGCCCTCCCCCCTGTCTGCACAACAACCACTGCTGCCTCTAAGAAATCAAGTCCTGCTACCCACTCCCCACTTCACCGACACCCCCCCCACTCCCAACACACAGCCCCCCATCCTGACCCTGACCAAGACCCAGGTGAGGACGGAGCTGAGGAAGATCAAGGCGAGGAAGGCGTCGGGACCAGACGGCATCAGCGCAAAGCTCCTCAAGTCCTGTGCAGACCAGCTGTGTGGGATTGTGACGTATATCTTCAACATGAGCCTGAAACTGGGGAGGGTACCACAGCTGTGGAAAACATCTTGTGTGGTACCTGTACCAAAAACTTCCCACCCCAAAGACCTGAACAGCTTCAGACCGGTGGCCTTGACGTCCCACTTGATGAAGACCCTGGAGAGACTGCTCCTTGCTCATCTCCGCCCCCTGGTGGAACCAGCGATGGATCCACTCCAGTTCGCCTACCAGCATGGCATTGGGGTGGAGGATGCGGTGATCTTCCTCCTTCACCGTTCTCTGTCCCACCTGGAGAAGCCCGGGAATATGGTGAGGATCATGTTCTTTGACTTCTCCAGTGCTTTCAACACCATCCAACCGATGATCCTGAAGGACAAGCTGCTGCGCGCAGGGGTGGACCAGCACCTGTCATCATGGATCCTGGACTACCTCACGAACCGGCCTCAGTTTGTGAGAACCCGGGACTGTGTTTCCGACACGATCATCAGTAGCACGGGGGCCCCCCAGGGAACGGTGCTGGCTCCCTTCTTGTTCACTCTTTATACTGCGGACTTCTCACACAACACAACACATTGCCATCTACAGAAGTTCTCTGATGACTCTGCGATCGTTGGTCTCATCTCCAGCGGAGATGAAGCTGAGTACAGAGGGCTTATCCAGGACTTTGTGGACTGGTGCCATCGGAACTGCCTCCAGATCAACGCGAGGAAAACTAAGGAGCTGGTGGTGGACTGCCGCAGGCATGGGCAGCCCCTCACAGCACCAGTAAATATACAGGGAACAGACATCGAGATGGTGACATCCTACAAGTACCTGGGTATTCATCTGAACAATAAACTAGACTGGTCACACAATACTGACGCACTCTACAAGAAGGGACAGCGCAGGCTGTTCCTGCTGAGGAGACTCAGGTCTTTTGGTGTACAAGGGGCGCTGCTGAAGTCATTCTATGACACGGTGGTGGCATCAGCCATCACTTTTGGAGTGGTCTGCTGGGGCAGTGGCATTACTGCAGCCGATAGGAAGAGACTGAACAAACTGATTAAGAAAGCTAGCTCTGTCCTGGGGCAACGCCTTGATCCGATGGAGGAGATAGGAGAGAGAAGGACGGTGGCTAAACTGTCATCTCTGCTGGAGTCCGAGTTCCACCCTATGCAGGACATACTGGATGCACTGAGGAGCTCATTTAGCAGCAGACTACATCATCCCAGGTGCACAACCGAGAGGTTTCGTAGGTCCTTCCTACCAGCGGCTGTCAGACTGTACAACCTAAGCAGGGCTGCTCGCAGAGATAGCAAAAAGACGTAACAAACTAATAGTTTTTTTTTTTTTTTTGTTTTTTTTTTTTTTTTTTGAATGCAAAAGATGCAATAGACTTACACAATGGTCCTCTCCGGCATACAACTAGGAACATACCGGTCGCTATGGAGGGTGAGAATATGTATGGGCACATAATCATACCATGTAGGATAACTAAATAGACGGTTATGCTGTTTCATCCCACCTAGCAACAATGCTCTGCACTGTGTGTGTTTATATATTTACATATTTATTCCATCTAGCTACAATGCTCTGCACTGGGTGTGTTTATATTTATATATCTATATATTTATTCCATCTAGCTACAATGCTCCGCACTGTGTTTTTATATATCTACATATTATTCCATCTAGCTACATTGCTCCGCACTGTGTGTGTTTATATACTTGCATATTTATTCCACCTAGCTGCAATGCTCCATACTGTGGGTGTTTATATATTTACATATTTATTCCATCTAGCTACAGTGCTCTGCACTGTGTGTTCATATATTCATATATTTATTCCATCCAGCTACAATGCTCTGCACTGTGTGTCTGTGTGTGTGTGTGTGTGTATATATATATTTTATAGTAATATGTACATATGTATATTAGCTGCTCTTGCTTGCTTGTTTTTTCTTGCCTTCTGATTGTTGCTCTGAGTGTTGCTATCCCTGTGCTGTTGCAATCCTGGAATTTCCCCGTTGTGGGACTAATAAAGGCTTATCTTATCTTATCTTATCTTATCTTATTATCATGATCTTATGATACACCTAGCACTGCGATATCATATATTGCATTTTCCATCATGATCTCTTTCTTGTTCAACTCCCGGCTAGCTTTCAGGAGTTACTCCTTTGCTGTGGAGACCTAATCAGACAGTGAGCATTTAGCACCATCTAGGGAACTGAAAAGTCAGTTGGCTTTCATGGCTCTGGTACCTAATGTCATATCTGGACATGATCCTAGGATCATGCCCATGCTTTATGTTATCTTTGCTGTCTGTGTTTTCCCCTGATTTGGTTTATTATGACTAGTTGCATTATTTGCCCTCTGTGTTCCCCTGGGTCTTCTGTTATTGTCTTCTGTGTCTTCCTGGTCTGTTGTGTCATTTCATGTCCTCACCCTCTGCTATATTGTTTTCTCTGTTTCCCTACCTCAGCCATAGTTTGACCATTGTGTTTATTTTTCATTATCATGTCTCTAATTATGCCCTGTAGTTTTGGTTCCTGCCCAATGTGTATGTTAATTATGATTATTATTATGGTCTCAGTTTTTGCTTTAGCTCTTCCTGATCCTGCTCTTTTAGTGTCATTGTTATTTTCACAGTCACGTTTATGCCAGTCCCCTCTGTATCGCTCCTGTACTGTTGCCCTGTATGTTCATTGTCATGTTTCATGTGCATCCCCTGTTTGTGATTGTTGTTGATTGTCCCTCCAGGGAATGGAAGAGGACCCAAACACGAGGCGAATTTCATACGCCATTATTTATTGTGAAAAACAGAAAGTAACACAGCTTGTGGGCTGAAACAAAAGCAAAGCATGACAAGACTAAGGCTCAGAGTAACAGGCAGGATTACTAAGGTTAGGGCATGATAGACTTGACAGCAGCGTGGGTGACACACCAACATGAACAACAAGGACATCGCACTGGACAGAGGCTCACACTGACATAAATAGACAAGGAGACAATCAAGACAACACAGAACAGGTGGGAACAATCGGGGGCAATCAGAGACAGCAGGGCATGGCAACAGGTACAAAAACATGAAGGAGTGAGACAAAAGGTAAACAGGAATGGAGGGTGCACAAGAGATATGAACACAGAACCAGGGAATACATGACTGATGGGAAATTTTATATTTTTTAACTGCTGTTGCCTCAGAGTCTATGTGAAATGTAAAAGGTCATGGCAGCTGGACATTTATCTCTCTGTTTTTGTACGCATGTACTATATTGTTATGAGTATGTCTGAGAAGGAGACAGCTTGGAAAGAACCAGTCTGAACTAGATATTCTCCCATGGACAGTCTTGAGATAACAAGATGCTTAAAAGATTGAAAGTTGTGTGTGTGAATCAGAATGATACGAGGAAGAGACTCTGTGGCAGTTTCTATATTGTTCTCCACTGGCCAGTGCAAATTAAATTTGCTGAAACTTTAATCCTGCCTGTTTCTTGACTACTGGTTGAAGAGATGTTTCTAACATACTTGGCGCACCGAACAGGGACTCCAGAAACTCCTCTTCTCCTGGTTCTGGCGTTTTTGGACCGAGACAGCTAGTGCACAGCTGCTGAGAAGACCTCCCCCACTGATTCCAAATGGTCGGCTTTGCGGAAGTGAGGCAAAGTCCAGAGATGCTGGGAGCGGACCGGAGGATGACGGAGCTGAACTGAAGGCAGATTGAAGTGAGTAAACTTAACTATTAATGGTTTGTAGATGTCTTGCACCAGTTTGAGTCTGGTCATTGTAATTACACGTAAAAGTTGAGATAAGGTACCGTCGGCTCGAGTCTGGTCGGGTAAAAGTACCGCGGTTATACAGACCACTCGGCGAAAATGCATTTTTACTGGAATTTAGTTTGAGTCTAAATTGGGGAAATAAGCACACGGAAGGATACAGAGTAGTGTGGAGTGATATTAACGGCCGAAAAAGAAGAAAAAAAATAATATAATAGAAGAAAAATAGAGAAAAACAGAGGGAAAAATAGTTATAATGAGAAATAGCTTTAAAATAAAGACAAATAACTTTAGTATAATAAGGAATAACCTTAATATTATAACAATAACTAAAATACCATACAATATAACTTAAAATAGGTTTAAAATAGAATAAAATAGCCTTTAACTAAGATAAAATAATAAATAAATTAAAATAAATAACTGCAGTTTGTTTGTCAGGTTGTTCGCATGTTTGTGTGTTTTTAATAAACAACGTTTTTACGGTTTACTTTGATGAAAAAAATAGGTAACTGCCATAGCAGGGGCAGAAACTGCAAGAGGCAGGAAGAAAGCGAGATTTTGCAACGTGGCAGGAAGAAAGGATGTTTTCCGTGTTGTTGTGGAGCGTAAGAGGACGTAAATGAGATTTTTGTTTTGACAGGGGATGGCAGATATATGCACAGAAAAGATAAGTATAGTACTTGGCATTTAGCAAAATGGCGAAAACGTTTTTGTTTCTCAGGGCGGCAGAAAGTGACTGACTGTGAAAATCTTGTTTATGAGATAGAACGAGTATCAGATGGTAGCAGGCAGAAGCAGTTGAAATATGGCTTAGTTGAAGCACAGCAGTGGCTCCAGATGGCAAAAAAACGATAGGCTGACTTGGACCTTGTGACGGTAAAGACTAACTCTAATGACACATCTAAAAAAATTGACTAAGGGGGGAAAAAAAAAAGGATCTGTCTGTGTTCTGTTTCTCCTACAATCCCTGATGAGTGTCACCTGGGAGCAAGAGGCCGTGCTCCTCCTTATCCCCCTGCTGCTGAGCCCATTCCTCAAATCTACCCCAATCTCGCAGAACTCCAGGCTGGGGAAGCTGCGGTTGACATCACCGCGCCTCCGCTCGTCTCCACGCCTCCACCCGCTGATGTCAAACCCAAAGTGAAGAAGGACTGGGGTACATGGGAGCAGCCACAAAGAGGCATCAAAGAGTTAAGTAAATATGCACACCATCAATACGAACAATAAAAACTGAAGACTATGAAGCATATGTTGTCCTATGATTGAACTTTCAAATCTAGTTTATGCAGGACCACTGACAGAAAGTGAGATTAACCCAGATGCACCACAGTTTCAAACCACAATTCTGGTCTACAGACCATGGACTGATGCTGATTTCTCTGAAGCAGTGAAAGAAATCCCACATCCAAAAGACAAACCCACAGAGTTTTTTGAAAGGATGGCAAATCTCCTTGACAGCTTTAAATTCATGAGACAGAACATGCTTATAGAAAAGTTTTGAAAGTTGATTGGTGTACTGTGTCGGGTAATTGGCATTCAAAAGATGCTGCTGGTAGAATTCTTCCTCCAAAAAGTACTGACTTACAACAGCGTGTAAGAGAGCTAAATGATCATATTCAAACTAAATGGCGTGTGAAGCATGATTTGACCAGGATTCAAACCACAATACAAGGGAAAGATCAAAGTGTTGAAGCTTACAGAACCAGGTTACAAGAAGTTTTTGATAGCCATTCTGGTTTGACTAAGGCTGAAAATGATTCAGGTGTAGAGCCTTATTGGCAGCATTTGAAAAGTGTCTTTTTGCAAAACATGCACCCACATCTGGCTGATTACATCCGCAAACATTTGGTCACATATTGCACTTGTGCATTTGGTGATTTGTTAACTTATGCAAAACATGCAGAGACAATAGAGGAGCAAAAAGAAAAGGAGAAGAAAAAATTGAAAGAAAAGCCAACTCCTGTTTATGTGATTGCTGACACAAGAGGGTGGGGTGAGGGCTCCCCTCGATTCTGTTTTTCAGGGTGGCACCAGAGGTGGACCCCAGCAGTGGAGGGGAGACAGAAGGAGGTGTGGGGCTGACTGGCCGCGGCCAGGGCCTGTGACGTTTGCCACCAATGTGGACAAAGGGGACACTGGCAGAGGCACTGTCCTGAACGCCTGCCACAGCGGGGAGGGGATGGAGGACTTCATGGCCCGACATCGCCAGCCACACAAAATTAGACCACCTGACTGACCGCACCAAAGATAAGTGCAGCTAACGGTGGCGCAGTGGTTAGCACTGCGGCAGCACAGTTTACCCTTGGCCGGGGGATTGTGGGAATCGTGGGATCGTGGGTTCGATCCCAGCCCCCGACCAACAGTGATCTGTGTGGAGTTTGCATGTTCTCCCCGTGTTGCGTGGGTTTACTCCGGGATTTCTCCGGTTTCCTCCCACATGCCAAAAACATGCATGTTAGGTTAATTGGTTGTTCTAAATTGTCCCTAGATATCTGTTTCCTATAGGCCCTTAGAATAGAGGGTTAGTATTAATGAAAGCGCTTTGAGTGGTCTTTGTGACTAGAAAAGCGCTATATAAGTGCAGGTTAGTTAGTTAGTTAGTTAGTAATGACACTAACACTGAAGTAACAGACATTTTCCATTTACCTGACTTTGATCTGATGTTGACAATGCAGTGTTTGCCTGAAGTGACGTTGCAGGTTCAGGACATTCCAGTAAAGTTTCTATAGGCCCTTTTCCACTAGCCTCACTTAGCCCTACACCGCACCACTCAGCCCGCTTTAGGTGCTTTTCCACTAGCCCCAGCACCGGTTAGCAGGTACTTTTTTCGTACCTGATCCAGGGCAGGGTCTAACTGGGCTGAGTAGGGCTGAGTAGGGCTGTGATATGACTTTAAGAGACTGGTCACCGCTGATCGGTCAGGTCGTAACGTCATGAAAGTGACTTTTTCTGCTGAATTTACTCCACGACCGCCATTTGTAATTGTTCAGCCAGTGAACACAGTGCGCCCCTTTAATACAGTATATTATATTAATATACTGTATAATATACTTATATAATAATATACTCCTAATATTATATATTAGGAGGTGCGCAATTTTCTTTCTATATTAGGCGACGATCGCATCCAGCGCGAGTTGGACGGATCTACTTGAAATGCAGGTGTCCGAGCAGATGGCTTCCCAAGGGCACATCCGTACTGCCAAACAGTGTCGGGAGAAGCTGAAAAAGCTGAAAAGCGATTACCGAGCAGTGAAGGACCACATTGCTCGAAGTTCAGCGGATCGGAAAGAGTGGAAGTGGTTTGCTGAGAGACATTGGGCTCAACACGTCACTGTCACGGTCACGGCCTTGGAAACTGTGGATGGTGAGTGTTTTTTTGATATTGCGCATCTTTTCGCCACTTGATCCTTTCTGTGCCAAGCTCACTGTTTTTAAGAAATAGGAAGGTTGTTAGATTGTGGGTAATGGTTGTTACTGAGGCTTTCCTATTGTTTTGCAGCCAACTGCAGATTCACGCTTGCTTTGTGTTAAGTATTAGCGCGAACAAAACGCTGAATTACGCTTATTGTATTCCGGTTAAAAACTTGAGAGTGTTGTGTACATGTTGCACTTTGGTGTTAAGTTTTAAATTGCGTGCATTTTCTTTCTAGAATCGCATTTCATATCACAGGGGTCCACCTCAGCGGACATGATGGACACAGCGGACTCTCCTGGCGCTGCGTCTGCGTGTGCGTCTGCCGGAGCGCCAGCTGAATCACTCCACATCACCAGCTCCATCTGGATCACGTTCAAGTGCCGGTAAGGCACAATAACCACGATTTTTTTGGGGGGTTGAAACAGGTCCAGCAGCGGAAACCAGGGTCGAAAATCCATCCATCCATCCATCCATCCATCTTCTACCGCTTAATCCTTTACAGGTCGCGGGGGTGCTGGAGCCTAACAAGTTATGTACCAAATTGATTAATGCAATTTCCTGTAGCTGCATATTAATTAATTGAAAATGTCTTTTTAAATGTACAAAAAGGTTATTCTTTGGTCTTCACTTATCGGTGTTCCACAACCATTTTTAGGTGTGGTGATTGAAGTGCTGTTGTAACTCCTGTTTTAGACAAACAAAGTGCATGAACTGCCGTTGAAATCAACATGCTTCATTGAAATGCTTTGCGTCAGCTGACTGTATTAACCCATTCAGATTTCTGCGGCCACACTACAAGCAACTAGTTTAAACATTACCCATCCATCCATCCATATTCTTAATCTTAATCCTTTTTAGTTTTGCAGGGGGGCTGCAGCTGAAGACAGCACCCTGCGTGTTGCAAAATCTGCTCTACTGAGGGGCAGCAACATGACAGTTCAGCTTATATACAGCAATGAAGCATAATATAATAGTGACATTCCACCACAGACTTTCACCTGTGTAATTCCATAATATATGTAGTGATCCAGCTTTAACGACCATGCCTTTCTGTCTTTCCATCTAGGCAAGACGAAAACAGACAACTCCCATCGCTGACCTTACATTAGCGATGGTCAACATGCATGACGAAGAGATGCGGCTCTTGGAACGGCAACATGACCAGCGGCAAGAATCAGGAGTACATGCAGCATTTGCGACAGGTGGCCGCAGATGTGCGGGCAGATGCGCGTGAAGCCCTGGAGCAGGACGCTGCGTTACGAAGGGAAGAGCTCGCAGAGATGTCATCGCCCAGTCTGTTTTTTTGTTTGTAAATTTTGCTTCTGGAATAAAATTGTATTGTTTGCATCAAAAGTCTGGTTTATCTGTTATGACACCGTATGAGAAAAGCCAATAATTACATACACATTCCATTCTCTGTTCACTCCACATGCTGCTGTTCATCAGGTCAGCTGTATAGCCTTCTAATGGTAATTTAATTTTTAACAACACAACGAAACGTAATGTCTTGGTAGGTTTTTTTTAAATTTTAAACAAATTTGCAATGCTGAATCCATTTCTCTTGAACGGGTACATTTTTTAGGTTATAAGCAGTTGTACAGGTGTGCTTGAACTTGTAGACACTGCTAAAGGTAAGTACGTGTAAGCTGAATGTTGCATCACCAGTCAAAATTTAATAAATTAAGAAGGAATCTAGCAAAAATTTGGCACTAATAACAGTAGACAAATTGAACAAGGATACACAACTGTGTTTTTGTTGCACACAACTGTTGTTACCAACAAGTGCAAAATTTACATTCTCTTTTCCCAAAAATTAAAAATCAATTTGTAAGTAAAAGTGGGAGACCTTTACATGGGAAAATATGACATGTATCAGCACATGATTTTTAAATCACCCTTTATTGTCATTCAACTGTACAACCAATCATGTACAGTAGAACAAGATTGTGCTTTACCCATCTACTGTGTTAATCACACACACCCCAAGTGTAGAATCAGAGGGCCGCTGCCATACAAGGCGCCGCCACAAATTTCCCTCCTCCATTCCATTATTGCTGAGCACCAAGCTGGACGGCAGGAAGTTCCACTTTTATATGGTCTTCGGCATGACCCAGCCGGGATTTGAACCCCTGCCTCCCGGGTGTGGGGCGGATGCTCTACCAACTGAGCCACCACTCCGGTATTTATAGTTCAATTTGCATTTCCACCTAAGCAAAAGTGGCTTGCCGAGCTGGATTTTTGTGAAGATGGCCTGTGCGGTGTTTCTGCATGTAATTACATACCTGTCAAGTGATACGGTTTCGCCATATTTTAATACGGGGAAAATGCAGTTTTAGCAAATACGGGCGTATTGCCATTTCTGTACGCCAAAGAGAGAAATATACGGGAAAAAAAATTGAGAGTGTGGGGAGGAACACGTCGTGTGTGACCCCCACAGCGTATGGGGCTGTCAGAGCGCTCAGCGTGAGCAATTATCACAACAGAAGTGTGGACTCATCATTAGGCTGATGGCTTCGCACCTTCTTAACAGATAAGCGTTATGAACAAGAGGACAGGTAGATGGACCATGCACAACATTTTATTTACAAAAAACATTTTTGAAATATGTATGCACATAAATGTGGACAAAATAGACAAGTATTGCATCACAGCATCTCGTGTTATATTGTAACGTGCAGCTCGACATGACGACGTCCCACCGGGAGGTTTGAACTCACGCCTCCTGCACTCTACCTGTGTCACCAACAGGGTCAACCCACTTGTCAAGCCAAGTAGGGTGCTTATATTGAGTTCGCTACAATATCACCACCCTGCTCCTCTGCTCTCTGTGCCGCTGCCACCACTGGTTCATCTACTGCATCATCCAATGTAGTGTCAAATGTCTCTCCATGACTCTCACACAGATTGTGCAGAGCACAACAAGTCAGCACCATAGATTTAACCAGTTTCATGTCACAGTCATTCCTCTCTCCTTCTCTCCTCGTCATCAGCCATTTTGTTTGTTGTAGAGGATTGGTCGTGTGTTTCACGTCACGAGGGTGTGGCGCCGCCTGCTGTTCAACAAATCCCACCCACAGCAGGTGTGCCAGCAGGTGCGCCAGCAGTAGTTGAAAAGCAACTGAGGCCGAACCGAACCGAAGTGAGTAGAGCCGGGTTTTCAAATCGGGGCTGAGCGGGGCTAGTGGAAAAGGGCCTTAAGTGACACAGGAGCATGCAGATTAGTAATAACAGGCGCAGATATTCAGAATTTCACAAATCAGATGAAAAAATAACTGTAAGTTAAAAACGCAGCACCTTTCAAAACATGTCAAAGTAAAGGACCCTGTCACGGGTGACATGGCAGAAGGTTGTTTCATATTATCTGAACCATGCCCTGTCAACCTTCTAGGAAGGGATTTTCTCACAGCTCTCAATATTGCCATAATCCCAATGGACAATGGTATGAGAACATCACATTTTCCACATGTGGAAGGAATAAATTCATTAATTCAATTCAATTCAATTCAACTTTATTTATATAGCGCCATTTCACAACAACAGTCATCTCATAGCACTATCAACTGTAGGGGGAACCCCCACAGTTGCAGAAAGACCCCAGCAATCAGGCGATCCCCTGTGAGCAAGCACTTGGCGACGGTGGAGAGGAAAAACTCCCTTTTAACAGGAAGAAACCTCCAGCAGAACCAGGCTCAGGGAGGGGCAGTCATCTGCTGCGACTGGCTGGGGGGTGAGGGGATAGAGAAGATGAAAAGAACAGACATGTAGAGAGCAAACAGCACAATGGGGACTCAATAGCACGATGGGGACTCAATAGCATATTGAGGATAGGATATAGAATTTCAGTGTGCCCAGGTACTGCTACTCACTGCGTTTGGTTTCGGCCGGACCACACTCAGTGACATCAGACCTGCACACAAAAGCTATGCAAAATTTTGTGTCCACAGTTCCTACTACACATCAAACCACAGATCAATATCACTGCAACATGTACAACAGACATTTGAGTGGCCCAGACCCAAACTATGAAAAAACATTCCTTGCAAATCCATCCTCCAGACTGGTCATTAAAAATCTGTATTGTCACCAAGGTTATATGTGGGAGCATCTCTCGTGTTGTCTGATGAGTTGGAAGTGTTATCAAATGTTGCCCTCTTTTTTATACACTGGTAAATTTCAGCTTGTGGTGAGGTTTCCTGGGCGTTAGTGAGCATGTCATGTGATAGCTGTTCTGTCAATGTTAAAAGAAGAGATGCTGAGGCGTGGTTTACTGTATGACCTTGTGCAGCTGCTTTTGCGGTGTTGTCTGCAAAGTAGAACTGTCAGAAGCTGTTTGTTTCTTGCAAGAGGCTATGTATGGAAATAGTAGGGCAAGCATGAACTTGAATCCCACCTGTCCCATTGTCTATGACTCCACTGACCGGAGACACAATGACACCCCTTACTCGGTGAAGGCAAGATTAACCTCGCCGGGAAATTTTTCCTTTTGTCTAAAAGGTGTGGAAATGTCTCTTTGGGCAGCTTATCGTTTCCAGGTGTGCAACAGTGCATAGTACATCTCGCCCCTGTACTGCCACCTGCCAGACTGGCGTAGTGGGCAAAAGTTGTCCTGAAGATCCTTATTGTCAGTCTAGAAGTCTGGAAGGCGATGTCACCCTGCAGGAGCTCTGCAGCGCTGCAATTTGTGATTCTCACAAGTACGGCACGTACATGGTGACAGGGGGTTGGTGGCTGTGTGGCCATCGTGCGTACTCACACCTGTCCATGAACCGGGGAGGGGTGTGCATCCCTGTAATGGTGACTGACCATACCATCATATTGTCGGCAGGACAGGCGGGCAGGGTGACGAGAGATGTCTCTTTTTCACCACATGATCCCATCTGGGGCACAAATGTGCCCAAAGAATTCAAGTTAGAAACCACTGGGCAGAAGGTACTTTATTCCTTGTTCCCTTGGGTGGGAGTGGCTAAGAATACCTTATGGATTGAAACAACTAGTTACTGATTACAATCATTTGTGAATTTTTCTTTGTCTGCTTTTTCTGGTATAAAAGAGGAGTTAACAGCTCTTAGACTTATGCTTACCCAAAATAGGATGGTTTTTGATCAAATAACTGCCGCCTGAGGGTGCGTGTGTGTGCAATTGTGGGGGATTATTGTTGTACTTTTTTCCCTGAAAATGATGTAGATGGTCACGTGATTGCCTCAGCAATATGGAACCTGACTGCCTTGCAGACTGCCATGGCCAAGGACAATGTCACTAATGAACATACTGTACCTGGTGAAGTTGGTTATTTTCTTCATGGAGAAGTCTCATCATGAACCTGTTAATGATTTTTGTAGCAATATTTCTGGTCTTTTCTTGCATCATTCCCTGTATCCGTAATATGACGGTGAGACTTGTGCATGTTAATTTAGTGATGTACCATGGAGCAGTTGCCGAGGATGAGGGGGATGATGAACAAACAGTGTGAATTTTGAGTGTCTCTCCATGACCCTAAGTACAGAGTAAAAGTATGATTGGCATGAAGAAAACCGAGAGGAGTTGCATGGTCATGATGTGAAGTTGAAATGTACTACCTGTAAATACATTTATGAAGTTTGAAGCATTACTTTTATTTTTTTTTACTTTATTTTCTGTTTTTATATTTTTGTTATTGTTTTTATATTTTGTTTAATGCTTTGTTTTCATCCTTTATCTTTTGTTTTTATACAAGCTGCAATGACACATATAGCAATGACACACATATCCTTACTACCATTAATTAATAAGTTTTACTGTTCTATTTTCCTCCTAAAGAACTAAATGCTAGCCGACGCCTGGGGAAGCAGGGCTGATGGTGGACTTTCCCCGTCACTAGCTAGTTAGGGTCTGTTGCACAGCAATGCACTGGAGCTTAGCATAGCTTCCAGATGGGGTTTTAGATGCCATAACTTATCCCTTTTCATTTGTGATGCCCTGCATGGCATCAAAAGTGGGGGGAAAATGATAGGAAAATTTTATATTTTGTAACTGCTGTTGTCTCAGAGTCTGTGTGAAATGTACAAGGTTGTGGCAGCTGGACATTTATCTCTGTTTTTGTACGCATGTACTGTATTGTTATGAGTATGTCTAAGAAGGAAACAGCTTGGAAGAACCAGTCTGAACTTGATATTCTCCCATGGACAGTCTTACGATAACAAGATGCTTAAAAGATTGAAAGTTGTGTGTATGAATCAGAATGATGCGCGGAAGAGACTTTGGCAGCTTCTGTATTGTTCTCCACTGGCCAGTGCAAATTAAATTTGCTGAAACTTTAATCCTGCCTGTTTCTTGACTACTAGTTGAACAGATTTTTCTAACAATGACCATGACAAATAATGATAATAATAAACAACTAAGAATTGGCCAGGGACAAATCCTACATAAGACAATATAAGAGACATGATAATGGAAATAAACACAATGATCAAACTTGGGCTGAAGCAGGGAACTTCATTCAAAGCAGGGCTGAAAGAAAACACAGAGAAACATAATAAATAAACTCAAAACGTGAGCATGGCCCCCAAACCATGCCCAGATCCTGACATACCCCCCCCCCTTTAAGGGGTGAATCCCAGACACCCCAAGACAACACCAAAGGAAAAAAAAAACGAAATGCCTTCCCAGGGTGGGCGGTGGGGGCATAAGGCCAGGCGGGTTGAAACAAGGTCCACGACCCCAACACATAAACCAAGGTGAGTCAGGGGGCCTACCCAAGTCCAAAGGCCCCCGGACCGGAGAACAAGGTGGGTCAGGGAGCCTACCCAAGTCCGTGGGCCCCCAGACTGGAACACAGAGCAGATTGGGCAGCCTGCCAAAATCTCTTGGTCACCAGATCACAAAACAAAGTGGGTCAGGGGACCTACCCATGTCCATGGGCCCCCAGACTGGAATACCAGACGGTACTGGAGCATAGAGATCGACACACACAAATAAGGGAGCTTTTGGCTCAGGAGACAATAATACAGGAGATTTAAACTCAGGAGATAATGACATTGAGGCTTTAAACTCAGGAGATAACAACATGAGAACCTTTTGCTCTGAAGATGACAACATGAAAGCTTTTTGCACTGGAGATAACAACACAGGAGCCTTTTGCACTGGAGATAACAACATAGGAGCTTTTTGCTCTGGAGATGGTGCCTGAGGGGCCTGCAGCGCAGGGGTGTTGGACTGGGAAAACAGTTGCTGCAGAGCTCTGAGCTCAGAGTCCGGCAATTGAGGTGCACCAGCCTCTGGAACAGCAGGCGGAGGTCCATCAGCCTCCGGAATGATGGGTAGAATGTGCAGCTCAGGTGATGGTGAAGGTGGAGTGTGCAGCTTGGATGATGGTGGAGCTCTGGTGTGCACCTTGGAGACAGCTGAAGCTTTGGCGTGTACCTCGGAGACAACTGGAGCTGTGGCGTGCACCTTGGAGACATCTGGAGCTGTGGCATGTACCTCGGAGACAGCTGGAACTGTGGCATGCACCTCGAAGACAGTTGGAGCTGTGGTGTGCACCTCGGAGATAGCTGGAGCTGTGAAGTGGACCTCAGAGATAGCTGGAGCTGAAGTGTGTAGCACCATCCCTCACATGCACCTTGGACGTGGAGAAAGAGATGGAGGATGGGTCAGTACAGAAACCAACGTACAGAAACCAACAGTGGAGCCTAGCAGAGTGAAGCCAGAAGTGGATGGGAGCTGCAACTGAGTTCCCCCACTAGGAGTAAAGCAAAACTTTTTAAGTACAGATGTTAAAAATACAAAATAAAGTACTTGCCTTAACTCCCGCTCTACTGCCAGCAAGGACCCCGCTGACTCCGCTGCTGAAGAGGTGACCTCCTCCTCTGGAGATGCTGGAGAGGCAGCAGATGAGGCACTCTGAAGGTGGATTCATGCTGCACCTCCGCTGTCTGCGTACGTGCAACAGGAAACCTCATGTGACGAAATTTACGCCATCATCTCCAGTCCACTAGTGTCAGCAGGGCTCTACTGTGGGCGACCACGTGCAGCCCAAATTTTATGACCGCGCGGTCTGCCCACGACCTGAACACATTGACAGTACATGCACAAGACTGAACATCCCATTCAGAAGTTGGCGCTACCAACACAGCATACCAAGACAAAGTAGAGGAGGAAGACAATGAGGACGTGGAAGATGAGAATAAACATACATGAATCCTTTTGCAGCAGCAGCAGCTTGATTGGAGAAAAGCACTGGAAAAGGGTAATTCCTCATTTTCCTTGAAACAACGCCATTGCTGTTACTACAAAAAAAATAAATAATGTGTGTGTCGCTCTCATGTTTATAGCCAGTGAACAAACTGGCACGTTAGCACATTTGCACTACCCATAGGGCTGGAGCGAAACTACAAATAACAGTTGTGCGCATGCGTCAACTGTTTGGCCTGGTAGCCAAAAAAAAGTGAGCATGTACAGCGCTGCGTGTGGACGAGCCTGGCGCGCACACGGACCAAAGTGGACCAGAGGGGAAATGCAGAATGAATAAGGCTTGACATGCAGCAGGGGGCAGGAGCACCAGTGTAGCAGATGTGGAAGCCGGTACTGCAGGCGTGGTGACGGGCAAAACTGCAGGTGTGAAGACAGGCGAAACTGTAGGCATAAAGACAGGCAAAACCACAGGCATGACGACAGGTGAAACTGTAAGCATGAAGACAGGCAAAACTGCAGGCATGAAGACAGGCACAACTGCAGGCGTAACGACAGGTGAAACTGCAGGCATGACGACAGGCGAAACCTCAGGCGTGAAGACAGGTGAAACAGGTGGAATGAACTGCTCAAGCAAAACAGGCAGTGCGGGAGCTGGTGTGTGTGCGCCATGGAGAAAGCTGGAGCTGAGGCGCACACCTCAGGGATAGCTGGAGCTGTCTGGGGAAGATCTGGAGCATGTGGTGTAACACGGCATTGAGAGGAGTGGCATCTCCTGGAGCCTTTCTTCCACACAGGCCCCCCGAACACCAGTCGAGATCCTCAAAACTCTTCTCTCTCAGTGGCAGATCTCTCCCAAGGTGCCCGTGGTGCAGCAGGCTCTGCAGGAGTAAACATTGGCGGGGGAGCTGCCAACTCCAGCTAGGAGGAGGCCGGTGGTTCGGGCAGAGGAGGGAGAGGAAGCCTCTGTAGCCAGGGAATGATGCGCGGCCTCGGGCAGGCTTTGAGGATTTTGGCCACAGCCCCCCAGCAGTCAGTGGCTTCCTGCGAGGAGAGTGCACTGTGGGTAGCGGCGCTTAACTCCTGAAGCACCTCCATGATAGGCCACTCTCCCCCTCTCCATCTCCTCCTCCTCTTTTTGCCCGCTGGGTCCTGGACTGGCAGTGTCCTTCTATTAGGATTGCCCCTCCGGGGCATGGAAGAGGACCCAAACATGAGGCGAATTTCATATACCATTATTTATTGTGAATAACAAAAACACAGTTCATGGGCTGAAACAAAAGCAAAGCATGACAAGACTAAGGCTCAGGGTAACAGGCAGGATTACTAAGGTTAGGGCATGACAGACTTGACAGAAGCGTGAGTGGCACACCAACATGAACAACAAGGACACCACACTGGACAGAGGCTCACACTGACATAAATAGACAAGGGGGCAATCAAGACAACACAGAACAGGTGGGAAAAATCAGGGGTAATCAGAGACAGTAGGGCATGGCAACAGGTACAGAAAACTTGAGGGAGTGAGACAAAAGGTAAACAAGAATAGAGGGTACACAAGAAAAATCAACACAGGACCAGAGAATACATGACCATGACAATTAATGATAATAATAAGCAACTGAGAATTGGCCAGGGACAAATCCTATGGAATATAAGAGACATGATAATGGAAATAAACACAATGACCAAACCTAGGCTGAGGCAGGGAACATAATGCAAAGCAGGGCTGAAAGAAAACACAGAGAAACATAATAAATAAACTCAAAATGTGAGCATGGTTCCCAAACTATGCCCAGACTCTGACAATTGTCTGTGCATCCCCACGCGTCCTGTTCTCTGCACCTGTAGCCACTTCCCTGCTGTCTCCATTGCCCTTAATTGTTCCTCAGCTGTCTCACGTTTGTAATTATGTTACCTTATATTCAATTCAACTTTATTTATATAGCGCCATTTCACAACAACAGTCATCTCATAGCACTTTCAACTGCAGGTGAAACCCCCACAGTTGCAGAAAGACCCCAGCAATCAGGCGATCCCCTGTGAGCAAGCGCTTGGCGATGGCGGAGAGGAACAGACATGTAGAGAGCAAACAGCACGATGGGGACTCAATCTATGGGAAAGAACAAACAGATGTTAATGACCAGCAAAAAAAAAAAAAAAAATTCATTGAGCGTGAAGAAAGGAGTGAAGCTCAGTGCATTATTGGAGGTCCCCCGGCTGACTAAACCTATTAGCAGCATAACTAAGGTAGGGTTCAGAGACACATGATCCCTCCCTAATTGTAGGCTATATCAAAAAGGAAGGTTTTAACCCTATTCTTAAAAACAGAGATTGAGTCTGACTCCCGAATCCAGATTGGCAGCTGGTTCCACAGGAGAGGAGCCTGATAACTGAAGGCTCTGCCTCCCATTGTACTTTTGGAGATTCTAGGTATTACAAGTAATCCAGCATTTTGGGAGCATAGTGCTCTGTTAGGATAATAGGGTAGTATCAGATCTTTTAAATAAAAAGGGGCCCGATTGTTTAGAGCTTTGTAAGTAAGAAGAAGGATTTTAAACTTAATTCTAAACTCTATGGGAAGCCAATGAAGGGAGGCCAGAACCGGAGAGACATGATCTCTCTTTCTAGCACCTGTTAAAACTCTTGCTGCAGCATTTTGGATCAAGTGAAGACTTTTTAAAGATGTTTTAGGACAACCTGATAATAAAGAGTTACAATAATCTAATCTAGAGCTAACAAAAGCGTGGATCAGTTTCTCAGCATCACTTTGAGACAAGATGCTCCTAATCTTGGCAATATTACACAAATGATAGAAGGCAGTCTAAGAAACTAATTTAATATGTGAATTGAAAAACAGTTCTTGATCAAAAATAACTCCAAGGTTCCTCACAGAGCTATTAAGAGAAAGAGTAACCGCATCCAAACTAGAAGTTTGATTTGGAAAGGTATTTGTAAGGTTTTTTGGACCAACAACAGTGACTTCAGTCTTATTTGAATTTAATAGCAGGAAATTACAAGTCATCCAAGCTTTGATTTCCTTAAGACAGGTTTCTAACTTGGCTAATTGATTACCATCATCTGGCTTCATTGACAGGTATAATTGTGTGTCATCTGCGTAACAATGAAAATGTATACAGTGCTTTTTAATAATGTTGCCTAACGGAAGCATATATAAACTAAAAAGAGTAGGGCCTAGCACAGATCCCCATGGAAGTCCATGACTGAGCTTTGAGTTGAAAGAAAACTCATTATTGACATGAACAAACTGGAACCTATCAGATAAATAAGATCTAAACCACTGCAATGAAGTTCCATTAAGTCCAACATAGTGTTCTAATCTATCAAGTAGAATATTATTATCGATAGTATCAAAAGCTGCACTAAGGTCTAAAAGGACAAGTACAGGAACAAGTCCATTATCAGATGTGATAAGGAGGTCATTAGTGACCTTCACTAAGGCTGTTTCAGTACTATGATGGATTCTAAACCTAGATTGAAACTCTTCAAATAAACCATTTCCCTGCAAGTGGTCAAATAATTGCGTAGCAACAACTCTTTCTAAGATTTCTGAAACGAAAGGGAGATTAGAGATTGGTCTATAGTTAGCTAAAACTCCTGGATCCAGTGTTGGCTTTTTGAGTAAGGGTTTAATTACAGCAGTTTTAAAAGCCTGCAGTACATGGCCTAAAGTTAATGAAGAATTTATTATTTGAAGAATAAAGCTACCAATAAATGGGAAGACTTCTTTAAATAACCTGGTAGGAATAGGGTCTAAAAGACAAGTTGAAGGCTTGGATGAGGAAATTATTTTGTCTAACTCTAAAAGGTTGGTTGGAGTAAATGCATCCAAACAGATATCAATTGAAGGAGTTGTCGTAGTTACTGTATTTAAGTTAACGGTGGGAAGAATCTGACTGATTTAATCTCTGATAGATGAAATTTTATTTTTGAAAAAGTTCATAAAGTCCTGACTAGCAAGCTCTAAGGGAATGCTAGGATTGACAGAGTCCTGACTCTTTGTCAGCCTGGCTACAGTGCTGAAAAGAAACCTGGGATTAATCTTGTTCTCTTCTATTAATGCAGAATAATAACTCGTTCTAGCTTTTCTAAGAGATTTTTTTTATAAATTAAAAGATGATTTCTCCAAGCTAAACAGATTTCATCTAAATTAGTGGAGGACCAATTTCTTTCTAATTGATGAGTCTTCTGTTTTAAGCTGTGAGTTTCTGTGTTGAACCAAGGAGTTAGAAATCTCTGATTAGACTTTTTCTTTTTTAAAGGGGCCACCATGTCTAGAGTCTGATGCAGAGAAGCCGTAACACTATCTACCATGCAACCAATTACAGAAGGAGCAAGCTGTCTATAGCTTATTTCCGTTGTGTTGACACATGGCATAGAGGAAACAATCTGCATAAATTTGGTTACAACATCATCTGAGAGGCATCTACTGTAGTAATATTTTTCTTTAGGAGCCAAAGAGTCAGAAATAGTAAAATCAAAGGTTAACAGACAATGGTCTGACAGTACAGGGTTATGAGGAGACACTACCAGATTTTCTATTTCTATGCCATATGTCAGAACAAGGTCCAACGTATGGTGGAGATAATGGGTAGAATTTCCTACTTTCTGAGAAAACCCCATCGAGTCTAATATTGAATTAAATGCCATATTAACACAATCACTATCTACATCTACATGTATATTAAAGTCCCCTACTATAATTATTCTGATTTCAGCACTAAATCAGCTAAGAATTCGACAAATTCGGATAAAAACTCTGAGTAGGTTGATGGGGGATGATAAACTACGGCAAAAAAAAATTGGGTTTAGCCTAAAATTGCTAAAATGCCCAATACTGAGGACCAGGCCCTCAAAGGAATGATCACGTGTTTTTTGCTTAACATTAACTAGTAATTTGGAATGGTAAATTGTTGCTACTCCTCCTCCATGACCAGAACTTCTGGGATTGTGACAGTTTAAATAACCAGAGGGAGCTGATTCATTTAAATCAACATAATCCTCTTGCCCTAACCAAGTCTCTGTAAGGGATATTAAATCAATTTGATGATCAATTAACAGATCATGGACTAGCAGAGACTTGGGAGTTAGAGACCTAATATTTAACAAACCGCATTTACTTTTTAAATTATGAGGAGGAACAGAGGCCAAATCATTCAATTTAGAGACTTCATGTTTAATTTGAGTTTTACCAACTTTTTGTTTAATCACTTTGGGATGCTTATACATTATATTTTTATTTACTTTGGAGGGAGCAGACAATGATTATCTGATGGGGAAGACAGGGGCTAAGTTGAGGGGTAGCAGATGAGAAGGAGCTGCAGAGAGGCGTGTAAGACTCTGCTTCCTGGTCCCAACTCTGAGTTGTCAATGTTTTGGAAATTTGGATATGGTATATATGTCTGTGTCAATGTCAGTCAGGTGTGGCATCATTAATGTTAACAGTATTGTTGTTGTTCCCTGCTGGTAACCCTGTGTCTGAGTTTTCCAGTGAGTTTTTAGCCTTCCATGGCTCTGTTTGTGTTTCAGCTCTCATGCTGCACCTTTTGTTTCATTGTTACCTCCGCCAAGGGAGGGGGTAATGTTTTCACCGGTGTTGGTTGGTTTGTTGGCTTGTCTGTCTGTCTGTTAGCAATATAACTCAAAACGTTATGAGCAGATTTTGATGAAATTTTCAGGAAAGCTGTGTAATGGCATGGAGAACAGATGATTAGATTTTGGTGATGATCTGAGAGTGCATACCTCCACCAAGGGCTTTGTTTGTATTTTTGCTGCAGGATTACGCAAAAACAACTGAATGGATTTGAATGAAATTTTCACACACACACCCCCATGGATCATCACCTTATTGCGGCGGGGGGTTTGCATGCCCTAGTGATCCCAGGAGCTATGTTTTCCGGGGCAATTTGCCTCTGGTAGGGTCACCAAGACAAATTGGTCCTGGGTGAAGGGCCAGACTAAGAACAATCCAACAGACTCTCATAATGAATGCTAGAACAAGGACTCAGTGTACCCTGCCCGGTATGGGGTTACTGGGGCCCCACCCTGGAGCCAGACCTGGGGGAGGGGCTCGATGGCTAGCGTCTGGTGGCCGGATTTCCACCCATGGGACGCAGACGGGCTCAGCCCGAAGGAGTTACATGGGTCCGCCCTCCAGTGGGCTCACCACCTGCAGGAGGGACCATGGGGGTCCGGTGCTATGTGGATCAGGTGGCGGTCGAAGGTGGAGACCTTGGCGGTCTGATCCCAGGCTTCCTAAACTGGCTTTTGGGACGTGGAATGTCACCTCTCTGGTGGGGAAGGAGCCTGAGCTGGTGCATGAGGTTGAGAGGTACCAGCTAGATATAGTCGGCCTCACCTCAACACACAGCCCCGGTTCGGGAACCAGTCTCCTTTAGAGGGACTGGAGCTTGGCTTACTCTGGAGTTTCCCCGGGCGAGAGGTGATGAGCAGGGGTGGGTATTCTTGTATCCCCCCACCTTACTGCCTCTATACTGGAGTTTTCCCCGGTGGACGAAAGGGTTGTTTCCCTGTGCCTTCGGGTTGGGAAAGGGTCCTGACCATCATTTGTGCCTATACACCAAATGATGGTTCAGAGTACACACCCTTTTTGGAGTCTCTGACTGGGGTGCTGGAGAGTGCTCCTCTTGGAGACTCCATTGTCCTACTGGGGGACTTCAATGCGCATCTGGGCAACGACAGTGAAACCTGGAGGGGATGATTGGGAGGAACGGCCTGCCCGATCTGAACCCGAGTGGTGTTCAGTTATTGGACTTCTAAAGACGTAAAGACGGTTCCGGCGCCGCACGAGTTGGCTGCCTTTTGCAACAGCGGCTCAATTCTGAGTCTTTTTATCCTCCTTCTTCTTTCTGATCCGGTGATAACTTTCTGATCCGGCACACCTTTCACTCTATATATATCACGGACACACAGATCGCCCCAAAGGTCTCCCAAGTTGGCAGACGGAGCCACTGTTTACAGCAGGAGACGATACAGCAGGGAAGAGCTAGCTAGCACTCAACCGCCACCCGGTGCTAACGGAGAAACCTGACATACCGGGGAACTGAAGCGAAAACGATGCGGGTGCCGGGCTGGAGTTTAGGCGGCGTGCAAGAAATATAAGACAGAATAATAAAGAGCAATGGCAAGAATCAAGCAGACCGCCCGTAAATCTACTGGAGGAAAAGCCCCCCAGGAAGCAGCTGCCCACCAAGGCTGCTCGAAAAAGCGCTCCGGCCACCGGCGGAATGAAGAAGCCTCACCGTTACAGGCCTGGTACCGTGCCTCTGAGAGAGACCCATCGCTACCAGAAATCCACGGAGCTGCTCATCCGTAAGCTGCCCTTCCAGCGCCTGGTGAGGGAGATCGCTCAGGATTTCAAGACCGATCTGCGCTTCCAGAGCTCCGCCGTCATGGCTCTGCAGGAGGCCAGCGAGGCCTACCTGGTGGGTCTCTTCGAGGACACCAACCTGTGTGCCAAGATGGTCACCATCATGCCCAAAGACATCCAGCTGGCCCGCCGCATCCGCCGAGAGAGAGCTTAGACTTTCTGCTGCACATCCACCAACCACAATGCTCCGCACTGTGTGTCTATATATATATATATATATATATATATATATATATATATATATATATATATATATATATATATATATATATATACTGTATATATACTGTATATATGTATATAGTAATATGTACATATGTATACTAGCTGCTCTTGTTTTTTCTTGCCTTCTGATTGTTGCTCTGAGTGTTGCTATCCCTGTGCTGTTGCAATCCTGGAATTTCCCCATTGTGGGACTAATAAAGGCTTATCTTATTTTATCTTATCTTCTGTGCAAACCACAGTTTTTCCATAACAAACACCATGTTCAAGCATAAGGGTGTCCATATGTGCACCTAGCACCAGGACACCCTAGGTCGCAGGTCGATGATCAATTTTGTTATCGTGTCATCAGACCTGCGACCGTATGTCTTGGACACTCAGGTAAAGAGAGGTGCAGAGCTGTCAACTGAACACCACCTGGTGGTGAGTTGGATCTGATGGCAGGGGAGGATGCCATTCAGACCTGGTAGACCCAAACGTATAATGAGGGTGTGCTGGGAACCCCTGGCTGAGGCCCCTGTCCAGGAGGTCTTCAACTCCCACCTCCAGAAGAACTTCAACCACATTACGAGGGAGTCTGGAGTCTGAATGGGCCATGTTCTCCACCTCCATTGTTGAAGCGGCTGCCCAGAGCTGCGGTCGCAAGGTCGTCGGGGCATCTCGTGGTCGCAACCCCCAAACCAAGTAGTGGACACCAGTGGTGAGGGGGGCCATTAAGCTGAAGAAGGAGTCCTATCAAGCTTGGTTGGCTTGTGGGACTACCGAAGCAGCTGGGGTGTACCAGCAGGCCAAGCGGAGTGCAGCTCGGGTGGTTGCTGAAGCAAAAACTTGGGTATGGGAGGAGTTTGGTGAGGCCATGGAATAAGACTTTCAGTCGGCCTCGAAAAGATTCTGGCAAACTGTCCGGTGGCTCAGGAGGGAAAAGTAGCTCCCTGTCCACACTGTGTATGGTGTGGATGGGGCACTGCTGACTTCGACTGGGGATATCGTTGGCCGGTAGAAGGAATACTTCAAGGACCTCCTCAATCCCACTGACACGCCTTCCACAGAGGAAGAAGGGCTTGTGAATGAGGGGGATGACTCGCCTATCACAGGGGCTGAGGCTGCCAAGGTGGTTAAAAATCTCTTTGGTGGCCGTGCCCCGGGGGTGGACGAGATTCGACCTGAGTACCTCAAGGCCCTGAATGTTGTAGGGCTGTCATGGTTGATACACCTCTGCAACATTGTGTGGCGGTCAGGGGCAGTGCCTTTGGCAATGCAAACCGGGGTGATGGTTCCTCTCTTCAAAAAAGGGGGCCGGAGGGTGTGCTCCAACTTTAGAGGGATCACACTCCTCAGCCTCCCTGGGAAGGTCTATGCCAAGGTACTGGAGAGGAGAGTCTGGCTGTTGGTCGAACCTCGGATTCAATAGGAGCAAAGTGGTTTTCGTCCTGGCCGTGGCACATTGGACCAGCTCTTTACCCTCTCGAGAATCCTCGAGAGTTTGTGGGAGTTTGCCCAACCAGTTTACATGTGCTTTGTGGACCTTGAGAAGGCATTCAACCACATCCCTCGTGGTTTTTTTGTGGTGGGTGCTTCAGGAGTATGGGGTATCGGGCTTGTTGTTATGAGCTATTCGGTCTATGTATGACCGTTGTGAGAGTTTGCTTCGTATTTGTTATGTCTGAAATAAGTGGGACAAGAGCCTCTCTCTGCTGAACACTGAACTCTCTTTATTCATACGCACAACACAATATATATTCCAGCCATAGCCCGCCTGACGTCATTGCCCCAACACCTCGGCTGGGCTACGGCAAGCCACAAGACACAATTGTCATATGTAATATTTCCCCCCCTTTACAAAGTCCCAGAACCCCCCCCCACACACACCCCAAATGAACCAAAGAACATATTATCAATGTTAACATTACCGTCAACCCCCTTTTTATATATATACAGCCATGGACAAAATTGTTGGTACCCCTCTGTTAATGAAAGAAAAACCCACAATGGTCACAGAAATAACTTGAATCTGACAAAAGTGGTAATAAATAAAAATTCTATGAAAATTAACCAATGAAAATCAGACAATGCTTTTGAATTGTGGTTCAACAGAATTATTTTAAAAAAACAAACTCATGAAACAGGCCTGGACAAAAAAGATGGTACCCCTAGAAAAGATTGAAAATAATGTGACCATAGGGACATGTTCAACCAAGATGTGTCCTCTAATTAACATCACAGGTGTCTACAAACTTGTAATCAGTCAGTCGGCCTATTTAAAGGGTGACAAGTAGTCACTGTGCTGTTTGGTGACATAGTGTGTATCACACTAAACATGGACCAGAGGAAGCAAAGGAGAGAGTTGTCTCAGGATATTAGAAAGAAAATTATGGACAAGCATGTTAAAGGTAAAGACTATAAAACCATCTCCAAGCAGCTTGATGTTCCTATGACTACAGTTGCACATATTATTCAGAAATTTAAGATCCATGGGACAGTAGCCAACCTCCCTGGACGCGGCCGCAGGAGGAGACAGGTAATACGAATGGTAACAAAGGAGCCCAGAGCAATCTCTAAACACATTCATGGTGAACTCCAAGGTCAAGGTACATCAGTGTCAGATTGCACCATCCGTCGTTATTTGAGCCAAAGTGGACTTCATGGGAGACGACCAAGGAGGACACCACTGTTGAAAACAAATCATAAAAAAGCCAGACTGGAATTTGCCAAACTGCATGCTGACAAGCCACAAAGCTTCTGGGAGAATGTCCTATGGACAGACGAGACAAAACTGGAACTTTTCGGCAAGGCACATCAGCGCTATGTTCACAGACGCAAAAATGATGCATACCAAGAAAAGAACACTGTCCCTACTGTGAAACATGGAGGAGGTTCTGTTATGTTCTGGGGCTGCTTTGCTGCATCTGGCACAGGGTGTCTTGAATCTGTGCAGGGTACAATGAAATCTCAAGACTATCAAGGTATTCTAGAGAGAAATGTGCTGCCCAGTGTCAGACAGCTTGGTCTCAGTCGCAGGTCATGGGTCTTGCAACAGGATAATGACTAAAAACACACAGCTAAAAACACCCAAGAATGGCTAAGAGCCAAACATTGGACTATTCTAAAGTGGCCTTCTATGAGCCCTGATCTAAATCCTATTGAACATCTGTGGAAGGAGCTGAAACATGCCGTCTGGAGAAGGCACCCTTCAAACCTGAGACAACTGGAGCAGTTTGCTCATGAGGAGTGGGCCAAAATACCCGCTGAGAGGTGTAGAAGTCTCATTGACAGTTACAGAAATCGTTTGATTGCAGTGATTGCCTCAAAAGGTTGTGCAACAAAATATTAAGTTAAGGGTACCATCATTTTTGTCCAGGCCTGTTTCATGAGTTTGTTTTTTAAAATAATTCTGTTGAACCACAATTCAAAAGCAATGTCTGATTTTCATTGGTTAATTTTCATAGAATTTTTATTTATTACCACTTTTGTCAGATTCAAGTTATTTCTGTGACCATTGTGGGTTTTTCTTTCATTAACAGAGGGGTACCAACAATTTTATCCACGTCTGTATATTTATACATATATGTGTGTGTGTGTGTGTGTGTGTGTGTGTGTGTGTGTGTGTGTAACACTAACTAGGTCAACTAAACGAGCATCTGGGTAGACTGCCACAACGCCTCACCTTGTTGGAGCAGTTTATTCTGCCGCTTAGTCTCAACAGGCGTCAAATATTGCAGTCCTCAACACATAATCCTCCAGGTACCTGGGCCTCTGACAAACTCTAGCCAGGTGTCCCCTAGGAGGGGGCTCTGCACCGGGCACTGTCAGCCATGCCTGGGAGTCCTCACCATTCCAGACCCACCAGTCCAAGCCCACATCAGACTGCCCGCTGCAGATAAAGTCTTCTGCTCTGGTGGCAACCTCCTAAATCTGCTGGAGTGCCACCGTGATCCGTCTGCGAGCTCAAACGTGTCTTGGCCCCACTGCCTCACATTCTGCAGGGGCCCTATCCATAGTGGCTGTAGCTTATGGGTGCAGTTAGGGTGTCTGATCCACACCTGGTCTGATACCTTCAGTCTGTGGGCTCTCGCTCTGTGCTTCGTGAATACCTGTGACCCACTGAACATTGACGTGAGCTCCTCCATAGTTGGAAGCGGGTATTTGTCTGGGATAATAGCCTTGTTCACCATCCTGACATCTATGCATGGTTTGATGCCCCCCAATTTCTTCTTGGCCACCACGATGTTAGATATCCAAGGCGAGGCATCCACCCTCTCGATGAAACCAGACTCCAGTAGTTTGGATAATTCCGCTGTGACATCATCCCGCAGCGTGAGGGGAAGCTGAATCTTTGGCACCACACTTGTATCAATGAGTGGGCAGTGATGGAACGCCCTGATACATCCCAGGCCCTTAAACAATGCTGGCCACCGGAGATGCCAATTGGGGTACACCGTTAGCATCATCGAGCCTTCTGGGTCCCTGATGGAAAATCCCAGCTCACCCAGCAGGTCTATTCCCATCAGGTCAGCCCCCTGGCGTGCTACCTGGAACATGAAACTGGGCACTTCTTCGACCCATACATCACCGAAAAGTCGGCCGTACCCACCATTTCAGTCTCTGCATGGCCATAACCAAACAGCTTAACTGCTCCAGCACTAATGGTTTTCTTGGGGAACAGTCTTCTCATCATGGCCATGCACAGGATAGACTTGCCGGCCCCTGAGTCCACCATAAGAGGCACGTCAACTTCATCAAGCTTAAGCACATACCACTTCAACGGCCCCTTCCCCATATGCGCCACACACACCCGTCTGGTGTTGCTGGGCTCCACCGCCAGTGGGCTAGCAGTGAAGGTGTGGGCCCTGTCCCGCGCCTTCATCCGCCGCTTCTTGTGAATCCGCCCCTGAGGCTTAGCTAACATGCTAACCCCGTGCTCGGTGGCAAAACGTGGGTAGCCAAATCCTCGCTAGCTAACGCTGGCAGATTCCTCAGTGTTGTGGATTCTCTCTGTCTAACTATGTCCAGGATGTGTTCAAGCGAGAGAGCGTCCCTGGTTAGCCTTAGCTTATTCTTTAGCCACATGTTGTTGGTGCTGTGGGCTAGCTTGTCCCGGACCAGCTCCTCCTCAATAGGCCCGAAAGCACACTCCTTTGTGAGGCTGCGGAACTCTCTTTATTCATACGCACAACACAATATATTCTCCAGCCATAGCCCACCTGACGTCATCACCCCAACCCCTCGGCTGGGCTACGGCAAGCCCCAAGACACAATTCTCATATGTAATAGAATTTCCAACACTCGGTCGGACTCATTTCCAGTGAGAGCTGGACTCTGCCAGGGCTGCCTTTTGTCACTGATCCTGTTCATAATTTTTATGGACAGGATTTCTAGGCACAGCCAGGGAACGGAAGGTGTCATGCTGGCATAGCCAGCAATTTGTGAAGGGGGGGGGCTGAACCCCAACCACCATTCTGAATGCCCGGGGCGTTTGCCTGGGGCAAAGCTTTAGCTTCAGCCCCCTGTCAACAACAGATTTCTTAACATTTTCAGTGCAAACTGCTCAAAACCTGCTCTTTGTTTACATTTTTCTTTTCTTTTTTCTCCCTTTTTTTTCTCTTTATTTTGGGGGGGGGGCTGCAGCCCCCTCAGCCCCCCCGGCTACGCACCTGCATGCTTGGTGACCACAGGATCTCATCTCTGTTGTTAGGAGATGATGCTGTCCTGCTGGCTTCATCCAGCAATGACCTACAGGTCTTAGTGGGACGGTTTGCCGCTGAGTGTGAAGCGGCTGGGATGAGAATCAGTACCTCCAAGTCTGAGTCCATGGTCCTCAGCCGGAAAAAGACGGATTGTCCTCTCCGGGTTGGGGACAAGCTCCTGCCCCAAGTGGAGGAGTTTGAGTATCTTGGGGTCTTATTCACGAGTGAGGGGAGAATGAAGCGAGAGATTGAAAGATGGATTGGAGCAGCATCTGCAGTGATGCGGACGTTGTTACCGGTCTGTTGTGTTGAAGAGGGAGCTAAGCTCTAAGGCAAAGCTGTCGATTTACCGCTCAATCTACATTCCTACCTTCACCTATGGTCATGAGCTTTGGGTAATGACCAAAAGAACGAGATCGCGGATACAAGTGGCTGAAAGGAGCTTTCTTCGTAGGATTGCTGGACTCACCCTCAGAGATAGGGTGAGGAGCTCAGTCATCCGGGAGAGGCTCAGAGTAGAACCGCTGCTCCTCCACATTGAAAGGAGCCAGTTGAGGTGGTATGGGCATCTGATCAGGATGCCTCCTGGACGCCTCCCACTTGAGATGTTTTGGGCACGTCCCTCTGGGAGGAGACCCTGGGGCAGACCCAGGACTCGCTGGAGAGACTATTGGCCCTTTTCCACTAGTACCCACTCGGCCCTACTCAGGTCTACTCAGCCTGGTTTGTAGCCTTTTCCATTAGTACAGTATCTGGTACCTAGTACCGGGTACTTTTTTAGTACCGACTCAAGGCCAGGGTACAGCCGCGCTGAGTCGAGCCGAGAATGTGACGTCAGCAGACTGCAGGCCACTGATTGGTCAGGGTGTAACGTCATGAAAGCGTCCGTCTTCTGAAGAATTGCCAAACCGCCATTTGCAAAAGTTCACGGAGTAAACTCGGTCACCGAGTAAACACAATATTAATAGAGATGGCGTTGTAGGTTTCGCGGAAATCTACACCATGGTCCAACAAAGAGGAGCGGAGTTTTCTGTGCTTGGTGGCAGATAGTATCCAGAGCGACAATGAGCGACTCCGCAATGAAACAGATGGCAGCCCAGCATAGAACCGGACTACGGACAAGCTGAAGATGAAAGTGAGAGAACCATCAATGGTGAGTGATTTGTGATATTGTGCATCTTTTCGCTTATTTATCCTGTTGGTGGTAAGCGCACTTTTTGAGCAATACAACGCCGTCCTGTGCTGGCTAACGAGTGTTAGCTAGTAGTTAGCTAGCTAGTAGCCAACTGCTGATTTGGGCTTGGTTTGTCCAAAGTATTCGCTTGTGACAGCAAAACGATGAAATATGCTAATCCTGGTTAAAGTCCTGGTTTGTGTACATGTTGCACTTTGGTGCTATGCGTTAAGTTGTGTGTAATTTCTTTCTAGAATCTGTTTCCACATGCCAGGAGTTAGCCTCCCTCAGCATGTTGTGTTTATATTGCAGATATAGGTCAAGTGGACCCCAGGATCCAAAATCTCAACATATTCAAGTGCATTGTCAAACCAGTGATTTATAAAGTGATTCATATAATTTTCTAAAGCGTCAGAATAGACCCACACACCTATTCTGTGGATTTTCCATAAAAGGTGTTGGAACAGTGTTTTCGTGCAGTTTGTGTTCCACCATAAATCCCTGGATTGAAGATGTACTTGTACATGTACAGAGTGGATCTTGGGGTACTCACGGGTCAGGGAAACGAAGCATTTTTGTCACATCCCACCTCTGACTTTCACAGGTATATTTCCCTAACACAGGTACATCTCCAAAAATTAGAATATCATGAAAAAGTTCAATATTTTTTGTCACTCATTTCGGAAAGTGAAACCCATATATAGGTTCATTACACAGACAGTGATATATTTCAAACGTTTATTTATTTTAATTTTGATGATTATGGCTTATAGCCCCTGAAAACCCCAAATTCAGTTTCACAAAAAATTAGAATATTATAAAAAATTAATTTTTAAAAAATAGTTTTTAAATAGAAATGTTGGCCGCTGAAATGTTGGTTAACATGGGCTGTAGCCATAATCTTCAAAATTAAAATAAACACTTGCAATATATCACTGTCCATGTAATGAATCTATATATGGGTTTTACTTTCTGAAATGAATGACAAAAAATATTGGACTTTTTCATGATCTTCTAATTTTTTGATAAGTACCTGTATATGTGTTGAACTTGCTTGAACTAACCACCATCCATTTCTGTCTGGTCTAGGCAAGAGGAAAGGGAAAGGAGGCACGACACAACGGACCTTGCCACTGTGGAAAGTATTGAAATCCTTTGCGTTTACAGTGATCCCTTGCTACTTCGCGCTTCACCTTTCGCGCCCTCAGTGCATCGCGGATTTTTCAAAAATATTCATCAAAAATTCAAAATTGAGAAATAATGGGCGGGCGCTAGCAGAAGGCAGGGAGACTACATTAGACCATCAGGTATCAACACGGAGAGCCGCACAACTCAAAAAATCCACCTCTCTGTTCGCTGTTCTCGTGTTGGCTCGGCTCGGAAATCTCGCAAGCTGATTGGCCGAGACGTTTCACCCCGCAAGCTGATTGGCCGAGACGTTTCACCCACCTCCTCTCCCTGCCGAGCGCCCATGAAGGGAAGGAAGACCGCATTCATTGCTCTTTATCGCTCGTGTTACGTAGTCTCGCAGCGTGGAACTTTTTGCTGTTCTCTTGTGCCATTTTGTGCGAAATAGTCTTCCCGTCGAGCCACTACGCCGCCTCCTGCAGCTTCTCCAGCTCTATCGGAAGCTGCCCTCGATGATCCTGCGCTTCTAGCACCTGACGATGAGGCGTCACCTGAGGAGCAGTAAAGCTCTCATTAACCTGTGAAGTAAATCATCTTCATCTTGAGTTACGTATCTTGTTATAAGAATAAAAGAATTCTAAAAACATATTTATGTACACTTTATTTACATCTACGTATGTATGTACACGTACACACATACACACACACGTATCATATGAGAGAGAGAGAATGAGAGAATGAACGTACGTATGATTTATGGATGACGTCATTAGGGGTGACGCTACTTTGCGGTTTTTCACTTTTCGCGGTCGGTTCTGGAACCCATTAACCGCGATAAGTGAGGGATCACTGTATAGGTAAAGTGCCAAAACCAAAGTAGCACAATTTCCACTTAATATAAATGGGACTGAACTGAGATTTATTTGATTGTGTGAATATTAATTAGAGAATAATTGAAAATGAATGGCACATCAACTGTAAAATAAACCACTTGTTAATGTATTTTTTTTTTTTGTCAGATCACGTGTGTGATCCTTTGTGAGTTATGTTCATAACTGTATGTTGCACTTTGGGGAATGGGAGTTGTTCAGTCATCAATATAATTTAGTTTATATGTGTAGTTTATAGTCTATCATCAATAAACTAATACAGTATTATAATAGCAGGACACATTACAAATATTTGAGACCCATTGTAGTGCTTCCTTTTATATTTTAGCAATACAAGTACAAAACACTGCCCACACTTGAAGCCAGGCCAAGAAGAGACACAGTGGTGACAGAGCGGTGGCTAAACTTTTACTGATAAAAATTCCATATTTTGACTGAGCGACTCCATTCTTGGTGATGCACACCCTCAGTTAAAGTACTAGATTCCATTCAAGTGAATGTATTAATTCATTCTGATTGCTGAGGCCACAGTAAAAACAAATGATTTTAAATGTAACTCAGCCCTTGTAAAATCTACTTTACTGAAGCACAGCTACATGAAAATTGTGGTTAAATACAACAACGAAGTATTTTATTGTCACATTCCACCACTGTCTTCTAGCAACAAGTGTATTTCCCAAATATGTTTTAAACTTACATTAATTAACCACCATCCATTTCTGTCTTTTGTCTAGGCAAGAGGGAAACAATCCACCCAAACCAGACCATTCGTCACTCTTTACAGAGATGCAGGCTGAAGATCTGCTGAACTGGGACCAGCTTGAGCGGCACATCCCAGCTGCTTCTCAGTGAGGCAGCGTGGCCAGCGTGTGTGACCCATCCTAAGTTTTTTTTTTTACAGTTTGAATTTTGCACTTTCTGAATAATCTGGAATTTGCTGCTAATTGTAATAAACAATTTAGTAACTTACTGTATGTGTTTTCATCATGATTTTCTATTTTGTCTGTTAAGGCACCGGTGGGAAAAGAGTCAGCAGTACAAACCATTTATCAATGACTTTGAAAATAATGGCTCATTTTTAAGAAAAACTAACCAAAACAATTATTTTATTAACTGAAGACTGTATTGTTGGATGTGCCAGTGCAGAAGACCCTGCACACTTTAGTGATAGTACCAGTATATGGAGGAATTCTGGGCCATATTAGCATCTGTACTTTATCATAATGGGTTAGGGCGGGGGTGTCCACTCATGTGCCATGGAGGGCCAAGACCCTGCAGGCTTTACCTCCAACCAGTGTCTTCAACAGCAGATTCCACTGAATTTCTTCCACTGACTGCTGATCAGAGAAAACACCTGCTGAAGAGACTGGGTAGAGGAGAGAACCTGCAGGGTCTTGGCCCTCCATGGCACATGATTGAGACCCCTGGGTTAGGGTTTAATGGGATTTAACATTTTAACACAAACTGCTTTATGGTTCATAATTCTGTTGACAGACTTACACCAAACCAAAAGTGATTTCTCAAACTGCTGGACTGTTCTTAGACAGCTTTTCCAATCTTTTAGTATTTTATTTATGTCACTTGGTGGTAACCTTCACATATAAAACAAGAGACACATCTGCAAAAATTTCAAGGGTTTATTGTCAGTGCAATACTACATGAATGCATGTATAGTACATTGTTGATGCAGAGAATATATATTTCTACAGTACATGTATCTAGTAAATCAAGTATTTTCCATGTAACCTTGTGACTGCATTATTTTAATTGCTTTTAATCCTAGATCAAGTTTGTTTTGGCCTAAAATGCATCATAATTTGTCAAATATATCTTATTATACCTAACTCAGTACTATTTACCTTTTGAATATATATTTTGTGGCTAATATAACAACCTGGTGATCAAGTTGTGTCAGCTGATCACTTTTTGCTATGACACCACCACAGACTCAGTGCTGCTGGAGCAGGTACGTCCCATGATGTCTCAACAGGCTCTCCATGATTTTCACACAGATCAGAGCAGTTTGTTGTACAGGAAGCTAAATGTTTCTACAGACATGCTTAAGCTCTATAACCACTGATCGTTTGTGAAACTGGGGTGACATCAGTGAGAGGTTGTCTTGAACGCCAGACCCACGGTTTGAAGCGGTAATTTTCCCACAACAGAGCCATCTGAAACACACACACAGCATACATATTTTAAGCCAGAGACCGAGGAGTCGCCTTGTATAGCCGTAACGTTATGTTTCGCTTGGGTCGTGTGTTTTACGTCACGGGAGTGTGGTGCCGCCTTGCTGTAAAAAAATCCCACCCACCCCAGGCGTACCCAGCTGTACCCAGCTGCAATGGAAACAACCGAGCCGAACCGAGTAGAGCCGAGTAGTGTAGAGTAAGGCTGACTGGGTACTAGTGGAAAAGGGCCATATGTCTCCCAGCTGGTCTGGGAACACCTTGGTATCCTGCTGCCTCCGTGACCCGGACCTCCGGAAAAGCGGTAGAAGATGGATGGATGGATGGAATTTTCACCAGAGGTGGTTCTTGGGCTAGAGAGCAAGCTATTGCATTTTGGTGATGATCTGAGAATGCATACCTCCAAGGCTCTTACAGCCGTGGACAAAATTGTTGGTACCCCTCTGTTAATGAAAGAAAAACCCACAATGGTCACAGAAATAACTTGAATCTGACAAAAGTGGTAATAAATAAAAAATTCTATGAAAATTAACCAATGAAAATCAGACAATGCTTTTGAATTGTGGTTCAACAGAATTATTTTAAAAAACAAACTCATGAAACAGGCCTGGACAAAAATGATGGTACCCTTAACTTAATATTTTTGGTGCACAACCTTTTGAGGCAATCACTGCAATCAAACGATTTTTGTAACTGTCAATGAGACTTCTGCACCTCTCAGCGGGTATTTTGGCCCACTCCTCATGAGCAAACTGCTCCAGTTGTCTCAGGTTTGAGGGGTGCCTTCTCCAAACGGCATGTTTCAGCTCCTTCCACAGATGTTCAATAGGATTTAGATCAGGGCTCATAGAAGGCCACTTTAGAATAGTCCAATGTTTCGCTCTTAGCCAGTCTTGGGTGTTTTTAGCTGTGTGTTTTGGGTCATTATCCTGTTGCAAGACCCATGACCTGCGACTGAGACCAAGCTGTCTGACACTGGGCAGCACATTTCTCTCTAGAATACCTTGACAGTCTTGAGATTTCATTGTACCCTGCACAGATTCAAGACACCCTGTGCCAGATGCGGCAAAGTAGCCCCAGAACATAACAGAACCTCCTCCATGTTTCACAGTAGGGACAGTGTTCTTTTCTTGGTATGCTTCATTTTTGCGTCTGTGAACATAGCGCTGATGTGCCTTGTCAAAAAGTTCCAGTTTTGTCTTGTCTGTCCATAGGACATTCTCCCAGAAGCTTTGTGGCTTGTCAACATGCAGTTTGGCAAATTCCAGTCTGGCTTTTTTATGATTTGTTTTCAACAGTGGTGTCCTCCTTGGTCATCTCCCATGAAGTCTACTTTGGCTCAAATAACGACGGATGGTGCGATCTGACACTGATGTACCTTGACCTTGGAGTTCACCATGAATGTGTTTAGAAGTTGTTCTGGGCTCCTTTGTTACCATTCGTATTATCCGTCTCCTCCTGCGGCCACGTCCAGGGAGTTTGGCTACAGTCCCATGGATCTTAAATTTCTGAATAATATGTGCAACTGTAGTCACGGGAACATCAAGCTGCTTGGAGATGGTCTTATAGCCTTTACCTTTAACATGCTTGTCTATAATTGTCTTTCTAATCTATTGAGACAACTCTCTCTTTTGCTTCCTCTGGTCCATGTTTAATGTGGTACACACCATGTCACCAAACAGCACAGTGACTACTTGTCACCCTTTAAATAGGCCGACTGACTGATTACAAGTTTGTAGACACCTGTGATGTTAATTAGAGGACACATCTTGGTTGAACATGTCCCTATGGTTACATTATTTTCAATCTTTTCTAGGGGTACCATCATTTTTGTCCAGGCCTGTTTCATGAGTTTGTTTTTTAAAATAATTCTGTTGAACCACAATTCAAAAGCATTGTCTGATTTTCATTGGTTAAATTTCGTAGAATTTTTATTTATTACCACTTTTGTCAGATTCAAGTTATTTCTGTGACCATTGTGGGTTTTTCTTTCATTAACAGAGGGGTACCAACAATTTTGTCCACGTCTGTACCTTCTCACAGAGTGTTAGCAACAGTACTCCAAAATTACTGGATGGATTTGGATGAAATTTTCACCAGAGGTGGTTCTTGTCCTACAGACAAACTCATTACATTTTGGTTGTGATCTGAGAATGCATACCTCAGCCAAGGCTCTTATCTTCTCACAGTGTATTAGCAACTATACTCCAAAACTAATGGACAGACTTTGATGCAATTTTCACCAGAAGTGGCTCTAGGACTGCACACAAACCCATTACGTTTTGGAGGTGATCCAGGAGGGACAAAGGGAGCCTTGGTGCAGGTATGCGCTCCCTGAGTACTTTTCTAATTTGTTAATAAATTATCATGTTACACTGGAGTTCTATGTATATTATATACTATACTATACTCGTGTCTCTGAATCGATAAAGTATTGCAACATTACCATGCATCATTTTTCCCCCACCCCTAATAAATACAGTGAACAATTCTTTGTCTATCCTGTTATCACAATGCTGCAGGTGTTGCTGACCATTATAATTACCTACAGATTATGGCACCTTTGTTTGCTAAGAAAATGTTACCCAAGTCCTATCTAGTGTTTTTATGTATCTATGTTACCAGCCACCGTAATCTCATCATCCAGCTGCTCAGATGTAAATATTATGATTATTTCGGACCCATAAAACATTTTAGAAGTATTTTTTCATCAATCTGTTATTGTCTGAAGAATATAAAGGTTTTAATTCTGCACCTTTCTAAACATTTTCTTGATGAATTTTTTAAATATTTGTTTTCATGAAAATACTGTTTAGTTCACCTTTAATACACAATATATTTAGTTATATGTAAATAAATCCTTACCTTTAAAATTACTTAGAAATTATATTAGATGTCTATATTTTAAACTGAGACCTTCAGTGGGATTGTAGAGCTGAAGTGAAGATAACCTGCATTCACAGGACATTAGCTGGCATCATTGTGAAAACCAAAGGGCCTGTTATCATTGTGAACATTTCACAGACAAAGAGATGGGTAATATAAGCTGTGGCTTCAGCCATCACCCATTTCGGATAACTTATGTTGAATTGTATAATCCGAGGAGTTGCTGTTTAATTTGACCTTGTTGGATTTTTTTTCCCTTTGTTATATTATTCTGCTCCTTTCTTTTAATCTTTTAATCTAATCTATCTGAAATAAAGATTCATTCATTCATTCACAAACAAATATAGCACAAATTATAGGATTTTACCTCAAATCAGCACCAACCAAGTTCACACTTTTTTAAAAATTATTATTATTTCCAGAAATTGGCTAATCCAACTTCACATACATAAAATGAATAGGGAAGGGAGAAAACTTTTCTTTTTTTTTTTTTAAGTTTCAAGTGACTTTGGGAGGTGAAAATAAAAGAGCTGTCACTTCAGTGGGACTCCCAGTTGAGCCTAAGAATGGAACACTGGCTTTGTCACAGTACTCGCTGACCCGCATAACAGCCTCCGATTAACACGTTGTCACATCTGATGCCAGCCTGATCTAGCACCAAGTGGGGGGAGGGGGGGGGTCACAGTGATGGTGTGTATGAGTCAAAGTTAAAGACAGGCTCCAGAAAACATGATGAGTGTATGCCTATCTGTGTGTGTGTGTGTGAGAGGATGCAGTGATGGGACAGTGACAAGCAAGGTATGAAACTAATGTCTCCACAGTGTAATAGGAATGGCACATCAGCTCACACGTTCCCCGACCATCATTATAACTCTGCAGCCCGGTGGCAGCAGCAGGCTGGTGTGCACTTGTGTGCATGTATTGTGAAGGGACAGGCAAAATTTTAAATGCCTCTCCTTCCATTAGTCATGCCTGGCCTTGTGACACTATTCTATAGAGAGGCACAAAGAGAGAGAGAGAAAAAAGTGGAACGGGAAGGAGTGTGGAGAAAGAATGATTTAAAAAAAGGAGGAAAAAGAGCAATCTGGACATAGGCAAGGTTAGAGGGGGGAAAAAAAATCTTCTGATGTCCATCAGTGAAACTGTTCATTATAAAGCAGAGCAACACAAAAAAGGAAAACCAATAAAGCAAAATTCTGCAGCTCCCACACATGCCCACACACACTGGCACAAAAGCATAGGAGAATACTAAACAACTCACTCAGTCAAGGTTGGTGTTTTAAAGTATACAATGAAAAACACAGATGGAGGCCAGCACAGACTGAGGAAAACAGCAGAGAAGTGTTCTGGCATTTTACTGGCCCAGTATACCGAGGGTATTCCAGGATGGAAACACTTGAGTTTCTCCTTCTCGTTTCCCACACACACACACTTATCCATTCACTTTCTCAACAGCACTCCCCTGCTGTGGACTGAACCCGCCTCCTCCAAATTCCAAATTCCACCCAGTTATTTTCAATTCGGCTGAGTCCCCCCTCCCGCCCCCTCCCAAGTGATGTTTATTCATGACTAAGGTTCTGAGGGAAAGATAAGAACCGGAGTACTGAGCTCGCCTCCTGGGCTGTTAGGGCTTCAAGTCCCTGTGCACACATACACACACAAATAAACATACAAGAAAGCAGACACTGTGTAAAATCATATACAGTAGGTACAGACGTGCATGTTTGCAGACATGCTCCCGAAATGGCACACACAACACACTACTTGCTTGGGTTTCATATCACGAGATGTTTTGCCAGTTATCAAACAGACTCCCTCTTTTTGCTGTTTCTGTTTGACAGGGAGAATTTTTTTTTTTAGATATGTCAGTCCCAAAACATGCCTGACCCTCATCTGTCAGCAGTGTTTATCATGACAGACACACACACAAACCCTTCTCATCCTGGATGTAGTCACGTTTACGTGTCTATTTCTACTTCTGTGTGCATGCATGTAAAATGGCTAGAGGGAGGAAAGGAGATGAGACGTGACGTGCATTAAATGAGCAAAATAACAAGATGCATGTTTCTTCAAATAGCTTTAAATGGGGCATACTCTCCATACAAGTTTCCAAAGTGCACAAGTTCAATACATTTATCCAAGGATCCAATTAAATCAACAATAGGAATCATTTCAAAGTTTCTCCTTTGCACTTTTCCACATTTCCAGTTTCTGAAATAAGAACTTAGTCAGTACTTCAGTCTGGCCTTGGAGTGCTCTGTCAGAGCGTGGGCTGGGCCCATGTCCTTGCCTTATGTTCCAGTTTAGTAGTCCTTGTAACCAGGACATGGGCTCAGCCCACGCCCTCACTTTAAGTTATCTTGTGATTCTCTGTGTTTGGTATTATTATTCCTTGTTCTTAGTCTGGTTTGCCCTATGTCTTTAAGTTTATTAGTATCTTTCTTCTGTCCTTGTGTCTTGATCATTCCTGCCTTAGTCTTAGTTTAGTTCTTAATCGTCCTGTTTTTTAGCTTTATTATCTTAGTCATTTTTATGTTTGATTCTCCATGTCTTAGTTTCTGTGTTGTGATCATAGCTTTGTTTATCTCTGCTCTTTGTGTAGTGCATGTCACGATACACCAATTGGCAAAAGTCCACCACAGACCTTGCAACAGATGTGCTTATCTGCCAGGATGTCCAGTCTCACCCCGTGCAACTGGGAGTGGTCCACCACAGACCTGTGACAGATATTGTTTTTAGTTCTGCCAGGATTCCCAGTTTCACCCTCCACACTCGTGGAAGGGCGGGGTTGCCGGTTGAGTCACCGACAGCCCGACATGAGACAGGTAGTACCGGTTTTCATGGTTATCCGGTAGCAAGCAAACCAATACCTGACCCGACATGATCATGACCATAGGACAACACAATAAAGTACATCTATCTATCTATCTATCTATCTATCTATCTATCTATCTATCTATCTATCTATCTATCTATCTATCCTTATTAGATTATTATTATTATGTATGGAAATAAGTGAGATGTGAGTCATCTTATGCACAGCAACGAACTGAACTTTATTATGGACACAGGTGAATATATACAGCAGCCAGGGAAAGAAATAAATGATAACAATAATGATGATAGGCACAGGTGGATGCCAGGAGAGGGAGAGGCATGACTGCAGACTGGCAGAGAGCCCAGGACAGAGGCTCCAAAGATCTGCCAGCTAGAACAATACCAAACAATGAGAACTGCAGCCACAAGTCAAAGAACGGGGGCTGAACCATCATCCCTGTTCATGACAGTGAGAGGCATTATCTACAAATAGCGAAAATATGGAACAGTGGTGAACCTTCCCAGGAGTGGCCGACCGACTAAAATCACCCCAAGAGCACAGCGACAACTCATCCAAGAGGTCACAAAAGACCCCACAACAACATCCAAAGAACTGCAGGCCTCACTTGCCTCGGTTAAGGTCAGTGTTCATGACTCCAACATAAGAAAGAGACTGGGCAAAAATGGCCTGCATGGCAGAGCTCCAAGACAAAAAACACTGCTGAGCAAAAAGAACATAAAGGCTCATCTCAGTTTTGCCAGAAAACATCTTGATGATCCCCAAGACTTTTGGGAAAATACTCTGTGGACTGACAAGACAAAAGTTGAACTTTTTAGAAGGTGTGTGTCCCATTACATTTGGCATAAAAGTAACACAATATTTCATTAAAGGAACATCATACCAACAGTGAAATATGGTGGTGGTAGTGTGGTAGTGTGATGGTCTGGGGCTGTTTTGCTGCTTCTGGACCTGGAAGACTTGCTGTGGTAAATGGAACCATGAATTCTGCTGTGTACCAAAAAATCCTGAAGGAGAATGTCCGGCCATCTGTTTGTGACCTCAAGCTGAAGCGCACTTGAGTTCTGCAGCAGGACAATGATCCAAAACACACCAGCAAGTCCACCTCTGAACGTCTTAAAAAAGACAAAATGAAGACTTTGGAGTCAAAGTCTTCTTTCAAAGTCACCTGAATCTGATTGAGATGCTGTGGCATGACCTTAAAAAGGCCATGCCACAACAATTGATTGCAATTAGCAGCAACAATTGATTGCAATTGTTGCTGCTAGGGGTGGCCCAACCAGTTATTAGGTTTAGGGGGCAATCACTTTTTCACACAGGGCCATGTAGGTTTGGATTTTTTTTCTCTTAATAATAAACACCTTCATTTAAAAACTGCATTTTGTGTTGACTTTTGTTATTTTTGTCTAATATTTAAATTTGTTTGATGATCTGAAACATTTAATTGTGACAAACACAAAAAATGAGAAATCAGGAAGGGGGCAAACACTTTTTCACACCACTGTATATATCATCCTGGTGTAGTATAGAAACTTAATTAGAACGATTTAGAACACAGACAAATATATGAATAGGGACATTCTTCTTGAAAAAAAATTATTACAATTATGTTTTTTTATTGCAAAACTGACAACTATTGCAAGAGTTTATGATTCGAGACGAGTATGGCAAGGCTTTAACCATATCACAAACTGTAAGTGCAGCAGCATCATTTCCAGTGACATCAGCGCCTCACTGGCAGATGAACTGAACTGCTTTTTCGCACGGTTTGAGGCAACTACACCTCGCCTGGACCCACAGATGTTATTGAATGCCAGCTCTGATGTGCTTATCCTGCAGGAACATAAGGTGAGACCGACACTAGAGCAGTACACCCGAGAAAGGCTACTGGTCCCGATGGAGTGCCAGGAAAGGTGCTCAGAGCATGTGCAGATCAGCTATGCTCTGTTTTGACTGACATTTTTAACTTGTCTCTCAAGGCAGCCGTTGTTCCACAGTGTTTAAAATCTGCAGTCATTATTCCTGTACCTAAAAAACATACTATTAGCAGTCTGAATGACTATCGACCAGTAGCATTAACACCCATTGTTATGAAGTGCTTTGAGAAAATGGTATTGAAACATCTTTTGCCTAGTCTCCCCCCAGACTTTGATCAGTACCAGTTTGCCTACAGGCGGAGCAGATCCACTGAAGATGCTATTGCTGTAGCTCTCCACTCGGCATTCAGCCATTTAGAAGACAAGGGGAGCTATGTAAGAATGTTGTTTGTTGACTATAGCTTGGCATTTAATACAATTATTCCCAACATTCTCATCACCAAATTGCTTCAGCTTGGTCCGCCTACTCACACTTGCAGCTGGATTAAGGACTTCCTAACAAACAGAACACAGACTGTTAGACTCGGACCCCATTCCTCCTCTACAGTCATGCTTAACACAGGCTCGCCACAGGGCTGTGTGTTGAGCCCCACTTTGTATTCATTGTACACATATGACTGCATACCTGTTCATCCCACAAACATTATAGTGAAGTTTGCAGATGACACAACGGTAGTGGGGATCATATCAGGAGGAGATGAGTCCGCATACAGAGATGAGGTCCAGAAACTGGTGAGATGGTGCTCAGAAAATAATCTGCTATTGAATACAATAAAAAACAAAAGAACTCATTATTGATTTTAGGAAGCATAGCAGTGAGCTGCCTCCTCTATATATAGGCAAGGAGCGTGTGGAGAGGGTGGAGGCTTTTAAGTTTCTGGGTGTTCATATTTCTCACAACCTTACCTGGGCAGTTAACACCATAGCTACGATAAAAAAGGCTCAACAACGTCTACACTTTCTGAGGCTCCTTAAGAAGAATGGCCTGAATGCACAGTTGCTGGTTTTATTTTATCGCTCTGCTATGAGGGCTGTTCAGCCGCAGACCACAAAGCCTTCCAGAGAGTGATCGAGAATGCGCAAAAAATCACTGACTGTTCTCTCCCTTCTCTGGAAGAGATTTCCAGGTCTCGGTACCTCAACAGAGCTACTGCCACCATTAAAGACTGTGCTCATCCAGGCCATGATTTCTTTCACTTGCTCCCCTCGGGAAAGCGGTACAGATCCCATAAAACCCGGACTACCAGGTTTAATCATAGTTTTTTCCCAGCAGCAGTACGTATTTTGAACGGATTTATGTAACACGCACAGACTGCTGATATTATTTTGTTATTTTAGGTTATTTTGTGGCAATAACCCTATGTGTATAAGCTGGTCTTTTATATTTATCGCTCAGTATGTTTTCATTATTGCTATGTACATATTGTATTGTATTCAACTTTTAGGTAATATTGTTTCAAGCATTATTTATTGTTGTAATTATAAGAATGTTAAATGCATGAGTGAACTGTGAGTGTGATAGTTTGTTTTTAGGGAGCAGCATTTCAATTTCGTTGCATTGTTTATTAACAATGGAATGACAATAAAGGCACTTTGACTTTGAAGAGTTTAACAGAATTACTCCTGATGATTTAAGAAGTTAGACTTGTCACTTTCCGTATTTGTAATGTCTCTCATAAAATTGTGTTTTTTGGATATTTAGAGCAATACCATGACGTGTAAATATATTTAAGAAACTACAAAACATTAACAGTATGGATATCTTTTACTAACATGGACATGTGTTATCGTTCCATGAACAAAATTGGCTATTTGTGGAGGCTTAAGGAAAGATAAGCGCACAAATATCAGTGCAAAGATTAGCGCCATATAATCTTTTAATACATAAACATTAATAGATATTGTAGACATCATTAAAAATTAACGTATTTGTGGGCTAACCTTTTTTCCAGTCTGTAAAAGCAGGCATCTTGTTTGGAACTTTAGCGCCACTTGCTGGTTGTTTGCTGCAGGTGCAACATGTTTTGGACAATCTGAGGACGCTGTGAAGGAGTAGGCCTAATAAATACCGACGATCTGCTGTATTTATCTGTATGTTTTGGGTTTCATTATCATCGTAACTTGGTTTAAAAGAAAAAAAAAACACGTGATAACTAAAACAAATTCCCCTGGGTGCAGATTATTTTACATAACAGAGTAAAAACACACTTGAAGGAATCTTGAAGTTGAGCCGTTGCACCACTAGATGGGGCAAATGACGCCAAAACTGTGACGAGTGGCGCCCTCCGCTGGATTTCAACCCAATTTTAGGCCGCACGTACTCCGCTCACGAGAAGCCGCCTGACTCCTTTTCGCGTCACGCTGCGCGGCTGGAGTAGAGCCAGCAGGGCCCCTGTTTTGGAGAGGAGCACCCTTATCTCAGTCAGCGTGCGCAGCCCGGGCCCCTTTATCTCAGAAGGGCTGGGGAGGCGTATCCTTTCCCCCCTCTGCACTCCCCCTCCACATACCACTGTCTCACGCCCGTGCACACTACAACCTGCTTTCAGACGACGCCCCGCAGCCCACGAGATTTCCACCGTGCGCGCAGCCAGGTCCGCCATCGGGCTTTTGACTCCCGTCATCATCGTTACTGCGCGCAGGCTGACCGCGGCATCACCTCGGCAGTAACGCAAGCGGTGCCAGCCAGAAGGAGACGAGCGGAGGAGCGGGGGGGGGGGGAGGACGAGAGGAAGGGTGTAATTCCGAAATAAACAACACGACACCTTGCGTGGAACGGCGGGAGGCAAAAGGGAGCTGCGACTGAGTAAGTCATGATTTTTTTTGTTTAAATGTGCAGTGGCCGTTGCGGTGTTTTCCCAGTGACTGACCTGCTTTTTTTTGGGGGGGGGGGGAGTGATTTTGCCCAGCTGCTCGCTGTGCAGCCCGCAGCATCCCTTGCCTCGGGGAGGACGGATGGCATAGCGGCACGGAAGGATGAAAGGCAAATGCATTGCTGCACGTCATTTTCCGCACTCGTGTGACTCCTTACTGTAAACAGTGCGCTAGGGAGCAGCGTCATTCAAGAGGCATGGAGGGAAATCAAGTCACAAGCTCACAAAGGCTGCTTTACAGGAGCATTATAAAACACATGCACGACTGTCGCACGTCTTTGCACGTCTGGAGGGCCGCTTCCCACTAGTTACTAGACTGTAGCTGCATCCAAGGCGCGCAAGGGCCGACAGGTGTAAACAGGACGTGTTCGCGCGGATGCCTTTGATGATCCTTCATGTAGCATCGATCTGTTGTGCACACAGAGTGCTTCAGGGTGTCTCACTTTTTCTTTTTTTTTTTTTTTTTTTTTGCCCTCTGTGGCGCCTCTGCACTGCTTAGGGATGCCGACTGCTTTCTGACAGCAGAGGAGAGAGCGTGAAGGAGTATGCTCCTGTGTAAGTGCGTATGTGTGTGTGTGCGTGTGCGTTTTGGGACGTGAGCGGTCCTCACCAACATGGCGCGCATGAGCGTGGTTAAACCTTGGCCATTACGTGCCCGTGTCTGGAATTTACGCTGTGCAACCCAAGCAGGCAGCGTGGTTTGTGGCAGCGGAGATGGCGAATGCGCGCATAGTTAATTGGCTTTAATTGGATTAATTTTGGCGTTAGTGATGGAGCCCAGCTCCTTCAGCGTCTCAGAATGTCACGTAGGGCACGTGTGTGTCAGTGTTTCTATTCCTGTTTGTGAATAGAACAATATCTGCTGGACCAACTCCTTCATTCTCACCCTGATTTTTTTTTTTTTTTTTAATTCGGTTTGATCACAGCAGGCGAAGGCAGAACCAGACAAAGGGTGCGTTTTTGTTAGGTCTTGTGTCCATTGTTAACCTGCTGGGAACTGAGGCGACTTCAGTGGACAACATCTTTGGTGACGACAAATGTTTTCCCAAAGCGCAGCAAAGGATACGCTCAACTCTTTATCGTATTAATCAGAATAGCCAGAAAGTTATCCGCGCGTCATCTCAGTCCTGAGTCGAAGAACTTCTATCAGGTACGACAACTGTTGATGTTGAATAGGAGCCAACGTTGATTGATGGCAGGTCCTGTGAATGCCTGATTCATAATGAACATCAGTCTTCATTGTTGTAAAAGTTGTCACTGACTTGTAAATACACAATAACACAAATACGGTGCAGAAGTAATGATTAGTCAGCCAGCAATTCATGAGACTAAGTGCTGTAATTACTCAACGTGCCCTTTAAAAATCATTCTAATCAGGTGAGAACTGACATCACCCAGACAAATGTAAAATGTGACTTCCCTGCCTGTGTTGGTTGTCTGTTCTTTACTGAATAAGCTTTTAGGGCCTCAGACAGGCCGTATGTGAGTGGAGGGGTCTATATCCGGTTGGCTGCCCTGTGTTGTGTCAGCAACTCCCCGTGGAGCTGACAGCGCTTGTCTTGTCCACCCAGTCATGATCTGACGTTATGACTCTGGGCAGTCACATCTCTGTTTTTTTTTGTTTTTGCTTGTATTCCTGTGACTGTGAATGTGCATTCTTGTCTGTAAGCAGCCAGTTTGTATGCATGAGTAGAAACAAATGGCTGGATTGTGTGCGCAAGTTGTGCATTGAGAACTGCCTCCTTACCAGGCTTGGCACAGGGAAAGATCTGCTTTCACCAATTTAGGGAGGGGAAATGGGGCTGGTTACCGGAAGGTCGTTTGTTTCTATTCATGGAGCTGTCACAAAAAAAAAGGGGGTGAAATCTGAATGAGTAACATTCTGTGCTTCCAAAGTGGCTAAAATGCAGTAACTGGCTCCACGAAGCAGCAATGGTCAGCAATAGCAACATATAGTTTGCATTGATAATAGGCGCAATAATATGCATCTTCAGATTAACAGCTGGACATATGAGAGCAGAGTTGTAAAATAAGGGATAAGGGTTATGTAGCACTTTTCTAGACACAAAGACCACTCAAAACGCTTAACTAGTAGGTACACTAACTCTCTTTTCTAAGGGCCTATCAGAGACACTTACCTAGGAACAATTTAGAGTCACCAATTAGCCTAATATGCATGTCTTTGGGTTGTGGGAGGAAACCCACATAGCACAGGGAGAACATGCAAACTCCATACAGAAAGGCTACCACCCCTGCCAGCCTGGGGCTTTGAACCTGGAACCTTCGAGCTGTGAGGCAATAGTAGCGCTGCAGTTGGCCTTTTCCTTTACTGAATCTGGAAAGTAAAAGACCTATGTCATTTTTTCCTCAGCCATTCACTAATCCAGCTGATTCTTAGACGCACAGCTCTATAGCCAGGTAGATGAGTTTGTTACTTCCACCTTTCAGAACTGTACTTATCAGAGTCAAAAAAAAAGTCAGATTCATGGCAGAAGCTTCAGCAGGTTTGCAGCTATTTGAAGGACCTAAAGAAGCTAGAGGGCACTGAGAGAGTGCATGCCTCCGCCAAGATCTGTCACCAGAGGTGGCCCTTGCGCTACGGATGAACTCATTAGATTTTGGAGGTGATCTAGGTGAGGATGTGGATTGTGAATCACTTTTTCATTTTCTCTAATGTTGCAAGATAGGGCCTTAGCGGAAGTATACACTGTCAGATCACATCCACAATGTAATGGGCTCATTCATATGCCAAGGGCACTCTCTGGTGCAAATTTCATGAAAATATGTCCAATAGTTTTTTGTAATCCTGCTGACAAACAGACGGACTAACAAACTGCCCCGATCACATTACCTCCTTGATGGAGGCAACCAGACTCAGGAATATGCTGCTTTGCTTAGAATATTTAACATCGAACATACAATGGCAGGTTTCATCAAAAGCTTTGAGCTTATTAAAGCAAAAAAAAAAAAAAGGAAACATGCATCTTGTGACACAATTAAACAATTAAGTTTTACCAATTAATTACACAACATAACAAAAATAATTTTTTGTAAGTTCTCTGTGTTTTTCAACTGATTTAAGACAATTTTGCACCACTGAATCTGAAAATGACATCCATTTCTCTCGATCAGGTCAGGTTTTTATGCTAAGTTGTAAGCAGTTGTACAGCAGTTGTACAGTTGTACTGTAAATTGAATAGTAGACACTGATAAAGGTAAGTACATGTAAATTGAATGTTACATCATCATTGTTCAAAATTCAGAGAATTTCAAGAAATATAAAAGAATTTTGCATCATATAAAGCGAAAATACTAGTACATGTAAACAAAAACGTAAAAAACATGTGGCCATAGTTCAAAAAGTTGACATGATTGAGCAAAACCAATGTGATTTTTGGATTCAGCACATCAAAATTGTCCTAAATCAGCTAAAAAAAAAACTTAGACAATAAATTTGGTGTTGACCAGTGTTATTTGTCAAGATGAAAATGTATATACAGTATACAGTATGTATAATATATTATGTCCCAAAAGAAATAAGTAAAGATGGATCAAAAGATGTCAAAATCAAACAAAGAAATAACCAAAATTGACGTAAGGGCCCCTTTACACAGCATGGAAATCTTTGGGATTGTTTGGGAGATCCTTGTATGTTTTGAACTGAGTCAAAACTTTGAGGAGACCGTGGTGACTGTGGAGATCACTGAAGATCATTGATAGATCAAAAATTGGCCAGATCTCTAAACAATCTCTCAATGATCTCCACCGCTGTGTAAAGGTAGTGAAAGTGTCAGCAATTCTTGAGAGTGTATCAAAGGATGCAATTACACAACCCTGTTTGCAATGAAAAATCCATGAAGAGTTATTATCACTCAGCTCTGCTTTTGCTGGAGATTTCAGTCTCATTTTCCCTCCCACTGTTTTTCTTTTCTCTCATCACTTACCAGGGAATTGTTTTAAACACAAATACCAAACCCTGGATAAACACAAGTTATTTTTTTAGTTAGTAGCTATTGGCTCTCCACTAAGTGTTCGGTCAAGGCATAAACAGAACTATACTTAAAGGTGCAAAGGTGAAATTTTGGCCTTTTTCATTACAGTGTTTCCCTTAGGTTTACAGGCTTTGGGAAGGGCGGGGGCTAGTGTGAAGGTTGACAACGACAAACTCTTAAAGGAATAATTGTGTTCTGGCGCTATATCAACAAACAAATATAGAGAAATTACAGAATAGCTAATTATTGAAAAAGAAAGGGACACCCAATATTAGCGACTGCTTCAGAACCCTTGTTTATTTGTTTTTCAGATCACTTATTTGTGTGATCTTTTTTGAATTATATTCATAATAGTGTATCTTGCACTTTGGAGAATGGATCCTAGTAAGGCTGTGCGATATGACGACATATATCAGATGACGATATAAAAACATCTGTCGTTTCATAGAATACTCTATCGTTTATATCGTGATTTAAAATGTACATACTCCCGTTTATTCAGTAAAGCTCCTACCTCACCACTACTTGTCAGCACCTGTCTCTCCCCCACAGTGTGCGACTACTCGCAGCGGAACAGGTGTGTGGTGGGTGGCTAGGCTTCAGTCCAGTGGTTGCTAATGCTAACTCCACACTACTGGTTCAGATAGCCTCTACTCCTGTTTGCCAGGGATGTGGGACTGTTTTCCATCATGCTGCATCAGAGAGGATAGTTCACTAACCTCGTTTTAATAGGAGGTAAGTAATATTAACACCATGTCTAACTATAAAACGCTAAGTTGTGCTAACTGGAAACCATAGCAGACCATAGTTTCTTGGGTTTAAATTACTTCTGAGTTTCTTAGTTTTGTCTGAAAAAAATTATTAAATTTGCAAAAGTACATGATGGTGGCACATACACACAAAATAAATAATAAAGGAATTAAACACTTTTTATGAATTAGACACTTTTTTAAAGGAGATGGGCTCAGCCTCAGCAGGCCAGGCATGAGGCTGTTTACCTCCAATCTGTTCTATTTTCTGCGTCGCCATTCTATTCCCCAGAACAAGGACAAGAGACAAGAGGAACCAAAAACAACAGGATAAGATAAAGCACAGCAGAAATTGTGCGATAAAGCCGCCTCAGCATCCGCCTGTGCGGACCCCTCCTTCACCAAAAGTCATCAGTGAGGACCCACCCCCTTGACCTCTGCATACCCCCTCCTCTTCAGCTTCTTCTTCCCCATCCTTCCCACTCCTCGACTTCACTGACCAGATGAAGGAGTTGGTCACTATGGCCACAAAACTGACCCCATGCCCTAGTCCAGTTTTCTCACCCCGAAACCTCTCACTTCATCCTTCCCCTCATCTCACCCCTCTAGCAATTCCCCAGTGAGCTCTGACATAACTGCCAAAGCCCCACCCCCACCCTCACAGCTGAACCAAAATCCACAGCCTGATAACAACACAAGCTGGGTTTGATGTATTGGGTCCGGGCTCTGATACCACTGGTACTCATGGCTCTTTCCAAGACAAGCCAGGGCTCGGTATGGAAGTAGTTTCCTTAATTCCTGTTTTAACCTCTTGCACTCCGGGATACCGCGGGCGGTCATGTCTCTGCAACCTAGTGCGTCCTAGTGCGCACTGAGACGCACAGTGCGCACTGAAATAAAAAAAAGCTGCACTTCCATTCTTCCAGTACAGACAGCCGCGAACAGAAAGCCAAAGGAGTGTTTTGATTGGTTTAGATTTGATTGACCTCTCATTCGACTAATAAGAGCCTTGAATTGGGTTTCTGAAACCTTGAAGAACCAGTGACTGAAAACCTAGCAAGAAGGACCCGCCTACCAACGACAGTGAATACAACGAGCCAATTGAAGCAGAGAAGTTCGACGATTGAAAGCGTGCGTCCCGTGCGTAAAATCTGTTTTGTGTAAGTCGCTGTGTGTAACGGTAGCGTTCGCCAGTCTTTTTTTATTACTACTGTTCTTATTTGTTTTGAAAAATCGTTCGCCAAAACCGCAATCATGGAATCATGGTTTGACTGGGTTGCGTGACCAGAACCACGAGTCGTAACAAGCGGACCAGTGTCATGTTCGTCTGACAATGAGGAACAGATGTTCGCCAACAACACTGCTGTTGTGGACAGGTAAGTGTTATAAGCTAAATTATTCTTTATCACTGAAAATAGTAATAAAAATGACTTTTGACCGATCGGTAAATTACAACGGTGCGTCATCGCCACATGACGGACTGTTGACGGACTGTTTTTTTGTGTGCTGAGCTTCTCTGTGGCGGGGGCGGAGGGGAGTTGTTATCCTCTACATTGCAGATATTTTAGTATAATTTTTATTGCACTGTAGGTTATTTTTTCTTTTAAAAAAAGGCAACACATTTTTTACATGGCATGCTTCTTTGTGTGTGGGGGGCTTGTTTGTTCATTCAGTCATTCATGAATGAATAGACAACTCCCCCCCCCCCCACACACACACACAGCCCTGAGTGTCACCTTTCATTAGAGTCCAAGATCAAGCTTCTATGTTGAATCATTCAAAAGTTATAGACGTTTTTCCAAACTGTGCCATTTGGCACAATTTGGCACAGTTCAAAAATGCCTGGGAACAACCTGAGAAAAAAAGCTGTGTAATATATTCATTTTTTGTGGTATTGTTACAAAATTTTGACCTCAGCTTGATAACGCTTGGTTCTACATTTCTGTTGCATTTTCCAGCCAGTATCTGACAGCTGTGTGTTATTTGCAAGCATTTGTGTCTAAAAAAAACACCCAGGCAAACTTTATTTTCTTCAAGTTCAGTATGTTTAGATGACTGTTACTCAGTGGCAGGAGCACTTAGAGAGATTATGACTGTTTTGCCAAAAAATTCAAAGTGTTTTCTTTTAAATGAGACCAACCCCATGAAGATGCTGCAAAGGGTTGAAGAACAGCTTTTGATTTACCTTGGGTACGTTATTTTTAGGCATTTTTAGGGAAATTGACCAGAGTGTAAGGGGTTAATAGGTAGCAGATAAAGGTTGCTAAATTTACAGAAAAACAAAATCCATCCTACACATCCTGGAAATTTGCCAAATCTAGTGTTCATTTCTCACCAGTCACAGCCTAAACAAAATAAAAAATTTGGCAGATGATGTTTTAACACACTGAAACTAGCTTTATTAAATAATAGGTCTTTGGCAGGAAAAACATTTTTAATTAATGATTTCATTACAAAACACAAACTGGATTTTATGTTTTTAACAGAGACTTGGTTAGATAATAATGGTGGCTTTCTTTTTATCGAAGCAGCCCTTCCCAACTACACCTTTATAAGTGAACACAGGCTGCATAAGAAAGGAGGAGGAGGAGTAGCTGTTTTGTTTAATGATTCCCTCCAATGCAAGCAGATGTCTTACGATATGTTTACTTAATTTGAATATGTGGCTCTTCAGCTGAATTCCTCCTCCTGTGTGTTGTTTCTTAATATTTACAGACCACCTAAGTATCATGTAACCTTTTTTTGATGATTTTACAAAGCTGCTGTCTATTATCTGTGTTGGCTTTGACTGTGTAGTTATTGTTGGTGATTTTAACATCCATGTTGACAACCCTCAGGACAGAGGGACCAAAAAATTGTGTTGTGTCCTTGATACTGACTCCACATGTAACGGAAAAAACACACAACAGAGGACACAGTCTGGACTTTGTCATCTCCAAAGGTCTGAACATCTCTCACGTGATGGTGATGGGTGTTGCTCTGTCCGACCATTTTTGTGTTTTCTTTGAGAGTGCTATTCATGTCAACAGAAATATTCAGACAAAGGTCATCAAAAAACGGTACATCAGTGATAATACCAGTGAAACATTCATCCAAGCTCCCCCCCCATCTTCATTAAACGAGCTTGCGAAAAATTTCAATCGTAAAATTACAAATATTATCAGTGCCATTGTTCCCATCAAGGTGAAGGTGGTCACTGTTAAAAAGAAACCTCCATGGAGAAATGCCAAACTAGTAAAAATTGAAAAAAGAGTTTCGAAAAGCTGAACACAGGTGGTGAAAAACTAAATTACAGGTTCATTATGAAATCTATAATGAGAGATTGAGCATTAATAATTTGGAGCTGAGAAATGCAAGGCAAGCATATTTTTCTGACATCATTGCTAAAAACAACAATAATGCACTCACCTTGTTCGCTACTGTTGACAGGCTAACAACTGCACCTGTGTCAGTAGCTCCTGAACATCTGTCCAGCCGTGCCTGCAATGACTTTGCCTTTTTCTTTACTGACAAAATTCAGAAAATTAGACAGTTAGTGCTCCTATGCCAGGTCCTAGACACGTACTTCCTCTGTGTGCATGTGGAGAAGGCGTAAACACCATGGCAAAATTTTTTCCAATAAATCATAAAATCTTGGATGACATCATATGCCATCTGAAATCCACTACCTGCTGCCTAGATACCCTCCCAACAGTGTTTTTTTAAAAACATTTCATATTGTATGGCCTCAGATCTACTACAGATCATAAATACGTATGTCTCTGCATTCAGGTGTCTTCCCTCAGTGCTTTAAAACAGCTGTTATCAAGCCACTTCTAAAAAAGAGCAACCTAGATACCTCACTCATGAACAGCTATAGGCCCATATCAAACCTCCCCTTCTTGACATTAAATAACTGTTTTGATGTCTTCCAGTCAGGTTTTCGGCCACAGCACTGAGACAGCTCTAGTTAAGATCCTTGACATCCACTCCATTACAGATAATGGCAACTTTTCAGTCTTGGTTCTACTGAACCTTAGTGCTGCTTTCGACATGGTTGACCATAACATCTTACTAGACCTGTCATAATTAGCCCTTTCAGGGGAGAAATTAAGACACCAATCGCCAGCTGTGAGTTTGCACATTTAATAACAAACAGAAATAAACCACGAGGGGTAACTTAAAGAAAAAGACAACAAACGAGAACCACGAAGGATAACTTAATGATACCAGGCAAGACTGAATATTGAAGCAAAAATAGAGCACTGAACACATGCAGAATAAAACAGGAATCAAAGGGGATTCCTGTCTGTGCACAGGGTGAGGTCGCAGCGAGGAATGAACTCTGCAAGCGAGCTTAAATAATAAGATGGGGAAACCAAATGTGGATCAGGTATGGATGCATGAGTGAGAAGGTAATCAGCGATATTAATGAAAGCGCTTTGAGTGGTCTTTGTGACTAGAAAAGCGCTATATAAGTGCAGGTTAGTTAGTTAGTTAGTAAATAAACAGCTGAGACAACCCGTGAACAGATTTGACACCAGGAAGTAACATACGGAGCTATCAAAATAAAAGTACAAGGAAGTAAACAAAGGTGACTGTCAGAATAAAAGCACAAACCGTAATGGATGAAAATCAAGAACAAATACATAGACAGAAAATAACCAGCAACCTAGAGACCCGAGCATGGCTTTGCGCCGCACTCGGAATCATAACAGTGCCCCTCCCTCAAGGGGTAGATCCAAGACACACCAACGCAACATCAAAAAAGGGGTGAAAAATACACCCCTCCCCCCTCCCCAAAAGGAACAAAACAGATAACAAACCCTGAGAGGTGGGGGGGGGATCCAGGCCTGCAGGGACAGGAGCACACAAACAAAAACAAAAAACAACAAAAAAAAATAACAACCCACAACACTGACCAGATAAAGTGCCAATGAAACCCTGAAAATAATTGGTGAAAAAAGGGAACAGTTCAGGTGGTCTACCAAAATTCCAGACCCCCCAGGTCACACAGAGGAACAGGTCGGGGGGTCTCCCAGACCTCCAGAGCCACCAAACCCAACAGGGTAGTTCATCGGGTGGCCTCCCAGTGTTCTGGAGCCACCCCAGCAAAGAGTACTGACTGTCAGGTGGTCTCCCACCATCTCTGGGCCAATGGGCCGTGGAGCACCATGCACCTCCCTGCGGAGGCAGCAGCTGGAATCCGTGCCTCCCGCGGACTGCAAGGCCAGTAGGAACTGAGGAGTCAGAGGCTGGAAAGACCTGACTCCTGACGATGACCGCTGACCAGTAGAGGAACCAGACAGTGACTGAGGACCTACGCCGTCCTTGGGCATAGGTGCAGCACCCTCGGTGGCCCCGGACTGGGGCGAAGCATCACCCTCGGAGACCCCAGACTGGGGCGAAGCATCACCCTTGGAGACCCTGGACTGGGGCGAAGCAGCACCCTCGGAGACCCCGGACTGGGGCGAAGCAGCACCCTCAGAGAACCCGGACTGGGGTGAAGCAGCACCCTTGGAGAACTCGGACTGGGGCACAGCACCCACGGAGGCCCCGGACTGAGGCACAAGTTGAGGACCCGTGGTGACCTCTGGTGCACGTGGTGGACCCTCAAAGACCTCAGGTGATGGTTCAGGTGAGGGAACAGAGACAAATTCCAGGTCAGTGTCATCGGCAGCAGTGGAGCCTGGTGAGGAAAGCTCAAAGGCAGTTGTCAGCTGAAACTGGCTCTCCCCACCAAGAACTAAATAAGCCCTCTCTAAGACAGACAATGTGAAAACAAAAAAGAGGACTTGCCTTAGCTCGAGCTCCACCGCCATCCAGGTCTCAGGCAATTCCAGCTGAGATGTTTTGGCCTCCATTGTCTGGGCATTCACTCCCAACACGACCATCTCGGAAGAAGAAAATGGTAAATGGCGTTCACTTATATAGCGCTTTTTTTCATCTCTGGATGACCAAAGCGCTTTACAGATCCTGCTATCCACCCATTCATGCACACATTCACACACTGATGGCGACAGAGCTGCCATACACACACAGGTGCTAGCCTGGCCACCAGAAGCAACTGGGGGTTCAGTGTCTTGCTCAAGGACACTTCGACATGCAGACTGCAGACAGAGCGGGAATCGAACCCATGACCCTCTGATCAGTAGTCTGTCACACTACACCTGCGCCACAGCCGCCCCAAGAAAAAGGGAAAAGCACCAGAGAGGGATCACTGGCAGCAGTGGAGTCCGGCGAGGAGAGCTTGGGAGCAGAGGATGTCTACCACTGATTCTCCCCACCCTGAGCCAGACAAGAATTCTCTGAATCTGAAGATGTTAAAACAGAACAGAGCACTTGCCTGGACTCGACCTTCACCGCCGTCCAGGACTCCGGTGACACTGCAGTGGCAACCCTGGCAGCAGGCAAGATGGTGGACACAGCTAATGGGCCTCCAGGCATAGCGCCAGCGCTGGTAGATCCTCCGGCATTGCAGCTGGGATGGGAGGTCACCTCACCACTGGTGTTGAGTCCCGGGTAGCTGAAACCAGGGGGCATTCCCTTGCTGGCTCAGGTTCCAGGACACCGGGACCACTCCTTCCCTGTCCAAGACATGGCTACGGGGCTGGCACGGAGTTCTCCAGGGCCGCAGGCTTCTCCATCATCTGGTGGCTCACTCCCAAAACCAGCAGGCAATCGAGGAGAACGGGAGGAGACACAGGAGAGGTAGGTGAGGGAAAGATAGCAGCAGCAGCAGGCAGTGAGGGCTCAGCTAAAGTGATTAGCTGCTGCTGAGCCCCCCTCCGGGAATAAGGCAAGACAGTTCATGTTTAGATGCTAATGAGTGAAAAGAAACTTGCCTTAATTCCCAGGGCTTGGTGGTTGCTGCTGCTGTGGGTCCAGATGACGTTCCTTCCTGGGCTGCGGGGGTCGTCTGATGAGAAGGCGGATTCATGGGCCTCCGGCGAGGTGGGCAAGGTGCTGGAGTCAGGGGACGCTTCCTTGTAGGCTCAGACTCCAGCACAGATGGTAACCCAAACCTCAACCCACGGAGCGGCGGTGGAGCTGGCGAAGCGGGGGCTGGAGCTGGAGACTGGCAAGGAGCCAGTAGTACTGAGGCTTAGGGATGCTTCCCGGTTGGCACAGTCCTAGGCTTATTAGTGGAACTCCTCACCAACTCACGGTTCTCCCGCTGCAGAGCTGTCACCAGGGATATCCTCTCCCTTCCCTCAGCATGCTCCGCCAGCCGAGGATGACGCTGCATCACCGACTCCGTGAGACTCAGGTATCAGAGGACGTCCTTTGGGGTGGAATATTTGCGAGCTGTGGCTATAAGTCCATCAAAGCCTGACAGAGCTCCCACCCCGGGCTCATAGGATATCTTCTTCCGTTTACTGCCATCCCAGCAGGAGCGGACACCCAAAAAGGGGAAAAAAGAACGGTGGAGCAAAGAAAAAAGAGCAAACCCACAGCCGCTGCCGTCTACTGGCTGCGACCTACTGTCATAACTAGCCCTTTCAGGGCAGAAATTAAGACACCAGTCGCCAGCTGTGAGTTTGCACATTTAATGATAACAAACAGAAATAAACCACGAGGGGTAACTTACAGAAAAAGGCAACAAACGAGAACCATGAAGGGTAACTTACTGATACCAGGCGAGACTGAATATCGAGGGAGAAATAGATCATTGAACACATGCAGAATAAAGCAGGAATCAGACGGGGATTCCTGTCTGTGCACAGGGTGAGGTCGCAGCAAGGAATGAACCCTGCAAGCGAGCTTAAATAATAAGATGGGGAAACCAAATGTGGATCAGGTATGGATGCATGAGTGAGAAAGTAATCAGAGATAACTAAACAGCTGAGACAACCCGCGAACAGATTTGACACCAGGAAATAACATAACGGCGCTATCAAAATAAAAGTACAAGGAAGTAAACAAAGGTGACTGTCAAAATAAAAGCACAAACCATAATGGATGAAAATCAAGAACAAATACATATACAGAAAATAACCAGCAACCTAGAGACCCGAGCACGGCTCTGCCCCATGCTCGGAATCATAACAAGACCAGCTGAAAAATGGGTGGGACTTTCTGGTACAGCATGTAGCTGGTTTGAGTCCTATTTAAAAGACAGGGAATATTTTGTGTCTATAGGTAACTACAAATCCGAGTGAACAAAAATAACCTGTGGAGTTCCCCAAGGTTCCATTTTGGGACCTTTGCTTTTCAGCATTTATATGCTCCCACTAGCTCAAATCATAAAAAACAACAAAATGTATTACCATAATTATGCAGATGATACACAAACCTACATAACCATCTCACCAGAAGACTGGTCCAATTAAAATCCTGATCAAATGCATTGGTCAAATTAAAGAGTGGATGTGCCAGAATTTTCTTCAAATGAAGACAAAACCGAAATAAGTTTTTGGAGCCAAAGAAGAAAGACTCAAAGTTAGTATTCAGCCTCAATCAATGGTGCTAAAAACCAACAGCCAAGCCAGAAATCTGGGTGTGGTTCTGGACTCAGACCTGAATTTTAGCAGCCACATTAAGACAGTAGTGAAATCAGCCTATTATAACTTAAAGAACATAGTGAGGATTAAAGGTCTGATGACACAATTTTGTCTGCATCTATTTTTGCAACACATAATTTCAAATATGACGAAATAGGTGGGTTTGGGCAGTTCTAAGTCAAACAGGCTTTTTTTTCATGCGAATATCCGACGTTTTCATAAGCGCCACATCACCAATTGTGTCAGTGGCTTGAAACCCCCCCGGCCATGTTGTGACGTCATCGGGAGAACACAGCGCTTTGCTGCCCATTGTACACGCAGGATGGAAGCGGTAGAAAACATTGACGATGGTTCCAGCACATGTAGTCTGGAATTGGTTTGTGCTGTCCAATCTTCAGTGTTATGACCCGAGCGCGGGTTCTGATCGCGCTCGGGTTAAGTCATGTCTCGCTGCCAGCCTTGACAGTTGCGGGCTGTATTCGGGCCTCACCGGGCTCTTATTGTGAAAGTGCTCGGTGGGGCTTCCGCCTGTCAACTGCCGGTCAGCTGATTGTAATTACCGTAGTTAGTGCTTCGCCTTTTTAAGCCCGGCACTGGCGGCGGTAAGACGCAGCAGTGTCAGTCTTTCTCCGTCAGAGCTACGGATGCTTTGGACAATTTCCTACCTCGTCTGTCTGTGGTTGACCGTCGCTTCCCGTGGACCAGTAAGTGAGCTGTTAGCCTTACCCCTCCTGGTGTGAGTAGACCTCTGTGTGTCTCTGCCTCAGCAGCCTGTGTAGTCATTACTCCATCAACCTTGCCTGTCTGTGTATGACCGTCTCCTCCTATGGACCTGTAAGAGAGCTGTTTAGCCTTACGCCTCCGGATGTGTGTAGACTTATGTGTCATTGCCCCTACAGCTTGTGTTGTCATTTTTCACCGTAATAAAACTCACTGAAACTCACTGGTGACTGTGTGGCATCTTATGGTGGCTCGCGAGGGCCACCGCATGACAGTACACTGCTGCCAAAACGGCATTTACGGTGACGCCAACCCGAGACGCAATTCACCAGTGGATTCGAGTTTTTGGACATTTGCTTTTTCCTGTCTGGGTACTGTGTATGTGAGGAATGCCGTCGCGGAGGGGCCGCGTTTGGAGTCCGAGCCACGAGCTGACAGGCGTTCTGGAAGTCGTGGATGAGCTGCTCATCTCCGCTTCCCTGCTGGATTACAACCACGGCATACACTGGTACCTGGACGCTGCCGAAGATGTTCTTTGTCATCTCTCTCCCCGCTACGCCGACCACCCGGAAGTCGACGCGTGGAGGGAGGATATCACCGCGCAACGCGAAATATTCCTGATGATGGAGGAGGAACGCGGCATGAAGCAGGAGAAGAGGCACTCCTGCTCTTTGCCTACGGATCCCGATCCTGTCCTCGATCCGTTTCGGGAGTCCGCACCATCTGGGGGCCGGCGAAGGCGTTGGCGCCACGGCCGGGCGCATCTTCAGCAAGCTCCTGCTCCGGATCCAGTTCCGGGCCGCCGGGATGACCCCCTCAATCAGCCAGCTGCTGTGAGTGAGCTGAGTCCTGTGCCGGTGGGCCCCGTCCATGGGTCCTTTCCTACCATCCAGCGAGCGAGGGAAGGAGCAACGTCCGCTACAGCTGACACAGTCCCCTCGTTCGACGGCGAGGCCTGCGGCTCTGGGAAATACCCCGGACCTGCAGCCTTGTTTTGGGCAGAGGAGGAGAACGGACTGTGGTGAGGAGCCAGAGCCGACGAGAGAGCGTCCCCAGGGTTCCTCAGGGATGCAGCCCGAGTCAGCAGGTCGAGGGTCCTCTGCCCCCACGCCATACGGGTTATTGGCGTGGACGCCAGCGCAAGAGGATCCAGCTGCGGAGACCATCAGGCCGGCTGTGGAACCCGACGCAGCCGAGTGGGAGCCCGACGACGAGTGTCTTCTTGAACCTGGATCGGCGAAGTCCTGGACGGCTCCAGAGCCCGAGTGCAGGCAAGTGCTCTTCCTTGTTTTCCTGTATGGTGTGTTAGAGCATTTTTGCCTGCCTCATGGGGAGGCGAGTGAGGGGCAGCCGTCTGCTGCACCCGAGCTCGTCTCGCTGGGCTCTGGCGCTGCCGGTGGAACTGATCCCGGTCCTCTTCTGTTTTCTGAGCACCTCCACAGCGTTACCGGTCCGGAGCCAGTCAAGGTCACGGGACTGGGGGTTCCAGGTTTGGAGATGGAGGTCGTCGCCGGTGCAGTCCTGACCCAGTCGGGGTCCGACGTGTGGGCTGAGGTGACCCAGTCGGGGTCCGACGCGTGGGCCGAGGTGACCCAGTCGGGGTCCGACGTGGGTGCAGCGATGACCCAATCGGGGTCCGACGAGGTCCAGTGGGGGTCCAGCGCAGGTGCGGCTGCGACCCAGTCAGGATTCGAGGGGGTCCAAGTTTTTGGTTGTCCCCCTCTCAGGAGTCACCAGCTGGGGGCCGTTAGAGGTTTTTGTTTGGCAGACCAGCGTTCTCCTGTCTTGTCGTCGTTAGGCGGGTGGCTGCATGCAATTCCTCCACGGTCCTGGTGGTTGTGGGATGCGGGTCGGCCACCCGAGGAACTGCTTCGTGCATTCGGCGTCTTGGGTTGGCCACCCAATAAACTGTGTTTGCTACGGGGTGACCTGGTTCGGCCACCAGAGGACTTGTTTCTGGGGGCCTGGGACTGGGGCAGGCCACCTGATCATGTACTGTGTTTGTGGGACTATCTGTGGGCCCATACGGTGCCTAGTCATGTCATGTACGTTTAGCAATTTTTTTTTTGTTGTTTTCATGTATCCATAGTCAAGTTATGTCAAAGCAATTTTAGATTGCCTCATGTTTTTTTTTGAAAGCCACAGCCTATCCATAGTCAAGTTATATCAAGGTAATTTTAGATTGCCTCATGTTTTTTTTTGTAAGCCACAGTCTATCCATAGTCAAGTTATGTCAAAGCAATTTTAGATTGCTCCATGTGTGTTTGTATGTATTTCTTGTTTTGTTTGTGTTTTAGTTTGCCTCATGTTTCTTTTTTTTTGTAAGCCACAGTCTATCCATAGTCAAGTTATGTCAAAGCAATTTTAGATTGCTCCATGTGTGTTTGTATGTATTTCTTGTTTTGTTTGTGTTTTAGGTTGCCTCATGTGTTTTTGAAAGTCACAGTCTAGTCTTAGTCACGTTATGCTAAGCAGTTTTAGATTGCTCCATGTGTGTTTCCATGTATTTCTTGTTCCATAGTTATCGTGTGTTTCCATGTATTTCTTGTTCCATAGTTATCATGTGTTTCCATGTATTTCTTGTTCCATAGTTATCGTGTGTTTCCATGTATTTCTTGTTCCATAGTTATCATGTACTGAGGTTGTTTGGGAGTATGATTTTGGCATGTTAAGTTTGTGTTTTGAAGAGATCTTTACTTTGAGTTCTTTACCACGTGGGGTTATGTACTTTGGAGTTAGACGGGTTGTCTGTGGTCCCTGTGGGAAGACGTTCGGTGTCAGGTGCTTATGCTCTTTATGGTTTTGTATCCCTTGTATTTTTAGTCCTGTCTTGTTTTTTCTGGTTTCGTCATTGTTCTGGGTGGAATTGATGGATATGTCAGTTAATGTATTCCTTTTCCTTTTGGTTTAGGGTCTTGTTCAGGGGTTGGTTTCTCTCCCTCCGCATCTGTTCCCCAACCTCCCACCCTGGGGGGGTGGGGGGGGGGGGCAGGGTGGTTCCTTGGGGCGTTCAGAGTCCGCCCGTGGAGGGAGGGTACTGTTATGACCCGAGCGCGGGTTCTGATTGCGCTCGGGTTAAGTCATGTCTCACTGCCGGCCTTGACAGTTGCGGGCTGTATTCGGGCCTCACCGGGCTCTTATTGTGAAAGTGCTCGGTAGGGCATCCGCCTGTCAACGGCCGGTCAGCTGATTGTAATTACCGTCGTTAGTGCTTCGCCTTTTTAAGCCCGGCACTGGCAGCGGTAAGACGCAGCAGTGTCAGTCTTTCTCCGTCAGAGCTACGGATGCTTTGGACAATTTCCTACCTCGTCTGTCTGTGGTTGACCGTCGCTTCCCGTGGACCAGTAAGTGAGCTGTTAGCCTTACCCCTCCCGGTGTGAGTAGACCTCTGTGTGTCTCTGCCTCAGCAGCCTGTGTAGTCATTACTCCATCAACCTTGCCTGTCTGTGTATGACCGTCTCCTCCTATGGACCTGTAAGAGAGCTGTTTAGCCTTACGCCTCCGGATGTGTATAGACTTATGTGTCATTGCCCCTACAGCTTGTGTTGTCATTCTTCACCGTAATAAAACTCACTGAAACTCACTGGTGACTGTGTGGCATCTTATGGTGGCTCGCGAGGGCCACCGCATGACATTCAGACTATTATAGTTAAGAAGAATGGCATGACAATGAAGAATCTGGAGGCATCAGACCTTATAGGTTTGAGCCGTACCAAACGGACATTGTGCCTAGCGAGTCAGACTCAGAGAATGACGGTGGTGAGGCACACATGCCCGCCGCAGCAGCAAACACACAGCAGGGGAACACTGAGTGGTATGCGTTTGTTACAGATATTGCAACAAATTATTTGTTCATAAATATAATTTATTTAAACCTGATTTTTCAGTAAAATCATAGCAGTGTATTTATAATAAAATTGAAACATCTACCTGATACTTTCATCCCCCCCCCAAATAAACAAATCAAAAGATACTATTTTTCATTTTTGCAGGTGCCAGTGTGGTCTGTGTGTGAGCATGACAACAGAGGAGGAGAGTATTTGCTGTCAGGAGCAGGACATGTCATAACCCTCTGTGTGCTCTTACACAGCGCATGGAGAGGGAGGATGAAATAACAAGGATTTATGTGCAGGGCTCACCACAACACATTTAATACAGAAAGACAGACAATTCCCAAAAAGGTGAAGATGTACAAAAAACACAAACACACTTACTGATCGTGTTCAGAGGCCGACATCTCCCAGCGAATGAATGAGAGGAGACGTGTTAGCCACAGGTGCGCCCCAGAGCCGACATCGCTTCAAGGACGCACGAGAACCACGGCGAACATGGAGTGGCTAACATGTCATGAGAGTGCTGAAAATACTGGCAGACTAACAGCACGGATGACAATACTATGGACCAGCAGTGCGTGACTGGCAAACGGCCGCTTAAGTACATACACTGCTGGTGATGGTGTGATGAGAAGCACCTGGGCGAGGACTGGGAAAGATGATCAGCGGGAGTGGGAATCAGCTGGTGCTAATGATAGAGGGGCGTGGCCGGACCGGTGAACTGTCAGCATGTGCTCACGGAAAGTAGGTCAAAGCGACCATCTAACAGCTGCCGGCCAGTCAGTGGCTAAGGAGAGGAAAGCACACTGAAATACATACTATACATACATAAACAGCGCCCCTTGAAGTGATGTCGGCCCTGGGGCACAACTGTGGTTAACACGTCTCCTCTCCATGCGTTCGCTGGGTGATGTCAGCCCCGAACGCCAACTGTAAGTGTTTCTGTTTATTTTTGTAAGTCTTCACCTTTTTGGGAACTGTTGTCATCAGTCTTATGTTCAATACATGTGCTGTGGTGAATCCTGCGCGTAAATCCATTCATCCTTCCCCTCCTCATGTGCTCCTCCTGCGTAAAAGTGCACGAGGAGCATACGAGGAGGCTTATGACAGTTGGAGCTGAAGCGTGTGATGTGGTCTTTCACGGCCTGCTGTTTATCTAAGCCTGCGACACAACGTGAAGGCATAGCCGTAAAACTAAAACAAGAAACCAGAGAAACTGTGTGCTACAAAGCTGCTGGCATTCCAGTCAACAACACTGGCAACCGTTCTCTCACTTACGTCATTTCCGACTCCTTTTTCATTCGGTGGGCAGCACCACAGTCCAGTAAGCAGCTGCAGATTTTTGATGATAACTATGTTATGCAGGCACGGTTGTAAATATTATATTGATCATCGACAATGAGTTTTGGGTTTACACAACATGCTAAAAAATGTCAAAATTGTGTCATCAGACCTTTAAAGGTCTGATGTCTCAGCAGGATCGAGAAAAACTTGCCCATACATTTATCTTCAGTAAACTGGACTACTGTAATGCTGTCCTCACAGGTCTCCCTAAAAAGTCCATCAGACAGCTGCAGTTGGTTTAGAACGGTGCAGCATATACTGTAACTCCAGTTCTTAGATCTTTACATTGGCTTCCTGTCTGTCAAGGAATAGATTTCAAAATACTGCCGTTGGTTTATAAAGCTCTGAATGGTATAGGGCCAAAATACATTTCAGATCTGCTAGTCCATTATGAACCACCCAGAGCCCTCAGATCATTAGGGTCAGGCCTACTATTTGTACCCAGACTTAGAACCAAACATGGTGAGGCAGCATTTAGTTTTTATGCCCCTCATATATGGAACAAACTCCAAGAAAGCATCAGGGCTGCTGAAACTCTAAGCTGCTTCAAATCGAGGTTAAAAACTCTCCTATTTGCCGTGGCCTTTCAGTAGCCTACAATGTACTGTAACTTTTATTTCTGTCATATTCTATTTTAGCCTGTTTTTGTATCCCTTTAATTTACTTTTTAGTTTGCTTTTAAATTCTTGTTTTTCTAAAATGTATGTTTAAACTTTAAGGGAGGGTTTGAGGCCCCCTGAGGAGTGGGTTTGAGGCCCCGCTCATAAAAGAAAAGGAGTGGGTTAGAGGCCCCCCCTGATAAAAGGAGTTTGAGGCTCTATAAAGGGACTGACAAAACCTAAGGCTATTTGGATTAGTCAAAACATTGTCTGTGCTTTTTTATGTATAAAAAAATAAAAGGAAAGGAAAGGAGGTTCGAGCCTTTCTAATGTGTAGATTCCTTTTGCACCTTGCTGTAATGCTTTAATGCTTTTATGTAAAGCACTTTGAATTGTCCTGTACACGAAATGTGCTATACAAATAAACTTGCCTTGCCTAAAACGGCTCAGAGGAGAAAGTTGACTCTAAATGTAATTTATTTGATTTCTAATAATTTTAATTAGTCAAGTAATGATAATGAATAAAGTTAAAGTCATCAGATGTATTTTATTACATTACCTTTTGTGTCTTTGACTTTCAGATCATGACCACTCTGAAATATTTTTACTAAGAAGCACACAGGTTAAATCAGGCCAGAATGGCAGTCATCAGGCTCTGGATCTACATTTAAATTTTTGCTGATTTAAACTAACAGCTAATTTACGTATATCTGTAGATGGCAGCGATAGGTAATTTTCTCATTTTGCCTTGGTGAAAATGGAGGCATACATTAATTATTGAGTGCATCTGTTTGTGGCTGTGTGTGTGTGTATCTGTCTGTCTGCCTCTCTGTTTCAGCTCGCTCGGTCAAAATTAAGTGGAACTAAAGGCTTGTATCATTGCATCACCATATTTTCTCGACTTTAATTTGCCAGAATTTCGAAATAACGCTTTGTTTTTGAAATAAACACAAAAATAGCTCACCTTCACCGTCAATGGAACGGTACTGTGCACGTGCCTGGAAACTCTCGCCAGAGGAAATGGAACGGTACTTGGCATGCGCCCGGAAACTCCCACCAGAGGAAAGTATTGAGCAATCCGCCAATACTGGGTGAACAAATGTCTGTCTTTTTGCACATCTGCTTTATTCCTCTGCCACTAAACAGCAAAAACTTCTGTTCGTCATGATTGTCATTGTATTCACGTACCTCCATCACTTCCACCATTTAAAATGTCTGCCAACGTGCTCTTCTTTGTGTTTGGATTGCAGCTGTTCAAATGAGGTTGGTGGCTCTTGGCTGCCGCTGACAGTATGGGCATGTGGACTGCAGATTATTTTCACTGAGCATGCGTGTACTCCAAAACTACTTGATGGATTTGGATGAAATTTTCACCAGAGGTGGTCCTTGAGCTAGAAAGGAACCCCTAACATTTTGGTGATGATCCGAGAACGCATACCTCTGCCAAGGCTATGGCACGAGGCATCAGCACCTTGGTGCTTTCATTTTCAGACATTTTTTTCATGTTATGTGGGGTGTTTTTTTTTGGGGGGGGGGTTGCTATTCTCCTCTGGCTTAGAAAATATTTAATTTATTGATGTTTACTTTTTATTCATATATGATTCAGAAGAAAAATGTGAAATTTATGAGAATCAAGTCTCAAATGCACATTAAAAAATTATTTTATAACAACACTGCAAAATTATGAGGGAAAAAGGCACATGTAAAAAAGTAAAAAAATAAGAGATGGTCCTTTTTATGTGGTTATCTAAACTAGAATTTACAGAAAATGTATATCGTGATATATATCGTGATCGTGACATAAGATGACTTACATCTTGATATAAAATTTTTGTTATATCATACAGCCCGAGATCCTAGCATTTTCAGTATTTTTCCTTATGAGGACCAGGCCAAATGTCCTCACAAGGAAAAATGACCTTACAAAAAGTGTTTTGTCAACTAGTGGTCCACACAAGAAAGACAGGAGCACACACGCATACTGGTTTTCATGTTTAATGGGGACCAATTTTCTGATAATCACTTGTGGGGACTACCCTTTCTACACAGACAGAGATAGAATAGACTTTATTTGTCGTTATAACAAGTTCAACAAAATTAAAATTCTTTGCATTTAGATAGATAGATTGACTTGACACTCTGGGGGGCGGGAGGTCCATTGGGGGGGCACCCCCCCAATATAATAGTGGGGGAAACACTGCATTAAAATAAACACATCGAATCTTGAGCAGTGGCTGAGGGCTGTCAGTCACTACTGAGAGCTAACTCCTCTTATATTTGCTGTCAGACTTGTTTACATAGCTTCCTGCCCATTTTCTGAGTGCCCTCCCCTTCAAATGTTTGGACTGCCTCTGTTGCTAGGCAACATGATGTCAAACTATTGTGCCACAAAGTCTTAAGGCTCGGTTATAGTTGCAAAACCAGTTGTTGCACATGCGAACGGTGAGGTCAGAATGATGTCACAAAGCACCATAGCCATTTATAGGTTATTGCTGCAGTTTTCACTGTAAGTGGCATTGATTTTATCGATTATTTTGAATGGCCAAATTGAAAATAAGTACATTTTATTGATTTAATAGGTTTCATTGTACAGAAATTGCCATTTTTGGTGTTTAAAACACTCAAATAAAAAAAGTTATTGTTTTATAATGTCTAAAAACAAACATCTGCAAAAATGAATCTGTAAACATCACATAGCAATTGTATAATAATGAATCAATGGACATATAAATGCTTAGAAGTTAGAAAAACAGAGGGGGGAACTTGTTTCCACAGTTTGTTAAATAGGCCAGCTGTGGCAGGTTACATAAATCAAGGGTGCATGACCAGCTGTAACAACAAGACAGCCTGTTGCGCACCAGTGGAAGTGACGTAATTTTTGTTGCACAATGCCACTTGCATGGCCGACAATGGCAACTATAATTTAGGCTTTATGGGAACAAGTTGTCATATTGGGGAGCTAGTGTGTTGTTTACTCATGTTATTATACATTTACCCTTTCCAAATAGCATTGTGTCAGTTGTAATGAACCTGTGAAACAAACCCAAATCTTTGTCTTCCTTCCAGTTGTTATCTGTTTTTTTTTTTTCATTAGTAACTTACTAGTGCATGCCCGTAAAACGCAAATATTCCTGTCTGAAACAGGTTTCCCAATCAGGCTTTACAGGCCCAAATGTAGGCTGTGTTTGAAAGTGGAATACAAGGAGGTGTACAGTGTTTCCTCTGGCTTAAAGACCTTGGCACAGTGGCAACATATTTTTCCGGGGGGCAGACAACACATGACACGATTGTAACCGGAAATGTTAATTTTACACTATTTATTTTTATTTTTTTAAATTTTACACATTAATATTGAATAATGGAACTTACTATTTGAAGTATTGTACTACCAAGGCTTGATTGTTGGCATATTGGGCCAGTTGGGGTCCCACCCAGATGTCCCGTGTTTGGACTTTTTACTGGTGTCATCCTTCTCTCCTCCCTCTGCTCTCACCTCTCCTGGACCCTCTGCCTGAACACTTTCCTCTCCTTGGTGCCTCTCTTCTGTCTAATCTTTCCCTCTTTGAGCTCTGTCTAATTCAGGTTCTCTCTCTGTCTATGGTGGTATACAAACAGGCTAGAAAATACCAAGTGTCACGTTTTGTCCTGCAGGATTTTTTTTTTTTCATGGTTTACATAAATAACTAAAATGTGTATTTTTTGTATTTTTATTGTAGTGTTTCTTTTTTCCATTGACAAAGAGTAGGAAAGGGAAGTGAAAAAAACATTCATAAATAGTAATTTACTCATGCATACTTAGATTATATGATCAGAGGTGGGTATGGTAGCCAGAAATTCTACTCATGTAAAAGCAGTGCTTTGAAATTAATAATTAAAAGTAGACAACCAAAAATTTCTAGTTGAGTTAAGGGTACAAAGAGCACCTACTTAAAAACTTGAGTAATGAATTCAGTCTTGAAAGTTTTTCTCCAAAATTTATAACAATTTTCTTATAGTTTTCTACTTTTCTCTGTAAATTTATCTAAATTTGCAACCATTTTCCTCAAAGTTGTAATTTTCTCTTGTAAAATTATGACTTTTCTTGTACATTTGAGACTATTATAAATTTGTGGATTATTTTATGGCTAATGTTTATATTTTTTAATCCAATCAAACTTTGTTTATAAAGCTCTTTAAAAACGGCAGTTGACACAAAGTGCTGTACATCAACAGTGAATAAATATAAAAACAATAAGAATACAGCTTAAGTACAAAACAGCACAAATAAAACAATAGTCATACAATAGAGACAATAAGAACAAATAAAATCAATGTGACATGTTTGTAAGACCCAGGGGACAAAAGACAGACTCGAGGAGATAAAGTTAACCTTTTATTTCCCAGTGAGTGATGTGTGAGGGTGTAGTGTGTGAACGTGTAGCGTGTAGTGCAGTGCAGGACTTGAGCTGGAGCTGAGCAGGTCTGAGCTTCGCCTGGCAACCCTATGAACACAGAGTGATTAGCGCTGCACCAGCAAAGGGAGATGTGACAAGAAACTGCTGCTTACTTTGCAGGTAGTGGTGCAGAGCTTCTGCTTGCCTGACTGGCAGCTGCCAGGGAGTGAGCGTCCTGCTCGGAGCCGTGAGGCGGGGAGGTGACTTTGACGCCGGGAAGATGCTGAGCTTCCGCCGGGAAGAGGGGGGTCCGCCACCTAGGGGGTCCACCTGTGCACAGGGGAGATTATCTTGACAAGGTAAGACAGAGGAGCACTTACGTGCATTGCTGCGTTGCGCCTCCGTGGCTGTAGTCTCTGAACGAGGACGGGCGATGTGCCTCCTTGAGTGTGGCAGACGTCTCTGTGCTGAGCTGCATGCCAGGCTGGCTTTTAAGGGCTGCTGGTGATTAATCACAGGTGTGTGCGCAGCTGGAGCAGGTGTAGGCCCTACGGGCGCCATAACAGTACTCCCCCCTCTAGAGGTGCCTCCTGGCACCTGTCCGATCTTACCTGGGTGCGTCCGGTGGAAGTCGCGGATGAGTTGTTTATCCAGGATCAGTGACGGACGCACCCAGGATCTATCTTCCAGGCCGAAACCTTCCCAATCCACCAGATACTGAAGGCCCTGACCCCGCCATCGGACATCCAAGATGGCAGTGACTCCCCACGCCGGGTGGTCATCGATCATCCTCGGAGGGGGGGGGGGCCGCGGGGGGCGGGCAGAGAGGACTGGAAACTACGGGCTTGACCTGAGACACGTGGAAAGTGGGACAGATGCAGAGGGAGGGGGGGAGAGCTAGGCGCATAGCAGCAGGGTTCACAATGTGGTCAATGGTGTATGGACTGATGAAGCGATTGGACAACTTGCGCTTCTCGAACTTTAAATTAATATTATGGGTAGATAGCCATACCTGTTGACCCACCTCGTACCTAGGGGCTGGTCTCCTATGCCGGTTGGCTGTCTTCTTATTGCGATCCGTGGTCCGGAGGAGAGCCCGGCGGGTGATGGTCCAGAGCCGGCGGCAGCGCCTGATATGGGCAAGGACAGAAGGCACCGCCACCTCCCTCTCCTCCTCCTGAAACAGGGGAGGGTCATACCCCAGGGACGCCCTGAAAGGAGACATCCCAATTGCCGATGAGACCGTGCAGTTGTGGGCGTATTCAATCCAGGGCAGGTGACTACTCCATGAGGAGGGACTGGATGAGATGACGCACCGCAGGGCGGCCTCCAGCTCCTGGTTAGTCCGTTCACACTGCCCATTACTTTGTGGATGGTACCCAGAGGACAGGCTCGCTGTCGTCCCTAGCGCCTGGCAGAACGCTTTCCACACCTGAGAGATGAACTGCGGACCCCGGTCCGAGACAGTGTCCGCGGGAATCCCATGGAGGCGAAAGACGTGTTGGACCAGCAAGTCCGCTGTCTCACGTGCAGTTGGCAATCCCTGGAGGGGGACGAAGTGGGCCACCTTGGAAAAACGGTCAACCACAGTCAGGATCGCCGTGTGCTGGTTAGATGGTGGAAGGCCTGTCACAGAATCCAGCGCAATGTGCGACCAGGGACGACCCGGAACCGGGAGGGGGTGGAGCAGACCAGCCGGAGGAGAGGAGGAAGACTTCCCAGTGGCGCACTGAATGCCGGCTCGGACGTAGTCACCAACGTCCTTCCGCAGACCCGGCCACCAAAACGCCCTATGGAGGAGCCCGACTGTGCATGAAATCCCTGGGTGGCATGCCAACTTTGAGTCGTGGGCCCAATGGATGACCTCACCCCGGATCGATGTGGGGACGAACAACCGACCTGGGGGGCTGCCTCCTGGATCGGCCTCAGCTTCCTGCACCTTCAGAACCTTCTCCCGAATGTCCCAACGGAGGGCGCCCATGACACACGATGGGGGAAGGATGGTTTGCTCCTGGTCCTCGGAGGTCTCCGCCGAAAACTGCCTGGAGAGGGCATCCGGTTTGGTGTTTTTATCTCCGGGGCGGTAGATGATGGTAAAATTAAACCGACCGAAGAAGAGGGACCAACGAGCCTGGCGGGAATTCAACCTCTTCGCTGTCCTCAAGTATTCCAGATTCTTGTGGTCGGTCCAGACCACAAACGGCTGGGCAGCACCCTCCAGCCAGTGGCGCCACTCTTCCAGCGCCATCTTCACAGCCAACAGCTCCCTTTCACCGATGCTGTAGTTCCTCTCAGCAGGGGACAGGTGGCGTGAAAAGAAAGCGCAGGGGCGGATCACCCCGTCCGTTTGGGGAGCGCTGGGAGAGAACTGCCCCCACCCCGGAGTCTGATGCGTCCACCTCAACCAGGCATTGGAGAGCCGGATCCACCTGTGTCAGGACGCGAGAAGACGAGAATTCCCTCTTGAGGGTGTCGAATGCCATCGCGGCCTCCTCCGTCCAGCGGAAGGGAACCTTCGGGGAAGTGAGATCCGTCAGTGGGCAGGCCACCAGGCTGTACTTGGGCACGAAGCGGCGGTAGAAATTAGCAAACCCCAGGAATTGCTGCACCTGCTTCCTGGACAAGGGGGTGGGCCACTCCACCACCACCTTGACCTTGGCCGGGTCGGGAAGAATCTGATTGTGGGCCACAATGAACCCGAGGAAGGACATCGTCTGGGTGTGGAACTCACATTTTTCCGCCTTCACAAACAATTGATTCTCCAGAAGCCGCTGAAGGACCCGCCTCACATGCGCCCGGTGCTCCTCCAGCGAACGGGAGAAGATGAGGATGTCGTCTAAATAAACAAAAACGAAGGCCCCCAGAAAGTCCCGGAGAACGTCATTGATCAGACGTTGGAAGACGGCCGGAGCGTTGGTCAGCCCAAACGGCATTACCAGATATACAAAGTGGCCGCTTGGGGTCCGGAAACCCGTCTTCCATTCATCTCCCTCCCTGATTTGCACGAGATGATATGCATTCCGAAGGTCCAATTTGGTGAACCACGAGGCCCCCTGGAGAGAGTCAAAGGCTGCGTCCATAAGGGGTAGGGTGTATTTATCCTTAATAGTAATGTCATTCAGCCCCCTAAAGTCGATGCAGAGTCGCAGGGAGCCGTCCTTTTTTCCCACGAAGAAGAATCCTGCCCCCACTGCTGATGAAGATGGACGGATGATCCCCGAGCTGAGCGATTCCTTGATGTAAACATCCATCGCTTCCCACTCCGGAGCCGACAGGCTATACAAACGGGATGCCGGAAGCGGAGCACCAGCCCGGAGATTAATAGCACAGTCGTAGGGGCGATGGGGGGGAAGGGACAGCGCCCGTGACTTACTAAACACCCTCCCTAGATCATGATACTCCTCTGGTACCTTGGACAGATCCGGAGGTGGGGACGTGGGCGGGGCCACAGCAACAGATGGAGCACATGCTACGGACTGCAGACACGCACTGAGACAGAAAGTACTCCATGAAGTGATATTCCCAGTCTGCCAATCAAAAGGTGGGTTGTGTAGCCGTAACCAGGGGTAACCCAGGATGATTGGGGAGGTGGACGAAGGCAGCACCAAGAACCGTAGGTCCTCCCGATGATTCCCAGACACGATTACTGACTCCGGCATAGTCTGCTGGGAGATGGCAGTCAAGGGGGCTTTGGATAAGGCAATAAGCTTGAGCGGAGGCTGGAGAGCTTGGCATGGGAGCCCCAGCTGGGTTGCCAGGTCTCTTGATATGAAGCTCTGCTCAGCTCCCGAGTCAACCAGTGCGTGCGTGGAATGTTCTGTGCGAGAATAAGACGAATTGGCATGAGACAGCAAGTGAGGGGTTTTGATTGTGAAGCGTCCGCAAATCCCCCTACTGTGACCCGCGGACCTCCTCTTTTAACCTCCTCGTGCAATCAGCTAATTCATGTGAGCTGCTACCGCAGTAAAGGCATAACCCCAACTCCTTGCGGCACTGTTTCTCCGCAGGAGGAATCTTTGAGTGGCCAATTACATATCCTCTTCCCCCGGAATTTGCTCCGGGGGGGCAGGGCCAGCTGCGAGGTCTGAGGGACGCAGAAAGACTGCGCACCCAAGCGGCTGGAAGCCCTCCGCTCGGCAGCTCGTTCCCTCAGCCTGTTGTCCAAGCTAATGGTGAGTGAAATAAGTTCATGCAACCTCTCAGGTTTGTCCCGTGTGGCTAACTCGTCCCTTAGAGCAGGGTTTAAGCTACGAAGGAATAAGCTACATAGGGCTGTGTCCTCCAACCCGACCTCAGCGGCTATGACCTGAAAATCCACAGCGTAATCCGCAGCGGACCTCCCACCCTGACAAAGATTAAGCAGCCGGTCTGTGACTACTGTATCCCAGTCAGTATGATCAAAAACCTCTGTGAAATCGGCTAGGAATTGTTGGTAAGACAGCGTGGCATAGCTAGGTTTCGCCGCCACGGCATATGCCCAAGCTAGCGCCCTTCCCTCAAACAAGTTAGTGACGTAGCCAATCTTGCTGTGGTCTGTTGGGAAGTCCCCTGGAACCCGCTGGAAAACCGTCTCGCACTGAAGGATAATCCCCTGGGCCTCCCCGAGCCTACCACTAAAGCGAGCGGGCGTTGGCACCGGGGTAAGACGGGGCGACGGGGCTAAGCTAGCCTGACTAAGAGAGGAGCTAGCTGGGCTCGAATGAGCCCCGGAAACCGGTGGAGGAGCCTGCTGCCCTTCCAGGCAATCCAACTGGCTGTTAATTTGAGTCAACTAGGTTAGGATAACATTCTGCTGGTAAATAATTTGCTCAACTCAAGCGTCTAAGGTGTTGAGTCGGCGTGCTAGCACGCTGTCTGCTGGGTCATTTTGACGGAGACGTACTGGCATGTTTGTAAGACCCAGGTGACAAAAGACAGACTCAAGGAGATAAAGTTAACCTTTTATTTCCCAGTGAGTGATGTGTGCGTGTGTGAGGGTGTAGTGTGTGTGAACGTGTAGCGTGTAGTGCAGTGCAGGACTCAAGCTGGAGCTGAGTAGGTCTGAGCTTCGCCTGGCAACCCTATGAACACAGAGCAGAGTGATTAGCGCTGCACCAGCAAAGGGAGATGTGACAAGAAACTGCTGCTTACTTTGCAGGTAGCGGTGCAGAGCTTCTACTTGCCTGACCGGCAGCTGCCAGGGAGTGAGTGTCCTGCTCAGAGCCGTGAGGCGGGGAGGTGACTCTGACGTCGGGAAGATGCTGAGCTTCCGCCGGGAAGAGGGGGTCCGCCGCCTGGGGGGTCCACCTGTGCACAGGGGAGATTATCTTGACAAGGTAAGACAGAGGAGCGCTTACGTGCGTTGCTGCGTTGCGCCTCCGTGGCTGTAGTCTCTGAACGAGGACGGGCGATGTGCCTCCTTGAGTGTGGCAGACGTCTCTGTGCTGAGCTGCAGGCCAGGCTGGCTTTTAAGGGCTGCTGGTGATTAATCACAGGTGTGTGCGCAGCTGGAGCAGGTGTAGGCCCTACGGGCGCCATAACACAATGTCTCAAACTGGGTCAAAACCCATAGAATAAAAATGGGTTTTAATCTTCTAGCTGTGCGACTGGAACGGTTAAAGGGTGGTCAAGGCCCCTAGTGATTGAGTGGTAAAATATTTTTGTCAATAAAATAGTTCAGATTTCCAAGGCTATAACTTGAAAGTTGCAAGAGATAATGGCTTACTGTCAATTAGAAAGATGTAGAATATGATCCAAAGTTTCAGATAGGAATAAATTTACACATCTAATTTGCATAATGTTGTAGCAGCTATGTAAATTACATAACTCAGTCAAAAGTGGACTTTGGGCACATTTACACAAAGAATGGTTCGTTTTTTTTTGACACCGTTTTGTCTACAGGGGTATGTTTTTATCTAATCTTCAAAGTATATGAACCAGAAAATCAATAAAATGTAAAAAAAAAAAAAAAAACATATATTCGTCTCTTACCTGTTGGGAGGGGGGGGGTGCTCACTCGCTCACGTGACCGGTCTGTTTTCGTCCATCATGATCGATTTTTTGCATTTGCTCGGTCATTTACACTCTCTATCACATCTACAAACTCTTATGATTATTCCACGTGAATTTCATTTGTATTTCGTGGCTATTTGGGCAACCACATTGGTGTTATAAGCTCAAAGCCGAAAAAGGAAGAATAATAATGAGGATTTCTTCTTCTTTGCTGTATTCCATGTTAGTCATGATTCCTCCGGTGCGTGTCTGCCACCTTCTGAACTGTCAGATCAGTACAGATCAGTACAAATATCAGTATAGCCAGGGGGCGTCAATAAGTTGACAGGTGCAGTTGCTGCGCTGTGCTACTGGGGGCGTGAGACCCATCCATGAAATGTGGACAGTTAGAGGGTTAAGAGGAGTTTTAAAACTGAACAGTGAAGAGGCCTGTCCAATGGACAAAGGCAGATTATTATAAAATTTCTGGGTTTTTTAAATAAATTTGAAACAGAATGTGGCAATTTTTTTTTACTTTTTTCCTCATAGAATGTAAACTTTTGACCATAATTTTGTAGAGCCAGCACAGAACAATAACTCTGAATTCAAATAAATATAATTGTTTAAATTATATTTAAAGAAATAAATTAACTTAAATGACCAAATATGCAGTTATTTCTGTTATAATATTTTTATGTATTTACAGTTTTTTAGAACTGTCCTCACCAACCTGACAGCAGGAAAAACCTCCCTTATTTTGAAATCCAAATGTTGGCTTGTTTAGCCATTGACTTCGTGAATTTCGGTCATCTTAACTTGCCAGGTACATAATACTGAACATAAATTATTAGTTAATATTGTAGCAGCTGGTGAAGTAAATCCTCAGCGATTCATCAGTTACTCTTGCCTTTCATTGCAATGAAGCCTAACCAGACCTGTTAGCTAAGCAACTCCTCATTGTTGTTCTGGTTACCAGTGGGTTAAAACCACAATAAATGCCTCCACTGTTTATCTCTTGTACTTTTTTCCACGTTTAAAGTACATTAACAAGCTCATGCTTCTCTCGGACAGCAATGCTAGAGAGATACGCTCTGCCTGCAGAAAAGGTCACGTGGGCGCGGGGTGGGCGTGGTGTTTCCACGCAGATGACAGTCACGCACATTGTTCATGTGCGTGCTTGTGGAGCGTTTCTTTCATATTTAATTTTTCTTAAATTAATATATTATAGGCGCGGCAGCATGCTTCCTTAGGGCAGCAGGCTGCCACACAGAAATGTTACCAGAGGAAACCCTGGGTGTAGCTTATATGTAGGCAGTCACATCTTAGACTTTGACAAATATAAAAAGGACTAAATGGCACTAAGATTTATTTGATTGTGTGAATATTAATTACAGAATACCTAAATATTGGAAAATGAATGGGACATCCAATATTAGCGACCATTTCAGATCCCTTGTTTATTTGTTTGTCAGATGAGATGAGATGAGATGAGATTCAACTTTTATTGTCATTACACATCCAAGGCCGGGGCAGCCGCTAGGCGCCAGTCATTGATCACTTATTTGTCTGATCTTTTATCACTTATATTCATAATAGTGTATTTTGCACTTTGGGGAATGGGAGTTGTTCAGTCACCATTATAATTATTATTAATTATTTTAGTTTATATCACTGTTCAGTGATGGAGTTCAGTGTAATATTGAATTTCTTCTGTGTATCATCAATAAACTCATGCAGTACTATAACAGGATATGTTTACAAATATTTGAGACCCATTGTAGTGCATCAGTTTATATTTTAGCAATACTTTGTTATTAAAAGGTTTTTTAAAACTTTAATGCTAAGATTGAGGCGGTGCTCATATCAGCGTGCTGGGGCAATACTGAGGCCAAATGATTTGAACCATGAGGGCGTGACTGGCAAGGACTGAGCGCCGTCGCTCTATTGTAAGAGTTTGTTTTTTATTGATGTGAGATTATTTATTATTATTGCGCCTAAACGATCCCATTTTTGACCCTCTAAACGTTAACCAAAACACTTTTTTTTTTTCACACACACCTCAGACCTGGTGAAAAATTTTGTAAGCTGGAAAAAATATGTGCCCCATGCTGAAAATTTATCCAGTGTATGGTTGATACGTCCCACATTCGAGGAGCAAGGTTATAGGAGCTTCTCCCCATGTTTTTTTTTTTATCTTTGGTAAAAAAAAAAAAAAAAAAAAAAGTGGATCCAATCAGATGATCACTAGAACCACATGATAAATCAGCCCCAGGGAAAAAGCACACACCATGCATCATCTTTTTTTTCACTTTATTGAAAATAACTTTTTTTTATTTCCATCAGTTAGCATGCTTTTGAGCCAGGTCGTGTCTGGCCATGTAAGCTGTGTTTGAAAGTAGAATACAGAGGTGTAGCCTATATGTAGACAATCACATGCTAGACTTTGACAAATATGAAAGGGACTGAACTGAGATTTATTTGATTGTGTGAATATTAATTACAGAATAACTGAAAATGAATGGGACATCCAATATTAGCCACTGTTTAAGAACCGCTTGTTTATTTTTTTGTCAGTTCACTTATTTGTGTGATCTTTTATGAGTTATTGAGCGTTTTTGTGTGCAGTTTGGTGACGGTCGTCGTTTAGTCAAACCGTGAATGTGGCCGCATATGATATGCAGTTGATCTGGGCATTCTGCTCCACAATTATTAACTTTTATTAATTAACTTTTAATAATTGTGCAAGTACACCGAGAGGAGTGCCATCGTGCCCGTAGAAAGCAAGTATTCCTGTCTGAAATAGGTATCCCAATCAGGCTGCAAAGAGACTCCCGTGTACCGCTGACTGGGGCAGGCTGGGCGTGCCTCCCCACGAACGATCATGGAGCGGCAGGTCGGACATCGGTGGGAGAAGCAGCAGCTGAATCGGTGGATTGCAGTGCTTTGCAGGGAGCCAAGCTCAGCCTGCCCAGCTAATGGGAGTCTCAGCTGTTGCTTTACCCATGGTCCCAGCGGTTCAGCTGCTGCTCCACCCCCCCTTCCCCCAGCGCACCCACCACCTCGTGTTCTCTATCCATTAGACCTATGCAATCACAGCAACTTTATGGTATATTTTTTTAAGTATTAAATTTTAAGTATTATCTTTTTCTAGTCAAATTTGTCACGTTTCACTTCCTTGTTTTGCACACAGAGCGCTGTGGTTACTGATGCCGTAGTGCACGTATTATCCAATCAGTAGAAGTCTATCTGAAACCAAACCCCGCCCACACTTCTAGAAGCCTGGGTGTGAGACCAAGCGGTGGCTAAATTTTAATTGATAAAAATTGCATATTTTGACTGAGCGACTCCATATTTGGAGACGCACACCCTCATAACCTCAGGAAACCACTTTTAAAATCTGAGGCCAGTCTGAGAAATGGTTCAAGAGATATGTGTGAAACAGACACAAACACACAGACAGAGATTTTGTGAATATATAGATGTGTGAAACATCTAACAGTTAGTGCTGTTAGTGTTTCTGTTAACCTTCTCAGGAGGGTCCACCGCGAATGAGCTGGCTTGCGCTTTTTTGGGCTTCGGCCATCTACTGTTTTCAATACGTGAGTCTTGCAAGGTGCCTTTCTGACAGCCAACTCACATCTGGGCCTCTGGGAGTGGGAGCCTGTCAGACTGTGAGCAGTGCTCTACAAGCGAGCTCTCATAGGCCTTTCTGAAGGGTGGCAGTTTCACTCCACTCATTGGAAGCCATAAAGGAACTACGGCAGGGACCCCACCTGCTGCAGACAGATACTTTTGCGATTAGCCGTTAGCATGGACTCTGCTAGTGTGTGGCAGAGATTTGGAGGGTGGAAGGGGAGGCAGTGACGGCCAGTGTTAGGAGGTGTGGTCAAGCTACAGCTTTGTTGGGGTTTTAGAGCAGAGCTCTAGTTTGACATCCAGTGCTGGAGGAAAATCCTGATTGCTCCTTTAAGTAGTTTTAAATCTTCAATCTGATGAAACTGTGTCCAGATTATTCCTTATATCACTGCTAGCTCATTTTTTCCTTTGGCAGTTACACAGAGCTAAACAGTGACTAGAAACTCATGACCACTGTGAAGCAAGTAACACTATTACAATTTTTTAAAAATGCTTTGTTCACAATAAATACTGACACAGCATCATTGCTCAAAAAGAGAATCTTCTCATAGGTTCATACCCTGCCCTGAGACAAATCCCCAGAGTGATGGATAATACTAATTATCCTCTCTGACCTCACTGTCATTAAGAAACCATTTATGCAGTATGTACAAAATCAGATCAGTGGTCGTGGAAAAGGCGTGTCATGCATTCTGAATGCCCTTACAGTCCTGGTTACCCACTAAAAGATGGTACTGTGGGGCAAAACAGGAAGTTGAAGTGAAAGCTTGTTCAGCACACATACAGAGTAATAAGAAGTAACATCTGGGCAGATAGAGTTTTGAGATATTATTAGATCATCCACTGAATTAAACCTTTTCTTTTCCATTCCCCTGATTTTTTTCCTTCCCTTAATCTCTGCCTTCTCTTTTCCTCCTGGATAGTCACTTTTCTTTTCCCTTTTTTGACTCTTATTACAAATCCCCCTCCTTGCTGCTTTGTCATGACAGATAAGCCAAAAGAGGATTTTTTTTTCCTCTTTCCAGCAGATAGTGTGTTTCATGATAATGTTATGTCGTAACTTGTAGACAATGACGAAGCCAGGAGTGGAGCTGAACACTTGTTTATTAAGGAATCTGGACTCTGTACACCCGACCGTACATGCAGCCGCTTGGCAGAGGAAAGGCGGAAGAGGCCATCCCTCTACCAGCAACCCCTCTTATACCACCGTTGATGGCGGAACCGGAAACTGGGGCCACCATCCGATACCACATCAATAAGAGCCCCAACATGAACCACATACATAAACAATAACTACATAATATCCACCCCCCATCCCGTAGAAAAATCCAAAACACACACAGTCAGCCCACCCCAATTTGGAACCTGAATCATCCACTAGACACAAACAAACTAAAATCACCAAAAGGGGCCTATGACATTCACACCAAAAGAACTAAAATTAGGGGGGACAATAGACTGCCATCCTACCCCCCACACGGTGAGGCGGGCTATTTTACCACCTATACTATTAAAGTCCATGACAGAAAAAAAAATGCTGCTTTGTCTCCTACATAAAATACAAAAGTAAAATAATCCTCAAACAATTAACACAGAACAAATTAACAATTATAGCAACATGCCCATGACTCGGTGAGGATAACCCATGCCCCCCCCCCCCCCACAGACCTTCAGCGGCAGTCCACTTCTCGGACCACAGCTGGTCGCTTCTTCTTCGGAGCATCTTCTCCGCTGCACCTCCAAGCACTCCAACCGTCTGGAGTCGTGCCCACCCCTCTCCTTCGGAGCACGCGTTAACTCATTGGGATGGTGCCACGAGCCATCCAACAACAGCAGGTATCGATCGTGCTGCTCACCCATCACCTGCAGCTGATCCTGGTACCGCTCCATGTCCCGCTTCTGTCTCACCTGCCTGGACCTCGCCTCCGCCCGAGCCCGAACCCAGTCTGCAACTCCAAGTGGGGCCTTGCACTGCCTGCGGTGTCTCCGCCTGGCACTCACTCTTCCAGTGCCGCCCGGTCCTGCCCCAACAGCTTGTAGATCCGCTGCTGACCCCACCCCTGTGGTCCCGTGTTCACCAGTCCTCCATGGCCGTGCTCCTGGAACATCTGAGACCATCGTTTGGGCCCCACTCGTCGCCGTAAGTCCTCCCCCATGCTACCTGGCACCCACATCCATGGCAGCTTGGACACTGGCACCGGGGTCTTCTCATGGCGACCCTGAGCGCGACGCAGCCTGTCCGCTTTCAGGAGTGCCCAGCAACGGTTCATCCCACACCGCATCGTCCTGGACCCTTGGAACCGGTCGGTCCCACAGTCCGCCACCTGACCACTCTTCCCCAGCGCCACTCCTGATGGAGAATCCAAGGCCATAAAATAAGTGGCAGCCCATGATGTTAGAGCCGTAGGCCGTTATGATGAACTCCACAGCGGCCATCATCGCCGACTTGTACCGAGCCGTCATCGTGATGGTACCCACCATGGCCAGTCGTCCTTCTCCATAGCCGCAAAGCGGTGCTGTGGAACTTCCAATCCTGTGGTGGGGAAAACACTGTCTGACTGTAGCTCAATTCAGCACAGAACTCTCCACTCCTGTGTCAGCCAACATTGGTACCAGAACTTCATCCAGAATCACCGTGCAGCGCGTGCACCCATCGGTGCTCGGGGGTACCGTGTGTACCACCATTGGAGTGGGAGAAGTTGAAGTCCTGCGCGGGCTCTGTTGTCCCACTGACTGGCACATCCTTGCAAAACGGTGGAGACGGCCACAATTTCCACAGCACTTCCCTCTTGCAGCACACTCTCTGGCCTTGTGGCGGTGCTTCGTGGACCCACATCCCGTACACCTGGGCTTCTCTGAAGCAGACCTCATCCATACAGCATTGGCGCTCTCGGCGTCATCTTCGATACTCCCATCGCTGTCTGGGTCCACTACCTGTGCGGCCATGGGGGATCTTGAACCTCCCGGCGAAAGGCGCTCATTTAGCTCCCGAGTTAGCTTATCTGCTGCGTTGAGCTGTAACGCTAGCTCGACAGCCCTCGTCAGCGTCAACTACCTTGGGAACGTGAGCAGCTTGGAGCAGACTGCGGTACAGTTGGTGTGTTCTGCCAACTGATCGTGCACCATTTCTTCTTCTAATGGCCCAAACCGGCACTCAACGGCCAACTGCCTTAAGTCTGACACGAACTGCTGGATCGGTTCGCCTGCCTGTTGGCGGCACTGTCTGAACTTAATCCGCCGAACGATGACGTCCGGCGCTCTGAAATGGCGGGCCATTAACTCAGCTACTACTTTATATATGTCCGCATCTCCAATCGTGCCCAAAATTCTTTGTCCCTCCATTCCCAGGTTGTGTACCAATAATGCACGAGCTCTCAGTTTCTCCATTCTTCCCAGGTCCAGCGCTACCATGTACATCTGGAAAGCCTCATACCAACGAGGCCACGGCACAGGCTGCTCCCCCAGGAGCTCCAGGAATGGACGAATTGGTGTTCCACACACCTCCATGACTATCCCATCCCATCCTTTTTTCTTTTTTTTTTTTTTTTTCCGGTTCCGGTTCCGCCGGACCGGCGGCGCCACACGAGTCGGCTGCCTGTTGCAACAGCCTTTTTTTTATCTTCCTTCTTCTTTCTACACCTTTCACTCTGTATATATATCACGGACGCACGGATCGCCCCGGGGGTCTCCCGGGTCGGCGGACGGAGCCACGGTTTGCAGCGGGAGACGTTACAGCGGGCAGGAGCTAGTGCTAGCTAGCACTTGGCCGCCGCCCGGTGCTAATGGGAAACTCGACATACCGGGAGCTGTAGCGAAAAGGACGCGGGTGCCGGGCTGGAGTTTAGGCGGCGTGAAAGAAATATAAGACAGAATAATAAAGAGCGATGGCAAGAACCAAGCAGACCGCCCGTAAAATCTACTGGAGGAAGAAGCCCCCCAGGAGACAGCTAGCCACCAGGGCTGCTCGGAGAGGCGCTCTGGCCACCGGCAGAGTGAAGAGGCCTCGCCGTCACAGGCCCGTGGCTCTGAGAGAGATCCGTCGCTACCAGAAATCCACGGAGCTGCTCATCCGTAAGCTGCCCGTCCAGCGCCTGGTGAGGGAGATCGCTCAGGACTTCAAGACCGTCCTGCGTTTCCTGAGCTTCGCCGTCATGGCTCTGCAGGAGACCAGCGAGGCCCACCTGGTGGGTCTCTTCTTCGCTAAGGGGGTCACCATCATGCCCAAAGACTTCCAGCTGGCCCGCTGCATCCGCGGAGAGAGAGCTTAGACTTTCTGCTGCACATTCACCAGCCATAATGCTCTGCACTGTGTGTCTATATATATACATTTATAGTAATATGGACATATGTTTACTAGATGTTGTTTTTTCTTGCCTTCTGATTGTTGCTCTGAGTGTTGCTATCCCTATGCTGTTGCAATCCTGGAATTTCCCCATTGTGGGACTAATAAAGGCTTATCTTATCTTATCTTATCTTGTTGCAAAATGTTATGTTGTAACTTGTTGACAATGACAAAGCCAGGAGTGGAGCTGGACACTTGTTTATTAAGGAAACTGGACTCTGTACACCCGATCGTACATGCAGCCACTTGGCAGAGGAAAGGTGGAAGAGGCCGTCCCTCTACCAGCAGTCCCTCTTATATCACCAGAGATGGCGGAGCCAGAAACCGGGGCTGCCATCCCATACCACACCAATAAGATCCCCAACATGAACCACATACATAAACAATAACTACATAATAGATAAATTGTCATTTTTAGTCACTAAGTTGTTTTAATCTCAAAGAGAAATGCGCTCAGCAGTATGCGCTTGTACAATTGCATTTCTGTGTGTGTGCCTGGTGCCCAAAACACGTGCACATCCACATGCTCATATGACTATCATCAGTCCTGCTGCAGAAGTTATATCAAAGGCCTTATTGATACACAGTAGATCATCCTTTTCCCCCCAATTATATAGCCTGAGATTTGTACCTCTGCTTAAAAAGAAAAATAAATTTAAGACTATAACTGTGTGTAAGGAAAACATTTTTATGAGAAGAGATTGGACGGATATTGAACATGCACGCTTTTATAAACAAGTCCTTGAGAGCCTTAAGTGGGGACTGGGATCATGCCATAAGGGAAGACACCTATTAGGCCTAATGGTTCTTGCGCTGAAGTTCACAGGCTGCTCTTATAATGCAAGTCCATAGGCTTCCGGATATATAGAATCTGCTTATTGACTAGCGAGATCGCACCAGGACACGAGAGAGAGATTTCTGTAAACATTAAAGCATTGCTGTCAGCAGGTCATGTTACACCATTTTAGCAAAAAGGACTGAGGTAAAAGTCAACAATTACAGCAGCTATTTTACGCATTCTTCTGTTTTCTTTCTTCATGAAATGCTGTTGTGCCCTCAATCAAAATTATCCAAAATGACATTTGTGCAATCATGTCTTAGAATGATTAAACATTGTGTGATTAACCCTTTGACCAGATAACCAATATAGATGCTCAAAATTCAAGTTTATTTTTGCACAGTCATTGGTTTCTTGCTGAAGCGCAATGCAAAATGTATTTAAAACATGTTTCTGATTGTGAGTTATTTCAAAATTAACCATAGGTGCATCAATTATTTTATTTTCAACAATCAGGGCAAAACCAATCTCAAATCTTGTTTCTTTAGAAAGTTATCTTAAAAATGAGCACATCTATTTTCATTAAAATGAGGTCCAAAAATGGACGACTAGATAGAGTCTTTTTATCTGCAGATAGTCACTTGTTTGCCACGCAAAATCTGGCAACACTGGCTGGGACTCTTGCTGTTTGTGACTAGAACCTGTTAGTGTGTGGTGTGCTGACTTGCTCACATTGCTGTACTCCACATGCTACAGGAACAAAATTGATGAAGTATGGTTTTTATCATTATGTGAAGGGTCTCTCACATTTTCCAGTATCTGTTAAGATTTTAAAAATCTTTTAGTGTGGGTCACAGGGGTGGGGGCAAAAATTGGTACAGCGTAATATTGCGACACTAGTATCAAGATCATCGTTAATAAATGCTACCAACTCACTAATTTAGGTACCAAAGGGATAAAAACCAAATGATTTTTCATTCCACTAGATTGTGTTAATTGCTTGCTGTCTGGTTAGGTCAGCACAGCAAAGGGAAGACTCCTAAGATCTAACTGGAAGTTGAACATGACAAAGAGTGGGATGGGAAATTGAAATATACGTTATTCCCAGTGTATCACGAGATTGTGATAACATTGCATTGTAGCCCAGGAATTGTGACAATATTGTATCGTAGGGCCTCTAGTGATTCCCACCCTAGAAGGTCAGGACTTAGAGTCTATACTGTATGTATTTAAGTTTAAAGGATTAAATATGTCACGAGCTGGGTCCTGGATTTTCTGCCAGACCCAGTCTCGTGGCTCTTTCTGTGTATTTGTATGTTTATTGTATTCTTGTGCCTTTTTTGTTATACAGCCTTTTATTTCTTTGATTTTGTTTTCAAGTTGTTTTGACCATGTCCCATTTCATTTGTGATTATTTCCTAGTCTGCATTTGGTCATGTTTATTTCTCATGTTTATTCTGTGGGCTTGGCAGATGACATTTCCAGGTTTGTGCTGCCCTCATCTCTCTCAGCTGATTCCAATTTTGTATCTTCACTCTCTCCTGCCCGTTCAGGTGCCCACATCTGTTGTCAGTTTGATTAATGGTTTTGGTCCCTATTTAAGAGCTCTGTGTTTCATTTTACTTTGTTGCCACTTTGGATTGTTATACCTCGTCTCCACCAGAGCAAGCTGAGCTCTGGTGAGTGTCTTTGTAAGTAATCCCTCTGTTGTTTGGATCTTTATGTTGGGACACTTTGATGACCTTTGTGTTTGCCCTTTTATTTAATAAAGTGCACGAATTAATGATTTAGTGCGTGGGTCTTGCATTCCTGCCCGAAGGGCGAACATGACAGAAAGTGGCGACCAGTTGAGACCCAGCTGCCTTTATTAGTGCATTTTTCCTCTTTTTTGCCCGTTCCACTCACCTGTTTCGGGGAGCAATCATGTCTCCAGCAGGTGAAGCAGTCAGAAGGAGGAAAAAGTGGAGTCAGGATGAGTAGGAGGTTGTGGGCGTGATCAAGGACATGGCAGCCGGCGTGCGGAGCTGCTCCTCCCGGAAAGACGAGATGCTGTGTTGGGGTGAAGTTGCCAACCTGTTGGAGGCTAGACCCAGCGTGCGCTTCCATCCCCGAGTGACCGCTCTCTCCCTTCCTCCGCTACCACCTCTGCCTTCAGCCTCCTCCTCGCCACCTCCAGTGAACCCGACGTCCATGCGGAAGTACGCTCCGCAAAAGATGCCCTGCTTCACCACCAGTGCGCCACTTCCTGCTCCACCAGCTCCGTCCACTCCACGGCACCGAATCCCAGCTTCGGACCACCGGAGAGTTACTCCCGCCTCTCAGCCAGCCACTCTCTCCCTGTCAAGACAGAAGAATCCCGCAGCAGTGTATCATCCATGTGTTTTCTCTTCAGCTGTTCCATTAGCTTCTCCTTTTCCTGCAGCTGCTGCTTCCCACTTCACCTTGCCATCTTTCCCCGCTGGTGAGAGGCCAGTTGTTTCCTCTTCGGCTCCACCCCTGGCTGTGGGGTTCAGGGCAGCTCCACAAGGTTCCCCTGGGGCGCCCTCTTCAACGGAAACCATGGAGAGGGTCAAACCAACACCTGTTGCAGCAGAGAACATCGTGCCCAGGGAATTCAGGCAAGTATCATTTCATTCCACTTCATTTTGTGATGATATGCTTTGCCTGATTCCTGGTGGTGAGGTTCAGCTCACGCAGTCCTCTGAGCCCTCACCACCTGATGTAACCATGAATTCCTCACCTGCCCTCTCTGTGTCTCCTCCTATCATCCCTGAGTGTCCGCCGGTCTTGGAAATGAGCCACCGGATGATGGAGGAGCCTGCGGCGCTGGAGGACCTGGTCTCAGTTCCGCAGCCATGTGGTGGACAGAGGGAGAGCGCTGAAACTGAACCGAAGCCTGCAGCAACGAGAGAGCATCCCCTGGCTTCAGCTTCTCAGGATCCAGTGCAACTAGAGAAATCACCTCCAGAATCCACGCCAAGTGAACTGCCTGCGTGGGTTACCTCACTGGAGGTGACCAGGACTGCAACCATCATCACACCTGCTGAGTTTGGGGCTGAACTGGACCTCCTGAGGGTCGAGCCCAATGTAACATTGTCGCCTGGATCATCAGAGTCCTGGACGGTGGTAGAGCTGGAGCTCAGGTAAGTGTTATCCGTTGTTTTTCTCTTCTCAGTCTTAGAGCAATCTTGCCTGGCTGTTGATGAGGAGAGCCAGGTGCAGCCACCCGCTGCACCTGAGCTTGCTTTGCCGGGCTCTGCCACTGCCGGTGACCCTGGTCCCCCCTCTCTGTGTGTTCTGTCTGAGCTTTCTCCCAGGGTCACTGGAAATATTCCAATGACATCAGAGGTCTCCATGGGTCCAGGTTTGCTACCCGAGGCCGCCCAGGGTCCAGCTCCTTCAGCGGAGGTTGTCGCGGGTGCTCAGTCCCAGCCCAGGACCTCCATGGGTGCAGCTCCCCCTCTGCCCGAGGCTGTTGTGTGGGTCCCCTCTCCTTGGGCCGAGTCTCCGTGCGTCCCTGTTGGGGACCCTAGTGGGTGCTACGCCCCAGCATCAGTCCTGTGTGGGTGCTGCACTCCAGCTTGGGTCTGCAATGGGCACTATGCCCCAGCCTGGGGCCCACCGAGGGTGCAGCGTTGGCTCAGCCCGGAGCCACCAAGGGTGCTGCAGTGCTCCAGCCCGGAGCCACCGAGGGTGCTGCAGTGCTAAATTCCAGAGCCACCGCGGGTGCTACACAGCTCCAGCCCAGAGCCACCACGGGTGCTGCAGTGCTCCAGTCCAAGACCACCGAGGGCATCATGGTCCCCCTACCTCCTCAGCCAGAGACCGTCGTGGTCCCCCTTCATCCTCTGCCAGACGGCGTTGTGGTCCCCCATCCTCCTCTGCCAGACACCATCATGGTCCCCCTTCCTCCTCCACCAGACATCGTCTTGATCCCCCTCCTCCGGCCCTGCTCCCCGTCAGTATGCCTTCCTGTGGGGGAGCCGCCTACTGGGTCACCTCTCCGGTCCTGGTGGCTTAAAGACTCGGGCCGGCCACCTGAAAGAATGAGCCGCAGGGTGAGGTGGTCCATATTCTCTGGCAGGCCACCCAACTCGTGCCACCTGGCCGTCCGGCTGGCCTGGGACTTCAGCAGGCCACCTGATTTATTTCACCCTGCTGTCCGTCGGGCCTGGGACTTTTTTCAGCCCCCTGAACTCTAGAGCTCCTTGGGCTGGGGCCAGGGGTGTCTAATTCTGTGTTTCTCTGGTGTGGGTCCTGAGCAGTCCTTTTGTTTCGTTCCCTCCTAGCCTGTTCCCCCCACCACCGACCCTGGGTGGGTTATTGTTGTGGTCTGCCGGGGGGGCAGGTTTTTTCCTTTTCTTTTGATGTTACCATGGGGGTGTCTGGGGACCACCCCTTGAGGGGGGCTATGTCACGAACTGGGTTCTGGATTTTCTGCCAGACTCAGTCTCGTGGCTCTTTCTGTGTATTTTTATGTTTATTGTATTCTTGTGCTTTTTTGTTATACTGCCTTTTATTTCTTTGATTTTGTTTTCAAGTTGTTTTGACCATGTCCCGTTTCATTTGTGATTATTTCCTTGTCTGCATTTGGTCATGCTTATTTCTCATGTTTATTCTGTGGGCTTGGCAGAGGACATTTCCGGGTTTGTGCTCCTCCTGGGCATTCCCCTGTCAAGCTGTCAGCTCAGCCGCTCCTCCCTCATCTCTCTCAGCTGATTTCAATTTTGTATCTTCACTCTCTCCTGCCCGTTCAGGCGCCCACATCTGTTGTCAGTTTGAATCATGGTTTTGGTCCCTATTTAAGAGCTCTGTGTTTCATTTTACTTTGTCGCCGCTTTGGAGTGTCATACCTCGTCTCCACCAGAGCAAGCTGAGCTCTGGTGAGTGACTTTGTAAGTAATCCCTCTGTTGTTTGGATCTTTATGTTGGAACACTTTGATGAACTTTGTGTTTGCCCTTTTATTTAATAAACTGCATGAATTAACGGTTCAGCGTATGGGTCTTGCATTCCTGCCCAAAGAGCAAACATGACCAAATAATTCTGGTCTTTACTTTTCTAAGTAATAGAGCAAACCTCAAAAACAGTGTAATCTTGATGACCTGAAAAGATTAAAGAAAGTGAACACCAATCTTTAAAAACATTGTATCACGTACCCATCAGTGACTACAGATGTTATGCACCATGCATATCCACCTTTTATAAACTCAGCATGTTTTCTGACCTCTATGCTGTGGTTTTAATCAGATCGATCAGTGTGTCAGAAGAGCTGCAGACTCAGCATTCCCTGGATATTAAGAAAAAATAATGACTCAACGGTTTTATAGTCTAAAGGCATTGGTGGTCAACTCTGGTCAGGTGAAGAAATCCAGGAATGAAGAAGAATGCAGGCAGGAGAGACACATGGTCTGAACTTTGGTGTTTGTGTGAAAACAAACAAAAAAAAAGATTAGGCTGGAGTTTTGACATGTTTATGTAATGACAGACCCAAAAGCAGAGACAAAACTGAGTCATATTCAAGTGCAAAACAAGGTTTATTTATAGAAATGTGAGTGTGCAGAGATCTGGTAACCCCTGCGGAGAAAGGAAGAGAGGTAGGTGAGTTTAGGGCAGGGATAAGAATAAGTCTTACAGTTGGTGCAGAAGTGAAAAGTGATGTGTATTTACAGAGATGGCTGCCAGAAGTCTTTGGGTGGAGAGGGTCCAGAGTTGACAGCGGGGTGAGTTGATTCTTCCTGTAGATGGGAGATTTCTGCCCCGGCACCAGGGACTTAAACAGTTAAGTAGAATTTGTTGGTGCACTTACAGAAGGTTGAATGGGGTTCCAGTTCCACGAAGGAAAAGGTCCATTCCACCTGGGAGGAGAGAGGTCCTGGAAGACAGGTGGGTAATGAAAACAATTAGAGTGGGCAAAAAGAGGCTTACGATGATCCTGCGTTGGAGGAGGGCACGAGAGCATTCAGGTGTGCACAGGTAGAGAGCTCCAGCAGAACTGTAGACTGGCTGGTCTAACACTCCCATGAAGAAGAGGAGTCTTCGGGAGTCTTTTAAAGGCTGTAATCAGTTGAGTGCACAAACCTGAGACACTACAGGTTTCTTTTAGTGGATGTACCGTAGTGCTTTTAAGAATTGGTGGAATTCTCAACACTCTAAAATGTGTATATTATGGCTAAAACCAACAAACTGACTGGGGATTTTTCTGAACTTTAATCTTGATTTCAACACAAAGATTTAGATGGATGGATGGATGTACTTTATTGATTCCAAACTGGGAAATTACAGAGTAACAGCAGCATGACAGTAAACGACAGAAAAACACACAGCATAATAAAGGGATTACCCATGGAAAGTAAAACTGCCTAAATATATTATATACATCGTAGATGAATAGATGATGAGCCGTACATCTTGTGACTTTCAGTTTTGATCTGAGGGGATACAGAGAGGACACACAGATGCAGAGCTTTACCTTTAGCTTCAACAGTTTAATGAGCTGTGTTGAATGGTACAGTTTGTAAGTATGGATGTTTACATATATGGTTCTGAAACAAATCAGACAGAGAGATAATCAACAATAAAATACAAATAAAACCCAACACAAGTCTCACTGCTATCAATGCTAGGAATAGTAACAATGCTATCTGTACAGTGTTATCACGGTTAGCATTAGTGCAGCAACACAGACAGAAATGGCAAAGTAACTAATTATGGCACTATTTTACTTAAACACTTAAGTGCAAATCAGTTGAAACAAATAAAAGTGCTTTAATGTGTCTTAATAATTAGTTTGATTTGTTAATTAGCCTTCAACTTAAACTTACATCTGATCATTTACGCATACTGTAGGTCTCTGTACAACGTCCATTGCAGTTAGAAAACAGTTAATAGCATTAGCAACAAATAGTGAAACATTTAAGGACCCCTCTTACAACAGTTGGCAAAAATCAAGTGAGTGTCTCTGCGAAAGCTGAGGAATGTTCACAAACTTTGCAATTGTTTGGTTTCATCAGGGTTCATAAAAGGTTGCAAAAATAGTTCGCACAAAGTTTTTAAAGGGGTCATTGACTGAAAGGTAGCCAGTTGAACCACCTTGCGCCTTACGTTTCAGCTGGCTAGCTGAAGCTAGCATTTGAGCCACTCATTTACACATTCCTGCCATCCAGCTTGGTGCTCAGCAAAAATGGAATGGAGGTGGAGGAGGAGGAGGAGGAGGGAAATGTGGGTGGCAGTGGCTCAGGAGGTAGAGCGGGTTGTCTAATAACCGGAGGGTTGGTGATTCGAATCCTTCCTTCCCCAGACATCCTGACGTTGTGTCCCTGGGCGAGACACTTTACCCATCTTACCTCCAGTGTCCATGACACTGGGCATGAATGGGTCTAAATGTTCAGTAGTGGTCGAAGAGGCCGTTGGTTCAGATTGTCAGCCACGTTTTCATAAGTCTGCCCCAGGGCAACTGTGGCTACAGTAGTAGCTTGCCATTGTCTGTGGAGTGAATGAATAATGTATCCATTGTAAAGTGTTTTTGGTCATACAGTATCTTATTGACCACTGAAACCACACACTGCTGCTTACCAGTGATGTATTAGTTCATTCATTCATTTGAGACAAATCTACATCAGTTGGTTCTGAGCTAGTCAGCTATGGGCAGCATTATTGAATGGCGTTGGCTAATGTTTGCAGTAGTGACGTACAGTGTTGGGAATAACGCGTTACTGTAACGCCACTACTTTTGCAGTAATGTGCTGTGTAACAAAATTACTGTGTAAAAATTCAGTAATGCATTACAGCTACTGAAATTTGATCAGATGTGTTACTCGCGTTACTTGATTTTTTAACATGGATAGATATTTTTAGCGCAAATAAACTGACCCTACCATAGCTGGCACAGCCATCAGTCTCCTCCGTGGGTTGGTTTCCTGTCCTGCTCCAGTTCATACTGCAACCCGGTGGCAACTTCTCACATCAAGCCCTGATCACCTGTTGTCCGAGCGGTGAGTAGCCCCCAACAGCTCCTACCTCTGTGGCTAAACATGAGTATTTTTTGAGCAAGAAGCTCACATTTAATGTCCGCGTTAAATGCATTTAAAGTTTTCTTATGCCGAGAAAAAGTGACTGTGATTTGTTGCAGTAAAGAACAGCTTCTTCAAAGCGGTGAACTTTCATTTATCTATGCCTTCTGTTTTATTTTCTTATTCATTTACATGCTGTTGTGATATGCAACTATTTCATGGAAGTAAATCCTCTAAATATGCATTTTTAATGGGCTGGTCCAGGGGTGTCAAACATATAGCTCGTGGGGCAAAAACGGCCCACCAGGGGGTCCAAAGTTTTCTCTGTAAATTTACAGCTTTATTTCTAGTCAATTGCTGATTTTTTACTGATTACAATAGTTTATGTAAATCTGAGACATTTTTTCTCTGTAAGATGAGACTTTTTTCTCATCAGTTTTCTTTTTCTTCTTTTTTGTGATGAGAACAATGGGCCCTTGATCTTGCTATGTGTGCAAGATGATTTAAGTATGCATTTATCCGGAGTGGTGGCCTAGTTGGTAGAGCATCTGCCCTACACCCGGGAGGCCTGGGTTCAAATCCCAGCTGGGTCATGCTGAAGACCATATAAAAGTGAAACTTCCTGCTGTCCAACTTGGTGCTCAGTAATAATGGAATGGAGGAGGGGAATTTGTGGTGGTGCCTTGCATGGCAGTGACCCCTCTGATTCTAGATGTGACTAGCATTGTAGATAAGGGAAACATAATTTTGTTCTGCTATATGGATTGAATGACAGTAAAGTTGGCTTTACCTGTGACAGTTACTTTAATCATGTAGTAACTCCGTTACTTTTGAAAAGAAGTAACTAGTTACTATTTTTTAGTAGCACCAACACTGGTGACGTAGGGTAGGGCGAAGTTGAAGGCGGTCTCAGAGATCTTAAAGGGCCAAGTCCTGAAACTGGCCATTTTCAGAAAGGCTGGAAAAATGAAAAACAAATTTGCTGCAGTAATTAATTAAATAAAATTTGAACAACCTATATCACAAACACTTCATTAAGACGTGTGAGCTGTTAAAATGTGGAAAAAAGTGCAATCAGTGACTGCTTTAACCCCTTGCACTCTGGTCAATTTCCCTAAAAACGCCAAAAAAATAATGTGCCCAAAGTAAATCAAAAGCTGTTCTTCAACCCTTTGCAGCATCTTCATGGGCTTGGTCTCATTTAAAAGAAAACACTTTGAATTTTTTGGCAAAACAGTCATAATCTCTCTAAGTGCTCCAGCCACTGAGTAACAGTCATCTAAACATAGTGAACTTGAAGAAAATAAATTTCGCCTGGGTGTTTTTTTGGATGCAAATGCTTGCAAATAACACACAGCTTCAGATCCGGGCTGGAAAATGCAACAGAAATGTAGAACCAAGTGTTATCCAGCTGAGGTCAAAATTTTGTAACAATACCACAAAAAATGAATATATTACACAGCTTTTTTCTTAGGTTGTTCCCAGGCGTTTTTGAACTGTGCCAAATTGTGCCAAATGGCACAGTTTGGAAAAACGTCTGTAACTTTTGAATGATTCAATATAGAAGCTTGATGTTGGGCTCTAATGAAAGGTGACACTCAGGGCTGTGTGTGTGTGTGTGGGAGGGGGTTGTCCGCCCCCCCCCCCCGCTACAGAGGACGGACATCGTTCGTGCGCCGCGGTCCGTCATGTGGCGATGACGCACAGTTGTAATTTACCGATCGGTCAAAAGTCATTTTTGATTACAATTTTCAGGGATAAAGAATAATTTAGCTTATAACACTTACCTGTTCACAACAGCAGCGTAGCTGGCGAACTTCTCTTCCTCATTGTCAGACGAACGTGACGTTGGTCCGCTTGTTACGGACTCGTGGTTCTGGTCTCGCGACCCGGTCAAACCATAATTCCATTATTGCGGTTTTGCGCTTCCATTATTGCGGTTTTGGCGAATGATTTTTCAAAACAAATAAGAACAGTAGTTAGAAAAAAAGACTGGCAAACGCCTGTGTGTCACCCAGCCTTACACAAAACAGTTTTCGAACTTCTGTGCTTCAATTGGCTGGCTGTATTCACAGCCGTTGGTAGGCGGGTCCTTCTTGCTAGGTTTTCAGTTATTGGTTCTTCAAGGTTTCAGAAACCCAATTCAAGGCTCTTATTAGTCGAATGAGAGGTCAATCACATCTAAACCAATCAAAGCACTCCTTTGGCTTTCTGTTCGCGGCTGTGTCTGTAGTGGAAGAACGGAAATGCAGATTCTTCAAGGTTTCAGAAACCCAATTCAAGGCTCTTATTAGTCGAATGAGAGGTCAATCACATCTAAACCAATCAAAGCACTCCTTTGGCTTTCTGTTCGCGGCTGTGTCTGTAGTGGAAGAACGGAAATGTAGGTGGGGTTTTTTCGGTGCCTCCTAGGACGCACAGTGTGCGTACTCGGACGCCCTCGTGTGTCCTAGGACGCAGAGACGTGCCCACCCGCGGTACACAGAAGTGCAACAGGTTAAGGTTGAAAAGAAGTTTGTCGTAAAGGTTCTTAAACTAAAGCTGTTAGTGTTCACTACTAAGCCAAAAAGAACTTTTGCGACATGTGTTACAGTTGTTTGCTTGCAACTTACAACACTTACAACTCTTTTGCAAATGTTTGCAACTGTTTGCAGAAAAAATACAAAATGTTTGCAAACTGTTTTGCAGCCTTTTATGAACCCTGATGTAATCCAAAAATTGTTACATTCATGAACGTTCCTCAGTATTCGTTGCTCTGTGAGGTACGGGCTTCATGAAGCCACTTCTAATTTAGAGTAAGCCCCACCCCTGTTGAAATTTTCATGTAACATAATCCCAATTTATTTTTCCATATCTTTCTTGGTGGGAAACAAGAGCAGTCCAAGACTGAGTGCAGTAAAAATGCCCAGCACACATTACTTGGATACTCAGTGTAGTAATATAGCTTGATTATTTTCTGATATTCTGGTAAATTTGAGGAATAAAATGATAGTGAATACGCAACCATCAAAAAGTGTGTAATTTTGACTCAGGTCATTGGGGGCATGTAGCACAAAAAAAATCAATCTTGTATGAAGTCATTATTGAATGGCTCTATTAAATACACTGAAGTTATTGTACACACAATATCAGCTGATTATCAGGGTCAAGTGGGAGGTACCGATTGATTTTTCATCAAGTGATCCGTTTGTGTTATTGCTCTGGGAAGTTTGAATCCGTCCAACAAAGGAGTGCATGCAGTGTACTTCATGCTTCAGGGTGTGGATGAGAATTCACTCACTCCCGGGTCAGGTATCAACCAAAATATGTTACCCTGTAAACAACTGAAAATAACCTTGTGAGAAGTAATGTATTAGTATGGGTTATCTTCAAGCAGTAAGCAAATACTGTAGAATTTTGGAAATTACTTAAGCAACCATGGACAGATTTGCCAGGGAGTTGCACGGTGGCGCAGTGGTTAGCACTGCGGCAGCACAGTTTACCCTTGGCCGGGGGATTGTGGGGATCGTGGGATCGTGGGTTCGATCCCAGCCCCCGACCAACAGTGATCTGTGTGGAGTTTGCATGTTCTCCCCGTGTTGCGTGGGTTTACTCCGGGATTTCTCCGGTTTCCTCCCACATGCCAAAAAACATGCATGTTAGGTTAATTGGCTGTTCTAAATTGTCCCTAGATATCTGTTTCCTATAGGCCCTTAGAATAGAGGGTTAGTATTAATGAAAGCGCTTTGAGTGGTCTTTGTGACTAGAAAAGCGCTATATAAGTGCAGGTTAGTTAGTTAGTTAGTTAGAATGAAGAACTAAAGACTTTGCTTACAACAGTTTCTCTAATAAGGCCCAGTGGCCAGATTTGGCCCTCTAGTATATTTTGTTTGGCCTCTCTAAAAAATTTATGGATTTGTTTCTCATTAAATGGAAACTTTTTTCAACATACATGCTAGATATTCATTCATTCATTCATTCATCTTCAACTGCTTAATCCTTTTTGGGTCACAGGGGGCTGGAGCCTATCCCAGCATAACGTGCTAGATATACAGTATACTGTATATACCGGAGTGGTGGCTCAGTTGGTAGAGCATCTGCCCCACACCCAGGAGGCCGGGGTTTAAATCCTGGCTGGGTCATGCCAAAGACCATATAAAAGCGGAACTTCCTGCTGTCCAGCTTGGTGCTCAGCAATAATGAAACGGAGGAGGGTGCCTTGCATGGAAGCGACCCCTCTGATTCTATATATATGTGTGATTAACATTGTAGATAAGAGAAACATAATTTTATTCTACTGTACATGATTGGCTGTATGGATTTGAATGATAATAAAGATGGCTTATCCTTATCCTTATATTTAAATTTAAGTTGCAGTATTTTTTCAATTAGGAATAAAAGACATAAAAATTAATGCTCAGTCTTCATCTTTATTTAGATCAGGCATAGGCAAATAGCGGCCCATCCACTACGGCCCTCCAGTCCATTTCCAAAAATCAATTATTTATTTATATCACATTTGCCGCATTTGGAACCGCATTCTTAAATGCAATTATAGAGTCTGCCAGCAGAGGGAGCTCTAATCGAAACCTAGGTGCCGCTCTGTGTGCAAGTGGTCAAGGAGAGAGCAAGAGTGAGGGAGCCAGAGGGAACAGTGCCCCAGCGGCGAACGTGTTTTTAAGGTATGTTGCCTGCCAAGACCGCATTAATAGGCTGTAAACAGCAGTAAATGTACAAAGTAGGCTGCTTTTAAGCAAGAATAAAAACTACTTAGGAGCTGTAGCATTTATTCTTGTTTGGCAGGTGAAGCCTCATGGAACTCAGAGGCTTTTCTTCTAATTGTGCAGAAAAATATTCAAAGCTTTGAGGTTTCTTTCTAAAGCGTGGACTGAAGCACTGACAGTTTCAAACTCATGTCAGCAGTAAAAGTTCAGACACTGTGGTCATTGTAATCTGCTGATGTTTTGTTTGTTCATTTATACCAGTGGCTCTTAAACTTTTTTTTATTCCCCATTTTGGGGAGCCATTAACAAGCCCACCTACCCACAGCTATTTCTCAGCCCCGCCACACTCCAACAGCAAGCTAAGCCCCATCATATTTCCTTTTCTTCTTGCCTTTTTTTTTTTGTTAATTATCGTCCGGAATTTCTCTTTGGTCATCATTTTGATGGAGAGAGTTTTAAAAATTAGGTAGTGATATAATTGTATCCATCCATCTTCTACTGCTTAATCCTTTTCGGGTCGGGAGGGATTGGAGCTTATCCCAGCATCTTTGGGGGAGAGGCAGGGTCAACGCTGGACAGATCGCCAGTCCATTGCAGGGCAGATATAATTTTATCAGTAATTTTAATTCTAATATGATAAAACACTGAGTAACTTTTATTTTCATTTGTGTTTTCAGTTTTAATTGCGAAACTTTTGACTTTGCAAGAAATAGTTGTTTAGCTTTTCTAGGTAATTTTCTATTTTCTTTACTATTTTATTATGCAGTGTGTATCTCTGTTTGGTCTGTTTACTTTATGTCATGCTGCTGTTACACAAAAATTTCCTAGTTTGGGATCAATAAAGTATATCTATCTATAAGAATCAAAGTAGCAGTTGGCTCATGGAAAAAGTTATCAGGAACTGCTGAGACATGTACCTGTGATGTAAAATAAATGGGTTTGGTATGATGGGCCTAAAGTTACGGTTGTTCTTCGGAGAAAGGTGACTGTTCTTTTATGTAAATTGCTAGATCAGCATGGTAACTTATAAAGAATTCATCACCTGGTGTAGAACAAGTGAGGTTGAAAAATTTGGTTAATAAAGGCAACGTAAAAGTGAAAGAGAAGATGAAAATCATTTAAATGGATTTCTAATGGATTTGGTTACAAACTATAAGTACAGTATGTGCCATTTCAACTTTCAGTAGGGGTATGCTATATGTATAAAGAGAGAGACTCTTGGTGACCTCTGGGTGGTTCCATCAGGCTGAAATGAGCTACTTCATGATTGAGTATGGTTTATTCCTGTGCTTGAATGTATTTAAATCAAATTGCACTTATAAATAAATATAGGCATTTAGAGTCAAGCGAGTTAATGCAAAGAAGCCCTGTCTACTTTTAATGAGCTTCATAATATACAGTACCCTTAATAATAATATTAAATTTTATTTGTATAGTGCTTTCCAAGGCACTCAAAGACGCTTTACATTAAAAAAAAGTTAAAATTAAAGGTTAAAATTAAAGATTAAAAGCAAGTCTGAACAGGTGGGTTGTGAGTAATGATTTGAAGTAGTTTAAGTCTGTGCAGTCAGGGATCTGTTGGGGGAGAGAGTTCCAGAGCGAGGGGCTGCGATGGAAAAGGCTTTGTCCACCCAGGTTCTGTGCTTGGTTCTGTGTGATGGAAAGAGGAGGTTTGCATCAGAAGAACGGAGGCGGTGGAGAGAGGTGCCGGTGCAACAGGTCGGTGAAATAGAAAGGGGCCTGGTGATGGAGGGCTTTAAAGGTGAGGAGAAGGACTTTGAACTGTATGCATTGTGATATTGGGAGCCAGTGGAGGTTCTGGAGGACAGGGGTGATGTGGTCGTGGGTGCGGGACTGGTGAAGGAGACGGGCGGCTGAGTTCTGAATGCATTGAAGTTTCTTGAGGACTTTGGATGATGAGCCATAAAGAATGCTGTTGCAGTAGTCGAGTCTGGATGTGATAAATGCGTGTGTGAGGGTTTCTGCGGTGGAGAAGGTGAGTGAGGGATGGAGTCGGGCTATGTTTTTTAGGTGAAAGAAGGCAGTTTTAGTGACATGATTGATATGCGGTTCAAAAGTGAGGTGGGTGTCAAAGATGACTCCAAGGTTTTGTATCTGTTGGGATGGGGAAAATGTGGAATTAGCAACAGTGAGGTTGAAGTTGTGGGTGGTATTGATGAGAGATTCCAGGCCAATGATCATCATATCAGACTTGTCATAGTTAAGTTGTAGAAAGTTATTTTGATTCCAGGATTTTATTTCAGAGAGACAGCTCAGGTTTAAATGTTATCCAAACAAGATATTAGCCTGAGACATGTTAACAAAGATCATACCAGAATCTCTTCGAACATCAAAACCTTAAGAAGAAAGATGAAGTGGGAGAATAAGGAAAAACAAAAGCAGACCCAGACTGACAAAGATGGGCTGTTTAAAAAAAAGTGCAAGAAATTACATTCTTCCAACAAACTGGGTGAGCTTCTCTCCAGAGTTAATAATCATCTGCACACTCCTTTCGCAGCTCATTTATTCACTGCCGTTCAAAGTAATTAAATCCCTTCCCTGCTTTACAGCTGCAGAGGTAGAGGAGGCTCAACCATTCAAGGTGATAGAGACAACACTGTGACCTCCTGGACAGTAGGTGTCACAGTTACTCTTGCCCCACTGGCTGATAGAGACACATGACATCTCCCCAGTTATGCTGTTGCCTGTGAGCAGCTGTGACCTCCTTTCCAACCAAATATATATATATAAACACTAGATAGCACATGGCTATCATTTTCATGGCAAACAGAGGTGCCATATTATGTAAGTAATTAAATTTGAGTGGGGAAAAAATGCAGTACATGCATATATGGCACAATGACTTGTTTGTGTTTCTTTACCTGGCCAGTATGGCAGCCAACTTGGCTGACTACGACTAGCCTGGTGGCTAGCCATATCCTATTTAGTGTTTGAATATATCTAAGTTACTGACCACCATAGTTCTCGCCATCCACCTGCTCAGATGTAAATATTATGATTATTTCGGACCTGTAAAAAAATGTTTATACTATTTTTTCATCAATATATTTTTTGAAGAATTTAGAAGACTAATTCTGCACCTTTCTGAACACTTTGTTGATGTATTATTTTTTTAAATATTTGTTTTTGTGAAAATACTATCTAGTACACCTTTAAAGAAGAGCAGACAAAAGAGGGAAAAAAAAATCTTTCTTGTTGAAACTTATTTTTTTGGCATTATTGCTCTCGCTGTCCAACCAGTACATTGACCACCCAAGTGTATTAGTCCTAATTTCAGCCATTGAAAATGGAATAAGCAGTCTATAATGCTTATACTAAACAATACACGAAAAGTAAAAAAACACATAGTATGACTTAACAAACAGGTATGTGTCATTAAGGGCTGCAACTAACAATTATTTTGGTAGTCGACTAATCTGACAAGTATCTTTTTTTTCAATTAGTCAATTAATCGCGATTATTTCTCTCATGTCCGTCATTGCTGCTTCCTGTTGGCAATGCTCATGTTTGGGGCTCCAGGTCATGTTTTACCTCACCTGTTTAAGCCTGCAGACCTGTGAACATCACTTTGTTGTCATTCTCTGCCTTAATATAATGTAGCCTATTATAACAAGTTCCCATGCCTAAATAAAATAATGACCCATCAAACATGAGTTGGAAGCTTTAACTTGACAGCTTAATCAGAAGTGTTTGAGCAACACAATTAAATAATAGATGCTAAAGGGCAGTTTTTTAACCCTCAAAATAAATTGCAAAAACTCAAATAGCAGCCTCTGCTGCTCCATAAAGACTGCTGTAACTGCATGTTAAAAACAAACTAGAGTAATATTCAACTCCATTAAAGTAAAAAAAGAAAATAACAAGCTAGTCCATCCTGTTTGAAACCTTGCTGGGTCCAGAAGTTTAAAAGTTTAATTAGGCTTCAGATGAAAATTTAAATAACTTTTTCCATTCCAAAATAAATTTACAAACCCTTTAAATATCAGTACAGGAATGTGAGCCTTCACTACACATACAGTGAAATATTTATCAAGCTGTTTTAATTTATTTGTGATGATTATGGTTATCCTTTTTAATTAAATTACAAATCATAATATTCTAATTTACCAAGATGCAGTAATATTCAGAATGAAGGCTGATATTATGGTGACAATAATAGAGAATACAAAAAAGTGAGCTGCTCATATAATTCATCCATTTACTGCAGTTAACATATTAGCCAGCATAATGGATGCAGCTCAGCTGTCATCAACTATCGTCAAAGAGAGATTATTGTCCGACAGCAGGTAAACTGTTAAGCGGCACACACTAACATTGTGGTCAGTTTTTTAAAGCTGAGAGAGTCGCTCATTGAAAATAAGAAGTGCTAACTTTACTCACTAACCCTACCAGTGCAGTCTGCTGACAGGTAGCCGAAGACAGAAGAACAGAGAGGAGGAGTGAATGGATGCATTGCTGTAGTGCAGCTGTAATGTGACAACACTGCTTTACAGTCTATATTTAACTTGTTTCCTTTATGTATTTTCAGTAAAATCCTCCCATACTTTGGTCTTCTCTATGGCTTTCTCTCCAGGTCGCCATGATGTGCTCCTCTTCTTCTTCTCTGGAACAGTTAAACTGAACATTTCCGCGGCATGCGTATAAACTTAAAATTAAATGATTCATTGACAATGAAAATCTGCGTCAACAAATTTTCATGATTGACGTTATTGACAACGTTGACGAATCGTTGCAGCTCTAGTGTCATTCATATGCATTTCCATGACACCAGACTGCTAGTACTCAGTTTTACAGTTTTTCAGTAACTGATTGTGGATTTACAAACTTGCCCAACATGTTCATCAATCTTCTAACATTTGGTGGATTTACAGAATTTAGTTGTAAAACAAACACAACCAAAAGACTGAACGGGTGCCCCAGTTCAAGCTCATGTGTCTCAGTCTTTGTGCGGCTCATCATTTGTCCATTTGACATGGATTTCACACAGTAGTTCGCTCTTGTCTGTACTGACAAAGCTGCTATTTGTGGTCAACCTCAATGGTGAAGGAGGTTTTACCCTCTGACCCTCAAATACTAACATGTGACCTCAACAGACTTCCTCCAGTTTTTATTGGCACTCCTCTGTTTATATTTGGCACAAACTTTGCTCCGTCTTAGATAGAAGGATGTGGAGCTGCAGATCAGCGTGCTCACTGTATCTGTGTGTGTTTACTGGCCTCTGTCGAGTGTGTGTGCATGTGTGTTGATGGCACGGGGCAGAGAGGCAGGGGGGAGGATTGTTGTCCTTGTGCTCTTTTGGCCCGAAGGAAGGAAACTGTGGATATGGGGAGAATAGAGAAAGAGAAAGAAGTGCCACTCCAGCACAGCCAGTGTGAAGGAGATTTGAGATCAGTTTCCTCTCCTCCACAGCCTCTAATGCAGGGGATGGGTCATTTTGGCTGTAGAATCACTTTCACCATCACTCATTGTGTTGAATAGCAAGTTCTGTATTTTGTGTATGTGCATGTTCTATTTCTTTGTGGTAAGAAATATAGTTACCTACTCTGGTTTCTCATTTTTTTTAGCCTTGTAGTTTCAGCTTGTACTGTACATACACTGCAATTGGTGTTAGTTGTATGATTGCTTGTCTGCTTGGGAGTTTCATTCTAGATACTCAATGTCACTGAATAGTTTGCTGTTCTGAATTAATGCCTGAATGAACACATTTCATTATCAGAGTGTAATAAGAAATATTAAATTGCATTGTGCAAATGCAATCATAATGTATTTTCCTTTTTTTCACCTAAACTTTCTTTCAGATGCAGTTGTCACACAATGTTTATGTGTGTTGTGTGATCTTAGGGTAGCTGAAGATGAAGTTCATTTTCTGTTTTATTGTCCTTTGCATAATGATTTTAGGAACCATCTGTATGAAAAGATCCAAGTGAAGAACCCTGAAGCCTTATTCATGCTGCATTTCCCCTCTAGTCCGCTTTGGTCCGCGTGCACTTTGGACGAGCCTGGCATGCACGTGGCGCTGTTCATGCTCAATTTTTTCATCTACCCGGGCCAAGCAGTTGACGCATGCGAACAACCAGCATTTGTAGTTTCACTCCCACCCGATAGGTTGCGCCAATGCGCTGACGCGCCAGGATTTTCACCAACAAAAAAGCGCTGCTTGCTTTCTGCTGCTTCACTTCCCGGTTTTCACTCCTTTTCCATGAAGATGCTGCTTCTCAAGTATTTATGTATGATTCATGTATGTTTATTCTCGTCTTCTGCTTCCTCGTTGTCTTCTTCGTCTCTTTCTTGGTATGCTGTGCCAATATCACCACCTCGTGAATGGGACGTTCAGTCTTGCGCGTGCGCTTTTCAACGCGTTCAGGTCGTGGGTAGGCGGCGCGGTCACAAAATTTGGGCTGCACACGGTCGTCCACGGTCGAGCACTGCAGGCACTAGCGGAGTGGAGACGATGATGTAAATTTTGTCACACGAGGTTTCCGGTTACATGTATGCGGACAGCAGAGGTGCAGCATGAATCCAGCTTGACTTGTTGTGGCTGTCTGATGCTGATATGCTGAGCTGGCTGTTTAATATTGAGACTTTTGCTTTGGCAAGATTTATACAAGAGACATAGCAACTGAGGCAGTCTACTCTGTATCAAACATAGATGTTTCTTTTATGTGATGTGTTAATGTACCGAAAGGTATCTTTCTTTTTCTTTTCAAATTTGATGAACTGTATATGTGGATTTGTGACCATCAATATTATTAGTGTTGTCGTGTCTTGTAAGCCCATAGGGATGGGGCACCATTGGTGCAAGACACATAAATAAATAATCAGTCAATCAATCAATCAATCAGTGTCACATGCCTTTAGGTTGCGCACATAAAACCTATGGATGCAGTGCTTCCTCTGGCTTAAAGACCTTGGCGCAGTGGCAACATAATTTTCTGGGGGGGGGGGGGGCAGGGGCAGAAAACACATGACACTATTGTAACCAGAATATGTTAATTTTATACTATTTATTTCTTTTTTTAATTTTGCACAGTAACTTTGCATATGGAATGTACCATTTGAAGTATTGTACAACTGAGGCTTGAATGTTGGAATATTGGGCCAGTTGGGGTCCCACCCAGACGTCCTATGTTTGGACTTTTTATTGGTGTCATCTTTTTCTCCTTCATCTGCTGTCACCTCTCCTAGACCCTCTGCCTGAACACTTTCCTCTCCTTGGCTCCTCTCTTCTGTCTCATCTTTTCCTCTCTGAGCCCTGTCTAATTCAGGTTCTCTCTCTGTCTATGGTGGTATACAAAGAGGTTAGAAAATATCAAGTGTCTTGTTTTGTCCTGCAGGATTTTTTTTGTCATGGTTTACATAAATGACAAAAAAATGTGTATTTTTTTTTGTATTTTTATTCTAGTGTTTCTTTTTTCCATTGAGAGAGTAGGGAAGAGAAGGGAAAAAAATCATTAATAATAGTAATTTACTCATGCATACTTAAATTACTGTATATGATCAGAAGTGGCTATAGTAGCCAGAAATTCTACTCATGTAAAAGAAGTGCTTTGAAATTAATAATTAAAAATAGACAACCAAAATTTTTTAGTTGAGTTAAGGGTACACAGAGCACCTACTTAAAAACTTGAGTAATGACTTCAGTTTTGAAGTTTTGAGGTTTTTCTCCAAAATTTATAACAATTTTCTTATAGTTTTCTACTTTTCTCTGTAAATTTATCTAAATTTGAAACCATTTTCCTCAAATTTGAAATTTCCTCTTGTAAAATTGACTTTTCTTGTACATTTGAGACTTTATTATAAATTTGTGGATTATTTTATGACTAATTTTTGTGTATTTTTTTGAAATAAAATTACTGTTTTTCTAATAAATTTGAAACAGACTGTGGAATTTATTTTTTTACTTTTTCCTTATAACTTTACATTTTTGACCATAATTTTGCAGAGCCAGAATAGAACAATAATTTAACTCTGATTTCAAAGAAAAAATGTTAATAAATTTGTATTTAATGAAATTGTGGTGGCACAACCGGTGGTCATACTCCACCCAGGGTCTTTAGGGAATGGGGGGAAAGAGGTAAGAGATGGAAATGAGGAAAAGAAAAGGAGAGGGGGCGACAGTAGGTGCCAGAGCACCAGGGTTTAGAAAACCAAATTAAGATGCACCTTCATACCCGGCAATGCCAGGCTTGAATGTATTATGTGAAGTGAAGATGCACCTCCACACCTCAGATGCCAAGTGTGGAAGTATTGTGTGGTGTGATGCTCTTTTGTGTGTATGTTAATGTGTATTCTCCAGGCGCCAAAGAAGGGAGTGAAACTGTATAAAAGAAATCCACTTTGGTGCCCGAGTCAGTCTGTTCTGCTTGATATAGGAAATAAAGTTGTGTGCTGCAGCTACTTGTGTTTCGCCCGCTTCATCCTCTACATTGGTGACCTTGAGACGTGAGAATGGAAAATGGACCAAGCAGCTCCGTAGAAACACTCCCGTTGGGGTTTCCCCCAGCAGCATGCACCGTAGCAGTCAAACTCCCGGACTTTTGGCTCCACGACCCGACCGCTTGGTTTATACACATGGAAGCTCAGTTTGCCCTCCACAGAGTCTCAGCAGATGACACGAAATACCATCATGTGGTAGCTTTGCTGGACCCATGCACCACGCTATGAGCCTACTCTGAGATCCTCCAGCCCAAGGAAAATACGACGCTCTCAAGCAGCTGCTGCTGCGACGTTACACCCTTTCTGACGGAGAGAGGGTAGAGAAGCTTCTCTCCCACTTGGGGTTAGGAGACAGTTCGGCTGTGGAGTTGATGGAGAACATGCTGGCGTTGATGGGCATGGATGACAGATCTTTCCTGTTCGTCCACCTCTTCCTCAGGAACCTAACAGTTGCAGAGCGAGCTATCCTGGCAAACTCGCCACTGCTGGCAGCCAGGAACTACTGCACGTTGGCAGAGGAAGCAGACCGTGTTATCCTGGCGAGCAGGAGCTTCGGCGTCCAGGCAGTGAGACTAGGATCGTCGGCGGAGTCCAACGAAGTCAAGGAGCCACAGGTGGCGGCCAGGACGGCCACTCGGAAACGCAGGAACAGGACAGTGTGTGTTTTGGTGGGGATGCACAATGTTGTCTGCCGCTGTGTCGTTTTCAGAGGGGTGAAAAACAGACCAATCAGCAGTCAGTGGCAGTTACAACTGGTAATAACAGGGAGAAGCTGCTTTTCAGTGTGGACACACATTCTGGGAGACGGTTCTTGATGGACTCTGGGTCCCAGAAGAGCCTCATTTTGTCAGTCAGCGTGGATAGGCTGGCAGAAAGCTGTGGCCTGTCATTAATGGCCGCCAACGGATCCCCAATCAAAACGTTCGGCGAAAGGACGGTGACTGTATGTTTGCATGGACGCGATTACAAGTGGGACTTTGTAGTAGCTGCTTGTTTGGTTCCTATCTTATGTGCTGATTTCCTATGTGCTTATGGTCTTGTGGTGGATGTTGCTAACAGACGTTTAGTGGATGCTGTGTCTTTTTCCTCATTGCCCTGCATGGCTTGGGGAGCTGGGCCACTAACACATGCAAATGTTTTAGCTTCGGGGGATAAGTACCAGCATTTGCTTTCCGAGTTTCCTGCACTCACAGTCCCCACCTTTTCCGCTATCATAACCAAGCATGGGGTTGAACATTTTATCACCACGAAGGGCCCGCTAGTTTTCATGTGTCCATGCCGCCTGGACTCAGCTAAGCTAGCCATCGCACACGAAGAGTTTGCTAACTTAGAATGCTTAGGGATCGTTAGGCGTTCCAATAGCCCGTGGGCGTCTCTGCACATGGTGCCCAAGTTCTACGGTTCGTGGCGGCCGTGCGGTGATTTCCGGCACCTGAACAACGTCACCAAACACGACTGTTACCCCATCCGGCACATCCAGGATATTTCCCTGCACCTGGCCAGGATGCGCATTTTTTAAAAAGTGGACCTGGTCCGTGGTTACCGCCAGGTCCTGGTGCACGCTGAGGACATACCAAAAACGGCGGTGATAATCCCTTTCGGTCTTTTCGAATTTTTGCACATGCCATTCAGGTTAAAGGGTGCAGCCCAAACTTTTCAAAGAATGATGAACACGGTGCTCCGTGATTTGCCATTCGTTTTCATCTACTTAGACGACATTTTGGTGGCTAGCGCATCAGAGAAGGAGCACCTCGCCCATCTCAAACAAGTTTTCCAACGGTTGGAAGCATACGGGTTGATTATCAATCCAGCAAACTGTCAGTTCGGGCTGCTGGTGATCAATTTCTTGGGCCACTTCACCTTGCCAGAGGGCGCGATTCCGCTGCCAGATAAGATACATACATTGTCAGATTTTCCGCATCCACAGACCATGAGGGCGCTGCAGGAATTTTTGGGGAAGGTCAATTTTTACAACCGTTTCCTCCCCCGGGTAGCCCAGCTGCTTCAACCGCTGTACGGCGCGGTCAAGAAAAAGAAACCCGCGAACAGCATTGACTGGACCCCCGAGCGGGTCCAGGTGTTCACAGGCGCCAAAACAGCACTCGGCAACACGGCTTTGCTGGCCCATCCAGCCCCATCAGCGCGGATAACGCTCACCACAGATGTGTCTGACATAGTGGTAGGAGCTATGGTGGAGCAGTATGTCTCCGGTCCGTGGCAAACCTTCGCCTTTTTTAGCCATACTTTGCACGACAACGAGTGTAAGTATAGCACCTTTGACAGAAAGCTGTTGGCTCTCCACCTAGCTACGCATCATTTTCAGTTCTGGCTCGAAGGGCGTGAGTTCACCGTGTTTGTCGATCACAAACCACTAACTTGCGCAGTGGCCATAGTCTCGGAACCATGGTCAGCTCGGCAGCAATGGCACTTGGCAGCAATTTTGGAATTCACAACCGGCGTTCAACATGTAGCCGGTAAACTTAACGTTGTTGCTGACTGCCTGTCACGCGCGCTAGTCTCTCCGGTTTACGTGGGTATTGATTTTTCCGCCATGGCTGCTGACCAATCCGGGGATGCGGACATTCGCACGCTCTAACCCGCAGGTTAGTGTTCCCCCTTCAGAGAACTCTTTTCAGGAAACTAAATCTTTCCCCTCCCCACCCTTTCCCCCTACAGAGGACAGTCCACAAGGAACTGAGTTTTTCTCTGGCCCACCTCAACAGGAAGGCACTTCGACCGGCACGGTGGCTCTACGTTACAGCCACTATGGGCGCTTGCTCAATCCCAAAGGACCGGAGGATTAAAGCCCCTTCTGGGTGTTGGGTGTTGGGGGGCAGCTGTGTGGTGGCACAACAGATGGTCATACTCCACCCAAGGTCTTTGGGGAATTGGGGGAAAGAGGTGAGAGATGGAAATGAGGAGAAGAAAAGGAGAGGGGGCGACAGTTGGCACCAGAGCACCAGGGTTTAGAAAACCAAATTAAAATGCACCTTCATACCTGGCAATGCCAGGCGTGAATGTATTATGTGAAGTGAAGATGCGCCTCCACACCTCAGATGCCAGGTGTGGAAGTATTGTATGGTGTGATGCTCTTTTGTGTGTATGTTAATGTGTGTACTCCAGGCACCAAAGAAGGGAGTGAAACTGTATATAAGAAATCCACTTTGGTACCCAAGTCAGTCTGTTCTGCTTGATAGAGGAAATAAAGTTGTGTGCTGCAGCTGCTTGTGTCTCGCCTGCTTCATCCTCTACAAAATAAATTAACTTAAATGACCACTTGCAGCAAGTTACATAAGTCCTAAATGTAACAATACCATTAATAATTCTTGGCATTCCTTAAACGAGTAAGTAAGTGTGAAAAGCTTGCTTTTTGAATGCCAAGAGTACACACTTCTAAGGGTGTGTCCCAGGTCACGATGAATGCACAAAACAGAGAAGTAGGGTTAAGGGGTGTCTCCTGGTGAATGAGCTGTTCTTCTCTGTTCACCCACACCTATTCAAAATGTTGCAGGGATGTTAAAGTTTCTCCTCTGTCTTCAAAAGTAAGCAGCAAAACATGTTTCTGAAAACAATCTAGGCAAGAAATAAATGGTGTAGTTGCTGAATATGTTTTGTTTTTTTTACCAACAAACTCTATTTTAGAAGTTTGCACGATCAGCACGAGCTCCCTCAAGCAATTGGCTCCATGCACCTACTCCTCATATGCATAAAGTGAAGAGGTCCATTGCTTTATGAAAATGAGGAGCGGGCATCTCCATGCAATAGCTGGAGATTCTTGATGCAACGCTGCCAGAATACGTGCGGAGTGTGCTACATAGCCAGTGAATTGGAAACAAAAAAACACAAGCCTAGGTGGATACATACCATTACAGCAAACTCCACCCCACCATCAGAGTCTAGTGTGTCACCACTGGGGTAGCAGAAATATTCAACAGGTTCACATACTGTACATCTTTAGCCATCTTGATGTCCTCCTTGCTATGCTTCCACTACACCTGCAGCAAATGTTGGACTAGCTTATATGAGGCTTATACTGTACCTGGTATAATAAGTCAGTACTAATCTCTACAACATAATGCCTCCAATAGATCATGCAAAACAGGCCAAAAACATGCAAGTTAGGTTAAATGGAAACTCTAAAGTGGCCCTAGGTGTGACTGGTAAAGGTTTTGGCGCCACACCGTGGCTGCATCATCCATCCAGGTGGATGCCCTGTAATTTCCCCATTGTGGGACTAATAAGGGATTATAAAAAAAAGGTATTCCCTGATGGGCTTGGTCAGTTCCTCTTATATCCATCCTACTGAGCCAAACTAGCATATGATCTGGATCAATGGTGGGCAACTACTGTATGTGCCAAGGAGGGCCAAGATCCTGCAGGTTTTCCTGCCGGCCTGACATTAAAACAAGTGTTTTCAGCTATCAGCAATGGGTGCAAAGGAGTTCAGTAAGATCACCTATTGAAGAGACTGGTTAGGAAGAAAACCTGCAGCGTCTTGGCCCACTGTGCCACATGCCCATCCTTGACCTTTACACTGTTCGATGTGTATCTGTTGTTTTGATGAGAAATTGAATAGCCTTTGGATAACAGAAGAGCTCTATGGCATATAAACATAGACTGCCTTTACTTTACATAAATGATAATCAGTAGGGTCAAGTATTATTTTTACCCCATAATCTTGGACCGTAAGTTATAGATTGTTCCAGACTCTGCACATTTGAGGTATTTACTATCAAATCAAAACATATTCAATAACACACAACCTTTAAATAAATTAGAGTATGTGTGAGTGAGGGAGGCAGGATCAACATCAGTGTTAAGTTGTACAGATCCAGGTGTTTGTGTAAGATAATGTGATGGGGATGAGAGCCAGTTTAATGTGCCACTGAATCAGACAGAGAGATGCAGAAATTGATCACCAGCGCTTAGATTGGTGAATTTCCAACAGAGTCACTAGTGTATCTCCTTGTAAGCTGTGTCATGTTGTGCACCAGGTTATGGCAGTAGTTAGACACTCCTAAGTTGTCACTACTATCTGCTGAAGAACATAGCGATTTTTGGATTTGCCGACTTTTCTGACAAATGTTGGCAAAAATCAAACTAGTATGTCATGGAGCAGCAAATGCTAAGGAACGTTCAAGACCGGTGTGCTTTTTGGGTTTTGTCAGGGTTTGTAAAGGTTGCAAAACAGTTTGCACACAGTTTTCAAGATCACCAATAATTTTGTTGTAAAGGTCACTAAATATTTTTGCTAATGTTCACAACTAGGCGAACCAAAAATAACTTTAGTGACAAGCATTACAACCCTTTGCAAACGTGTTACAAGTGTTTGCAGACACAATTATCTTGCAAACATTTGCAACTGTTTGTAGAAAAATACTTTAGCAAAAATTTTTTGAATAGTTCAAAAAAAATCTTGCGACAGAAGTTGTTGGCGAACTGTTTGACAGCCTTCTACAAACCCTGGTGAAACCCCCCCAAAAATGCAACATTCACTAGTATTCACTGCTCCATGAGATACATGGGTAAAAAGATGCTGAATTTGAGCTGTAGTGGCATGCTTTAACTGAAAAACATGCTGTCCGAATGCACAGACGTGCATTTTAATGGATAAACCAAACCGAGTTGTTTTCTGACCAGTGAGTAGAGGTAAAAGTGAGTGAAGAGAGAAAAATTTAGTCAAGGTGGAGCTCAAAGCCGAGCTGGCTTGGATGTGATGTACACCTCCAACCTCCAGTGAGGTTTCTGTGTGTCGCTCAAGCTTGACCTTTATTTCTTGACAGGCTTTATTGCCATACCTGGTTTGTCAAAGCAGCAGCACCACCCTGTGCATTACTGGAAAACTTACTCAGCATTTCCAAGGCAATACTTGACATCTCAGGAAAAGAAGTTGAGAAGAGCCATGACTTTTTCCAAGTCACTCGATATAGGTAGTCTCATGTAGGGATCAGTACTTGCTGTATTTATATCCACATGCTGAAATGTAAACAGTGAATGCAGTGTTTCCTAACCGTTTTCAAATATGATGGCAATTGTGCACAGCAAAGCAAAAATAACAAAATATTTTAAATAGTAGCAATTCTTTTAGAATAAATGCAGTAACTTTCATAAATAAGAGTTTTATGTATTTTATTCCATGGAGAGAACGCTTTTTCTCTCCTTGGAAAGAAGAATTGTATGCCCCGGTAGGACTGCATTAATTAATAAAGATTCAGCTTGGTAGGTATTTATTTAGTCTTGTATGCCTTAAATTCATTACTTTTAGGGCATTTCAGTGCAGCTGTAATGTGATGTCAGAGGAAGATGAACAGAATGTTATTAGAAACGAGGATGCTGCTACTATAGACAGACAACTAAAGTGTTCCTGGAAATAGAACAGCAGCATTGCACTTGGCAGGAAATTTGGTAGCCATTAATCATTTTCTCTGACTCTTATGGCTTGTACCTCGGTGTCAAATGTGTACTTTTGAATTTTTAAAACAAATTATTGTATATCTGAATTATAGGTTTTTTTTGTACTGTCTGAGTACAGCAAGTTTGCTTGTAAAAATCATTTTCTTGCTTAGTTTTATCTTGATGGTATTGTTGATATATTGCATTTATCTGTGTCAGGTTAACTAGTCTCTGGGCCACTGTCTGCCTCCCTTGATGTCTTCCTTGCGCTGTCATAAAATGTAATTACTCTAACTATGTCACAAAGATATCTGCCTTTGTGTCTGCTTTCCATTCACCCTGTGTGTCAATAATTTATGAGAGAGGCAACAGGACATGGGCCCACTGTGTTCCAACAAGGTAGACATAATTTCCCAGTGCACCTTTAAAAATGCATAACAGAAACTGCCTTGGGGTTAGACCAGTGATATCGACACTGAAATCTGGATACTTAACCCCTGGGCCATTGAACTTGAACCATTAACTTTGGTATGAACATAGTATCCATAGTATCTGTTACGTCCCACTTTCTGGGACAAGGCCAGAGCTGCCTCTCTCCCAGCCTGGGAACACCAAATCTACCTTGACCCCACATCAAGGTGGACCAATTCACTGTCACCCTTACCCACTGGCAAGGGAGACTAACACTTACGTGGTCTCTTTCACACACAACAGGCAGACCTACATCTACATCCCAGGCTGGGATTTGAGCCCATGAGACTGTCATCTAAATCCTCCCACTCCTACCACTGAGCCATAGAGGAATTCCTCCCTAGCACCTTGGGTAGGAGGGGAGATGTTCCCTGACGGTGTCATGAATTGCACCACTGACTAATTCCCCATTGAGGGGTGTGTAACAGAATCTAATATAAAAACTATTGTGACATTGTGTTGTTTGCTATTAACAGTACTAACATCAAAACAGATTGCAGTGCTGTCCAACATTTACTATAATGTAAATGTGCCCATTGTAGGGTGTGTAGTAGTGTTAAAAATAGGGATGAGCTGATCCGATCCGGGCTATCGGTATTGGGTTCGATACGGGCAAAATAGCTGGATTGGTATTGGTAAGGGATAAAAGTAATTTACCGATCCAATACATCAAGCCAATACATTAAGCCACACTGCGTGTGGCTTCCGTAAACAGAAGTAACGAGTTTCACGTGTCACTGGAGCCTGTCTGTGGGACTCGCCTCAGTATGTTTGTTGTGTGGTACCATCCATCCAGCCGTCTTCTACTGCTTTTCCAGGGGTCTGGGTCATGGAGGCAGCAGTTCAAGCAGAGAAGCCCAGACTTCCCTCTCTCCAGCCACCTGCTCCAGCTCTTCAGAGAGGATACCAAAGTGTTCCCAGGCCAACTGGGAGACATAGTCTCTCCAGCATGTCCTGGGTCTGCCCCGGGGTCTCCTCCCAGTGGGACATGCCTGGAACACCTCAAGTGGGAGGCGTCCAGGACGCATTCTGATGAGATGCCCAAACTACCTCAGCTAGCTCCTTTCGATGTGGAGGAGCAGTGGTTCTACTCTGAGCCTCTCCGGGATGACTGAACTCCTCACCTTATCTCTAAGGGTGAGTCCAGCAATCCTACGGAGAAAGCTCATTTCAGCCACTTGTATTCACAATCTCATTCTTTAGGTCATTACCCAAAGCTCATGACCATAGGTGAAGGTAGGAATGTAGATTGAGCGGTAAATCGATAGCCTGGTACCAGCGTTTACAATTTTAACACCACCAACTTGATAAAATACTTGCAAAAGTATCACGGTAGAGGGGTATGCTGAATTCTGTCAAGAACCGAGCAGAAGGACATGTGTTGTGCATCAGCAGCTGCTGCTTTTCCAGCTCAGAGGCTGGAAGATGCTAAAAATTAAACTTAAACAAAAGAATGAAACTGAAAGTACAAACCAGACAGGAGCTTGGAAAACAACAGTGTCATAAAACCCCATCTGCCTTCCAGGCAGATGAGGGTGGATAGAGGGATGGAGGACCCAGATGCAGGCAGGAATTGAAGCCAATGATGTTTTATTAACAGAAAACCATGGAGAATCAAAACACAGCAGCATAGGGGCTGAAAACAAAAACATTAATGACCAGGCAAAACTCACTCACGAGGGAGACAACACAGAACCAAGGAGGAATAAACCACAGTTACAACAAGCAACATGAGGATAATGATAATGGTGCTGCAAAAAGCACAATTACAGACTGACATATTTAAGATAGACTACTAATTACAAACCGAGGACAGCTGGGAGAACAATCAAGGGCAACATGGCAACACATGAGGAGAAAGTGGCTAGAGGTATGGAACACGAAGAGATGGGGACAATAGGTGAACAGATATAGACACCAGACTACAATAATGACAATAGAGACAAACAAGGGATGAGCACAACAGACAAGGGGAAACACAGAAGACACACAATGCAAATAATAATCATAACAGAGGAAAACACAGAGACCTCATTAATGACATTCAGGACAAACAGGTGATGACACAACATGACTAGAGACCAGGGAATAAAAATACAATGAGATTAATAATGAAAATAAACAAAGGATAATCACAAGGGACACAGAGGGCAAACAACAAGGAAAACACGAAAACAATGAAACAAACTTAAAACATGGGCAGGGTCTGGGGACTAGATCATAACGGACAGGAGCAAAGACATAACATAGGTTTATCTTTTGGGGGAGAGTTACAGCTGATGAGTGGTAGGTAACAGAAACATACTAAGTAGCAAATCATAATGGAGAACTGGAAGCAGGAGTAGAACAACAAGGCTACAGGAAATGGAACAGGAATGACTTCAAAATTACAGCAAACCTTAAAATCTAAGAATGGACAGAGAATAATATCAGAAACACTACTAAATAAACCGAGGACCAGGAGAATACTTATGATGATAATAATAATAATGGATGTAGGGCCGCACGATTATGGCCAAAATGATAATCACAATTATATTGATCAATACCGAAATCACGATTATTAATCGTGGTTATTCATTAACGTTAGGAAAAACAGATTTCAACTACGTTGTGGAAATGTGAAAGGACGAGGCAGAGTTTATCTCACGAGTCAGGTTTATTCACATTCTCCAACATCAGCAATACAGAAAGAGGAAGAAACCCAGACCTTCATCCCTTTTTATACCCCAGGAGCTTCAAAGCTCCAGTCACATTGCATTTAATCCCAAGTAACAATGCATCCCTTTCAGATCTTATCACCTCCACCCAAAGTCACTGGCAGCCAGGAAATCCCCCACGGCCATCTCTTTGCATACCAAAGACCACATTTCACATCCTCCTGTTATCTCCGAGGAGGCTCAGTCCTTTGTTCATCTGAGACGTGAAGCATACAGTAAGCATACAGTGATATACATATGAAGCATAAGGTGATATACATTTGTGCATATGAAACCCACATATGTGTCCCACATGACCCCCCCCCCCCCAAAACGTCTAAGATGTAACAACGGAATAACAGTCAGCCTGTCATGATAAAATCATTACACATCAGCCCACGTGTTGCTTGGGCCTCAGTCTCCTCCCGTATCTGCTGTAAGCCGGCTTCAACACTTCCGTGGCGCCATCCTGCTGGGGGGCTGCTGTCTGAGGGTGAGAATTGTTAGTCAATTCCTGTGGGTGTTCTGGGGGATGTTCTCTAGGGGGTCTGCCGCGCCGAGGAGCCCTGGCCAACAGCACATCGTCGTCCGCCACCACAAAGGCGGGTTTGAGCCTGTTAATGCCAGTCTTCTCCTTCCTGCCCCCCAAATCTAGCAAAAAATGCTTATCCCCTGTTTCCAGCAATCTAAATGGCCCATCATAAGGTGGTCGTAGCGGCGGGCGATGGGCATCGTGTCTGACAAAAACAAACTCCGCGTTTTTTAAAGCCTTAGGTATAAAAATGCGCGGAAAACTGTGGTGAACGGGGCCAGGCAGCGCGCCCGATTCCGTGCCACGCTGCAACCGCTGAGCCGGGGAACATTCTGGCGCAGGATTATCTGGGAGAAACTCCCCGGGCAGCCGAAGTGGCTGCGCAAAAACTAGCTGCACTGGGGAGGCTTCTAAATCCTCTTTAGGTGCAGAACGCAACCCCAATAAAACCCATGGTAGCCTGTCCACCCAATTTGCATCCGTAAGCGACGTTCTGAGAGCCGCTTTCAATGACCTGTGAAAACGTTCGCATAACCCGTTAGCCTGCAGATTGTATGCGGTTGTGCCGTGGATCATTACCCCCAGGCTGCGGGCCATTGCTGACCAAAGTTCTGAAACAAATTGAGGGCCTCTGTCGGACGTAATGTCCGACGGGACTCCAAAACGCGCTACCCATGCTGTTAAAAACACGCGCGCCACCTCCTCGGCTGTGGTTGACGCCAGTGGGACCACTTCCGGCCAGCGCGTGGTGCGGTCTACCATTGTCAGAAGGTGTGTGCGCCCCTGTGACGGCGGAAGGGGGCCTACGAGGTCCATGTGAACATGATCGAACCTCTTAGTCGGGATGTGAAACGGCTCCAAAGGAGCTCTCGTGTGCCTGTGTACCTTGGCTCGTTGACAGGCCATGCAGGCTGCTGCCCACTCCCTAACTTGTTTGCGCAGGCTCGGCCATACAAATTTCTCTCCCACCATTTTAACCGACGCGCGCACTCCCGGGTGCGCCAGAGAATGAATCGAGTCAGAAACGCAGCGGTGCCATGCGGCGGGTACCACCGGACGCGGTCGCCCAGTGGAGACATCACAGATTAGGGGGGGCATACCGTCTTGCAGCACCCTGTTCTCCAGTCTTAACCCTGTTGGTCCAGACTGGAGCGCGCGCACATCCGCGTCGCTAACCTGATCCGCGGCCATGGCTGCATAATCTACCCCCACGCGGACTGGAGCCGCCACGGCGCACGAGAGGCAGTCTGCCACTACATTAAGTTTACCCGCCACATGCTGGATATCGGTAGTAAACTCTGAGATCGCGGCCAGCTGTCTCTGCTGCCGGCCTGACCACGGTTCTGAAACCTTGGCCATCGCGAAAGTCAGCGGCTTGTGATCAACGAACGCGGTGAAACGGCGTCCCTCCAGCCAGAACTGGAAGTGGCGAATGGCCAAGTGGAGAGCTAACAACTCCCTGTCGAATGCGCTGTATTTTCGTTCACTATCGCGCAAGGTCCTGCTGAAAAAGGCGAGCGGTTGCCAAGCCCCGGCTACATGCTGCTCCACGACCGCCCCTATGGCCACATCTGACGCGTCAGTAGTGAGCGCTATGCGGGCCGTTGGGTCTCGATGTGCTAACAACGCAGCGTTTGCCAGGGCTATTTTGACTTCCGAGAATGCTCGCTCTCGCTCCGGAGACCATTCGATTTTATTTGTGGGTTTTTGTTTTTTTAGTGCGGCATATAATGGTTGCATGAGCTGTGCTGCGCGGGGGAGGAAACGGTTATAAAAATTCACCATTCCCAAAAACTCCTGTAACGCTTTGACCGTTTGTGGCTGGGGAAAATTTGTTACCGCGCGCACTTTGTCAGGCAGAGGAACCGCTCCTTCTGGAGAGACGCGATGCCCCAAAAAATCAATCTGCGTCACCCCGAACTGACACTTCGCTGGGTTGATTATTAACCCGTGCTCTCCCAACCTCCGGAAAACTGCCGTGAGGTGGTTTTCGTGTTCGTCTTCGGACGCGCTGGCTACCAAAATATCGTCCAGGTAGACGAACACGAAGGGGAGATCGCGCAACACCGCGTCCATCATGCGTTGGAACGTCTGCGCAGCGCCTTTAAGCCCAAACGGCATGCGCAAAAACTCGAATAGACTGAACGGAGTTATTACCGCTGTTTTGGGTATGTCCTCAGCGCGTACTGGGACCTGGTGGTAACCGCGTACCAAGTCTATCTTAGAAAAAATGTGCGCCCCTTCCAAATGAACTGAAAAATCTTGGATATGCGGGATTGGGTAGCGGTCGTGCGTTATAGCGTTGTTCAACCTGCGGAAATCTCCGCAAGGTCACCACGAGCCATCAGCTTTCGGGACCATGTGAAGCGGTGAAGCCCATGGGCTTTTCGAACGCCTGATGATGCCCAACTTTTCCAGGTTGGCGAACTCCTCGCGCGCTATGGTCAGTTTAGCTGAATCCAAGCGCCGGGCTTTTGCAAAAACGGGCGGTCCGGTGGTAGTAATAAAATGTTCCACCCCGTGTTTAGCCACGGCCGCCGAAAATGTTGGGACCGTGAGTGCTGGGAACTGAGTGAGCAGTGTGTGGAACTTACCACTTGCAGCTGTGACGTTGGCTTGTGCTTTTGGCGGGGCCACTCGAGCTGTACAGGGAATAGAATAAAAAGAGAGTGCATTAACCAGGCGCCTGTTAGCAAGATCAACCAACAAACCATGTGAGCACAGAAAATCAGCCCCTAACATATTGAAATTGACTGCAGCTATGACAAAAGTCCACTCAAATGTACGGCTGTGTAGGGACAGAAGCAGAGTCCTCTCACCAAAGGTCTTAATCGCCGAGCCGTTCGCTGCTGACACCCCGGGACCACTGGAAGGCGCCAGCCGGTCAGCGGAGGAAGGTGTGATGAAACTCAACTTGGAGCCTGTGTTCACGAGGAAATGCCTCCCCGAGCGCGCATCCTTCAAGTAGAGCAGCTTGTTCTCCTCCCCGAGGGCCGCAGCTGCTACCGACCTCCGGTCTTGGCGTTTCCCGAGCGCTTGAAATGGCACGGTGGTATACATTTGCGTGCCTTCTCTGCAAAGCGGCGACGATAGAAACAGAGGGTGTCTCTTCCACGATCCTTGGCCCCTCCGCCGCCGTCGTCGGTGGGTCTGCTACCGCCGTCTCTGGCCCCTCGCTGTCTCCGGCCGTCACGCCGCACTCCGTCGCTGCTGCGGTGGCCGCGCGCTGTTTGCTGGCGTTGAGAATCCGGTGCGCCTCCTGGGCCAGCGCGCGGAAGTCCCGCTGGGCCAACAACGGCGAACCGGCCAGGGTCGCTCTCGTGGCCGACGGTAGGGTTCTCAGGAAAATGTGGGGGAAGAGGAAGTCTGAGCCGTCTGAGCCCCTCAACCTCAGCATGTCCTCCATCAGGTCAACGGGCGTGCCATCTCCCAAGTCGTTCAGAGCCAGGAGTCTCTCCGCTCTCTCCTGGACTGAGAGAGTGAAGCGCTGGATGAGCGCAGCCTTCAACACGCCGTATTTGTCGTCGGCCGGTGGCTTCTCCAAAAGGCTCTGCACATGCCGAGCCTTGCGGTTGTCGAGCTTGGCAATTACATGGTAGAATTTCGTCTCATCTACCGTTATCCCCCGGAGGGCGAACTGTGCTTCGACCAAGAGGAACCAGGAGCACGGGTTGTCTCGCCAAAAGTCCGGTAGCTGGACGGTAGCGGCATACGCCTGGCTGGGAGCTCCTGACCCGGCTGGTTTGGGGGAATTTCTTTCACTCATCGTCTTAGGGTCACCAGTGTGGAAATGTGAAAGGACGAGGCAGAGTTTATCTCACGAGTCAGGTTTATTCACATTCTCCAACATCAGCAATACAGAAAGAGGAAGAAACCCAGACCTTCATCCCTTTTTATACCCCAGGAGCTTCAAAGCTCCAGTCACATTGCATTTAATCCCAAGTAACAATGCATCCCTTTCAGATCTTATCACCTCCACCCAAAGTCACTGGCAGCCAGGAAATCCCCCACAGCCATCTCTTTGCATACCAAAGACCACATTTCACATCCTCCTGTTATCTCTGAGGAGGCTTAGTCCTTTGTTCATCTGAGACGTGAAGCATACAGTAAGCATACAGTGATATACATATGAAGCATAAGGTGATATACATTTGTGCATATGAAACCCACATATGTGTCCCACAACGTGTACTTTTTAAATGTTTTTCTTTTATTCATCCTACTCACCGATTGCTAGATGCCTGTGGCCAAAGCGCTGGAGCCTCGTCCGTTTATTTAGAGACGCTGCCTTGACGATGTTAGATCCATTCTCTGTTGTTATGTAGACTAGTCCGTCCTCCTGCAGGCCCCAAGATGATTGCGCTTCCCTCAGTCCGTGGGCTACAGCTTCTGCTGTGTGGTCTTGTGGGGATAAACAACATCTGCAAGCATCGACTCTTCATTTTAAAATCTCCATCATTGTAGTGAATTGTCAGGGACAGGTAGGGCTCCGTTATTCTGCTTGACCATAGGTCAGTCATAGGTGCAAAGTGCTCAACAGTTGTGATATCCATCTGTATTTTTCATACAGCACAGGTAGTGCAACTTTAGAGAATCACGTGGGGATCACGTATTTCCAGTGTTTTGACCATGTTTCCGAAGTCTTCATTGCTCACACAATATTTAGTGGACACATGTCTTTGGCCAAATAAAATGCTATTGGAGCAGTTATTTTAGCATGTCTTTGGGAGGTGGATGGATACGGTGAAGCTCTATGCAGCGTTGATACTATGGTTGCTTGGGTCAGCACCAGACACAGTCTGATTTAGTGAAGTGACTTTCGCTTTAGCCTTCATGCATTTATCGTACTTGTGTTTGTGGTATTTTTTCAGGTGATTAAATAAGTTTGTTGTGTTGCCCTGCGGTGCAGACACAGCTCTATGGCACTCTTTGCATATAACTTCTTTTTAGTCAGCATCACTTGGCCTGAATCCAAAACACATCCAGACAATGATGATGATCCTTTTGAGGCACTAGTTCCTCATTTCCACGTGTTGCCGTACTGTTACCTTCTGTTCCCAACTTCTGGTTTGTGTTTCACCATCACACCAGTCCGCTATTGAAAACTTAAGGCTGCCGCTACAAGGTGTGCTCTCTTGTCAGTTCTGCAGCTTAATGTTGCCTTAACGTTCATTCACCTCCTGGTGGTCAGCTGACTGTTGGTTGAGAAAATGCTTGATTTGATATGCAGCAGAGCCCGCATTTTAACTGTTTATATCACCAATGATCATGTTCATTTAATCGTGGCAGCCAAAATCATGATCACAATTAAAATTCGATTAATTGTGCAGCCCTAAATGGATGACAGAAATACAACTTAAAGGGTTATTTCCTTTATTTTCAGATCTACAGCATTTTTTACTTCATGCATAAAGTGGCACTTTGAATTTTAACTGAATGTTTATTTAATACTCAGCTTTAAAGTTTTGTGTAAACTTGCGCTTAAAACTTCAGAATGCATGTTTATATGGTCCTGAAAAGTGAAATGCTGCCAATGTCAGTGTCAGTTTTGTTTATATAGCACATTTTAAGAAGAACAACAAGGTTGGCCAAAGTGCTTTACACATGATAAATAAAATAACATACAATAAAATACACATGTAATAAAAAGAAAATAAAATTGAGACAAGCTAAAAAAAACACAAGGACCACTACATAATATGACCTGTAGGACTCAAACTGAACTTGAATTAAAAGCCAGATTAATAAAAAGATGGGTTTTAAGTTATGATTTATAAGACTGTAAGGATTCTGCGGTGCATATGTGGAGTGGCAGGTTGTTCCATAATCTAGGGGCGGCCACTCCAAATGCCCTATCCCCTCTGTTTTAATTTATTTTTAGGCTGCACTAAAAGTAGTTGGTTGGATGACCTTAATGCTCGAGCAGGAGAATACAAGTCCAGAAGCTCGGTTAGATAAAAAGGTGCCAAACCATTCAAAACCTTAAATATGAAAATTTTAAAATCAATGCGAAGATGGACTGGGGACCATTGAAGACCTGCCAAAACTGAAATGATGTGATCATACTTTCTAGTCCCTGTTACAAAGCATGCTGCGGCATTCTGGACTAACTGCAAATGGTGGATAGTGGATTTTTTCCAAACCAAAACAAAGTGAGTTGCAGTAGTGTAGTCTAGTGGTGATAAAAGCATGAATAAGGTTTTCCAGGTCTTTGTGGGGTAAATAAGATTTGACCTTGGCAATCTGACATACTGTAACTGATTAAAGCTTGACTGAACAACTGTGTTCACTTGCTTTTCCAATTTAAAAGAATGATCTAAAAACACACCAAGGTTTTTGACAGTCGAACAACAACGGGAGGCAAGTTAATCACGCATATTAGTAATGTCACTCATAGAGGTACATTTTCCAAACTAAAAAAGCACTCAGAGTGCCTACCTCTGCCAAGGCTCCTTCCGTCCCTCATGGATCACCTCCAAAATTTAATGGGTTTGTGTGTAGGCCTAGAGCCACTTCTGGTAAAAATTGCATCAAAGTCTGTCCATTAGTTTTGGAGTATTGTTGCTAACACACTGTGAGAAGATAAGAGCATGGAGGTATGCATTGTTGGATCATCACCGAAATGTAATGGCGTCTTCTGTAGCCCAAGAATCACCTCTGGTGAAAATTTCATCCAAATCCTTCCTGTAGTTTTTGTGTAATCCTGCTGCACAAATACAAGCAAAGCCCTTGGTGGAGGTATGCACTCTCAGATCATCACCAAAATCTAATCTTCTGTTCCCTGTGCAATTATACATCTTTCCTGAAAATTTCATCAAATTTCGTTCATAAGTTTGAGTTATGTTGCTAACAAACAGACAAACCAACCAATGCCGCTAAAAACATTTCCTCCTCCCTTGGCGGAGATAATAAAATGATTTCTGTTTTATTTTCATTTAAATGAAAAAAAAAATTGTGTCAGCCATTCTTTGACCTCATGTAAACAGTCCAGTAATGGCTGCAGTGGGTTGGGAGTGTTAAACTGAATGGGAATATAAATTTGAATATCATCAGCATAACGTCGTCGGCCTCCATCGGTCTATGATGACCATGGAAGAGAATCCTAAACGTCTACTCTGCTGGAACAGCACCGCCTGTGGCTGAACAGGCCGATGCGCGAATGACAGTCCCTGTCACACAGGTCACACTTGTGGGTGGTCTCCGTGCTGCTGGGTCTGTGGCGGTTCTTCCTGCGGGTCCTTTTTTCATCTGCTGCAGCAGTCAGTCTCTCTTCACCCGCCTTGAGCTGTCTGGTCAGGGTGCCTCTCCATTTGGAGCGGTCCGTTGCAAGGTCCTCCCAGCGCTCTGTGTTGATATCCAGGGCCTTCATGTCTCTCTTGCAGACGTCTCTAAAGCGCAGCTGTGGGCGGCCAACGTCTCTCCTGCCAGTTGCCAGTTCTCCATAGAGGACGTCTTTGGGGATTCTGCCATCCTCCATACGGTGAACGTGGCCTAGCCAGCGGAGCCTGCGCTGCCTGAGTAGAGTGAACATGGAGGGAAGGCCGGCGCGGGACAGAACTTCTGTGTTGGGCACTTTGTCCTGCCAGGATATGTTCAGGATGTGGCGAATGCAGCGCAAGTGGAAGGAGTTCAGTCTCTTTTCCTGCCGGGCGTATGTTGTCCACGTCTCACTCCCATAGAGCAGTGTGCTGATGACGCAGGCGTTGTACACTGCCATCTTTGTCTTGACAGAGAGTTTGGGGTTCTCCCACACTCGTGTGGTGAGACGAGCGAGTGTGAAGGCTGATTTTCCAATCCTCTTGTTGATCTCTGTATCAAGGGAGAGGTTGTTGCTGATCGTGGACCCCAGGTACGTGAACTGATTCACGACCTCCAGGTTGTAGTCATCAATGGTGATGGTTGGTGGTGCTTCCGTGCCTTGCGCCAAGACGTTAGTCTTCTTCAGGCTGATGGTAAGCCCGAAGTCCTTGCATGCCTGGGAGAAGCGGTCCATCAGGGTCTGAAGCTCCTGCTGTGTGTGGGTTGCGACTGCAGCGTCGTCTGCGAACAGCATGTCTCTGATTAGAGCCTCGCATACTTTGGTTCTGGCTTTCAGGCGGGCGAGGTTGAAAAGCCTGCCGTCAGATCTTGTGTGCAGGTAGATTCCCTCTGTTGCTGTGCTGAAGGCATGCCTCAGGAGCATAGCAAAGAAAATCCCAAAGAGGGTTGGCGCAAGTACACAGCCCTGTTTCACTCCGCTGCGTATGTTGAATGGCTCTGAGACGTTGCCATCGTGCTGCACTATCCCCTGCATGTTGGTGTGAAACGATTCGATGAGGCTTTGCAACTTTGGTGGGCATTCTATCTTTGGCAGGATCTTGAAAAGGCCCTCTCTGCTGACCAGATCGAACGCTTTGGTGAGGTCGATGAAGGCGATGTACAGAGGCATGTTCTGTTCTCTGCATTTCTCCTGGAGTTGGCGGATGGAGAATATCATGTCTACCGTCGATCGCTCAGCGCGGAAGCCACACTGAGACTCGGGGTAGATACGTTCAGCAAGCTTCTGTAGACGAACGAGAACAACTCGTGCGTAGACTTTGCCAACAACGCTGAGGAGGGAAATGCCCCTGTAGTTGTTGCAGTCGCTTCTCTCCCCTTTGTTTTTGTAGAGGGTGATGATCTTGGCGTCCCTCATGTCCTGTGGTACGGCACCTTCCTTCCAGCACTGGCAGAGGATGTCATGCAATGGCAGGAGTAGGGCGGTCTTGCAGTGCTTGATCAGGTCAGGGGGTATGCCGTCGTTGCCGGGTGCCTTGCCAGCGGCCAAGCTATCAATGGCCTTACTGAGTTCGTCGATGGTTGGCTCGGCGTCAAGTTCGTCCATGGATGGCAGGCAGTCGATGGCATCAAGGGCTGACGGTGTCACGGTGTTCTGTCTAGAGTAGAGGTCGGAGTAGTGTTCCACCCATCTCTCCATCTGCTTGTTCTTCTCTGTGATCATCTCCCCAGTGGAAGATTTGAGGGGGGCCGTCTTGCTCTGAGCCGGACCAAGTGCTTTCTTGATGCCATCGTACATACCACGGATGTTCCCTGTTATGGCAGCGGTTTGAATGTCTTGGCTGAGCTGAGTCTAGTACTCGTTGGCACAGCGCCAAGCAGTCTGCTGAACTTTGCTTCTCGCAGCCCTGAGAATCTGGAGATTCTTCTCGTTTGGGTACTTCTTGTACTCAGCAAGTGTTGAGCGCTTGGCTTCAATGATGGGGGTCATCTCGGTCAACTTGGCATCAAACCAGTCCTGTGACTTCGAGGTCTTCCTCTCAAAGGTAGCCAAGGCTGTGCGGTAGATGGTGTTTCGCAGCTCTTCCCACTTCTGCTTTGCAGATTCTCCTCCTTGTGGTACACCAAGTTCCTTCTCAAAGGTGGAGGCAAACTGCTCAACAAGTTCTGGTTGGGCCATCTTGCTGGTGTCAATCCGTGCCTTTCCAGGTTGTCTGGCACGATGGAATTTCTTCAGCTGCAGCTTGACCTTGCAACACACCAGTGAATGGTCTGTGTCGCAATCTGCACTCTGGGACGAACGGGTGATTAGCACGTTCTTCAGTGAGGTGCGCCTGGTCAGGATCGAGTCTAGCTGGTGCCAGTGCTTTGAGCGCGGATGTTGCCAGGAAACCTTGTGTTGGGGCTTGGTCTTGAAGAACGAGTTTGTGATGCACAGATCGTGATATGTGCAGAACTCGAGCAGCCGCTGTCCGTTGTCGTTCATTCTGCCCACGCCAAAAGGTCCAAGACAGGAGGGCCAGGAGTCGTGGTCAGCACCCACTCTGGCATTGAAGTCTCCAAGGAGAATGAGTTGTTCAGAGTTGGGGATGATCCTGACAGTTGTTGCGAGATTCTCGTAGAACTTGTCTTTTGCCTCTGGTGTGGCTGTCTGTGTTGGGGCATACACACTGACGAGGGTGACTGGGCCTTCAGTGGTGTTCAGGCGGAGGGTGAGGAGTCGTGCAGAGCCAGTGCTGCCCGGTTCCACCATCTTCAGCAAAGTGTTCTTCACTGCGAAGCCCACTCCGTGTTCCCTGTGTTCGTCACTGCCCTTTCCCTGCCAGTAGAACGTGTAGTCCTTCTCTCTCAGTGTGCCTGCATCAGCTAACCGTGTTTCCTGGAGAGTGGCGATATCCACTCCCAGTCTCTTCAGCTCATTATTGATGATGGCAGTCTTCCTGGTGTCGTTGATGTCCTTGAGGTTAGCAGCGAGTCCTGTCATCATAGTGCGGACGTTCCAAGTTCCCAGTTTTAGAGTTGGTCTCTTTTGTTTTATTGTCTTGCCTGGTGCGAAGGTTCTCAGCCTGCTGTTTGGATTTCTCCTTATCCCCATGCACCCAATGAGGAAAGCAAGCTGTGGCGGGACAACACCTTATTGGCTGGGGGCTGCCCAGCTTGAGGCGGGCGGTAGCTGTCCAGTGAGATCTGATGATCCCTCCCACCGTCGGGAACAACCCCTGGCGCCACGCTCTATGCCAATTGAGCAGTGGCTTATAACCGGTAACTGTCATTCCCCGTGTTTTGTCTACGCCAAAGGCGAAGCTGGAGTGTCCTCTCCAGTGATCCGGTGTTCTACCTTCCAGTGTTGGGCGTTGGTAGGATTCAAGCCTGGGCAGGAAGATATGGAGGACAAGATGTTGCCCATGCAGCATGTCCCCCCTCTCCACGTCACTGATGAATCCAAAGGAACAGCAGGGCTGCTACAGTTTGGCACCAGCGCCGTTGCAGGAGCTGCCAGAACGATGTTGAGCACAACATAGAACTGCCTTAGGGGCTCCGACTCCGGATTTTTCCTCAGGGTTGACTCCCGAAGCCTTTCCCGTGACCGGGTATGCCGCAAGGCAGCAGAGGTTTGAAATCAGGGTTTACCTTCCCCTAGATGGGCTACCTTCCCAGGTTGACGAGCCACCATCTACCCGAAGCATCTGGTTTTAAGGTGCCAGAGATCCGCCCTCGCCCCTTCTCCTATTAGTAAAAGCAGTTCCGCCGGGCTTAGAGACTAAACCACACGGGCAGGCTAGGAGTTGGACTTAGTTGTCAGAGGCTTTTCGAGTTGCACGCCATAAGGAGCATTTTATGAGCACTGGGAGCTTAGCCCCAGTGCCGCTCCTGGCTATGACAACCTTGGAACCAAGCATAACAATGAAATGGAATTTTGTGTTTTCTGAAGATACTACCCAAAGGCAACATGTACAAAGAAAACAAAGTAGGACCCAAAGTGGACCCTTGAGGCACACCACAGGAAATGGGGGGCTGAGCAACAGGAGGATTCTCCAATAACAACAGAAAATGACTTTCAGATAAATAAGACTCAAACCACGATAAAACGAAACCAGTGCTTAAGTCTTGACAGTAAAATAGTGTGGTCAACTGTATCAAAAGTGGCTGTTCAATCTGAAAGAACTAAAGCAGCAGAGCTCCCAGAGTCAGCAGTTAAAAGGAGATCATTAAACACTTTTAAAAGGGCAGTCTCAGTTCTGTGGCGAAATTTAAAACCAGACTGAAACACTTTGCCAATATCATGATTGTTTAAAAATGTCTGAAGTTGATTAAAAACAACTTTTTCCAAGATTTTAGACAGAAAAGGCAGTTTTGATATTGGCCTATAGTTACAAAAGACATTTTGGGTCCAGATTTCTCTTTTTTAAGAATAGGCTGCACAACAGCATGTTTAAAAGCAGCAGGTACACAGCCTATAGACAGTGAAGCATTTAACAACATAAGTATACAAGGGCTAATAAGATAGATAGGTGGATGGATGGATGGATGGATGGATGGACGGACAGACAGACTTTATTGATCCCAAACTGGGAAATTACAGAGGTGTTTCTTGAAATATTAGAAAGGGGAGAACGTCCAAAGGGGAGTTTGAAAGACACAGATGAGAGACAACCTCCTTTAAAACAGAAAAAACTCACTAGCTTGAACTGCTGAAAGACAGCTGGGCACTCAGGAGGAAGGGGTGGAAGTGGAACAGCTAAGGTGTGTGGAGACCTTAGTGCAAAGATTTTATCAATGAAAAACTTTGAAAAGCTTTCACACAGCACAGTAGGAGCCTCCATAGGAACAATGCCAGTGGGATTTACAGTAGAATTAAAAATGTTAAAAAGAACTTGGGGCTTGTGACTATTTCTCAAGATCATATTAGAAAGTAAAATAGATTTGGCAAGTTTTACCATTTTCTGGTACTCAAAGAGACAGTCAAGGCAGGATCCCAAACGACACCTGGAGTTTGTCCTTTTTCTACCTTCTCTCCACGCACCAACACTTGCGTCTGAGAGCATAACTCGTCTCATTTAGCCAAGGCTGATATGGTAAATTGGTAGGTTCAGCCCTGAGTGGAGCCACAGAGTCAAGGATGCTGGAACATGTAGAGTAAAAAAGATTAAGTAACTCATCTCCTCCTAATTTGGCATAAAAACCATCATTGTGAAGAACAGAATCTAAAAGAGCAGAGGAAAAGTGAGCAGCAGTCAAAGGGTTAAGTGTGTGTAAACGCTGCACAGGTCTGTCATTTTTCTGTCCCATATTGCCCACCACAATGTTGAATACAACCGGAAAATGGTACAAAATCCCCAATCTTTAATTTCTGTGATTGAAACGTCCAGGCCATATGACAGTACCAGATCCATTGAATGCCCTTTAACATGAGTTGATGCTGTCACCACTGGGTGAGATTAAAAGCGTTGATAAGGGCAAGAAATTCTTTCACAAAAGGTCCAGATTCACAGCAAAGGTTGATGTTAAAATCACCAACAATTAAAACTCGGTCATATCCCAGCATAAAACTGTCATGTCTGCTGCGTAACTTCGCAACGGACAATTGAATTAATATGATGTCGGAGCTCAGCAGGTTCTGGGGAAACAACACCGAAGAAGTCCATAGGGAAAGGGTGCCAACAGCTCCAGGGAAACATAGGCTGGTGACTACAGACTGAACTGTGTAGTGTAGACTTTGCAATGCTGACTTACACCATGACACTGAATGCCCCCACTGTCACCCAATAAATACCAAGCAGGCTAATGAGTGACAAGCGGACGCAGGTGTGTGGCGGGAGTCTGTGTATGAGTAAGTGTGTATGCATGCATGTGTGTGTGGTGGGGGGGCAGGAACAAATGAGAATGAGTGTCTGGCAGAGGGAGGGGTGTGGCTGTAGACTGGCAAAGGCCTAGCTCAGGGCTCAACCTGCCAGCTGGAACCAATTAACAACAAATCAGAAGCTACAGCCACAAATCATGGGCGGAGCCGAAATACCAGCTCCGCACATGACAATAACTCCCTTATAAGTTGGCTAAGTCACTAATAAAATCATTCACATATTTGGGTGGACGGTAAACCATAGCACAGAGGATTGACGGAGGAGAGTTCAGTACAAAAAGCTGCGCTTCAAAACTGATGTAGGATGCCAGTGACGGCTCCTGACAGCAAAAAGCTGACTTGAACACAGAGGTTATCCCTCCACCTTTTCCAGTGCTATGAGGAGAGTTAAAAAATGAACATTCAGGGGGTAGAAGTTCTGAAAAGGGAGGAAACTCATCGGGATGAAGCCATGTTTCCGTGAGAAATATAAAATCCAACTTGGTGGAAGTGAAAGTCATTTAAAATAAATAAATGTTAAAACTAAAGTTTAAACTTAGTTTTTTGTTTTTTTTTTAGTTTAAACAAAGTTTAAACTAAAAAAAGCTGCAGTGTTGCCGAACTGAGTCAGATTTGTAGTATATTCTTTGACATTTAGATTTATGTTTTTATATGTGTGCAAAATGCAACCATTCATTACCAAAGTATGTTCTGTACTTTTGTTGTTTTAAATAAGAGAGAGACAGTACTGGGTTTGGATTGGTATCGGCTGATATTCAAAGTCACAGTATCAGTATCAGACTTGAAAAAGTGGTATCGGCTCATCTCTAGTTAAAAACGACCAAGTCAACAACACAGTATAAAATGAATATGCCACAGTACAAAAAATGCAAAAAGCATACTTTACCTAGCGTTAGGCAAAGGAGAAAGTTTAGTTTACACACATTGTAACTGTAACTCTCCATCATGTCTTCAGTGGTTCCCAACCTGGGATGCCTGAAACGTTCAGGTTTCTGGGTGCCTACAGAACACAGGCACAACAACGGCAAATTATTTGCAGTTTTTTGGACCAGTTAAAAAGCAAAATTACAAAATTTCCTACAGGAACCTGAACGTTTCAGGCACCCCAGATTGGAAACCACTGGTTTAGATGACCAGTGGTTTCATTTAGAGAAATGGAGTAGGAGTAATCATGAAGGAAGACTATGTGAAAAGTGTTCAGGAGGTAAAGAGGAAGTCAGACAGACTCATGAGTTTGAAGCTAGAAGTCAAAGGTGTGATGTTGAATGTTGTCAGTGCGTATGCCCCACAAGTTGGATGTCAGGTAGAAGAGAAAGTTGGATAAAGGGGTAGAGAGTGTTCCCAGGGGGAGAGAGTGGTGATTGGAGTGGACTGGGCATGTTGGTGAAGGGAACAGAGGTGATGAGGAGGTTCTGAGTAAGTATGGTCTTAAGGAGAGAAATATGGAAGGATAGATGGTTGTGGATTTTGCTAAAAGGATGGAAATGGCTGTGGTGAACACATACTTTAAGAAGAGAGAGGAACATAGGGTGACTTACAAGAGTGGAGGAAGGTGCACACAGGTGGACTACATCTTATGCAGAAGGAGAAATCTGAAAGCGATAGGAGACTGCAAGGTGGTGGCAGGGGAGAATGTAGCCAGACAGCATCGGATGGTAGTCTGTAGGATGATTTTGGAAAGGAAGAAGAGGAAAAGAGTGCAGCCAGAGTCAAAGATTAACTGGGGGAAGTTACAGAAGGAAGAAGGTCGCACATAGTTCAGGAAGGAGTTGATCCAGGCTCTGGGTGGTAGGGAAGAATTACCAGATGACTGGAAAAGTACAGCAAAAGTATTGAGCAAAACGGGTAGAAAGGTATGTGGTGTATCCAGTGGCCAGAGGAAGGGAGACAAGGAGACTTGATGGTGGAATGAAGAGGTACAGGAAAGTATTTAAAGGAAGAGGTTAGCAAAGAAAAAGTGGGATAGGCAGGGAGATGAAGAAAGTAAACAGGAGTATTTGAAATCTGGGCACATGGCAAAGAGAGAGGTGGCAAAGGCAAAGGAAAGGGCATATAGTGAGTTGTATGAGAGGCGAAACACTAAGGAAGGAGAAAAGAACTTGTATCGATTGGCTAGACAGAGAGATCAAGCTGGAAAATATATGCAGCAGGTTAGGCTGATTAAGGACAGAAATGGTAATGTACTAACAAATCACAAGAGTGTGTTGAGAAGGTGGAAGGAGTACTTTGAAGAGCTGATGAATAAGGAAAATGAGAGAGAAGGGTGGATGAAGGAAAGATGGTGAACAAGGAAGTCCTAAGGATTAGCAAGGCAAAGGTGAGGGCAGCTTTGAAGAGGATGAAGAATGGAAAGGCAGTTGGTCCAGATGACATACCAGTGGAGGTATGGAGATGTTTAGGAAAGATGGCAATGGGCGGTGCGGTGGCGCAACTCACCCTTGGCCATGGGATCCCTGGTTCGATCCCAGCCCCTGACCAACAGTGATCTGTGTGGAGTTTGCATGTTCTTCCCATATCTGCGTGGGTTTACTCCGGGATTTCTCTGGTTTCCTCCCACAGGCCAAAAACATGCAGGTTAGGTTAATTGGAGACTGTAAAGTGGCCCTAGGTGTGAATGTGTGTGTGAATGGTTAAGGGATAGCGCCGTACTGTGGCTGCTTCATCCATCCAGGTGGATGCCCTCAATTTCCCCCCTGGGGATCAATAAAGTATACAAAATCAAAAAATTAATGCAATCTTGGAGAGTGTGAGGATGCCTGAGGAGTGGACAAGAAGTGTTCTGGTACCAATTTTCAAGAACAAAGGTGATGGTCAGAGCTGTAGTAACTACAAAGGCATAAAGTTGATCAGCCACACTAAGATATGGAAAAGAGTTGTTGAAGCCAGGTTAAGAGGAGAGGTGACAATCAGTGAGAAGCAGTATGGTTTCATGCCAAGAAAGAGTACTACAAATGCAAAGTTTAAGAGTGTTGATGGAGAAGTATAGAGAAGGTCAGAAGGAGTTGCACTGTGTCTTTGTGGATCTAGAGAAAGCATATGATAGGGTGCCAAGAGAGGAAGTGTGGTACTGTATGAGAAAGTCAGGAGTGGCAGAGAAGTATGTGAGGGTGGTGCAAGACGTGTATGAGGACAGTGAGACCATGGTGAGGTGTGCTATAAGATTGACAGATGGGTCCAAGGTGCGGGTGGGGTTACATCAGGTATCAGCTCTGATCCCTTTCTTGTTTGCCATGGTGATGGACAGGCTGACAGACGAGGTCAGGCAGGAGTCTTCATGGACCATGATGTTTGCAGACAACATTGTGATCTGTAGTGAGAGTAGGGTGCAGGTGGAAGAGAACCTGGAGAGGTGGCGGTATGCTCTGGATAGAAGAGGAATGAAAGTCAGTAGAAGTAAGACAGAATACGTGAGTGTGAATGAGTAGGAGGCAGGTGTAACAGTGAACATGGAAGGAGTGGAGGTTGTGAAAGTAGGTGAGTTTAAATACCTGGGGTCAACCATCCAAAGCAATGGAAAATGCACAAGAGAGGTGAAGAAAAGAGTACAGGCAGGATGGAGACGAGTGTCAGGGGTGATTTGTGACAAAAGCGTAGCAGCAAGAGTGAAAGGGAAGATTTACAAGACGGTAGTGAGACCTGCGATGATGTATGGTTTGGAGACAGTGGCACTGACAGAAAGACAGGAAATGGAGCTGGAGGTGGCAGAGTTGAAAATGCTAAGATTTTCATTGGGAGTGACTAGGAGGGACAAGATTAGAAATCAGTATATCAGAGAGACAGCTCAGGTTGAGCAGTTTGGAGACATAGTAAAAGAGGCAAGGCTGAGATGGTTTGGGCATGTGCAGAGGAGGGATAGTGGATATACTGGACAAAGGATGTTGAAGATGGAGCTGCCAGACAGGAGGAAAAGAGGATGACCACAGAGAAGATTCATGAATGTAGTGAAGGAGGACATGGAGAGGGTTGGTATTACAGAGGAAGATGCAAGGGATAGGGTGAGATGGAGACAGATGATCCACTCTGCGACCCCTAAAAAGAGCAGCTGAAAGAAGAAGAAGAGGTTTAAATGACCGCTAGAGGTCACTTAATGTCAAGATGTACATAAAGATACGAAAGATTTAATTTTCTGTTAGAGGACAGTCTCCAACTAACAACTAAAAATAGTGTTGTGACGAAGGCATAGATCATGTTGTCTCTCTTTTTCTTAAATATTTTTTCTCTGTATTTACTCTTTTCATGTTTGTGAAAAATTGCATACGAGATTCTCCTCCAAAAAAGCAGAGGCTGTGGTGTCTATTAATGATGTGAATGGAGTGTTCACCTTGTGATCACACAGTGGCACTAAAACCTGAAAGTTTCAAAACATTTAAATTAATCACTTATGTGCAGTGAGCAATGGTTTATTTGTGGGACAGTATCCTGCATTTTACAGAAGTTAGCTACTTTATATATCCAGTATAGGTAGCTAAAAATTCCCAGTTTCTTTTGTAGCTGTGAGTAGTTTTGTGACCCTTCGTAGGTCATGATTTTCAGTCTGCTAATAAAGATGGAAGGCAGAGGGTGTTCCCATTGTTTCATGTCACTGAAGAGCTGAGCCAGATGATTTCCCAGATGTGCAATAATCCAGCTGCCCTGCTTCCACTGTAGCCTGAGGGATGGGAAGGGACAAGTTTACGAGAAAATGACCTGTAAAACACTAAGATACACATAATTTATTTAAAATGTCATGAATTAACATTACAGTGCTGTATTTTTTATGTAATCCTCTGTTTTGTTGAAAACTAAAACAATTTTATTGCTACCAGTGGTGGCTTACCGCATTATATCATATTAAGTCCAATTTGACTTGGTACATCTACATCTTTTAATTTTTCTTGTTTTTATAGAGGATCAGTGGGAAAGGTGAAAGTTGTAAAGAATGTGCCTAGACACCACAATATGCCTGTGCGTTTATGTGTGTAGCGGAGGGGGTGATCAGATGATTGTGCTTTTCTCCTATTCTCCCTGAAGGATCTCCATGTGACCACAGAGAGAAGTGTGATGTATGAATGCATGCTGCAGCCCTTCCGCATTATAAATACACAGACGCACATACACATACTGTGCGCTCAGTGGTATGAAAAAGTGTTTGCCCCCTTCCCATCAAACAAATTTAAATATTAGACAAAGATAACACAAGTAAACACAAAATGCAGTTTTTAAATGAAGGTGTTTATTATTAATGGTAAATAAGAAATCCAAACCTACATGGCCCTGTGTGAAAATGTGACCCCCCCCTCCCCATTAAATCATAAATTAACTGTGGGTTTATCACATCTTTGGAAAACTGAGTTCAATTTCTCTAGCCACACCCAGGCCTGATTACTGCCACACCTGTTCTCAATCAAGAAATCACTTAAATAGGACCTGCCTGACAAAGTGAAGTAGACCAAAAGATCCTTAAAAGCTAGACATCATGCTGCAATCCAAAGAAATTCAGGAACAAATGAAAAAGAAAGTAATTGAGATCTATCAGTCTGGAAAAAGTTATGAAGCCATTTCTAAAGCTTTGGGACTCCAGTGAGCTACAATGAGAGTCATTGTCCACCAATGGCGAAAACATGGAACAGTGGTGAACCTTCCCAGGAGTGGCTGACCGACCAAAATTACCCCAAGAGTGCAGTGACAAATCATCCAAGAGGTCACAAAAGACCCCACAACAACATCCAAAGAACTGCAGGCCTCACTTCCCTCAGTTAAGGTCAGTGTTCATGACTCCACCATAAGAAAGAGACTGGGCAAAAATGGCCTGCATGGCAGAGTTCCAAAACGAAAACCACTGCTGAGCAAAAAGAACATAAAGGCTCGTGTCAGTTTTGCCAGAAAACATCTTGATGATCCCCAAGACTTTTGGTAAAATACTCTGTGGACTGACGAGACAAAAGTTGAACTTTTTGGAAGGTGTGTGTTCCATTACATCCGACGTAAAAGTAACACAGCATTTCAGAAAAGAAACATCATACCAACAGTAAAATATGGTGGTGGTAGTGTGATGGTCTGGGGCTGTTTTGCTGCTTCAGGACCTGGAAGACTTGCTGTGATAAATAGAACCATGAATTCTGCTGTCTACCAAAAAATCCTGAAAGAGAATGTCCGGCCATCTGTTTGTGACCTCAAGCTGAAGCACACTTGGGTTCTGCAGCAGGACAATGATCCAAAACACACCAGCAAGTCCACCTGTGAATGGCTTAAGAAAAACAAAATGAAGACTTTGGAGTGGCCTAGTCAAAGTCCTGACCTGAATCCAATTGAGATGCTGTGGCATGACCTTAAAAAGGCAGTTCAAGCTCAAACCCTCCAATGTGGCTGAATTACAACAATTCTGCAAAGATAAGTCAGTGTTTCCTCTGGCTTAAAGACCTTGGCGCGGTGGCAACATATTTTTCCGGAGGGGGGGGAGGGGGAGTCAAAAAACTAACCACACGTGTTAGCTAAATGGCTCTTCCATTATTGCTTCCATTACCAGCGGGTTAAAACCATGATAAATGCCTTCACTGCTTACATACCTCTTCTGATTTTTTTCTGCTTTTAAAGTACTTTAATAAGCTCGTGTTTCTCTCAGGCAGCGACGCTCGTAGCGAGACACTCTGCTTGCTAACTGCAACACGTGGGGGGGCGCTTCTTAACTCCTCGCAGATAACGGTCATGCGCACTTCTGGACCATCATTGCTTCATATATTTTTCTTAAATTTATATTCCCTGATAGAGTGGCAGTAAATTTTCTGGTGCGGCGGGTTGCCACCGAGAAATCTTACCAGAGGAAACCCTGATAAGTGGGCCAAAATTCCCCCACAGTGCTGTAAAAGACTCATTGCAAGTTATCGCAAATGCTTGATTGCAGTTGTTACTGCTAAGGGTGACCCAACCAGTTATTAGGTTTAGGGGGCAATCTCTTTTTCACACAGGACTATGTAGGTTTGGATTTTTTTCCCCTTAATAATGAACACCTTCATTTCAAAACTGCATTTTGTGTTTACTTGTGTTATCTTTGTCTAATATTTAAATTAGACGCACGCGTGCGTGCGTGTGTGTGTGGGGGGGGGGTTCTTTCCTTTTTCTTTTTGATGTTTCCACCGTGTTCATGCTCTCAGCTTACTTCTGGTTGTCTTTGGGGTATTATTTTTCTGTGTGTTGGTTTTGGATATATTTTGGTTTCTGTTTGACATGAGCTCTTCACCTCTCCCTCCAGACACTCCCACATTGGTATCATTTTGTATTTGTAGCTCAGTTCATTTCCTTCCCTGTAATTAGGTCAACCTGCTCACTCATGTGATTCCACACCTGTTGTCATTTGGGATGATTGATTGCATGCTTTATTTATTGTCTGCCTCATTTTCCACTCCTTGTCGGAGTCTCATCAAGTCTACATGGATTTCTACTTCAGGTCTCTACTCGGTTTCTCCGTCATCGTAAGTTTTGTGTTGTACACTGTTTAAACTTGTGTTTCCTTATTAAATATCACAAACTGCAGTTCAGCGCATGGGTCTCTCTTCGTGTCCTTCTGGGCCTATCCATGACAGTGGAAATTTTGATACACAACACAGTACAATTCTCACATATTGTAATCACCACCTTTTAGAACACAACTGAAGCAGGATGATGCATATTCAGTGAAATGTCTGAGTACAGTTACCAGGGAATATAATAACTCTAACTGCTGTATAAGCTCCTCTGTCTTTATAGAATGGTCACATGCTGTTTTGCTGAGTTTTTTCTCAGAGTTCAAACTTTGTGAGTACAAAGATGCATTCAGACATTTGACAGTGTAACACATTTTACTAGCATATGAGTGGGTTATTTGAGCAATCATGTAGAGTTGTGAGAGTTAGATTTGTCACAACTGTTTTGTGACAGTTTAGTTTGGACCAGTGTAAAGAAATGAGGAGCCCATATGTTTTGTGGTACATACATTTCTCAAACTGGTTCATTTTGTCTTCTTAATGATAAAACTGATCTCGTTCGTCTATTAAGACAAAGCAAAGAGATGCCTCATACTCCCACAAAGGTATGAGACATCTCTTTGCTTTGTCTTAATAGAAGAACAAGATCATATTTTTTTGTTAAACAGCTTCAGTCTGGGCTGAAAAAGCTTCATGGTGCTGCACTACTAACCTTTCCTTCTCCAACTGTATTAGGAGCTTTAACACAAGAAACTAGGCACTCTAGTCATAGTCGGAGAAATCCAATATAGTCTTTGCAAGAGTTGGACAATTGATTATTTTACACCAAGTCAGTGAATTCAAACTTAATAAGTACCTTCATTGTGGAGCTATATTAGTCATTGAAAAACAGTCACACTGGTTTTATGTGGAAACTGAGGCATGTCCTTCCTAAAAGTTTAATTGAAATAAGTAAAGTATAACTTTTTCTTTTGTGTTTCAATAAGTTGAATATCATCAAGAATTATAAGTCTGTATTTGAAGGTGAAAATATTAAACCAAATTTGTTGTGAAAGGTAAACTTGGAATTAGAACTCTATCCAGATTTTACATGCAACTGATTCAAAGAAAACTGAAAAATGTGATGTTATTCATTCGAGATTGGCCTGAAGCACAGATTTTAAAATAAGATTATGACATATGAGTTTAAAGTTGTATCAAGAACAATCAACTGGTGGATTCTTTAGACATTTAAGCTAGTTATACAGTATAATAATATAGAATAGAATATAGAGATTTTTAAAAAGCCTTTATGCATACTAGAGCAATCTTACCCAAACACTAAATCCTTTTGGAATTCTGAAAGAATTCAATGCCTGCTTTTCTTAGATAACATATCGCATGTTTAGAGTTGGGCTATAGAATGGGTTAAATATAGTGTACGCATGCTTTACACTCAGTATCCCAGTAAGTATATAAAGACCTCAGAGGGCGAGACTAATATAGCAACTCCAATAAATCATCAATATTTTGTTTCTCTGACAGACACATTTCAGTCATACACTTCTGACAGATAATACACAATAGTGGATGCATGACTCTTTTCGGGGGCGTCACACAGCAATGATTTTGCCCCATCTCAGTTGAGCAACAGTCGCAGTTTTTCCCCTCTGGCCTTAAATTTGCCTCTGACCATCCTCCATCCTGGAGCTCTGGTCTGGAACCTATTAGAGCAGGAATCTCCAGCAGTGCCCTGCCTGCATATTAGCATGCCTGCACCGACTCTCTCTAACAGGAAGGAGACTCTGATTTAGTGCCAAATAGACAGATATTTAACCTCAGTCACTCAGAAGTAACTGGAAGTTAAATGGCTGGCAAGTGAGTGCTGGTTAAAGAAATCTGCTGGACAAGGTGATTAGCGTCAGATGCTGATGGACACGTGTGGTTGTAACGCTGTATCTGTCTCTTCTCCATCAGGATGGCTGAGGTGTCCCAAGAGGAGAGACTCCAGGCCATCGCTGTAAGTTATTTCCTTATGCATGCTGTCTTTTCTACTTTCTGTGTCATGCATATATGCACACATGTACAGAGGGGATATAAGGGGAAGCTGGTTACTACAAAAACAACAAATCATTGCTGCTTGTCATGGTCTTGACCCCAGACTTAATGACTCGTTCTTTTAGACCCCAGCTCACAAATCCATTAGAGGACATTAGAAACTAATGTAGCTACAGTTAGCTCGCTGTTTTTTTTTCTGCCTGATCATCTTCTCTGCATCTCACTCTACTTTCCTCCATTTATATGAACCATTCATTCTGTTTTCTTTTTTTCCAGTTGTGCCAATGTAAGCATTTCTGACAATAATTGTATACTCTATAGCTAGGGTCACCAACTGGCAGACTCTAGTCCAGATCCAGGCCTCGAGAGTCCTCCGTCTGTACTCCAAAGCTTTTTAATATAATTTGGGGAAAAATTATACTGTTTTGTTTTAACCGAACAAAAAAGCGGAACTCAAGTGCTGTATCGGCGCCGGCCGCCCAGACATTTTATGGTGTGGGACCTTGGACCTTCTCCGTGGGATACAGCCGGCGGACAGCCACACTTCCTTCCCAGTGTAACCAGTGGAATGAAACACTGCTGTGAAATTGTGTCCACCACCACTCTGGGTGCCTGCGATGGTACGGGTCCACCCGTGGGTCTGTTGACGGGATCAATCAATCAATCAAATCTTTATTTATATAGCACTTTTCATACAAAAAGATGCAGCGCAAAGTGCTTCACACATTGAAATTAAACACAATTTGCCTACACACACACACACACACACACACACACACACACACACACACACACAAAGACACTTTCATCAGTGTAAAACTTATGGCTTAAGGCTTATGGCGGGCACCGAGGATCCAAGCACCATCACTAGGGAACCATCACCAGCAGGGAAGGTCCGCGCGGCTCCTCCACGCCTTCCTGGGACATGCAGCATCCCTGTTAGGCTGCACAACGTTGTTTGTGGAGGTAATTTCTGCAACCCTCTGGTATCATGTCAAAACAACAATTTCTCTGTGTGTTACTGAACATAAAAAGTTCCACACACATCCACCTCCTTTCTCCTTGTGACAGAGTGTTACCCAGACAGACACAGATGAGGTTAAAAAGATAAAAACATTGTTGACATTAAAAAAAAAACCCCTTCAAAGGAATTCTGTAGTGTGGAATTAATTATATTTTCTGTCCCTTTTTTAGGCTTGCAGTTTGAAACATGTTTTTTAAAAAAATACTGAAACTATAGTATAGAGGCGGACTTTTGTGAGATTTTGTTTTGTAAATATTAACCTTTTTAAATGTTTGTAATTTAGTTTGTGTTCACCTGTAAAACTTTACATTTTTAGGATTTAAGTTGTAGATTTTAGAATTTTAAACCTATGTATTTAGAGTCAAAAACACATTTAGTGTTCCCCTGTATTATTATGATTAAATTATTGTTTTATTTTAAATTGAGCAAAGAATTTATTAGACTTTTTTGCTTATAAAAATACAGAACTAAAAGCAGCTAAAACATCTGCTTAATAAAATAATGTGTAAAGGCAAATGATATTGGCCTGCTGGAGACAGCTGTGGTCTTCTGAAAGAATGTCCATGAAAAGATGACAGTTCTTAAAAGCATGTTTTCAGATGAATTTGTCCATGTGACTTGTCACATTTCTCTTCCATTTCTTTTATTAAAATATGTTTAAAGTAAATTCATGAGTCACTGCAAACACTTGGCTTTAAAAGTACCAAGCTGTCACACAGTGAGAGGAAAAAATCCTGAAAAAAACAAAAAATGCATTGAGAATCGTTTTAGGATGAAATCGGAGACCCTGAATCATAATTGTATCGTGAGGTGCCTAAAGATCCCCAGCCCTAATTTGGACCTCAGCTGGGGAGGGGGACTGACTTATTGGACCTCTTGCACTTTTAGTTGGTGACCCCTGCTCTATAGCTACAAAGGGGATACAGTTTACCTTAGCTTGAATAAACGGCCTTAAATTATAAATACACCTCAGTAATTTTGGCCATATTTAAGGGTGAATACCGAATGTATTACAGAAACAGCAGATGTGTTGTGAAGTATACATAAGATTTAAAAAAGCTTAACTTTACAGACAGTGGATTTTAAAAAGAAATAGCTATGTACAGTAATAGTTACATATTGTAATATCCAATATTGTAGAAGTGGTATAGAATTATTTTAAATTTCTTTTTAAATCCACAGTCTTTTTTTTATTTTACACATACTGTACTATAATGTATTCATTTCCCAAATACAGCAAAAAAATTTTGTGGATCCTTATAATTTTCAGGCCATGAACAACTGTATCTCCTCTGTAGAGCTATAAGAGATACAATTTCTGATGGTGTTACTTACACTGGTGCTATGACAGTATCAGTATTTCTCCAGAAACAAAGAATAATGTGATTTTATCTTTGTGGATAATACGGGGGGGGGGGGGGGCTGAAAAGTTCATAGGCTGACCATGATGCAGTAGTCAAATTTGATCAAATGTGGTTTATTTTTCAGCATAGTCTTCAGTGTCAGTGTATCTGAAAAGAAACAATTCAGTTAGTATCAGAACAAGTTGAATTTAATTTAATTTAATGCATGACTACTTTCATTGCTGTAGCATAACTCCTTAGTCAGCCTATAAACTTTTCAGCCACCCCCCCCATATATTGACACACATTTTACCGTACTTATTCAAAATCATGGTGTAATACTGTTATTCCAGCAGCTTCTTTCATATATGTTGCTGCAATAATTTCAGCTTCATTTTTTAAAATTTAATTTATTGAATTAGGACGGTGCACATTAATAAATATATCAGCATAAAGGTAAATATACTGGAATTAGCACAATAGCTAAATTTCATCAGTAGTCCTAAGTAGGGCTGAAACAATTAGTCAACATTGTCAATAACGTCAATGATAAAGATTTGTCGACACAGATTTTTATTGTCGGCAAATCGTATAAAATTTGTATACATGGTGCGGAAATGTTCAGTTGTAACTGCAGTGCACGACCAGAACTGCTGTGGGCAGTAGCGCCTTTGTTGTCCAGCATGTGTGAACAATTTCCAGCGAAGAAGAAGAAGAGCACAGCATGACGAAGCGAAAAGATAAGCAACTCGAAGTGGAGCTAAAAAAAAAAAAAAGACAGACCTAAACTTTCTATAGCATGGGAACATTTCACAGAAAACAAAAAAACAAAACAAGTAAAATGCAGATTTTGCGAGGCGGACCTTTCCTATCTATCATGGCAGCACTACAATGATGCATGAGCAACTGAAACGACGGCACCCTGGAGCTGTGACGTTAACGACTGCGTTTGCTTGGTAAGTTTTAGCAAGTAAAAAAGTTAGCGCGGCTTATTTTCAATGGCCAGCTGTTTCAAGCTTTAGAAAAACAACAATACTGTTAGTACGTGCTGTTTATGTTAGCTTACCTGTTTGACAATAAACCCTCTGGTTGTGAATGCAGTAAATGACTGAATTACAGGAGTCGTTATCTCTTTTTCTTCTTCATTAATATTTGCCCTTATTTTGAATATTACTTCATCTGAGTTAATTAGAATATCCCAGTTTGTAGTTTAATAAATAAAAACCTACAACCATAATCATCAAAATTAAATCAAACGGCTTGAAATATCACTCTTAAGTGCAGTGAATACTGAATATGAAGGTTTATCTTTCTCAATTATATTGTTAAAAAATGCACTTATAGAAAACTTCCACCTAATGTTAGTTTGTGGGTTGGAGCAGATCAGCAGTGTTGGGCAAGTTACTAAAAAATAGTAACTAGGGACTTCCGGTTATGGCTGCCACGTAGGACGGACGTGTCTCGCTCTGCTCTGCTCCTGGAGAAAAAAAAATCGGCAAATAACTCTCTCATTTGGGACAGAACGTATCCCAGCATTTGGGCGAGGATATGTCGGCGAAGCCTAAGGCTGGAAAACCAGGAAAAGGAAAAAGCGAGCCGCCGAAACAGTCCAAATTAACGGACTTTCAGGTCTGTGACGCAGCAAACAAAACTCCATATATGGCGGAGGAGGCTGGCGGCGGTGCGATGTCTGCGGGGAATGGCGCAGATGCGCTGATGGCTGCCATGAGTTCAATGAGAGCGGACTTTTCCTCTAGATTTGATGGGATTATGACAGCGTTGGAAGGAATAAGAAAGGAATTGGGTGACTGTGTAGAACGAACGGCGCAGATGGAGCTCCGTCTCGCTAGTGCTGAAGATGACGTCACCCGTCTTCAATTAAAGGTGCGCACTTTGGAAAAAAAAAATAAATCTCTGGAAGATAATATTTTGGATTTGGAATCTCGGTCGAGACAGAATAATTTGAGGCTGGTGGGTCTTCCAGAGGAATCAGAAGGTCGGGACGTATGTTCCTTTCTGGAAAAGTGGATTCCGGAGGTGCTGGGCAGCGAGGAGTTGCAATCAGCAGTGGTTCTGGAAAAAGCACATCGTATTGGCCCACGGAGAGATAAGGGACCGCCGAGGACCTTAATTATGAAGTTTCTTAGCAACAGAGACAGGATGAAGATCTTCAACGCTGCACGTGCTAAAGGAGAGATTAAACACCAGGACCAGCAGGTGCGGTTCTACCCAGATTTGGCCACAGGAATCCAGCAATTGAGGAAGCAGTTTGATCCCATACGTAAGGAGCTGCGCAACCTTGGGATTCGTCATGGTGTAATCTATCCTGCGAGACTGCTGACCACGTATGAGGGCAGAACCCACATTTTCAAGACCCCAGAGGAGGCGCAGGAGTTCATCAAGAAGATCAAAGAAGAAGAAGAGACTGGTGGGAGCTAAGCATGAACAAAATATAAGGTAGAATAATTAAGCATTTGCACAGGCATCTGACTGACTTGAAGTAAATAGTAAGTTTACAAAATATAGATTGTATTATACTGTATATTAAAAAAACAAAACAAACAAAAAAAAAACTATGATGTACAAAGTTGTTAAAAATTTTGGAGTTAAGTTGGAAAACTACAGAGGAGAGTTAATGTTACGTCATTAAAAGCAGTAGAGTTAGGGTGATTGGGAGGATGAAGAAGGAGTGGCTTAGGCTGTTCCCCGTGGGTGTGGAACGGTCGATGGCTATATCGGGAGACAGAATTTTTCTTTTGATTTTGGGGGGTTTGCCACAAGTGTGGGAAGGGGAAATTTGTTTGTGTGTAGTTTGTAGGACGAATGTTCAACCACTCATGTTTTTGCTTCTCTGTATGAGCATGTTTACACTGCAAGGTAATCCTAAACTCTCTATTGATCATGGACCAAAGTGTTAATCTTAATTTAACTTCATGGAATTGCAGAGGTCTACAAAATTTAAAAAAACTTAAACAAGTTATGAATAAAATAAAGGACATGGGTTCAAGAATTGTGTTTTTACAAGAAACTCATCTGATAGAGGAGGATGTTAAAAGAATTAGGAGTAGATGGCAGGGAAGTGTATTCACCTCTTCATTTTCATCCCGAGCCAGGGGAGTTATGACTCTCATACATAAATCAGTTCCTTTTCAGGTGAAAAATGTAATTGGAGACAAATTTGGAAGATATGTAATCATTCAAGGTTCTTTGCTATTAGAAAATATAAATCTTGTGAACTTATATGGTCCCAATATAGATGATCAGAAGTTCTTTGCTAATTTATTTCTCATCTTATCATCACTTACAGGGCAACATATAATAGCAGGGGATTTTAATTGTACATTGAATCCAGGTGTGGATAGATCAACAGGACTGGATTGTACGCACATTGGATGTAGGATGACTATTAATCATTTTATGAAAGAATTGAGATTGTTAGATATATGGAGAGAAATGAAACCACAAGTTAAAGCCTATTCTTGTTATTCCAGTACCTACAAGACATTCTCACGTATTGATTATTTTTTGATTTCCACAGAATTAAGGTCCAAGATTCAAAACTGCTTTTATGATAACATCGTGATTTCTGATCATGCACCCTGTTGTCTAATATATGTAGATAAAAAATTGACAAAGGAATCAGGTAGATGGCAATTTCAGCATAAATGGCTTCAGGATGAGGAATTTGTCAAGTATATAGAAAAACAGATAGACGAGTTCTTTGACATCAATACTACACAAACATCAGCATGTGTAAAGTGGGAGGCTTTCAAAGCTTTTATTAGGGGACATATTATTAGTTATACAGGATCAAAATCTAAGAAGACTCGAGAGGAGAGAGCTAAATTGGAACATAAAATAAAAAGTCTTCAGGAAAAAGTGTATGCAGGAAGTGACCCAAGGTTGGAGAATGAATTACTGATTTTGAGAGCTGAATACGACAAAAAATCAGCGAATAGAGCTGCCTCGAGTCTTCTAAGATTGAAACAATCTTTTTATGAACAAGGTGAAAAATCAGGAAAATTATTAGCATGGCAGATTAAACAATTGGAAATTAAAACACCAATTACCAGTATTATAAGTAATGGACAGGTAGTTATAGATCCTTTAGAAATTAATAGAGCCTTTAGAGATTACTATGAAAAATTATATGATACCAAAAATGAACCTGATTTAACAAAACTAAATGGGTTTTTGAACGAACTATCTATACCGTGTATTCCAAATGAAAACAGGGAGATATTGGAGTCTAAAATTAGTCAAGAAGAAGTTGGGCTAGCCATTGATAATATGAAATCAGGAAAAAGTGCAGGACCAGATGGTCTTCCAGTTGACCTTTATAAAAAATTTAAGAATAAATTAATAAAACCTTTTTTGGAAATGGTTTTAGAAGCATTTCAAAATAATAATTTACCATCATACATAAATAATGCCTTAATTATACTGCTGCCAAAACCAGGTAAGCCCTCTAATAAATGTGAAAATATGAGACCAATAAGCCTATTAAACGCCGACCTTAAGATAATCTGTAAAATTTTAGCAAGACGAATACAAGAAATTTTACCAAATATTATTAATCGAGATCAGAATGGCTTTATAAAGGGTAGACAAGGCTTCCATAATGTAAGAAGACTATTTAATATTATTTATTTTAATAAAGAAGCACCGGATACAGCTCTCCTATCATTGGACGCCGAAAAGGCCTTTGATAGAGTTGAATGGCCCTTTCTTTTTGAAGTCCTACAAAGGTTTGGACTTGGAAATAATTTCATAAAATGGGTTCAAATAATATACAATAATGCTACAGCAGAAATCCTAACAAATAACAATATTTCAAAACCAATAAAAATCAATAGAGGATGTCGACAAGGCTGTCCACTTTCACCTTTACTGTTTACTATGGCAATTGAACCTTTAGCGATAGCGATACGTTTACATTCACAAATATATGGAATTAAAGTTGGACCAACAGAACATAAAATCTCCCTGTACGCCGATGATATAATTTTGTTTATGTCGAATCTAAAAAAATCAATTCCAACCTTGTTGAATTTAATAAAGAATTTTGGGGAAATATCAGGATATAAAATAAATAAAACTAAATCTTCAATATTAATGCTAAATGAGACCCAAAGAAATTACCCAGCCCCTGAGGTAAATCAATTCAATGTTGTAAATCAGTTTAAATATTTAGGAATCCAAATTATGCCTAAGCTAGAATCAGTCGCCAGTGTCAACTATGAAGCCTTAATGTCAGATATCAATGAGTTAACTCAGAGAGATGGATGTCACTACCAATGTCGATGATCGGGAGAATCAATATACTTAAAAGTAATATTTTACCTAAAATACTTTATTTATTTCAATACATTCCCTTATCACCACCTTTAGATCTATTCTCAAGAATAAAAAAAAAGTTAGTGGAATTTATATGGAACAACAGGAGGGCTAGATTACGTTTGTCTTTATTATATTTACCATTTGATCGTGGAGGTCTGAAATGTCCAAATTTTATGTTGTATTATTGGTCGGCACAACTGAGGTCTATGACATATTATTTTTCATCAAATGATCTCCCTCACTGGACTGAAATGGAATCATACAATTTACCTTTACCTCTTCCCATATTCATATACTCAGATTCGGCAAAAAAATTACAAAAACAAGTTAAAAATCCATTTGTAAAGCATATGATCAAAATATGGTGTGAAGCTAAAAACTATTTAAAAGAACCACAGTTATTGTCACAATTTAGTCCAATATGGGGTAATCAATATTTTAAACCAGGGAGAGCGGACGCTGTATTTAAAGTATGGAATTTAAAAGGGATACAAAAGATTCAGGATTTATATTTGCCATGTGCAGACAACATAATGTCTTTTGAAGAGCTGAGGATCAAATTTAATCTCAATAGAACACATTTTTTTAAATATCTTCAACTTAGAAACTTTATTCGATCAAATCAAAATAAAGCTCTCACTCGACCTATTTATTCATCCTTGGAAAAAATGATGATGAAAGATAGTAAAAGAAAGGGTATTATTTCAGAGTTTTATAACTCATTGACACTATCTTCAAGTGAAAATTCACTGAAAAGATTAAACTACTGGAAAGAAGATCTGCAAATTGAAATTTCAGAGGAACAATGGGAATTGGCTTGTACAGAAGCTCAAACCAAATCAATAAATGCACGCCTTAAATTGATACATTTCAAATGGTTAATGCGGATGTATGTTACACCGGAGGAGTTAAATAGATATAACAAAAATATACCAGATACATGCACAAAATGCATGGAAAGTAAAGGAACCCTATTTCATTGTTTATGGGAATGTAGATTAATAAGAATGTTTTGGGAGGAGGTGAGGGTAACAATTGAAAAAATAATCTCAAAACAAATCATATTGAATCCTAAACTGTTTTTGTTGGGTCTGTACCCAGAAAAGCATAATTTCAATAAAAGTGAAAGAACATTCATAGACCTCAGTTTGCTTAATGCCAAAAAATGTATTGCACTATTATGGAAAAAGACTCATAGACCAGATGTGACTCAGTGGTTAAGACAGATGTTAACAAACCTTCCATTAGAAAGAATAACATATATACTGAAATCAAAGGAAATTGTGTTTGAGAATATATGGAGACCTTTTATTGATTATGTAAAAAATTTAAACATAACTCTTGAAGAAGAAGGTGAATGATGTGTGTGGACCTTGTAAATTCCAAACTGGTGAACATAATATGTATACTAATGTATTGGATTGTCTAGACTAAACAGAGGAGCATTGTTGAAGACTTGATTTTGTTGGTGGTTGTTGGTGTTTTTAGGGCATTTTTTTTTTTTTTTTTGTAGTACTTTAGTGTTAGTGTTTGATTGTTTGTATCATGTTTGTTAAAAAAAAAAAAAGGTTCAATAAAGATATTGTGGGAAAAAAAATAGTAACTAATTACAGTTACTAGTTACTTCTTTTCAAAAGTAACTGAGTTACATTAGAAAAATGGACAGAAAACATCAGACAAAATGGACAAATTTTGCATGCTAAAACCAGTAGCTCTATATACATAATTACTAGAGCAGCATGATTTGCCGCATGATATCATCTTTAACAAAATATTCCCAAAATGTAGTATGGTGTTGTTGGTGAAGTCCAGTAGTTAACATGAAGAAGCTTGAGGTTAAAAATTAATACTTTAAAGAGCCCCTATTATGCTCTTTTTTTCACATGTTGACACAGCTCCCAGGTGTGTTAATAAAATGTCTGTGACATACACTACCGTTCAAAAGTTTGTGGTCACTATAGCTGCACAAATTAAAACTTTAGTAGAGATATGTAACCCAGTCTACACTGCACAATGGAAGGAGATCGAATGCCAAATAACAAGTGACATCCCCCTACAGGCGATAATAGGGAACAATGCCTTACCTAAACTCTTGAATAACACTAACCCGTGGATAGAGACCCCGCTAAAAATTTGGTTTAAGATAGTCAGAGAGAATCAAGCTAAAGAGCCCTATCGACTTCTGCAATGGATTGCCTATGATCAAGACTTTACCCCCAATAAAACAGACACTAGATTTAAAGAGTGGAAAGAGAAAGGGCTGATAAAATATTACGATTTTTTTAAGGGGCAAACTTTAAGAAGTTTTGAAGATTTGAAAAAACAAGGTCTAATAAATCAAGATCTTTACAGGTTCTTTCAGCTTAGACACCACATAAACAATATACTTAAAAAGGAGGATTTGGAAAGGGCCCAGTCAGGTGTTCTGAAGGTCTTCTTAATGGCATATAAAGGGATCCCAGGGATCAGATACATTTCTAAAATATACCAAGGTCTTCAAGACCTAAAAGGGGACAACACATCATATATAAAAGAGAGATGGGAAAAAGAGGGGAATTTCACTTTACAATTGGAAATATGGGAAAAGCTAAATAAACAGCAATGGAAAAGTACCTCATCCCTGCAGTGGAGAGAATTTGGATGGAAAAACTTGGTAAGATTTTTCAGAACACCTGCACAAAACAAATTTACCCATAAGGGGTTGAACTGTTGGCGCTTGTGTGGTGAAAAGACTGCAAATCATTTTCATGTGTTTTGGTCATGCCCAGTTATCCACCAATATTGGACCAATGTACAGACAGTATTGGGGAAAATATTTAAAATAACAGTTCCCTTTTCTTTTGTAACTTTGTATTTGGGTTTACTACCGGACTCACTGGAAAGACGAGGAGATAAATACTTATTCAATGTTTTAATATTGGCAAGTAAAAAAGCTCTAACTAAAAAATGGATGTTGAAGGACTGTCCTACACCTGAAGATTGGATTAACGTGATTCAAGACATTTACTCGATGGAAAAGTTGACATTCGCACTGAGACAGGACATGGATGGGTTCATGAACTTTTGGCAACCCTGGATCACATATGTGTCTTCCATTAGATCTAATCTTTGACAAATACCATTTCAATAATGGTTCCGCTCTTTGTTCCAAGGCTACTCAGATGCTCTTTTACTTTTAATTACTTAATTTTCTGTTTGCTTGTTTTTTGCTGTTCTGTTTGTTTGTTTATTCGTTTTTTTTAATTTAATTCTCTTTAATTTCTCTTTTTCTTTCACTTTAAAAAAAAGGGGGGGGTGTTGTAATAACTATCCTACCAATGTTGTCAAATAGCAAAAAATAAGGGAACGTGTGATGAAAATGTAAACAATGCAATGCTGTAATGACCTGTATACCCTTTACAAAAACTTAAATAAAAAAAAAAAAATAAAAAAAAGTTTGTGGTCACTTAGAAATTTCCTTATTTTTGAAAGAAAAGCACTGTTTTTTTCAATGAAGATAACTTTAAACTAATCAGAAATACACTCTAATATCTAATATACATTGCTAATGTGGTAAATGACTATTCTAGCTGCAGATGTCTGGTTTTTGGTGCAATATCTACATAGGTGTATAGAGGCCCATTTCCAGCAACTATCACTCCAGTGTTCTAATGGTACAGTGTGTTTGCTCATTGCATCAGAAGGCTAATGGATGATTAGAAAACCCTTGTGCAATCATGTTAGCACAGCTGAAAACAGTTTAGCTGGTTAGAGAAGCTATAAAACTGACCTTCCTTTGAGCAGGTTGAGTATCTGGAAAAAATTATTATTTCAAATACAAATCATTATTTCTAACCTTGTCAATGTCTTGACTATATTTTGTATTCATTTTGCAACTCATGGTGATAAATAAGTGTGACTTTTCATGGAAAACACAAAATAATTGTCTGGATGACCCCAAACTTTTGAACGGTAGTGTACTTTGGTCAAAACTTCTGCAGGATTTTAATTATTGCAGTGATTTTAAACCGGCTGTTTTGTGGTATGCTGCTTTAAATGCTAATGAGCCTCAGTTCACTCTTTCTTCATCTCCCCTATATCTCTGTACTTGATGGTGATGCCATGAGTGAGACTAACATCAGCTTTACCTAATGTTGTTGGACTAATTAACTTACCAGCAAATACTGGGCAAATGCTAGAATTTAAAAACCCAAATAAAGTATTATTGGAGACAGGGTTTTGTGGTTTGAGTGCCGATAAATGCTCTCGAGAGTGTAATAAGCACAGAAGAATCCCTGAATGAGTGAATGGATCACAGCTGCTAACAACTGCTAACCATTTCTAATCGAGGAGATATCCAGTTCAGAGTATAATAAACTACAATAAAATAAGTTATAACAGAGGAAGATGCAAGGGATAGGGAGAGATAGAGGCAGATGATCCGCTGTGGCGACCCCTAAAGGGAGCAGCCAAAGAAGAAGAAAATAAGTTATAACATCTATGAATGAAATACATGCTCAAGGCTTGGTAGATGATGGGGAAATGAGAGTCTAGTGGGCATGGACAGAAAATATAGAAAAACTGACATTTTGTTCCTAGGCTAGTGGACTCAGTCTGAACAAAGACAGAAATTGCGACAGTAGCCACTTACACCAGCTAACACTAGCAGCTCTACCTGGCTATAACGGCAAAATATAACAAAATGAGGCAGAATGACGTGAGATACTGTATTGGATTGTGGTTATTGAATGAGCTGGTCTAGTACACTGACTACAATTTGCAAAAAGACATAAAATCCCTGGTCGCACTGATTTGCATCACAAAGCTAGTAATACGGTGGAAATGTTTGTTTATGCCAGGAAAAATCAACAAAATAGGTGAGAATAGAAGGAGAGCTATTTTATCAATGGTGGATTAATGAACTAGATGGGACCCCAAATATCTAGTGGGGTGACTAGAATTTACAGAGAACTTAAAGCTAAATTAAAGCTAAGCTAGCTGCACTGTAACTACTGTATGTGAGCTCCGAGGCTCAGAGGGTGAGAAAGGCTAGCCACGGGGCAGGTCTGTATCAGGTCCAGTCTTTTAAGTAATGACCAGATAAACTCACAGAAGAGAACAGCAAATCCAAATGAGGAGTTTCAGGCAGATTTGTAGTCCAACACTCTGAGGGAGAGGAGAGCTCTTCTGCAAGTGGACATTGGGCTGTTTGACTTTGCAAACCATATCTTCTACTTCTTCTTCTTTCGGCTGCTCCCTTTAGGGGTCGCCACAGCGGATCATCTGTCTCCATCGGCGCCACACAAGTCGGCTGTCTTTTTGCAACAGCGGCTCAATTCTGAGTTTTTCTTCCTATTTCTTATTTACTATCTGGCTTCGCTCGCCTTGTCCATCACGGACACACAGATCGCCCCAAATGTCTCCTGAGTCGGCGGACGGAGCCACTGTTTATAGCAGGGGACAGTACAACAGGGACCAGCTGTTAGCACTTAACCGGCCCACGGTGCTAACGCAAAAACTCGACATACCGGGAGAAATAAGACGGAAACGGCGTGGATGTCGAGCTGGAGTAAGATGGTGGGCAAGGAATATAAGGTACAGACCCATCCTCCCATCCATTATTATGGGGAACGTTCGATCGCTACTCAGATGAGCTAGCAGCTATGTCCCGCTACGAGAGCGTCTTCAGAGAGATTAGCATGATGTTGTTTACTGAGATGTGGCTAACAGAACTAGCAACAGATGCTAACATCAAACTGGAGGGTTTCCACGCAATACGGGCAGACCGGACACCAGACAGTGGGAAGGCAAGGGGCGGAGGAGTGATAATGCATGTCAATAACAGCTGGTGTAAACCTGGACATATCACGGTTAAAGATTAACACTGCAGCAAAGACATTGAGTTGCTAGCTGTTAGCATGTGGCCTGTCTATCTCCTGAGGGAATACTCACACGTGATCTGCATTGTTATTTATGCAAATCCAATGGCGAACGCTGGGGCAGCTCGTGACGCCATCCACTCAGTAACTGGCAGGCTGCTGACAGAACACCCAGATGCTCTACTCCTCATCTCCGGTGATTTTAACAATATCTCACTGTCCTCCATTCTACCCACGTTCACCCAGTATGTCACTTGCCACACTAGAGACAATAAAACACTGGACTTATTCTATGCAAACACTAAGGAGGCGTACACCTCATCACCACTCCCCCCACTCAGGAGATCGGATCACAACTTGGTTCATCTCCTGCCGGTGTACAAAACCCTAGTACACAGACAACCTCCGGTTATGCGCACAGTGAAGATATGGTCTGAGGAGGCAATGGACGCTCTAAAGGACTGTTTTGAAATCACTGCCTGGGAGCAGCTCTGCGATCCACATGGTGAGGACATCGATGGCTTCACTCGCACCATCACGGACTACATCAACTTCTGTGTGGACAACACCATACCCACCAAGATCATACGGTGTTGCTCGAACAACAAACCCTGGATCAACCCTGAGATAAAATCACTACTGAGAGAGAAGATGAAGATCTTCAGGTCGGGGAACAGGGAGATGCTGAAGTCTGTACAGAAGGAGCTAAGGGGGAAGATCAGAGAAGGCAAAGACAGCTTCAGGAAGAAGATGGAGGACAAGCTGCAACAGAGTGACATCAGTGGGGTCTGGAGAAACCTTAAAGCCATCTCTGGGCTCCAGAATACCTCCTCCCAGGCCACTTGGGGCAGGGAGTGGGTGAACAATCTGAACCTGTTTTTTAATAGATTTTAACACCCCCCCCACCACCACCGTCTGCACAACAACCACTGCTGCCTCTACTGTCATCGAGACCTGCTGTCCACCCCCCCACCACCAACTCCCAGCACACAGCCCCCCAACCTGACCCTCACTAAGACCCAGGTGAGGGCGGAGTTGAGGAAGATCAAGGCGAGGAAGGCCTCGGGTCCGGACTGCATCAGCGCGAAGCTCCTCAAGTCCTGCACAGACCAGCTGTGTGGGATTGTGGAGCACATCTTCAACCTGAGCCTGAAGCTGGGGAGGGTACCACAGTTGTGGAAAACATCTTGTGTGGTACCCGTACCAAAGACTTCCCACCCCAGAAACCTGAACAGCTACAGACCAGTGGCCCTGACGTCTCACCTGATGAAGACCCTGGAGAGACTGCTCCTTGCTCACATCCGCCCCCTGGTGGGACCAGCAATGGATCCACTCCAGTTCGCCTACCAGCATGGCATCGGGGTGGAGGATGCAGTGATCTTCCTCCTTCGCCGTTCCCTATTCCACCTGGAGAAGCCTGGGAACGCGGTGAGGATCATGTTCTTTTACTTCTCCAGTGCTTTCATCACCATCCAACCGATGATCCTGAGGGACAAGCTGCTGTGCGCAGGGGTGAACCAGCACCTGTCATCGTGGATCCTGGACTACCTCACAAACCGGCCACAGTTTATGAGAACCCGAGATTGTGTGTCCGACACGATCACCGGCAGCATGAGGGCCCCCCAGTGAACGGTTTTGGCTCCCTTCCTGTTCACCCTTTATACTACAGACTTCTCACGCAACACAGCATACTGCCATCTACAGAAGTTCTCTGACAACTCTGCGATCATCGGCCTCATCTCCAACGGAGATGAAGCTGAGTACAGAGGACTTATCCAAGACTTCGTGGACTGGTGCCATCAGAACTGCCTCCAGATCAACGCGAGAAAAACTAAGGAGCTGGTGGTAGACTGCCACAGGCAAGGACAGCCCCTCACAGCGCCAGTAAACATCCAGGGAACAGACATTGAGATGCTGACATCCTACATGTACCTGGGTGTTCATTTGAACAATAAACTAGACTGGTCACACAATACTGGCGCACTGTATAAGAAGGGACAGCGCAGTCTGTTTCTACTGAGGAGGCTCAGGTCTTTTGGTGTACAAGGGTTGCTCCTGAAGACCTTCTACGATTCGGTGGTGGCATCAGCCATCACTTTTGGAGTGATCTGCTGTAGCAGTGGCATCACAGCAGCCGATAGGAAGAGACTGAACAAACTGATCAAGAAAGCTAGCTCTGTCCTGGGACAGCGCCCTGACCCAGTGGGGGAGATAGGAGAGAGAAGGATGGTGGCTAAACTGTCATCTCTGCTGGAGTCCGAGTCCCACCCTATGCAGGACATACTGAACGCACTGAGGAGCTCATTTAGCAGTAGGCTACATCATCCTAGGTGCGCGACTGAGAGGTTTCACAGGTCCTTCCTACCTACGGCTGTCAGACTTTATAACCTAAGCAGGGCTGCTCGCAGAGATAGCAAAAAAACGTGACGGCCTAATAGTATTGAATGCAAAAGACGCAACACTTACACAAAATGGTCCCCTCCAGTATACAACTAGGACAATATCAATCGCTACGGAGGGTGACAATATGTATGGGTACATATTCATACTATGTGGGGTAACTAAATAGACGGTTATGCTCTTTATTCCATCTAGCTACAATGCTCCGCACTGTGTATATACTGTATATTTATGTGTACATATGTATATTCACTGCTCTTATTTTCTTATCTTCTAAATTATTGCTCTGAGTGTTGCTATCCTTGTGCTGTTGCAATCCTGGAATTTCCCCATTGTGGGACTAATAAAGGCTTATCTTATCTTATCTTATCTCACCCAGTCCCTTGCATCTTCCTCTGTAACGCCAACCCTCTCCATGTCCTCCTTCAATACATCCATGAATCTTCACTGTGGTCTTCCCCTTTTCCTCCTGCCTGGCAGCTCCATTTTCAACATCCTTTGTCCAGTATACCCACTATTGTATCCACCATTTCAGCCTTGCCTCTCTTACTTTGTCTCCAAACCGCACAACCTGAGCTGTCCCTCTGATGTACTCATTTCTAATATTGTCCCTCCTAGACACTCCCAATGAAAATCTTAGCATCTTCAACTCTGCCACCTCCAGCGCCACCTCCTGTCTTTTTGTCAGCGCCACCGTCTCCAAACCATATAGCAGGTCTCACTACCGTCTTGTAAATCTTCCCTTTCACGCTTGCTGCTACACTTCTGTCACAAATCACCCCTGACACTCGTCTCCACCCTGCCTGCACTCTCTTCTTCACCTCTCGTGCATTTTCCATTGCTTTGGATGGTTGACCCCAGGTATTTAAACGTACTTTCACCACCTTTACTCCTTCCATCTTCACCATTACACCTGCCTCCTACTCATTCACACTCATGTATTCTGTCTTACTTCTACTGACTTTCATTCCTCTTCTCTCCAGAGCATACCTCCACCTCTCCAGGTTCTCCTCCACCTGCTCCCCACTCTCACTACAGATCACAATGTCATCTGCAAACATCATGGTCCACGGAGACTCCTGCCTGACCTCGTCTGTCAGCCTGTCCATCACCATGGCAAATAATCAGGGGCTCAGAGCCGATCCCTGATGTAATCCCACCCCCCACCTTGAATCCATCCATCACTCCTACAACGCACTTCACCACCGTCTGGCTGTCCTTATACGTGTCCTGCACCACCCTCACATACTTCTCTGCCACCCCTGACTTTCTCATACAGTACCACACTTTCTCTCTTGGCATCATATCATATGCTTTCTCTAGCGCCACAGACACAGTGCAACTCCTTGTGACTTTCTCTATACTTGTCCATCAGCACTCTTAAGGTGCGTTCACACCAGACGTGAACGGGTGAATTTTTCATGCAGCACGATTACATTATAACTCAATGTAAACACCCGAACAGACATGAATAGTGAGATGCAGACAGGCGAAGTTGTCTTTAAAACGTCTGCAGCTGTGTTCAACCTGCTGTGGAAATTCCCAAAATAACGTCATGCTTAGGTTTACATTATCCGACCAGGGCCTCACCTGAAAATGTTGTTTCAAGCCTCCAAAAGTTCACAAGATGAGGGATGTTTATGTTGCTAGCTTGCTAGGACGTCCGTGGCTGGAAACCATGGGTATAGAACTCCAAAATCCCGATTCAGCTGAAGAGTTCCTGGTCCTCCTGTCTCCCGGTGAGTGAGTTTCATTTTCTAACTAGTTTACTCTGCAGTGGTGACAGCAGAATCTCAAAGCTAGCAGCTAGCTAACTAGCTTGCTAGCGGACACAAACGTGCAACGACGCAAATTCACGCATACTTGCGTCTTCCTATTCACTTTGTATGAATTCGCGCTGCCCGTTCACGTTTGGTGTGAACACACCTTTAGAGCAAACATTGCATCTGTAGTACTCTTTCTTTTGGCATGAAACCATACTGCTGCTCACTGATTGTCACCTTTCCTCTTAACCTGGCTTCAACAACTCTTTCTCATATCTTCATAGTGTGGCTCATCAACTTTATGGCTCTGTAGTTACTACTGTTCTGAGTATCACTTTTGTTCTTGAAAATTGGTACCAAAACACTTCTTCTCCACTCCTCAGGCATCCTCTCACTCTCCAAGGTTGTGTAAAACAATCTGGTTAAAAAGTCCACTGCCATCTCTCCTAAACATTTGCAGACCATATAATATCACAAAAATCCTACATAATGCATTAAAATAAAGGGAAAAGACTTCCGGTCTGGACGCCATGGTGATAGCAACTTAACGCTGAACCTCCCAGATCCAATCCAAGGAAAACATCGTCAAAATCAGACTTAACGGATTTTTGGAAGAATAAAAATCAAAAGACAAAAACACCATGCCTAACCACAAACAGAAGAAACTGGCATTCCCCAGGTCAGGATGCGCGGCGGCCGCAGAATCTGATCCCGAGGACCTCCATTCAGGAGACGAAGAGCTGGGCCTAGCTAACAAAAAGGTTAGCCTGAAATCGCTATATGATGAATTACGACGATTTCGGGCCGAATTTCACGAATTCAGAGAGGAACTAATAAGGACGAACAGCAGAATGGACCAGGCCGAAAACCGAATCTTGGAAGCTGAAGAAAGAGTAAAAGTGCTTGAAGATTCTATGCTGGATTTACACAGAAAACAGTCAAGGCTGGAGGCTAAGCTAGCCGACCAAGAAGGAAGACAGAGACGAGATAACATCAGAATTCACGGTCTGAAAGAAGGAGCTGAAGATGGTTTCAACACAGTGGCGGAATGCGTGGAATCCTTATTAAGAGAGAAGTTGGGTATTCCACAAACCACCGATTTGAAAATAGAAAAGGCCCATCGTACATTAGCCGCAAGGCCAGCGGCAGAAGCACACCCGCGTTCAGTGTTGGTAAGATTCTCCGATTTCAAAATAAAACAAGAGGTTGTAAGACGGGCTTGGCAGAAAAAAGGATTTATGCATCAAGAAAGAAAAGTCTTCGTGGAGCACGATTACGCCCCTGAGGTTCTTAAAAAGCGATGGGAATATAACGACGCCAAAAAGGTTCTATGGGAAAAGAATCTACGCTTTCAGATGCCATTTCCGGCGAAGTTAAGGGTCTTTTACGGTGAAGAGTCATGTCTCTACAATTCAGCGGAAGAAGCAACAACCGACATGGCGAGAAGAGGACTCCCGGTAACGGTGTTTAAACCCGCAGCGAATCTGAGCGAGAAAATCAGAGCTCAAACGTGGTCCACTCAAAGACCTTCTAAATCCACGGGCCAGCAGCGGGAAACCCAGCCCCAGAGCTACAAAGATAAGCTTTCCAGTTCCAGGAAGGAATAGCGACCTTTTTGTTTTTTTTCTCTCTTTTCAGTCATTCTGCACTTCCATCCCCCCTCCTACAAGGTAACAAACATTAAAGGAGATGCAGAATCAGCATGTGGTAAAACCTTTCATGGAGCAGTTATAGCATTAGAAACAAATGTCTTCTTAATTTAAAGGGAAAAAAAAAATCTTGTTAAAATAGAAATGTAACAATGACCCACATGTTCTCCCCACACTAACAAATACTGTATTAGAGTGAAGGTTTGCTGTGATGGGGGTGGGAGGGTGCACACAATCTCATAGGGTATAGGCATAAAAAAAAAAAAATCATTACAAATTCGGATTGGGATCTGAAATTCACGTTAAAAACATGGGACAACTTACAGGGGTAAGAGAGGGCCCTCAACACGTAACAGAGTTTGAGGAATTTCCCTCAGAGCCTACACTCCATCAAGGCTCTTACAGGGTCTTTAAAGAGACCCCAGCTCAGGAAGTTTTTTTGACAGTTTTTTGTTTTAAAGTCTCATACACTATGTTCTTAATGTTTTTTATGTTCTTAATGTTCTTTCAGTTTCTGAGTAGCAAAAAAGCAGTCCACCACACTGTTATACTAAATAAGAAAATACAATGGAGAAACAGGGTGTAACCAAAATAGCCTCATATAATGTAAAAGGGATCCTGAGTCCAGTTAAAAGCTCCAAGATTCTACGCAAAATGAAAAAAGACAAAGCAGAAATAATATTTTTACAAGAAACCCACCTAACAGACGTGGAACACACTAAACTCAATAGACAAGGGTTTAAAATGATCTCTTCATCTTCATATAAGTCAGGGAGGAGGAGGGGAGTAGCGACATTATATCAACCAAAATTACATTTGAAAAAAATCAGAACACAAAGATAAAGAAGGGAGGTACAGTTTGGTAATTGGGCGGCTAGAGGGAGAAGATATCACCCTGCTGAATGTATATGCACCACCAGGGGCTAAATGGAAATTTTATAAAAATGTATTCGACCTAATGATAACTAAAGCCCAAGGTTTAGTGATATGTGGTGGAGACTTCAATCTAAGACTGAATCCATACTGGGATGCAACAGGTAATTCTTCACATCAAAATAACACTCAAAATAGGAAAACTTGGATGCTACTAAAGGAAATGGGAATCTGTGACGTATGGAGGGAATTCAACCCCAATATAAAAGATTATACTTTTTATTCAACGCCACATTCATCTTACTCAAGGATTGATTACTTTTTTATGTTTAATAGAGACATTGGAAGAGTAAAAACATGTAAAATAGGACTGATGGATCTCTCTGACCACAGTCCGATCTATATGGACTTAAACATCCAAAAATACACAAATAATACATTTTCCTGGAGGTTGAATTCAAATGTCCTGAAAGGACCACTGAAAGATGAATTGGAATCAGATATTTTCAAATATTTGGAAGAAAACGATAATGGAGAAGTATCCCCTTTAATACTGTGGGATGCGTGCAAAGCTGTAATAAGGGGAAAAATTATTGCAAAACTGGCAACCCAAAAGAAACTGAGACAAGAAAAACTAATCACACTAGAGTCAGAACTCAAGAACCTAGAAAAAGAACACAAAGACAACACTCATTCTAATGGCTCGCTCAAGATTAAAGAAATTAAAAATCAAATAAATGAGATCTACACAATAGAAATCCAGAAGAAACTTACATTTCTGAAATAAAAACACTATGAAGCAGGCAGTAAATCGGCAAAATTACTAGACTATAAATTGAGGAAACAACAAACAGAAAGAGCAATCTACAAAATCAGAGACCCAGTATCAAAGGAAATAAAATTCAGAATTCAGGATATTCTTAAAAGCTTCGAGAATTACTACAAGAACTTATACTCCCACAAAAAACATAAAAACGCATCCGAGACATTCCTAAACACATTACACCTTCCCCAACTTACGGAATCACAAAATAAAACACTACTGTCAGAAATACAACCTAAAGAATTGGAAAAAGCAATTATGAAACTTAAAGCTAACAAATCCCCAGGAGCAGATGGCTATACAGCAGAATGGTACAAAACCTTTAAACAGCAACTATCTCCTCTCCTCTTGAAAACATTTAACTATGTCCTCCACACAGGGGAAATCCCCCCCTCCTGGAGAGAAGGGGTCATTGCAGTTATACCTAAACCTGAAAAGGATAAACTAGAATGCTCCAACTACAGACCAATCAGTGTATTAAATCAGGACTATAAGCTTTTTACCATTATCTTTGCCAAAAGGTTAGAAAACATACTGACAGACTTAATTCACTTAGACCAAACAGGTTTTATAAGACAAAGACAGACACAAGACAACATTCGACGCACTTTACACATAATTCATCATATAAAAAAATATAACTTAAATGCAGTCATATTGGGATTAGATGCTGAAAAAGCATTTGATTCGGTTGACTGGTCATTCCTATATAGAATCTTATCCAGTTTCAATTTTCATAACAACTTCATTAGAACTATACAGGCATTATATAAAAAACCAACAGCTAAAGTAAGGATTAACGGTAATTTATCATCATCTTTTGAGCTGGAAAGAGGATGTCGTCAAGGCTGCCCCCTGTCTCCACTGCTCTTTGCAATCTTCATAGAACCTCTGAGCCAATGGATAAGACAAAATCAAAAAATTCAAGGTATTACACTTGGTCAGAAGGAACATAAAATAGCACTCTTTGCTGATGACATTTTAATATACCTAGGGCAACCAGACACCTCTTTACCAGAACTAATCTCAGTTTTTTCAGACTATGGAGATTTATCGGGGTACAAATTAAACATGCATAAAACCCAAGTTTTAACATTCAACTATGACCCAAATCATTATTCACTAAGTGACCTCAAAACTAACTGGGAGCTGGAATCTATGAAATATCTGGGGATCAATATCCCGAAACAACTCAACAAAATTATAACACTAAACTATGATCCACTGGTGACAAAAATAAAATCTGACCTAGCAAGATGGAATATGATACCATTCTTAGGTACTGCACAAAGAGTTGAAGCAGTCAAAATGAATATACTCCCACGTCTTCTATACCTTTTCCAAACAATACCAGTAGAACCCCCCAAAAAAACATGGCAGGAGCTAGACAGAAGGATCTCAAGATTCATATGGCAGGGCAAGAGACCTAGAATCAGATATAGAACCCTACAGCTAAACAAAGACAAAGGTGGGCTCGCGCCGCCAAATATCAGGGACTATTTTATAGCTGCACAAATTAAAACTTTAGTAGAGATATGTAACCCAGTCTACACTGCACAATGGAAGGAGATGGATTGCCAAATAACAAGTGACATCCCCCTACAGGCGATAATAGGGAACAATGCCTTACCTAAACTCTTGAATAACACTAACCCGTGGATAGAGACCCCGCTAAAAATTTGGTTTAAGATAGTCAGAGAGAATCAAGCTAAAGAGCCCTATCGACTTCTGCAATGGATTGCCTATGATCAAGACTTTACCCCCAATAAAACAGACACTAGATTTAAAGAGTGGAAAGAGAAAGGGCTGATAAAATATTACGATTTCTTTAAGGGGCAAACTTTAAGAAGTTTTGAAGATCTGAAAAAACAAGGTCTAATAAATCAAGATCTTTACAGGTTCTTTCAGCTTAGACACCACATAAACAATATACTTAAAAAGGAGGATTTGGAAAGGGCCCAGTCAGGTGTTCTGAAGGTCTTCTTAATGGCATATAAAGGGATCCCAGGGATCAGATACATTTCTAAAATATACCAAGGTCTTCAAGACTTAAAAGGAGACAACACATCATATATAAAAGAGAGATGGGAAAAAGAGGGGAATTTCACTTTACAATTGGAAATATGGGAAAAGCTAAATAGACAGCAATGGAAAAGTACCTCATCCCTGCAGTGGAGAGAATTTGGATGGAAAAATTTGGTAAGATTTTTCAGAACACCTGCACAAAACAAATTTACCCATAAGGGGTTGAACTGTTGGCGCTTGTGTGGTGAAAAGACTGCAAATCATTTTCATGTGTTTTGGTCATGCCCAGTTATCCACCAATATTGGACCAATGTACAGACAATATTGGGGAAAATATTCAAAATAACAGTTCCCTTTTCTTTTATAACTTTGTATTTGGGTTTACTACCGGACTCACTGGAAAGACGAGGAGATAAATACTTATTCAGTGTTTTAATATTGGCAAGTAAAAAAGCCCTAACTAAAAAATGGATGCTGAAGGACTGTCCTACACCTGAAGATTGGATTAACGTGATTCAAGACATTTACTCGATGGAAAAGTTGACATTCGCACTGAGACAGGACATGGATGGTCCATGAACTTTTGGCAACCCTGGATCGCATATGTGTCTTCCATTAGATCTAATCTTTGACAAATACCATTTTAATGATGGTCCCACTCTTTATTCCAAGGCTACTCAGATGCTCTTTTACTTTTAATTACTTAATTTTCTGTTTGTTTTTTACTGTTCTGTTTGTTTGTTTATTCGTTTTTTTTGTTTGTTTGTTTGTTTGTTTAATTTAATTCTCTTTTAATTTCACTTTTTCTTTCACTTTAAAAAAAAAGGGGGTGTTATAATAACTATTCTACCAATGTTGTCAAATAGCAAAATATAAGGGAACGTACGATGAAAATGTTAACAATGCAGTGCTGTAATGACCTGTATACCCTTTACAAAAACTTAAATAAAAAAAAAAAAAAAAATTAAAAAATAAAGGGAAAAATTTAAAAAAAGCATTATACTGTCTTGGGCGGCGCGGTGGCGCAGTGGTTAGCACTGCGGCCGCACAGCAACTCATCCTTGGCCGGGGGATCCTGGGTTCAATCCCAGCCCCCAACTAACAGTGATCTGTGTGGAGTTTGCATGTTCTCCCCGTGTCTGCGTGGGTTTACTCCGGGATTTCTCCGGTTTCCTCCCACATGCCAAAAACATGCAAGTTAGGTTAATTGACATCAAAACTGGGGATTCTAAATTGTCCTTAGGTATGACTGTGAGAGTGAATGGTTGTCTGTCTCTCTGTGTTGGTCCTGTGATGGACTGGTGATCTGTCCAGGGTGTACCCTGCCTCTCACCTAAAGATGCTGGGATAGGCTCCAGCCCCCCCGTGACCCGAAAAGGATTAAGCGGAAGAAGATGAATGAATTATACTGTCTCTTTAAATAAAACAAAGAGAGAGCAAAAGAGAGAAAAAATGCTGCACAGCATTGCCCATTATTTAAAAAAAAGCTACAAACAAAATACTTAAGAGCAGATTAGGCTTGAAATCAAACTGTGGAAACACAGGATGGTGAAGACAACCACACAAAGACTGGGGAGTGTGTGTGTGTGTGTGTGTGTGTGTGTGTGTGTGTGTGTGTGTGTGTGTGTGTGTGGGAGGGTACAGTAGGCTATATACACACATGAGCTGATTATGTTGTTTTAAATACATGTGAGATGATAGTGAGGCAGGGATTAGGGTGGAGGGAGGGGAGTGAAAAGTACAGACAGACAGTGTATTCTAACATCACTCCCTAACTGCTACATACAGCTGGGAAAATAAGTATTGAACACATCAACATTTTTCTCATGAAACATATTTCTGATGGAGCCACTGACCTGAGATTTTCACCAGATTTCAGTAACAACCCAAGCAATCCATACATACACAGAAATCAAGGCAACTGTGTTCACAAAACAAGTTATATTTAATAAAGTTGAATGACACAGGGACTATGGCCTGTCCGATCTGAACCCGAGTGGTGTTCAGTTACTGGACTTCTGTGCTAACCACAGTTTGTCCATAACAAACACCATGTTCAAGCATAAGGGTGTCCATATGTGCACTTGGCACCAGGACACCCTAGGTCGCAGGTCGATGATCGATTTTGTTATCATGTCATCAGACCTGCGACCGTATGTCTTGGACACCCGGGTGAAGAGAGGTGCAGAGCTGTCAACTGATCACCACCTGGTGGTGAGTTGGATCCGATGGCAGGGGAGGAAGCCATTCAGACCTGGTAGACCCAAACGTATAGTGAGGGTGTGCTGGGAACGTCTGGCTGAGGCCCCTGTCCGGGAGGTCTTCAACTCCCACCTCCGGAAGAACTTCAACCACATTCCAAGGGAGTCTGGAGACATGGAGTCTGAATGGGCCATGTTCTCCACCTCTGTTGTTGAAGCGGCGGCCCAGAGCTGCGGCCGCAAGGTGGTCGGTGCATCTCGTGGTGGCAACCCCCGAACCAAGTGGTGGACACCAGTGGTGAGGGGGGCCATTAAGCTGAAGAAGGAGTCCTATCAAGCTTGGTTGGCTTGTGGGACTCCCGAAGCAGCTGAGGTGTACCAGCAGGCCAAGCGGAGTGCAGCTCGGGTGGTTGCTGAAGCAAAAACCCGGGTATGGGAGGAGTTCGGTGATGCCATGGAACAAGACTTTCGGTCGGCCTCGAAGAGATTCTGGCAAACTGTTCGGCGCCTCAGGAGGGGAAAGCAGCTCCCTGTCCACACTGTGTATGGTGCGGATGGGACACTGTTGACTTTGACTGGGGATATCGTCGGGCGGTGGAAGGAATACTTCGAGGATCTCCTCAATCCCACTGATACGCCTTCCACAGAGGAAGCAGGGTTTGGGGACGAGGGGGATGACTCGCCTATCACAGGGGCTGAGGTCGCCAAGGTGGTTAAAAATCTCCTTGGTGGCCGGGCCCCGGGGGTGGACGAGATTCGCCCTGAGTACCTCAAGGCCCTGGATGTTGTTGGGCTGTCATGGTTGACACGCCTCTGCAACATTGCGTGGAGGTCGGGGGCAGTGCCTTTGGCATGGCAAACTGGGGTGGTGGTTCCTCTCTTCAAAAAAGGGGACCGGAGGGTGTGCTTCAACTTTAGAGGGATCACACTCCTCGGCCTCCCTGGGAAGGTCTATTCAATTCAATTCAATTCAACTTTATTTATATAGCGCCATTTCACAACAACAGTCATCTCATAGCACTATCAACTGTAGGGAGGACCCCCACAGTTGCAGAAAGACCCCAGCAATCAGGCGATCCCCTGTGAGCAAGCACTTGGCGACGGTGGAGAGGAAAAACTCCCTTTTAACAGGAAGAAACCTCCAGCAGAACCAGGCTCAGGGAGGGGCAGTCATCTGCTGCGACTGGCTGGGGGGTGAGGGGATAGAGAAGAAGAAAAGAACAGACATGTAGAGAGCAAACAGCACGATGGGGACTCAATCTATGGGAGAGAACAAACAAATGTTAATGACCAGCAAAAAAAAAATATTTCATAGAAAGTGAGGAAAGGAGTGAGGCCCAGTGCATTACTGGAGGTCCCCCGGCTGACTAAACCTATTAGCAGCATAACTAAGGGAGGGTTCAGAAAACACATGATCCCTCCCTAATTGTAGGCTATATCAAAAAGGTAGGTTTTAGCCCTATTCTTAAAAACAGAGATCGAGTCTGACTCCCGAATCCAGATTGGCAGCTGATTCCACAGGAGAGGAGCTTGATAACTGAAGGCTCTGCCTCCCATTGTACTTTTGGAGATTCTAGGTATTACAAGTAAACCTGCATTTTGGGAGCGTAGTGCTCTGTTAGGATGATACGGTAGTATCAGATCTTTTAAATAAAAAGGAGCCTGATTGTTTAGAGCTTTGTAAGTAAGAAGAAGGATTTTAAACTTAATTCTAAACTCTATGGGAAGCCAATGAAGGGAGGCCAGAACCGGAGAGATATGATCTCTCTTTCTAGTACCTGTTAAAACTCTTGCTGCAGCATTTTGGATCAGCTGAAGACTTTTTAAAGATGTTTTAGGACAACCTGATAATAAAGAATTACAATAATCTAATCTCGAGCTAACAAAAGCGTGGATCAGCTTCTCAGCATCACTCTGAGACAAGATGCTCCTAATCTTGGCAATATTACGCAAATGATAGAAGGCAGTCTTAGAAACAAATTTAATATGTGAATTGAAGGACAAATCCTGATCAAAAATAACTCCAAGGTTCCGCACAGAGCTATTAAGAGAAAGAGTAACTGCATCCAAACTGAAAGTTTGATTTGGAAAGGAATTTCTAAGGTTTTTTGGACCAACAAGAATGACTTCAGTCTTATCTGAATTTAATAGCAGGAAATTACAAGTCATCCAAACTTTGATTTCCTTAAGACAGGCTTCTAACTTGGCTAATTGATTAGTATCATCTGGCTTCATTGACAGGTATAATTGTGTGTCATCTGCATAACAGTGAAAATGTATACAGTGCTTTCTAATAATGTTGCCTAACGGAAGCATATATAAACTAAAAAGAGTAGGGCCAAGCACAGATCCCTGTGGAACTCCATGACTAAGCTTTGAGCTGAGAGAAAACTCATCATTTACATGAACAAACTGGAACCTATCAGATAAATAAGATCTAAACCACTGCAACGAAGTTCCATTAAGTCCAACATAGTGTTCTAATCTATCAAGTAGAATATTATGATCAATAGTATCAAAAGCTGCACTAAGATCTAAAAGGACAAGTACAGAAACTAGTCCATTATCAGATGCAATGAGGAGGTCGTTAGTGACCTTCACCAAGGCTGTTTCAGTGCTATGATGGATTCTAAACCCAGATTGAAACTCCTCAAATAAACCATTTCCCTGCAGGTGGTCAAATAATTGCATAGCAACAACTCTTTCTAAGATTTTTGAAATGAAAGGGAGATTAGAGATTGGTCTATAGTTAGCTAAAGCTCCTGGATCTAGCGTTGGCTTTTTGAGTAAGGGTTTAATTACAGCCGTTTTAAAAGCCTGCGGTACATGGCCTAAAGTTAATGAAGAATTGATTATATGAAGAATAAAGCTACCAATAAGTGGGAAGACTTCTTTAAATAACCTGGTAGGAATAGGGTCTAAAAGACAAGTTGAAGGTTTGGATGAGGAAACTATTTTGTCTAACTCACAAAGGTCGATTGGAGTAAACTCATCAAGACAGACATCAATAGAAGGAGTTGTAGTAGTTACAGTATTTAAGTTAACTGTGGGAAGAATCTGATTGATTTTATCTCTGATGGATGAAATTTTATTATTGAAAAAGTTCATAAAGTCCTGACTAGTAAGCTCTAAGGGGATGCTAGGATTGACAGAGTCCTGACTCTTTGTCAACCTGGCTACAGTACTGAAAAGAAACCTGGGATTATTCTTGTTCTCTTCTATTAATGCAGAGTAATAACTCGTTCTAGCTTTTCTAAGAGATTTTTTATAAATTAAAAGATGATTTCTCCAAGCTAAATAGATTTCATCTAAATTAGTAGAGCGCCATTTTCTTTCTAATTGACGAGTCTTCTGTTTTAAGCTACGAGTTTCTGTGTTGAACCAAGGAGTTAAAAATCTCTGATTAGACTTTTTCTTTTTTAAGGGGGCCACCAAGTCTAGAGCCTGATGTAGAGAAGCTGAAACACTATCCACCATGTTATCAATTACAGAAGGAGCAAGCTGTCTATAGCTTATTTCCGTTGTGTTGACACATGGCATAGAGGAAACAATCTGCATAAATTTGGAAACAGCATCATCTGAGAGGCATCTACTGTGATAATATTTTTCTTTAGGAGCCAAATAGTCAGAAATAGTAAAATCAAAGGTTAACAGACAATGGTCTGACAGTACAGGGTTATGAGGAGACACTACCAGATTTTCTATTTCTATGCCATATGTCAGAACAAGGTCCAATGTATGGTGGAGGTAATGAGTAGAATTTCCTACTTTCTGAGAAAACCCAATCGAGTCTAATATTGAATTAAAAGCCACATTAAGGCAGTCACTATCTACATCCACATGTATATTAAAGTCCCCTACTATAATTATTCTATCAGATTTCAGCACTAAATCAGCTAAGAAATCAGGAAATTCGGATAAAAATTCTGAATAGGTTGATGGGGGACGATAAACTATGGCAAATAAAATTGGGTTTAACCTGGAATTGCTAAAGTGCCCAATACTGAGGACCAGGCCCTCAAAGGAATTATAACATGTTTTTTGCTTTACATTAACTAGTAATTTGGAATGGTAAATTGCTGCTACTCCTCCTCCACGACCAGAACTTCTGGGATTTTGACAGTTTAAATAACCAGAGGGAGTTGATTCATTTAAACCAACATAATCCTCTTGTCCTAACCAAGTCTCTGTAAGGGAAATTAAATCAATCTGATGATCAATTAACAGATCATGGACTAACAGAGACTTGGGAGTTAGAGACCTAATATTTAATAAACCACATTTAATTTTTAAATTATGAGGAGGAACAGAGGCCAAATCATTCAATTTAGAGGCTTTACGTTTAATTTGAGTTTTACCAATATTTTGCTTTATCACTTTGGGATGCTTATACATTATATTTTTATTTACTTTGGAGGGAGCAGACAACGATTCTCTGATGGGGAAGACAGGGGCTAAGCTGAGGGGTGGCGGATGAAGAGGAGCTGCAGAGAGGCGTGTAAGACTGCGACTCTGCTTCCTGGTCCCAACTCTGAGTAGTCATGGTTTTGGAAATTTGGATAAAAAAGATGCCAGATTGTTAGATAAATGAGAAGCACCATCCAAAGTGGGATGAGTGCTGTCTCGTCTCATAAGACCAGGTTTTCCCCAAAAAGAGCTCCAATTGTCAATGTAGCCCACGTCATTTTTAGGACACCACACAGACAGCCAGCGGTTCAAGGATGACGAGCGACTAAACATGTCATCACTGGTCAGATTGGGGAGGGGTCCAGAGAATACTACAGTGGCAGACATCGTTTTTGCAAAGTCACACACCGATTCTACATTAAGTTTCGTGACTTCCGACTGCCGGAGACGGATGTCATTAATGCCGGCGTGAATAACAATTGTGGAATATTTACAGTTACTTTTAGCCAGCATTTTCAAATTTGACTCGATGTCGCCTGCTCTGGCCCCAGGAATGCATGTGACTATGGCCGCTGGAGTCTCTAGGTTCACGTTTCTGACTACAGAGTCGCCAATGATCAGAGTTTTTTCCTGAGCGGGTGTGTCGCTGAGCGGGGAAAAACGATTAGAAACGTGAACAGGTTGGTGGTGAACCGGGGCTTTGCGACTAGGCTTCCTTCTCACCGTCACCCACCCAGTCTCCTCGCTGCAGAGGAGAGCCGGGGAACCGGTGACAGGGGGACCTAAGCTAGCTAGCTCCGCTGCAGCTAAGGGGCGTCCGTCGAGATTAACTGGCGCAGACGGTGTTTCAATGCAGCGGAGCCGGGATTCCAAATCAGACAACCTCGCCTCGAGCGCCTCAAAAAGACAACATTTATTACATTTACCGTTATCACTAAAAGAGGCAGAGGTGTAGCTAAACATCTGACAGAGAGAGCACACCAGAGGAGGAGAGGAAAGAGAGCTAGTAGCCATAGCTAGTGGCTCGAGAGCTGGAGAGCAAACCACACAGGCAGACAGCAAAACAGGAAGTGACGATACGTTACCACAAGGAAGTGACGATCTCGATCTATGCCAAGGTACTGGAGAGGAGAGTCCGGCCGTTGGTCGAACCTCGGATTCAGGAGGAGCAATGTGGTTTTCGTCCTGGCCGTGGCACATCGGACCAGCTCTCTACCCTCTCGAGAATTCTTGAGGGTTCGTGGGAGTTTGCCCAACCAGTTTACATGTGTTTTGTGGACTTGGAGAAGGGATTTGACCGTGTCCCTCGTGGTTTTTTGTGGGGGGTGCTTCGGGAGTATGGGGTATCAGGCTTGTTGTTACGAGCTATTCGGTCTCTGTACGACCGTTGTGAGAGTTTGGTTCGTATTGCCAACACTCGGTCAGAGTCATTCCCAGTGAGAGTTGGACTCCACCAGGGCTGCCCATTGTCACCGATCCTGTTCATAATTTTTATGGACAGGATTTCTAGGCGCAGCCAGGGAATGGAGGGTGTCATGCTTGGTGACCACAGGATCTCATCTCTGTTGTTTGCAGATGATGTTGTCCTGTTGGCTTCATCCAGCAATGACCTACAGCTCTTGCTGGGACGGTTTGCCGCTGAGTGTGAAGCGGCTGGGATGAGAATCAGCACCTCCAAGTCCGAGTCCATGGTCCTCAGCCAGAAAAAGGTGGATTGTCCTCTCTGGGTTGGGGACAGGCTCCTGCCCCAAGTGGAGGAGTTCAAGTATCTTGGGGTCTTGTTCACGAGTGAGGGGAAAATGGAGCGAGAGATTGACAGACGGATCGGAGCAGCATCTGCAGTGATGCGGACATTGTACCGGTCTGTTGTGGTGAAGAGGGAGCTTAGTTCTAAAGCAGGGCTGTCAATTTACCAGTCAATCTACGTTCCTACTCTCACCTATGGTCATGAGCTTTGGGTAATGACCGAAAGAACAAGATCGCGGATACGAGCGGCTGAAATGAGCTTTCTCCGTAGGATTGCTGGACTCACCCTCAGAGATAGGGTGAGGAGCTCAGTCATCTGGGAGAGGCTCAGAGTAGAACTACTGCTCCTCCACATTGAAAGGAGTCAGTTGAGGTGGTATGGGCATCTGATTAGGATGCCTCCTGGACGCCTCCCACTTGAGGTGTTTCGGGCACGTCCCACTGGGAGGAGACCCCGGGGCAGACCCAGGACTCGGTGAAGAGACTATGTCTCCCAGCTGGTCTGGGAACGCCTTGGTATCCCCTCTGAAGAGCTGGAGCAGGTGGCTGGGGAGAGGGAAGTCTGGGCTTCTCTGCTTGAACTGCTGCCTCCGTGACCCGGACCTCCGGAAAAGTGGTAGAAGATGGAATAAGTATTGAACACATGAAGAAAAAGAGGTGCAAAAAGGCATAGAAAGCTGTCATGACTCAAAGCTAGAAGCTCAAGTGCAAGGCAGCTAACACCAGAAAGAGGCACTCAGACACAGAGTAAAAGTTTAAACAATTTTATTGAAAAACTCGGCTACTGAAGGAAAAGCAGCACACGCCAGAGGAACACACAGCCTGTAGGGAGAGAGAGATGAGAGCTGGTAAGAACAAGGAGTAATGTTGGGGATAATGGATGAGAATTGGGATTTATCTTACAACTGGTGAGCAGAGAGCCCGGCAGAGGAACCCAACGAAGGAGTGGAGAGGCCAGCAGGGCAGAGCTAATGAGGAAATGGAGAGGAGAAGAGCTGAGGGAGTCTGACCGGGTGGAGAAGGCAGTTCTTTGGGTGATGATGATGAGGCAGGTGAGCGCACTGCAACCCTGGAGACGCACCGCTGAGATGGCAGCAGCCTGGGCAGAGAGAAGTGAAAAGGACGGTTAGGCTGAGTTCCTGATAAAACAATTCTTAACCCTGTGGCGCCTGGGGAAATGCAAAGCCCCTAGTGGTCAAGAGTGGTAAAAAAAAAATTTGTCAATAAAATAGTTCAGCTTTCCAAGTCTATAACTTGAAAGTTACAAGAGATAATGGCTTACTGTCAATTAGAAAGATGTAGAATATGATCCAAAGTTTCAGATAGGAATAAATTTACCCATCTAATTTGCATAATGTCACGGCAGCTATATAAATTACATAACTCAGTCAAAAGTGGACTTTGGACGGAGTGGCCAAAGTGGCCGGATCATAGCCGATCCTTCACATCCTGGTCACGTACTGTTTGCTCCCCTCCCCTCAGGTAGAAGACTTCGGTCCATTCGGACTAAAACCTCCCGGCACATGAACAGCTTTTTTCCCTCTGCCATCAGACTGCTGAACATTAAGTGACTTTTTGACTCTCGTGCACTATGTACAGCAGCTCAACCAGACTCACGTCATTCATCACTGTTTTCTGTTGCGTTATCAACTGCACTATGTGGTACTTCACATTATCTGCTACTTGCTAATTTTTTAAAACTGCCTTGACTAGTACTACTCATTATTACTAGTATTGTTATTATTATTATTATCATTATTACTTATTATTACTTATTTTTCTACACTTATTGCACGTTTTCAGTCCTTTAGTTTTTTAGTTTATCTGTTTTTCTCATCATGTTTTTAATGTTGCAGCATGGCATCGAGACAAATTCCTAGTTTGTGTACTACATGAACAATGGCAATAAATCTGATTCTGATTCTGATTCTGGACACATTTACACAAAGAATGGTCCGTTTTTTTGACGCCGATTTGTCTACAGGGGTATGATTTTATCTCATCTTCAAAGTATATGAACCAGAAAATCAATAAAATGCAAAAAAACCCAAAACATTTTTCTCTCTTACCTGTTGGCGGGGGGAGGGGGGAGCTCACCCACCCACGTGACTGGTTCGTTTTCGTCCATTGTGGTCGATGTTTTGTGTTTGCTCAGCCATTTACACCGTGTACATCATCTACAAACTCTTATGATTACCCGACGTGAATTTTGTTTGTATTACGTGGCTGTTTTTTCTGTTTGGTGCATTATTCCTGTGGGAATCCATGCCGTTCGTGGGCGCCACTATCTTGGTAATGGGAGCTCAGTTTTTCGTCCATTGTGGTCGAGGTTTCGCATTTACTTAGTAGTTTACACCCGCTTCCACATCTACAAACTTTTATGATTATCCAACGTGAATTTTGTTTGTATTATGTGGCTATTTTCCCCGTTTCATGCAGTTTCAGTCATCATCACTGCCGCAATGACCGATCATGGCGGCATCCACATTGGTGTGTGAGCTCAAAGCAGAATAAGGAAGAAGAATAATGAGGATTTCTTCTTCTTTGCTATATGCCATATTTCGGCGTGTGTCTGCCACCTTCTAAACTGTCAGATCAATGCAGATTTGTACAAATTCTCAGTATAGCCGGGGGACGTCAGTAAGTTGACACGTGCAGTTGCTGCGCTGTGCCACTGGGGGCGCACGACCCGTCCATACTTTGCAGGCAGTTAGAGGGTTAACCTTGTTTAAAGGCAGCAGTACCCAACGAGCCAGCGCCAAAGTGTTCACAAGCAGATCCTTTTAAGTGCTGGCAGTGAAGAGGCAACAGATGCGTCGACCCACACAGGTGGATTGATGACCTGCAGAGCCTGGGAAACAGACGAAGGACCTCCCACAGAAAGGGAGGGGGAGCGTGCACTCAACTGACATGGGCTCTATGCCCGCTGACCTCACAAGACTCCATTGCTGAAGAAAAAGCATGTTGAAGTTCATTTAAAGTTTGCTGCACAACAGTTGGGCAAGCCAATAAAATACTGGGAGAATATAGTCTGGTCAGAAGAGACCAAAATTGAACTTTTTGGATGCCACAGCACACAGCATGTATGGAGAAGAAATGGCACTGCACATCAGCTCAAAAACACTATACCAGCAGTGAAGTTTGGAGGTGGGAACATCATGGTGTGGGGATGTTTTTCAGCATAAGGTACAGGGAGACTTCATATAATTGAAGGAAAGATGAATGGACAAATGTACAGAGACATCCTTGATAAGAACCTGTTGTCATCTGCCAAGACACTGAAGATGAAACAAGGGTGGACATTTCAGGAAGACAATGATCCCAAACACACAGCCAAAGAAATTCTCATCTGGCTCCAGACAAGGAAAATAAAGCTGCTAGAATGGCCCAGTCAGTCACCTGACCTAAATCCAATTGAAAATCAATGGAACAAACTGAAGATCAGAGTTCATAGAAGACACCCACGGAACCTTTAAGATTTGAAGACAGTTTAGGCCCTTTTCCACTAGCACGCTTTAGCGTGACACGGGATGGCTCAGCACGCTTTGTACGCTTTTCCACAAGCCCCAACACGGTTTAACAGCCGCGATTCTCAGCCCCGCTCCAGGGCAGGGTACAGCAGTGCTGAGCTGTGCCGTGTTGTGACGTTAACAGACTGGTCGCCGCTGATTGGTCAGGTCGTAACCGGCGCTGATTGGTCAGGTTGTAACCGCCCCTCTCCTACTCCTCTTCTACCGAATCTTCATGACCTTCTCAATAAAGTTTTTGAAAAAAAAAAAAAAAAAAAGAATCTTCACGACCGCCATTACTCAGCACACAACCACTGTTGGCGGTTTATTTTCAGTGTATTGCTGTGCTATTTTCATTTATTCTCTATCAAAAATGGCTTCGCGTAATAAGGGTGTTCCATGGACCAATAAGGAGGTGCAGTGTCTGCTCACTGCATTGTCAGACGAACGTATCCAGCGCGAGTTAGACGGAGCCGCCCGGAATGAAAAAATATACCGGGAGGTCTCGACATCGGAGTCCTTTAACGGTGAGTTTTAATTTTTTTTTATTGTGCGTTTTTTCGCAAATATATTCGGTAAGACGCTCAGTTTATTTATGCAATAAAAAAGCTGTTCATTTGTGGATGATGATCGCTGCTTTATTGCAGCACACTGCGGACTAAAGCTTTTATTTTAATTATTCATGTGAACAATACGCTGAAATAAGCTTATGTGTTCTTGTTAAAAACTATTGTCTTTTCTGTATATCTTGCACTTTCGTGCTGTATTTTATTGTGTGCATTTTCCTTGTAGAATCATCCCACGCGTCCGCCATGCCAGCCCGCCCGGATTCATTCAACCGAGCCTTCCTGGCCCAGTTTGGGAAGCTGGTGTAGAGGCACTCAGTGGTCGGCATGTATAAAATGTCGATTAACCTTCATGTTGTGTTGCAAAGTTTTTTTTTATTTTAATATTTTGTATATAATAAAATGGAATTGTTTTGGAAAGTGTGGTTTGTCTGTTATAACACTGAATTATAAAACAGTATAATTACATAGAAATTCCATTGCCTAGTCTGATGAAAATGATGCTGATCATCCTGTCAGGGGTCAACCATTGTAAAGGTAATGTAATTTTTAACTAGACCAAAAAACAAATGTTTTTGTAAGCTTTCTGTTCTTTTTATTGAAATATCATAAAAAATTAGCACCAAGTCAAAGTAGGTACAAGTATATGTAAATTGAATGTTCTATCGGCATTCCAAATTCAGAGAATTACAATACTTTAGAAGGAGTGTAGCATCATCTAAACGGAAAATAATAATACTGTTGTTCCAAACGTTGACCTGAAGGTGAAAAACATGAATTTTTTTTTTTTATTCAGTACATCCAAAATGCCCTAGGATGTAAAAAATAATACAATTTGGTGTTGGCCAGTGTGCCACTGTCTCATTATTTAATACGAATAAAAACAAGTTTCAGCTCATTATTTCTAGGTCATTTGGCAGTTAATTCAAAACAAAAGTGACTTGTGTTGTTGCAGCTTAATTATGAGATAAAATTAATTGTGAGATAAAACCACAGAGTGAGCAAGGCAATAATCCTTGGATCCTCCATTTTTTGTCTCGTGTAAATAAGGATTCAGTCGGGTGTGTAACGTCACAGGAGTGTGGCCCTGCCTCGCTGGGAATCTGGCGCCGCCTCGCTTCTAAAACCTCCTAACACAAACCATCACAGCACAAGCACAACACTGTGCTAATGGAGACAGAAGCATTCCGAGCCGTACTGAAGTGAATCGAGCCGTACCGAGGTGTGCTGGGCTAGTGGAAAACAGGCTTTTGTGTGGAAGAATGGGCTAAAATCACTCCTGAGCAATGCCTGCTCCTGGTTTCTCCATACAGAAGGCGTCTGGAAGTTGTTATTACCAACAAAGGCTTTTCTACTAAATATTAAATGAATTTGACAGTGTGTCCAGTACTCATTTCCTGTGTCATTCCACTTTAGTCAATATAACTTGTTTTGTGAACACACTTGTCTTGGTTTCTTTGTATGTATGAATTACTTGGGTTGTTACTGATATCAGGTGAAAATCTCAGATCAATGGCTCCATCAGAAATATGTTTAATGAGAAAATGTTGATGTGTTCAATACTTAATTTCCCTGCTGTACATTTAAAACATGAGGATTGATGAGCTGGAGTCTGGATGACAAACTGTAAATATGTATATTTGCTTCAGGTAATCCTTTTAAACATGAATTATCAGACAGAACTTAAAGTTTCATCACAAACTCAAAATTATCAACCAGGAATTCAACATTACAGCTCATCTACAGGTGCATCGCAATAAATTAGAATTTCATTGAGAAGTTGATTTATTTCAGTAATTCAATTCAAAAAATAAAACTCATATTTTATATAGATTCATTACACACTGAGTGATATATTTCAAGTGTTTTTTTGTTTTATTTTGATGATTATGGCTTATATGTAGCCAATGAAAACCCCAAATTCAATTTATTCATTAATTGATTTTAAAAAATAGTTTTTTAATAGAAATATTGTTGAAAAGTATGTCCATATACACACTCAATACTTGGTCGAGGCTCCTTTTCAAGATTCAAAGATTAATTTATCTGTCAATACTATTATACATACAGGACATACAGGAGAATTGAAATGCTGTTTCTCTCTCTTCAGTGGTGTGCACTATATAAAAAAAGGAATCGGGCTAGAAAAACAACAATAGCAGTCTATGTACAGTAATGCTACCCATAGTGCAAATAGCGACAAAAAATAAAACCCAGACATCAGAATCAGAATCAGATTTATTGCCATTGTTCATGTAGTACACAAACTAGGAATTTGTCTCGGTGCCATGCTGCAACATTAAAAACATGATGAGATAAAGAGATAAACTAAAAAACTAAAGGACTAAAAACATGCAATAAGTGTAGAAAAATAAGTAATAATAATAATAATAATAGTAATAATGAGTAATACTAGTCAAGGCAGTTTTAAATAAATTAGCAAGTAGCAGATAATATGGGGTACCACAGTGCAGTTGATAATGCAACAGAAAAACAGTGATGAATGTCATGAGTCTGGTTGAGCTGCTGTACATAGTGCACGAGAGTCAATAAGTCACTTTGTTCAGCAGTCTGATGGCAGAGGGGAAAAAGCTATTCATGTGCCGGGAGGTTTTAGTCTGAATGGACCGAAGTCTTCTACTTGAGGGGAGGGGGGCAAACAGTACGTGACCAGGGTGTGAAGGATCGGCTATGATCCGGCCAGCACGCCTCCGGGTCCTGGAGATGTACAGGTCCTGGAGAGATGGGAGCTTGCAGCCGATCCCATAGTGCAAATAAAGATAAAAAACAATAAAACCCAGCAATTGTATATACAGAAAAAGTAGGACAGTAATACTTGTAGTTGCAAGTTCAATGCAGTAGTGCAGGTGCAGACAGTGGCAGATAGGACTGCACATGATCAGTATTGCAATAACAGGCAGCAGCAGATATGGCATTTGTGCAAATGGTTGCAGTAAGGTGCAGAGACATACAGCAGCAGATGTATTGCTGTTGGTGTGCCAGTCTTTCTGTGCCAATAGCTGAGGTAGTTATTGTGCAGGTGAGAGCGGTGCCTCCGGGGGGGAGTGGGAGGGGCAGAGTTCAGGGTCCTTGTGACCTGGTGAACAAAGCTGTTTAGCAGTCTTGTGGAGTGGGCCCAGAGGCTCCAGTACCTTTTCCCCGAGGGCAGGGGGCTGAAGAGGGAGTGTGAGGGGGTGGGAATTGTCTCCTGCAATGTTGATGGCTCTGCGGGATAGGCGGGTGAGGTAGATGTCCGGGGGGTAAAGCAGAAGGGCACAAATGATCTTGCTGGCTGCTTTCACTGTGCGTTGTAGTGTCTTCCGGCAGGAGGCAGTGCAGCTTCCATACCACACCGTGATGCAGCTGGTGAGGATGCTCTCAGTGGTTCCCCAGTAGAATGAGCACATGATGGGGGGGTGGGACTCATGCTCTTCTCAGTTTGTGGAGGAAATAGAGGCAAGTTTGAGCCTTCTTGACAAGTGATGTGGTATTGTTGGACCAGGAGAGGTCCTCAGAGATGTGCATCCCCGGGAACTTGACGCTGCTCACCCTCTCCACAGCTGCTCCATTGATGATCAGAGGGGGATGCTGTGTATGTCCCCTCCTGAAGTCGACCACAATCTCCTTTTTCTTTTTCCAACGTTCAGGAAGAGATTATTGTCTTTACACCACTGGTCCAGTTGGCTCACCTCATTTCTGTAGTTGGCCTCCTCATTGTTGGTGATGAGGCCCACCACTGCCATGTCGTCCACAAACTTGATGATGTGGTTGATGCTGTAGGCAGGTAAACAGTCATGGGTCAGCAGGGTGAAGAGCAGCCGGCTGAGCGCACACCCTTGTGGGGGGTGCATGAATTACTGCATTAATGTGGCATGGCATGAAAGCGATCAGCCTGTGGCACTGCTGAGGTGTTATGGAGGCCCAGGTTGCTTTGATTGTGGCTTTCAGCTTGTCTGCATTGTTGGGTCTGGTGTCTCTCATCTTCCTCTTGAGTCTTGACAATACTCCATAGATTCTCTATGGGGTTTAGGTCAGGAGAGTTTGCTGGCAATCAAGCACAGTCATACCATGGTCATTAAACCAGGTTTTGGTATTTTTTTTCAGTGTGGGCAGGTGCCAAGTTGTGCAGGAAAATGAAATCAGGATCTCCATAAAGCTTGTCAGCAGAGGGAAGCACGGAGGGCTCTAAAATTTCCTGGTAGATGTCTACACTGACGTTGGACTTGATAAAACACAGTGGACCAACACCAGCAGATGACTGGGCTCCCCAAATCATCAGTGAGTATAGAAACTTCACACTGGACCTCAAGCAACTTGGATTCTGGACCTCTCCACTCTTCTTCCAGACTCTAGGACCTTAATTATAGACAATCCTGGTCACCCTCAATACCACACACTGGACAGACAGCAGAGCACTTTCTCCAGCAGACTGCTACAGTGCCACTGCCGAACAACCAGGTACAAGAAATCTTTTCTGCCACATGCCATTTCACTGTACAATAACTCACTGTAATATTGAATTTTGGTCATAACAATACTGCCATACTGCACCTCACAGTATAATTGGTACCTCGTATTTCACCCTGCACCTTATAATCCTTTGTGCAGTCAGTACCATCCATAGACTCATCTATTTAACCTAGTAGTAGCCTATGTTGTATATAAAGTTATCTAAGCATTTTTACTTTATTTCCCTAGGTAACTCCTTTTTCTATTATGCTGTGTGTATTTCTGTTGGTTGGGTGGTCTGTGTCATGGTGTTGTTGCACTGTAATTTCCCAGTTTGTGATCAATAAAGTACATCTGTCTATCTATCCATCCGTCCGTCTGTCTAATTTCCAGATGACAGGACTTGGCACCTGATTTGGGAAGCCATGTCATCTGCTATTCTTTGTCCACGGTGTTTTATTTAGTCCACAGTCAACACAGCCATCTACCAGGACATTTTAGAGCACTTCGTGTTTCCCTCTGGTGACAAACTATGGAGATGCTGATTTCATTTCCGGCAGGACTTGGCACCTGCCCACACTGCCAAAAGTACCAAAACCTGGTTTATTGACCATGGTATCACTGTGCTTGATTGGCCAGCAAACTCTCCTAACCTAAACCTCATAGAGAATCTATGGAGTATTGTCAAGAGGAAGATGAGACACCAGACCCAACAATGCAGACGAGCTGAAGGCCGCTATCAAAGCAACCAGGGCTTCCATAACACCTCAGCAGTACCACAGACTGATTGCCTCCATGCTACATCACTTTGATGCAGTATTAATTCATGCAAAAGGAGCCCCGACCAAGTACTGAGTGTGTACATGGACATACTTTTCAGTCCACTAACATTTCTATTAAAAATCTATTTTTTTAAAAATTGATCTTATGTAATGTACTAACTTTTTGAGAAACTGAATTTTGGTTTTTCATGAGCTGTTAGCCATAATCATCAAAATTAAAAGAAATAAACGCTGAAATATATCACTCTGGGTAATGAATCTAAAATATATGCGTTTCACTTTTTTGAACTGAATTACTGAAATAAATCAAATTTTTGATGATATTCAAATTTATTGAGATGCACCTGTATGGTAACTAGGGATGCAAGTTGTTGATTAATTCATTAATTGATAATTGATTCACTTTATTGATCGATTAACGATTAATTGATAAGCGGCATTTTTTCCTGAGAATCTGAATTTCCCTCAATACAATATAGTCTGTCTTTAACCTATAAAAAGTTGCTGTTTTTTAATATACTGAATAAAGCATGAACATTATATTCTTCAATGATTTATTGTACCATTTGCATTTTTTTACGACACACAATGGCATTTTTTGTAGTTGAACAAATTTTGCACTGTATAGTGTGTACTATGTGCTGGTACATCTCATTAAATTAGAAATGTCATGATTTTTTATTTATTTTAAACACTACTACCAATATCATAAAATCTATCTTTTCTAGTTATATTAAAAAAAAGTTCACATTCTAATTTATTGAGATGCACTGGTAGACTGTTTTAACAGGAAAATAAACTGTGAGCTGCTTCATCTGTTGCATGTTAAACATCACAGTACCCCAGCAATCCAGGCAAACCCAGAACAATCTGGGCTCTCTCTGTTGTCTGTTACCTCAGTGGCAACTTGAGTCCTGTCTGCTTTCCCATGTAGCAGGAATTGGTTTTTCAGTCAATCAATCAAAACTTTACTTATATAGCACTTTTCATACAAAAAAATTGTAGCACAAAGTGTTTTACAAATTAAAAAACACAATTACACCTCTTCCCACCCCACCCCTTCACCCACCCAATCTCGTACAAACAGACAGACACATGCACACACTCATCAATGTGAGACATGGCCGAGCGCCGAGGATCCAGGTGTAGAAGTACCATCTTAGGGAGCCATCAACACAAGGGAAGCACCAAGTTTGCAGCTACAGGGGCACCACCTCTGCCACCACCCAAGACCAGGCATTGGGTGGGCCAGGGCTCAGGGTAGTCACAGGCTAGCGCCCTGCAGCCAGAACCAGGCAGGCTCCCCGTAAGGAAACACTGGAGTTAGGACAGGATAATAAGATAAATAAAATCATCAATGATAAATAATAATAAGATACATAATTTGTTAATAAAAAGATAATTGTAAACACACACCCCCATATAAACTCAGTTTAAAATGTAATAGTATCAATCAATCAATCAATCAATCTTTATTCGGATAGATTAAAAGTACAGATTAAAAGAAACAGAATAATACAACAAAGGGGGAAAGAAAATCCAACAAGGTCAAATTAGACAAAAACTGCACTGATTATACAGTTCAACATAAGTTATCCGAAATGGGTGATGGCTGAAGCCGCAGCTTATATTGCCCACCCATATTCCATCCAAGAATTCAAAAGAAAAACAAACAAGCGCGATTACAATTCAGAACAAAGCTAAGACAAAATGTGACAAGAAAACTAAGCAACAACACAACGCAGACTGGATATGACAATCCTTATGTGATTTTATATGTCATCTTGTATATATGTTTGGAGTATTTCTTCCTTTAGTTTTTGTTTAAATTGTCAAAGCGTTGTACATGATTTTAATTCAGGTCCAAAAGCATTCCACAATCTGAGTCCTTGCACTGAGACACAGTGTTGCTTGTTGGTAGTTCTCACTGAAGGTTTTTGAAATATACATGTTTCTCTGAAATGATATTGTTTCTCCCTTATTTGGAACAACTTTTGGATATTTGCGGGCAGTGATAGATTCTTCACTTTAAACATTATTACTACAGTTTTAAAGTCAACCAGATCTTTCAACTTGAGAGCTTTTAATTTAAGAAAAAGTGGGTTTGTTGGTTCCCTGTAAGCAGCTTTGTTTATTATTCTAATAGCTGTCTTCTGAAGCATAAAGACTGGACATATGTTTGTTTTATATGTGTTTCCCCATACTTCAGTACAATATGTCATGTATGGGAGTATTAATGAATGATACAAGGTATATAGTGTGGGTTGATTCAGCAAATATTTCACTCTGTGTAGTATTGCAATTGATTTGGATATTTTACCTTTAATATAATTAATATGTGACTTCCAACACAGTTTATTATCAATTATTACACCAAGAAATTTAGTTTCGGATACCCTTTCAGTCTCTACACCATTTACACTGAGTTTAGATACTAAGTTGTTGTGATGGTTGTTAAAAACTATAAATTTTGTCTTATTTAAATTGAGCGTTAATTTGTTTGAATCAAACCACAGTTTAAGCTTTCCTAATTCCTTTCCGAGTGTATCCAAAAGTTGTTCCAAATTGCTTCCACTGCATAATAAATTAGTGTCATCGGCAAACAATATTAAATCCATTTTTTCTGAAACTTCACATATATCATTTATATACATATTGAATAACAATGGCCCCAAAACTGAACCCTGTGGAACTCCACAAGTAACCTTCAGTAACTGTGAGTTTTTGTTACCAACACATACATACTGATATCTATTCTTTAAGTAACTACATAACCAGGACAGTGCTACTCCCCTAATACCACAATTTTGTAGTTTCTTTAATAATAAATTATGATCCACTGTATCAAATGCTTTTTTAAGATCCAGGAATACCCCAACTGAATACTCTTTATTTTCAACGGCAGTTGATATTTTTTCTATAAATTCCATTAGAGCAAATGCAGTTGTCCTCTTGTGTCTGAACCCATATTGCTGCTCACACAATAGATTATTCTTCAGTATGAAGTTGTCAATTCTCTCATAGAATATTTTTTCAAGTATCTTGGAAAATTGCGGCAATAGTGAAATAGGTCTATAGTTTGAAAGTTCCCCTCTGTCACCCGTCTTGTATATCGGAATTACTTTAGCTATTTTCATTGCATTGGGAAATATACCTGTTTGGAGAGACAGGTTACAGATATATGTCAGTGGTTTCACTAAGCATTCAATAATAGTTTTGACTAAGAGCATATCAATACCATCACAGTCCGTAGATGTTTTACTTTTAAACGATTTAACAGTTTCAATGACCTCTCTCTCGTCTGTGTTCTTTATGAAAATGGAGTCTTTTATAGCAGTGTTTTTGCTTATTGTATCACCTGTGGGTGCCGTAATGGGTATTTCTCGAGCCAAATTAGGACCAATGTTAACAAAAAAGTTATTAAATTCATCTGCAGGTGAAGCTGCATTCACACTCTGAGTCGTTTTATTATTTTTTGAAAAACTGGTTGGGTAGCTTGTATTTCTGTTTTTATTTCCAAGAATATTGTTAAGTATTGTCCATGTATTTTTAATATTGTCTCTGTTTTTCTCCAGTTCTTTACTGTAATAGTCACTTTTTTTTTTCCACAATATCTTTATTGAACCTTTTTTTTTTTTTTTTTAACAAACATGATACAAACAATCAAACACTAACACTAAAGTACTACAAAAAAAAAAAAAAATGCACTAAAAACACCAACAACCACCAACAAAATCAAGTCTTCAACAATGCTCCTCTGTTTAGTCTAGACAATCCAATACATAAGTATACATATTATGTTCACCAGTTTGGAATTTACAAGGTCCACACACATCATTCACCTTCTTCTTCAAGAGTTATGTTTAAATTTTTTACATAATCAATAAAAGGTCTCCATATATTCTCAAACACAATTTCCTTTGATTTCAGTATATATGTTATTCTTTCTAATGGAAGGTTTGTTAACATCTGTCTTAACCACTGAGTCACATCTGGTCTATGAGTCTTTTTCCATAATAGTGCAATACATTTTTTGGCATTAAGCAAACTGAGGTCTATGAATGTTCTTTCACTTTTATTAAAATTATGCTTTTCTGGGTACAGACCCAACAGTAATAGTCACTTTTACTACATCTTATTATACAGTATATGTTAACTTATTTTTGTATGTTTTATACCGCTGCTCTGCTTCTTTTGTCCTTTTCTTTAGAAAAGCTTTATATAATAATTTTTTCTTTTTACACGCCTTTTGTAATCCTTTGGTTAACCATGGCTTATCGGCAAATTTATGTTTAAGCTTTTTCTTTACTAATGGACAATTTTTTTCATAAAGAGTGGTTACAATGTTTATAAATGTGTCATAGGCTTCATTTACATCTGATACATAGCCTTTTGTCCAGTCTTGCTTCAGCAAGTCTTCTTTAAAAGAACTGATTGCATTTTGTGATTTGTATCTGAACGATTTTAAAAAAAATTTCTGTATTGACCCCCGTGTGGCCATGGATAAGTGCAAAGGTTGGCAAATGGTCACTTATATCATTTATCAATAATCCACTTTCTATTTTCTTATCAATAATATTAACAAACAGGTTGTCAATAAGTGTAGCAGTGTGAACTGTGATTCTACTGGGATGTGTTATTGTGGGATATAGACTCATGCTGTACATAGAATTCATGAACTCTGTAATTACATTTTGTTGATATGGATTTAGTAAATCAATATTGAAATCTCCACAAATTACTACCATTTTCTTACTAGTAATATTATTGTACAGCTTGACTAATTTATCTCTGAATGTCTCAATGCAAGTTCCCAGCGTTCTATATATACAACTTATAATTAGATTTTTTGTTTTATCTTGGTCAATCTCAACAGTAAAACATTCCAAAATCCCTGGTAGTGCAAAGGACATTCCATTTACAAGCTTACACCTATACAGGTCATCAATATACAGTGCAACACCACCACCCTTTTTTTGAGATCTGTTAATATGAAACATCTGATATCCCTCTATTGCCATCAGGGGAGCCTGTTCTTCATTAAGCCAAGTTTCAGAGACTGCGATAGCTGTAAATTTTCTGTCTAGCTGTTTTAAATAGTCCTGAATCTGTGGAAAGTTTTTGTTAAGACTTCTACTGTTGAAGTGTATTATTGATAGTTTACCATCTAGTTGCACTTGACTTTTGAATTGCCTTTTGGTGTAATATTCACAATGATTATGAATATTATTGAAAAAGTGGATATCAGGATCAATATCATTTTCCATCTCTTGTAGTTTATGTTCAGCATAATGGCATATTTTCAGAGTTTGAATTTCCTCACTCTTTGTCAAATGACTTCCTCCAACTGGGGATAATTGATGTCTACTCAAGTCAGTCATAAGTTTTTTTGTTTGTTTTGTTTATTTTTTTGTTTTTTTTTGTTTTTTTTTTTAAAGTACATTGACATGGTATGTCAAAAGAACTATTCTTGCCGTGTGTGTGGATATGGATTTTTATAGTCTCTTAATTTTCTTAATCAGTGTTCATCTGTATTTATTTAAGTCAGTAACATCCCTGATTATTATACTCTTTGCTTCCTCAGGTGTTCCATTTAGTTTGATCCAAACTCTACAATTTCTTGTCCATGTTGCCTGTATCTTATTTTGTCTTTTCAGCATCCGTGCTTGCCGTGCTATTTCAGTATTAGTTTTTGTTAGATATTCATTTAGGTAAACTTCTGTTCCCCGTAGCTTTCTGGCCTGCCTCAGTATGTCATTCTTTACCCTTCTGTTCACAAAGCGCATCACAATTGATTTCTTTGTTTTATTATCTTTTCTGAGTAAAGCATGACAGGCTGAAATTGCATTTGCTTCAACCCTTATATCTCTACTATCAAGGAACTGAAGCACCTGGTTTTCCAGGGAGACTGATTCACTCAGGGGAACATCCTCTCCTCTCAATCCTGCTGTAGCATGAGCATATGATTGGTATTTAATGTCTAGTCCACTTATAATTAGATCATCCATACGAGAATATTGTTCAAGATCCTCGACGCGTCGCTCCAAGTCTGTATTTTTTTTGTCTTTTTCCTTAATTGTTAATTTTAATTCTCGGACTTCTTCCATTAGCTCTATTATTTTGGCCTGCTGACTAACGACTTTGGTCAGTTCTTCTGACAAGAAGTTCAGAGATTTTTTGATCTCTTCCATTTCCTCCTTCTTTGGTGGCATTTTTACTGACCTGTGGATAGTAAAACAGTCTCTGCTGGTGTCTCCGGTATCCGATCCAACCGACCTCGAATCCAGCTGGGCCTCAGCTAGCCCCCTCCGCTGCTAGTCCCGCTGCTTACCGCCGCTGTAACAGAGCTCCTGTCCAGCCGGGCAATGTGGCTATATGCCGTCTGCTAAGGCACTGTAACATCAACATTGTGGTATGCTAGCTCACCGCTCAACTTTACAATGTACACACTGCACGATGTTTTCCTTCAATTTGAGCTTGAAATTATCCCAAACTTGACATACTTGATTGATTGATAGATTGATACCAGTTTATTTTGAACAAGTCAACATGAAAAAACAAGAATAAAAACAAAGTTTTTGTTGTTTTCTCTGACTTTCTTCCTTTTTGCCATCGCTCTGACATCAAGCCATTAAACAAACCCGCATCTTGTTTACTAGCATGACCGGAAGGTCTTACCGGAAGAAGGTCATATAGATTGAAAGTACTACATTACAGTGTTTCCTCTGGCTTAAAGACCTTGGCGCGGTGGCAACATATTTTTCCGGGTGGGGGTGGGGGGCAGAAAACACATATGTATGAATATGTTAATTTTATACTATTTATTTCTTTGCATATGGAACTTACAATTTGAAGTATTGTACAACCAAGGCTTAAATGTTGGAATATTGGGTCAGTTGGGGTCCCACCCAGACATCCTATATTTGGACTTTTTACTGGTGTCATCCTTCTCTCCTTCCTCTGCTCTCACGCAGTGGTTAGCACTGCACCAGCACAGCAACTCACCCTTGGCCATGGGATCCCTGGTTCGATCCCAGCCCCTGACCAACAGTGATCTGTGTGGAGTTTGCATGTTCTTCCCGTATCTGCGTGGGTTTACTCCGGGATTTCTCCGGTTTCCTCCCACAGGCCAAAAACATGCAGGTTAGGTTAATCGGAGACTCTAAAGTGGCCCTAGGTGTGAATGTGTGAGTGAATGGTTAAGGGATAGCGCCGTACCGTGGCTGCTTCATCCATCCAGGTGGATGCCCTCAATTTCCCCTCTGGGGATCAATAAAGTATACAAAATCAAATCAAAATTTTAAAAAAAACCTCTCCTGGACCCTCTGCCTGAACACTTTCCTCTCCTTGGCTCCTCGCTTCTGTCTCATCTTTCCCTCTCTGAGCCCTGTCTAATTCAGGTTCTCTCTCTGTCTATGGCAGTATACAAACAGGTTAGAAAATATCAAGTGCCATGTAAATTAAAGGAGACAACCAAAGATTTCTAGTTAAGGGTACAAAGAGCACCCACTTAAAACTTGAGTAATGACTTCAGTCTTGAAGGTTTGAGGTTTTTCTCCAAAATTTATGACAATTTTCTTATAGTTTTCTACTTTTCTCTGTAAATTTATCTAAATTTGAAACCATTTTCCTCAAATTTGTAATTTCCTCTTGTAAAATTGACTTTTCTTGTACATTTGAAACTTTATTATAAATTTGTGGATTATTTTATGACTTATTTTGTCTGTTTTTTAAAATAAAATTACTGTTTTTCTAATAAATTTGAAACAGACTGTGGTCAGAACAGAACAATAACTCTGATTACAAAGGAAAAAATATTAATAAAATTGTATTTAATCATTTAAATTAACTTAAATGACCAAGGATGCTGTTATTTCTGTTATAATATTTCTATATATTTATAGGGGGGTTTTTTTTAGAAATCTCCTCACCACCAAGAAAAACCTCCTTTATTTTGAAATCCAAATGTTGGCACGTTCAGTTTGTCTGAAGGCTGCTGATGGATTAAAGTCATTGACTTCGTGAATTTCGGTCATCTTAACTTGCCAGGTACATAATAGGGAACATCACTTAATATTGTAGTCGCTTATGAAATATATACTCAGCAATTCAGTAGTCCCCCTTGCCTTTCCCTTCATATGAAGCCGGCTGCATATGAATTCTAACCACATCTCTTAGCTAAGCGACTCTTCTGTTATTGCTCCCGTTTCCAGCAGTTTAAAACCGTGATAAATGCCTCCAGTGCTTACCTACCTCTTCTGATTTTTTTCCGTGTTTAAAGTACTTTAATAACTCATGTTCCTGTCGGACAGTCACGCTGGTGTCTGGTGACTGACTGGAAAGCTCACATGGGCAGGGCGCTTCTAAACTCTGCGCAGCTGACGGCCACTCACGTTGTTCGTGTGCGCGCTTGTGGAAAGTCATATATTTTTCTTAAACTCATATCTCCTCATTAGCGCAGTGGTAATTTTTCTGGCGAGGCAGGCCGCCACCCAGAAATGTTACCAGAGGAAACCCTGCATAAAACAAAGCTTTGTTTCATAGATTTTTGAATCAGGGAATTTTTGTAATTGAATTACTCAAATTTTTTGAGTAATCATTTCAACCCTAGTCTTATGTATTAAACCTGATTTATACTCCTGCGTTAACTCTATATGAATGCTTTGTTGTGCCTCCAAACTGGGTTTCTCTGCCGATGTGTAGAGTGATTTCCTTTGTGTACTTTGTGATTTTTTTGTTTATTTAAACAAGTCATACAAATGTTCATATCTGCAATCTTCCTCAGTTAATCCCATTTTGATTCGATCCATTGTTTGTCCAACTCACTTTGGAAGGTGCGCTGTGGAGAAGGAGTGGAGAAGACAGATGAAATGTGTAGGAGGCGACAAAGCTGACCAATCACTGTTGTGGTCTAAGTCACTGCGACATGCAGTTACATTTTTGGAGAGGTGCACATCAGGCAACAGCATAGCCTACAGCGTCGGTACAGCATAGGGTCATTGGCTATGAATGAGCTACAGTGTGGCTTTGATTTGGAAGAAAAATCAGGCTTTAGTTGCAGTGCTATCAATAAAAACTAAAAAATATATATATACAGTATATATAAGAGCTACAAAATATCCATATTTTCTAATAAATTTGAAACAAAAGCCTAGTTAAGACATTACTTAAAAAATTTCCAATCCTTGTAGTATTGTTTTGTGAACTCACAGTATGTGTCTTTGTGTGGCTAACAGGAGAAAAGGAAGAGGCAGACAGAGATTGAAAACAAGAGGAGGCAACTGGATGATGACCGACGGCAACTGCAGCATCTCAAGGTACGTTTAAATGCATTCACTGTTTTTACTTGGCCAGTTTGTGCTACTGAATGTGTGTGAATAGGTGAGGTGTTTCAGGCATGTCCAAACTGAAGGAGAACCCAGTGCAGGTCGACATGTAGTTACATTTCTGGAGAGGTGCACATCAGGTAACAGCAGTGAGTGATTATGATTATGGAGTGATTATGAGTCTCTGCTTCCTCCTCAGTAGAAAATGAGTGAGTGAATAGAAAGATAGTTTAGGTGTCATCATGTTATGAAATTAACACATACAAAAAATGTCATCCACAACAGGTGAATCCAAAGAATCCCTATATACTTTTTACCTCTGCATCAACACTTTTCCTTGGTTAAGATTTTTATATGCTTAGCAGTTTTTTTTAGCCATATGTTTCCAGTTTACCTGTTTTTTTTCCACCTTACGTCGGCAAATGTTGAGCGCTGAATCAGTTCCAGGAAAGAAATTCATCCTCCATGGTGAAGCTCTATTTGTGTGTATTTATATTTTTCATTCATTTGCAGCACTGTAAGTGAGAATGTGTGGTGCAGAGATATTTGAACCCAGAGTATAAATAGATTTTTTTTTTTTATTTTGCTGGCATAGCACAGGTTGCTTTTGTTTCAGCCTCATGTTCACTTGTAAATTCCTCTGCTTGAAACATCTGAGACACCGCTCCATGAATTGTGGCATAGTATATTATTGTTTGTATTAATCTGATTTTATTTAAGTTGCTCTATCTAAAACCCTTAACTCTTAAGACTGTTTAAAATTAGGGTAACTGTATTAAATGTAAAATTTATTAAGTAAGTTTAAATATTGTATGCTGCAATGGTTGGTAAGATTGGTAAGTGACTTATCAACTGTCACAATGCAAACCACATAGGATCACAAGGATAAAATTCAGATTTTTCTGCTTTCACGTGAGGTGTGGGCTTCGCCTCAGGGTTAGGGTGCAGCGCAGGGTCCATTTTGGTAAGTGATTTTGAGGAAAGAGTAGGCTGTTTCATACATTTTAAGCCCAAATTGTTGAAATGTGTCATATGGCTCAGCACAGGGGACATGCTTTCAGTACAGTACACATGGATTGCACAACTGACCAAAGAGTGCTGTTCTCACCTGTCTTCATGTCAGTCGCTGTTAAGAGGAGCATCTGCAGCAACACCACACACTAAAATACAGGAGTGGGTATCGCGAGGGACCTCATGATATGATACGTATCACGATACTTGGGTCATGAGGCAATGCTATTACGATACTACGATTCCTCAAGTATTGCAATACCATATATTGTAAATATGATTAATTAAAGACCAGTATGTGCATTTAGGGATTGGTGGATTATTGTGAGTGTCAAATATTAGATTAGATTAGATTAGATTAGATTAGATTAGATTAGATTCAACTTTATTGTCATTACACATGTATGAATACACGGTAACGAAACACAGTTTAGCATCCAATCAGAAGTGCAAAGGACAGCAGTGCAGTATATACAGTAATTGACAGTATGTGCAATTTAAGCAAATATATGCAAATATATGCAGCAGTGCAGAAAGTTAAGAGTACTGTTATGTGCAAATAATGTACAATAAGTTAGATGGGCAGTTATGTACAGGTGAGGATGGTAAGAGATGATGGTAAGAGAGTCAGCGGGGAACTAAGTTCAATAACGTGACAGCTGTTGGAAAGAAACTGTTCCTAAACCTGCTGGTTCTAGTCCGAAGGCTTCTGAAACGCCTTCTGGAAGGGAGAAGCTGGAACAGTCCATGAGCAGGATGGTTGGAGTCCCTAAGAATGCTGCGTGCCCGACGCAGACATCTTTTCCTGTAGACGTCCTCTATAACTGGAAGTGGAGTCCCTGTGATGCGTTGGGCGGTTTTCACCACCCGCTGCAGCGCCTTACGGTCAGCGACAGCGCAGCTCCTATACCAGACTGTGACACAGTTGGTCAGGGTGCTCTCTATCACGCAGCGGTAGAAGTTGCCCAGGATGTCAGTTGACAGATGGTTCTTCTTCAGTGTCCTCAAGAAGAAGAGGCGCCGATGGGCCTTCTTGATCAGGCTGGTGGTGTTAACTGACCAGGACAGGTCCTCCGAGATGTGGGTCCCCAGGAATTTGAAGCTGGGGACACGTTCAACAGCTATGCCATTGATATGGATGGGGTCATGTGTCTCTCCCCTCTCCTTCCTGTAGTCCACTATGAGCTCCTTGGTTTTGCTGGTGTTAAGGAGCAGGTTATTGTCAGCGCACCAAGTAGCCAAGTGCTCAACCTCTGCCCTGTAATCTGACTCATCGTTGTCCCTGATGAGTCCAATCACCGTGGTGTCATCTGCGAACTTTATGATGGAATTGGATCCATACATAGGCCTGCAGTCATGGGTGAAGAGGGAGTAGAGGAATGGGCTGAGCACACAGCCCTGTGGTACACCAGTGTTGAGTGTGATGACGGAAGAACGGTTGGGGCCTGACCTAACATGCTGGGGTCTGTTGGTCAGAAAATCCATTATCCAGTTGCAGGTGGAGGTACTGATTCCCAGGTCCCCAAGTTTAGTGATCAACTTGGAGGGGATAACTGTGTTGAATGCTGAGCTGAAGTCGACAAACAGCATTCTTGCGTAGGTGTTCTTGTCATCCAGGTGTGAGAGTACATAGTGCAGCGCTGTAGAAACCGCATCCTCTGTACTTCTGTTGCTCCGGTAGGCAAACTGGTGAGGGTCCAGTGTAGGGGGCAGGCAAATATTGCAATACTATGCCCCCCCCCACACTAAAATATTCCCTATAATCTGATGGAGTCTTTCATTTTTCCAGTCCTTTGTTTCTGCTGCTGACACTACTTAAAGTGACACTCTGTGGTCTTCGGTTTTCACATGATACGAGCTGACCGAACACCAGAGAGTGGCAAAACTAGGGGCGGTGGAGTGATAATGTATGTTAACAACAACTGGTGTAGACCGGGACATATCACTGTTAAACAACGACACTGCAGCAAAGACATTGAGTTGCTAGCTGTTAGCATGAGGCCTACATATCTCCCGAGAGAACACTCACACGTGATCTGCATTGTTGTTTATGCAAATCTGACGGCGAACGCTGGGACAGCGCGTGACGTCATCCATTCAGTAACCAGCAGGCTGCAGACAGAACACCCAGATGCTCTTCTCCTCATCTCAGGCGATTTCAACCACGTTTCACTGTCTCCCATTCTGCCCACTTTCACCCAGTATGTCACATGCCACACTAGAGACAATAAAACACTGGATTTGTTCTACGCAAACACTAAGGAGGCGTACACCTCATCACAACTCCCCCCACTTGGGAGATCGGATCACAACTTGGTTCATCTCCGACCGGTGTACAAACCCCTAGTGCACAGACAACCTCCGGCCATGCACACTGTGGAGTTATGGTCTGAGGAGACAATGGACACTCTAAAGGACTGTTTTGAAGCCACTGCCTGGAAGCAGCTCTGCGATCCACATGGTGAGGACATCGATGGCCTCATTCACACCTTCACGGGCTACCTCAGCTTCTGTGTGGACAAATCCGTTCCCACCAAGACCATACGGCGTCACTCAAACAACAAACCCTGGATCAACCCTGAGATAAAAACACTTCTGAGAGAGAAGAAGAGGATCTTCAGGTCGGGGAACAGGGAGATGCTGAAGTCCGTACAGAGGGAGCTGAGGAGAAAGATCAGAGAAGGCAAGGACAGCTTCAGGAAGAAGATGGAGGACAAGCTGCAACAGAGCGACATCAGCGGGGTCTGGAGAAACCTCAAAACCATCTCGGGGCTCCAGAATACCTCCCCCCAGGCCACGGGGGGCAGGGAGTGGGCGAACAACCTGAATCTGTTTTTCAATAGATTTGACCAACCGCCCTCCCCCCTGTCTGCACAACAACCACTGCTGCCACTAAGAAATCAAGTCCTGCTGCCCACTCCCCACTCCACCGACACCCCCCCCCACTCCCAACACACAGCCCCCCATCCTGACCCTGACCAAGACCCAGGTGAGGACGGAGCTGAGGAAGATCAAGGCGAGGAAGGCGTCGGGACCGGACGGCATCAGCGCAAAGCTCCTCAAGTCCTGTGCAGACCAGCTGTGTGGGATTGTGACGTATATCTTCAACATGAGCCTGAAACTGGGGAGGGTACCACAGCTGTGGAAAACATCTTGTGTGGTACCTGTACCAAAAACTTCCCACCCCAAAGACCTGAACAGCTTCAGACCGGTGGCCTTGACGTCCCACTTGATGAAGACCCTGGAGAGACTGCTCCTTGCTCATCTCCGCCCCCTGGTGGAACCAGCGATGGATCCACTCCAGTTCGCCTACCAGCATGGCATTGGGGTGGAGGATGCGGTGATCTTCCTCCTTCACCGTTCTCTGTCCCACCTGGAGAAGCCCGGGAATATGGTGAGGATCATGTTCTTTGACTTCTCCAGTGCTTTCAACACCATCCAACCGATGATCCTGAAGGACAAGCTGCTGCGCGCAGGGGTGGACCAGCACCTGTCATCATGGATCCTGGACTACCTCACGAACCGGCCTCAGTTTGTGAGAACCCGGGACTGTGTTTCCGACACGATCATCAGTAGCACGGGGGCCCCCCAGGGAACGGTGCTGGCTCCCTTCCTGTTCACTCTTTATACTGCGGACTTCTCACACAACACAACACATTGCCATCTACAGAAGTTCTCTGATGACTCTGTGATCGTTGGTCTCATCTCCAGCGGAGATGAAGCTGAGTACAGAGGGCTTATCCAGGACTTTGTGGACTGGTGCCATCGGAACTGCCTCCAGATCAACGCGAGGAAAACTAAGGAGCTGGTGGTGGACTGCCACAGGCATGGGCAGCCCCTCACAGCACCAGTAAATATACAGGGAACAGACATCGAGATGGTGACATCCTACAAGTACCTGGGTATTCATCTGAACAATAAACTAGACTGGTCACACAATACTGACGCACTCTACAAGAAGGGACAGCGCAGGCTGTTCCTGCTGAGGAGACTCAGGTCTTTTGGTGTACAAGGGGCGCTGCTGAAGTCATTCTATGACACGGTGGTGGCATCAGCCATCACTTTTGGAGTGGTCTGCTGGGGCAGTGGCATTACTGCAGCCGATAGGAAGAGACTGAACAAACTGATTAAGAAAGCTAGCTCTGTCCTGGGGCAACGCCTTGATCCGATGGAGGAGATAGGAGAGAGAAGGACGGTGGCTAAACTGTCATCTCTGCTGGAGTCCGAGTTCCACCCTATGCAGGACATACTGGATGCACTGAGGAGCTCATTTAGCAGCAGACTACATCATCCCAGGTGCACAACCGAGAGGTTTCATAGGTCCTTCCTACCAACGGCTGTCAGACTGTACAACCTAAGCAGGGCTGCTCGCAGAGATAGCAAAAAGACATAACAAACTAATAGTTTTTTTTGAATGCAAAAGATGCAATAGACTTACACAATGGTCCTCTCCGGCATACAACTAGGAACATACCGGTCGCTATGGAGGGTGAGAATATGTATGGGCACATAATCATACCATGTAGGATAACTAAATAGACGGTTATGCTGTTTCATCCCACCTAGCAACAATGCTCTGCACTGTGTGTGTTTATATATTTACATATTTATTCCATCTAGCTACAATGCTCCGCACTGGGTGTGTTTATATTTATATATCTATATATTTATTCCATCTAGCTACAATGCTCAGCACTGGGTGTGTTTATATTTATATATCTATATATTTATTCCATCTAGCTACAATGCTCCGCACTGTGTTTTTATATATCTACATATTATTCCATCTAGCTACATTGCTCCGCACTGTGTGTGTTTATATACTTGCATATTTATTCCACCTAGCTGCAATGCTCCGTGCTGTGGGTGTTTATATATTTACATATTTATTCCATCTAGCTACAATGCTCTGCACTGTGTGTTCATATATTCATATATTTATTCCATCCAGCTACAATGCTCTGCACTGTGTGTCTGTGTGTGTGTGTGTGTGTGTGTGTATATATATTTTATAGTAATATGTACATATGTATATTAGCTGCTCTTGCTTGCTTGTTTTTTTTTCTTGCCTTCTGATTGTTGCTCTGAGTGTTGCTATCCCTGTGCTGTTGCAATCCTGGAATTTCCCCGTTGTGGGACTAATAAAGGCTTATCTTATCTTATCTTACTCTGCCGAAAATCACGTTTTTTTCTTGTTAACATGTCTGTAACATGTTTTTTTTTTTTTACAATTTGCAAGACATCAAGAGTGACATTACTCAAATGTCTCCTGTATCTGTTCGTTTTAAAGTTTCACTTAAGCCCCGCCCCCTGAAAAAATGCAAATTTGGACAGAACATTTTTGTTGACATGACTGTAACAGGTCTGTAGTGTTGAGCCAGTCGGGACTCTCTGGCCAAACTGAAGTTAGCCTCCAGGCCCAGTTAGCATTTTGGCCTGCTGCTTTGAAAAGGACACAAATTAAGATGGGTTTTACCATTAAACTACTCTTAAGGACTGATGCAGTTTCGTTCATTATCCTGGGCCACTGTGCATGCAACTGGGCATATCCTTCAACTGCTAAGTCTTTTTATCATAGGTTTTATTTTGTTTAATGTCGTGTTAGCCACTGTTAGAGCGTTGCAGGATGTGGGTGGACAGATCCTGGCGTTTCAAGGAGGAAAAGTGAAAAGATTTTGACACAAAACTGTAAGACAATAAATTGTAGAAAAAGGGGCATAAGATACCATTTTTGACAATGTAGATTTGTTTTTATAGTGGATTTATATCCACTGGAGTGTGTCTTTAAATTATATGTTTTCCTTTTTGGATCTCAAACAAGAGAACTTCAATTTTGCTCAGGAATTTTTTTTTTTATTTTTTTTTTCAATCTTAAACTTTGAAGCCATTTTTTTGTGAATGAAACTTCTGGTCAGACTATGGAAAATCTATGGCAAATCTTGAATACTCATGAACGTGCACTCTCTTACGGGTGGAATTTTGCGTTTTTACGCATGACTTTTTACATACCTTTAGAGGACATACGAGCGTTTGTTGAATCTGGAGTACCTAATTCGTACTAAAGTGGCTTACTTGTAAAGTATGCTGGATGTACAAATACTAATGCTTACATGTTTTTGCATGAGGCCCAATTTTACACAATTAAAATGCATAAAACGCTAAAAAGAGAGTGCAGCAACATCCCTTAACAACGCAGTACTTTGCCCTTGTGTGAAAAGCACTTGATCCCATCACTGATGACTTTAACGTACGATATGTGTCATCATCACTCCTACATGCCTCTCCTTTACCACAACTTGAAACAAGCTGACAGAAATACTGCCGGTCAGTTCTGTATTTTTATTTTTTTGTAGGAATCATGTGCTTTTGAATCATGCTCTACGTGTGTGAGCAATGTTAAGACACCCACACAACAACATTATACTCAGCGATTCCCTTTAAATCTATCAGTCCTACACAGCGAGCTACTCCCCAACTGCTCCTGTCACGGAATGTTCAGAATGGACGGCAGATAACACCAACAGCTCCTCCACATGCTGTTTATACACACATACACTCGCACATGCAGAAACACACTCATTATATCAGAGCCAAGGCTTTTGTCAGCGTATGTGTCAGCATTATCAAAGCTATTTCAGCCCCGGACAATTCAGCAGGTCGGAGATAAGAGCAAAGGTTGTGGCGTTTGGGTGCTGGCACTAAAATTGACCTGTGCTATTGCCCCTAACGTGCTCCCTGTTTTTTGTTTTTTTCTGTTTTCCAAACCCCACCATTGTATGCGTGTGTCTGTACATGTGTGTGCATAAAAGAACACAGAAGCGCCGCACAATGCGGTGGGCTTTGACAGAGGAAACAGATTTTTGTCCCACTCCCACCAACAGGAAACGGCCCTCACACCCACCGCACCCCACTTTCATCTCACGCACGCAAACGCACACACACGCACAGAAATGTGCCGAAGGGAAGTGTAATCATGCTGTCCAGGAGTGTTAGAGGGCTCTTTGTGCAAACTACAGCAAGTGCTCCTTTTCTAGAGACACTATTAAATGGAAAACCTAATAAAAGTGTTCGCTTAGAGATTACTTTTTTATAGCCATGTACCTGCCCCACCATAAAATCTCACTTATGCTGATGGTAAGCTGTGGTGTTACACTGCCTTATTGAAGAGAGTTCTGTGTTTAATTAGCAGCTGTCAGCAGATGTGATTTGTAGGTTGCCAGGACCTGTGAACCTCGACATTCTACGCAATCTAAAAAGCAAAGAAAAAACAGCTGGAAGATTATTATTTGTAAATAAACTTTCCGTTGCTTTACGATTACATTGCTACTTTACAAATGTTAAAGGTGTAGTTTCACACTTTGAGAGAGGTTTTAATATGTAAAATCAGCAAATTTTCCAGAATCCCCACCCCCGTCCGTTCCCCTATCCCCCCAGGACTTTCCACTACTCCTGTAGTGTGTTGATAACACACTACGAACAGACTGCGGGAAAGGGCCTGATACCATGTCAGTTGAAGACATGCTAATTTTTTTCTGTCTCACACCACTTTTTTAAGAAAAAAAATGAAAACAGCTGGCCACGGGCCCCTTTTTTGCTAGCAAAATTAGCTTTTTTGACATTTTTCCCCATTTTTGGAAAGTCTGTTGTGTCCATCGCAGCAAACAGTCGGGCAGTGGCTGGCTGGTGCTGTGGCAGGTCTTCCCTCTTTCCCTCTCCTGTCCCTCGCTGTGGGGAGGAGTCGGTGGTGGTGCCGCCTGGGGGCTATCCTCTGGCCCTCTCTTCCTGGATGCGTCCCGCTGGTAGTGGCCCTGCTGGTGTTGGGTTGGATAGAGGTGTTGACTGTGGTGGTGCAGGGCCGTTTTGGTGTTGCCTGTGGGCTTTCTTGGCTGTTCCTTGTGTGGTGGTAGGTCGTGTGCCAGTCTCCACTAGCGGGGGCGGGGCCAGGGGCTAGTGTCTCCAGGTTGGGGCCCTTGGGGTAATGGCTGCGCTCCTCTGGTTGGTAATGGAGATTCATGAGCCAAAAAATATACGCAGCTTGGGCTTTGTGGATGTAGGTAGAGAATTATTATATATTCTGCAGAGGTGTATGTATATACTCATTTACATTTGTATGTAAGCATTTGTGTATGTTTATTTGCAAATCCATTCTCCCCACAAGCTCACGTGGATTTGCATGCTCGCGCACACACACACATGCACATATATTGTGTATGTTTTGTTTTTATGTTGTTGTAGTTGTCCTAACACTTTCTTCACCTAGCACTGTATATACTGTTTGTTTCACTTGGCACTATTAACGGCTCTCTAATAAGATAAGATAAGATAAGCCTTTATTAGTCCCACAACGGGGAAATTCCAGGATTGCAACAGCACAGGGATAGCAACACTCAGAGTAACAATCAGAAGGCAAGAAAAAAAAGCAAGCAAGCAAGAGCAGCTAATATACATATGTACATATTACTATATATATATATATATACACACAGACACGCAGTGCAGAGCATTGTAGCTGGATGGGATAAATACAGTATATGAGTATGTAAACACACAGTGCGGAGCATTGCAGCTAGATGGAATAAATATGTAGATATATAAACACCCACAGTACGGAGCATTGCAGCTAGGTGGAATAAATATGTAAATATATAAACACACACAGTGCGGAGCAATGTAGCTAGATGGAATAGTATGTAGATATATAAACACACAATGCGGAGCATTGTAGCTAGATGGAATAAATATGTAGATATATAAACACCCACAGTATGGAGCATTGCAGCTAGGTGGAATAAATATGTAAATATATAAACACACACAGTGCGGAGCATTGTAGCTAGATGGAATGAATATATAGATATATAAATATAAACATAAACATAAACACACCCAGTGCGGAGCATTGTAGCTAGATGGAATAAATATGTAAATGTATAAACACACACAGTGCAGAGCATTGTTGCTAGATGGGATGAAACAGCACAACCGTCTACTTAGTTATCCTACATGGTATGATTATGTGCCCATACATATTCTCACTCTCCATAGCGACTGGTATTTTCCTAGTTGTATGCCGGAGGGGACCATTGTGTAAGTCTATTGCATCTTTTGCATTCAAAAAAAACTATTAGGTTGTTACGTCTTTTTGCTATCTCTGCGAGCAGCCCTGCTTAGGTTGTACAGTCTGACAGCCGTTGGTAGGAAGGACCTGCGAAACCTCTCGGTTGTGCACCTGGGATGATGTAGTCTGCTGCTAAATGAGCTCCTCAGTGCATTCAGTATGTCCTGCATAGGGTGGAACTCGGACTCCAGCAGAGATGACAGTTTAGCCACCGTCCTTCTCTCTCCTATCTCCTCCACCGGATCAAGGCGCTGCCCCAAGACGGAGCTAGCTTTCTTGATCAGTTTGTTCAGTCTCTTCCTATCGGCTGCAGTAATGCCACTGCCCCAGCAGACCACTCCAAAAGTGATGGCTGATGCCACCACTGTGTCATAGAATGTCTTCAGCAGCGCCCCTTGTACACCAAAAGACCTGAGTCTCCTCAGTAGGAACAGCCTGCGCTGTCCCTTCTTGTAGAGTGCGTCAGTATTGTGTGACCAGTCTAGTTTATTGTTCAGATGAACACCCAGGTACTTGTAGGATGTCACCATCTCAATGTCTGTTCCCTGTATATTTACTGGTGCTGTGAGGGGTTGTCCATGCCTGCGGCAGTCCACCACCAACTCCTTAGTTTTCCTCGCGTTGATCTGGAGGCAGTTCCGATGGCACCAGTCCACGAAGTCCTGGATAAGCCCTCTGTACATCTCCATTGGAGATGAGGCCAACGATCGCAGAGTCTTCAGAGAACTTCTGTAGATGGCAGTGTGTTGTGTTGTGTGAGAAGTCCGCAGTATAAAGAGTGAACAGGAAGGGAGCCAACACCGTTCCCTGGGGGGCCCCCGTGCTACCGATGATTGTGTCGGACACACAGTCCCGGGTTCTCACAAACTGAGGCCGGTTTGTGAGGTAGTTCAGGATCCATAATGACAGGTGCTGGTCCACCCCTGCGCGCAGCAGCTTGTCCTTCAGGATCATTGGTTGGATGGTGTTGAAAGCACTGGAGAAGTCAAAGAACATGATCCTCACCACATTCCCGGGCTTTTCCAGGTGGGACAGAGAACGGTGAAGGAGGAAGATCACCGCATCCTCCACCCCAATGCCATGCTGGTAGGCGAACTGGAGTGGATCCATCGCTGGTTCCACCAGGGGGCAGAGGTGAGCAAGGAGCAGTCTCTCCAGGGTCTTCATCAAGTGGGACGTCAAGGCCACCAGTCTGTAGCTGTTCAGGTCTTTGGGATGGGAAGTTTTTGGTACAGGTACCACACAAGATGTTTTCCACAGCTGTGGTACCCTCCCCAGCTTCAGGCTCAGGTTGAAGATGTACGTCACAATCCCACACAGCTGGTCTGCACAGGACTTGAGGAGCTTTGCGCAGATGCTGTCCGGTCCCGACGCCTTCCTCGCCTTGATCTTCCTCAGCTCCGTCCTCACCTGGGTCCTGGTCAGGGTCAGGATGGGGGGCTGTGTGTTGGGAGTGGGGGGGTGTTGGTGGAGTGGGGAGTGGGCAGCAGGACTTGATGTCTTTAGAGGCAGCAGTGGTTGTTGTGCAGTCGGGGGGGGGCGGTTGGTCAAACCTACTGAAAAACAGATTCAGATTGTTCGCCCACTCCCTGCCCCCCGTGGCCTGGGGGGAGGTATTCTGGAGCCCAGAGATGGTTTTGAGGTTTCTCCAGACCCCACTGATGTCGCTCTGTTGCAGCTTGTCTTCCATCTTCCTCCTGAAGCTGTCCTTGCCTTCTCTGATCTTTCTCCTCAGCTCCCTCTGTACGGACTTCAGCATCTCCCTGTTCCCCGACCTGAAGATCCTCTTCTTCTCTCTCAGAAGTGTTTTTATCTCAGGGTTGATCCAGGGTTTGTTGTTTGAGCAACACCGTATGGTCTTGGTGGGAACGGATTTGTCCACACAGAAGCTGAGGTAGCCCGTGAAGGTGTGAGTGAGGCCATCGATGTCCTCACCATGTGGATCGCAGAGCTGCTTCCAGGCGGTGGCTTCAAAACAGCCCTTTAGAGTGTCCATTGTCTCCTCAGACCATAACTTCACCGTGCGCATGGCCGGAGGTTGTCTGTGCACTAGGGGTTTGTACACCGGCCGGAGATGAACCAAGTTGTGATCCGATCTCCCGAGTGGGGGGAGTTGTGATGAGGTCTACGCCTCCTTAGTGTTTGCATAGAATAAGTCCAGTGTTTTATTGTCTCTAGTGTGGCATGTGACATACTGAGTAAACGTGGGTAGAATGGGAGATAGTGAAACATGGTTGAAATCGCCTGAGATGAGGAGAAGAGCATCTGGGTGTTCTGTCTGCAGCCTGCTGGTTACTGAATGGATGACGTCACGCGCTGTCCCAGCGTTCGCCGTCGGATTTGCATAAACAACAATGCAGATCACGTGTGAGTATTCCCTCGGGAGATATGTAGGCCGCATGCTAACAGCTAGCAACTCAATGTCTTTGCTGCAGTGCTGGTGTTTAACAGTGATGTGTCCCGGTCTGCACCAGTTGTTATTAACATAGATCATCGCTCCACCGCCCCTTGCTTTGCCACTGTCTGGTGTTCTGTCTGCCCGTATCATGTGGAAACCCTCCAGCTCAATGTTAGCATCTGCTGCTAGTTCAGTTAGCCACGTCTCAGAAAACAAAAGGAGAGAGCACTCCCGGTATGTGCTATCGTAACGGCAGATAGCCGCTAGCTCATCTACCTTTCCCAATATAGAGTGTAATAATCACAATAGTAGTCACAGTAAAGCTCCATTGATGGAAATGGAGAGTTGTGTTCAGCAATAGTGGCCTCATGCCGAACAAGGAACTGTAATTACAAACTGAACTGTCACAAGAAAAAAAAAGTGCTGAAATTTGACATAAAAAAATACATGTATAATATACAGTATATTTTTTGTTTAATCAAAATCTGACATGGTCCGCTGGGAGACCGTTGGTTTGGCATGAAATAACCTTTGTGTGTTCTGCGCGCCACACTTTTATGTACATTGTTTCATCCATGAAGCCACTACCATACCTGTGTATATTTCCATAATCCTGGGCTGTTTTTATTTCAGTCGTGTGTTTAATCGTGTCTTCTGTAACTGTGTTTTATCTAATCCTTCTCTCTTACTGTATTGCGCAGTAGCCTGGTGGAGCACCCACAATTTCGTTGTGCTCTACAACTGTACAATGACAATAAAGCCTATTCTATTCTATTCTATTCTATTCTATTTAACTTCTTTTTGTGTAAATACAAATCTTTACTGAAAACTGAAGACCCAAAAAATATTTTAACCTTTATATGCAAGTAAAACAGCTGAATTATACTTCACCAGGGCTCCTTCCGTCCCTCATGGATGACATCCAAAATGTAATGGGTTTGTGTGTAGGCCAGGAGCCAGTTCTGGTGAAAATTGCCTAAAAGTCTATCCACTAGTTTTGGAGGATTCTTGCGAACACACTGTGAGACGATAAGAGCCTTGGAAGAGGTATGCATTCTTGGATCATCACCAAAATGTTATGGGTCCATCTCTAGGCCAAGGACCACCTCTGGTGAAAATTTCATCCAGATCCATCCAGTAGTTTTGGAGTATTCTTGCTAACACACTGTGAGAAGATAAGTGCCTTGGTGGAGGTATGCATTGTGGGATCATCACCAAAATGGTTTGGGTTCCTCTCTAACCTAAGGACCACCTCTGTTGAAAATTTCATCCAAAATCATCCAGTAGTTTTTGTGTAATCCTGCTGCTCAAATACAAAAAAGGTCCTTGGTGGAGGTATGTACTTTCAGATCATCACCAAAATTTAATAAGTTCATCCCTGGCCCAAGGGCTACCTCTGGTGAAAATTTCATCAAACTCCATCCAGTAGTTTTTGCGTAATCCTGCTACAACAGACGGACAGACAAACAGACAGACAAACCACCCTGATTACATAACCTCCTTGGCGGAGGTAATAACAATAGTAATGACATGGTTTAGTGACCCAGTGAGAAAACACAGACTCAAGAATAGATTCAGTTAGGTTTATTGGCATGTAAGAGTGTGAATGCGTGTGTGTAAGTGTGGGCAGGAACTGCAGGAGACAGAGCAGAACACCGTACAGCCTGGCAACCTGAGTGTAGAGATGATGGATGGCTCAGGTTCAGCTCAGCGGCTTTGGCCAGGAAGACAGAGTTCCGCAGTTGAGGTTTGCAGCTCCTGCTAGTGTGTAGACTTGGAGGTGGAGGTGTTGTATGCTGAGGGGTGAAGAGGAGTCCACCGCCACAAAGGAGGAGAGAATCCGCCACCAAGACGCTCCGCCTGTGCACAGGGGACTAGAGGACAAGGTGAGTAGAATAGTGGGCGCTTACGTGAGCTGTGGAAGAAGTCCCTCAGGCTTCGGGACAGCAGGCTTAGATCAAGGTCGACTGCAGACTTTGGCAAGGATGAAGAGGATGGCAGATGAAGCTCATCTGGAGCACAGTGAGACATCTCCGCACTGAAGCCTGGGCAGCGCGGTGTAAATAGGCCAGGACTAGATGGAGCGCAGGTGTGCACGCAGCTGATGGCAATAAGCACAGAGCAGACCATGACAGTACTCCTCCCCATGGAACGCCTCTTGGCGGTCTTTCCAGCCTACCTGGATGCGTCCAGTGGAAGTCCCTGATGAGGTCCTTATCCAGGATGAAGGAAAGACGCACCCAGGACCTCCATTCTGGACTGTAGCCCTCCCAGTCCACCAGATACTGCAGGCCACGACCCCGGCGACGGATTTCTAGGATGGCGGTGACTTTCCAAGCCGGGTCGCCATCAATCATCATCGGCGGAGGCGGGGACCTGGGAGAGAGACACAGAGGGCTGGAACAGAAAGGTTTAATCTGCGAGACGTGGAAGGTAGGGCAGATGCGGCGGGAGGGAGGGAGAGCCAGGTGCACAGACACTGGGTTGACAATGCGGGAGATGGCAAAGGGACCAATAAAGCGCTGAGCCATCTTCCTTGGCTCAGTCTTCAGATTAATGTTTCTAGTAGATAACCAAACCTGCTGACCCACCTGGTAAGAAGGAGCTGGAGTCCTGTGGCAGTTGGCAACCGAAGAGTTGTGCTCTGCTGTGCGTCGTAGTGGGGTCCAGTTGCCTTCCACAGCCGGTGACAGCACCTTAGGTGAGCCCTGACATACGATACGGCGATGTCAGCCTCCTCCTCAGGGAACAATGGAGGAGTATAACCAAGCGAAGCCTGGAAGGGGGTCATACCAATGGCCAAAGAAACTGTCGAGTTATGGGCATACTCACTCCACGGCAGGTGCGAGCTCCAAGACGCAGGATTAGTGGTGGCCACACACCGCAGCGCAGCTTCCAACTCCTGATTGGTCCTCTCACACTGGCCATTGGACTGGGGATGGTAACCGGACGACAGGCTTACCGTAGCCCCAAGGGCGTTGCAAAACGACCTCCAAACCTGAGAGGTAAACTGGGGCACCCGGTCGGAGACGATATCCAGGGGGATCCCATGTAACCTCACCACATGCTGTACAAGCAGGTCAGCAGTCTCCCTAGCCGTAGGCAACCCCTGTAAAGGAACAAAATGAGTAGCCTTGGAGAACCTGTCGACAACGGTGAGCACTACGGTGTAATTGTTGGAGGAGGGAAGGCCGGTGACGAAGTCCAACGCCACATGGGACCAGGGCCTGCTGGGAGTGGGGAGAGGATGGAGCAGTCCGGCTGGAGAGGATGAAGATGACTTGCCGGCGGCACACTGGGGACAGGCACGAACGTACTCCCCGACGTCCTTCTGGACAGAGGGCCACCAAAACATCTTTCGCAGAAGTTCCTCCGTGCACCTTCTCCCTAGGTGACAACCAAACCTGGAGGCATGGGCCCAATGAATGACTTCACCCCGGATGGCCGAAGGAACAAACAGCTTACCCACTGGTCCACCGCCCGGGTCCACTTCAGACTCCTACGCCCTCCGGGCCCTCTCCTTGATGCCCCAGGAGAGGGTGCCCACGACACAGGAAGGAGGCGGGATGGGGTGGTCTTCAGAATCCGTGACATCAATAACGAACTGCCTGGAGAGGGCGTCCAGCTTGGTGTTCTTGGACCCGGGACGGTACGTGATGGTAAAATGAAAATGCCCAAAAAACAAGGACCAGCGGGCCTGGCGAGCATTCAGGCGCTTGGCCGTTCGAAGGTACTCCAAGTTCCTGTGGTCCGTCCAGACCACAAACGGCTGAGAGGCCCCTTCCAGCCAATGGCGCCACTCCTTCAGCGCGAGCTTGACTGCCAGGAGCTCCCTGTCACCGATGCTGTAATTACGTTCCGCCGGGGACAACCGCCGGGAGAAGAAGGCGCACGGTCGGACCTTGCCATCAGCCGGGGAGCGCTGGGACAGGACGGCACCTACTTCTGAATCCGAGGTGTCCACCTCCACCAAACACTGAAGAGCCGGGTCCACCTGAACCAGGATGGGGGGAATCAGAGAACTGCTCCTTGAGCGCCGAAAAGGCCGTAGCCGCCTCCTCCGTCCACCGAAAGGGCACTTTGAACGAAGTGAGATGTGTCAAGGGGAGAGCCAGCATACTATAGCTCTTAATAAAGTGGCAATAAAAATTTGCAAACCCAAGGAACTGCTGGAGCTGCTTCCTGGAGGAGGGAGTCAGCCATTTCACCACCACTTTAATTTTATCGGGATCCGGGATTATCTCCTTGTGTGAGATGATGAATCCCAGAAAAGACATCTTGGAGGCATGGAACACTTCTCGGCATTGACATACAGCTTATTCTCCAATAGCCACTGCAGGACTCACCTCACATGCACCCGATGTTCTTGTAAGGACTGTGAGAAGATCAGAATGTCATCCAGGTAGACAAACACAAACACACCCAAGAAATCCCTCAACACATCATTAGTAAGGCACTGAAACACCACAGGAGCATTGGTCAGACCGAAAGGCATTACCAGATATTCAAAGTGACCGCTGGGGGTCCGAAACCCCGTCTTCCATTCATCGCCTTCTCGCATCCGCACCAGGTGGTAAGCATTGAGGAGGTCCAGCTTGGTGAACCAGGACGCCCCCTGGAGGGAGTCGAAGGGGCCGTGTTGAGCAAGGGAAGGGTGTATTTGTCCTTGACAGTGATATTATTCAACTCCCTAAAGTCGATACATAGCCTCAAAGATCCGTCCTTCTTGCCGACAAAGAAAAATCCCGCCCCCATTGCCGAAGAAGACGGCCGGATAATGCCGAAACTTAACAATTCCTTGATATAGGCCTCCATGGCCTCCCACTCCGGAGGTGACAGGCTGTACAAACGGCTCGACGGTAGCGGGGCTCCGGGATGGAGATTTATGGCACAATCATACGGGCGGTGGGGGGGGGGGGGACAAGGCCTGGGTCTTACTGAAAGCGGCTCTGAGGTCATGGTACTCTGGGGGAACTCTAGACAGGTCAGGAGGTGAGGCGATGGGAGACCCCAAGGGCATGGACGACAAGCAAGTGCTTGATTGGAGACAGGCCCCAAGACAAAACAAACTCAAAGACATGACACTTCCAGTGCGGGTTGTGGAGGCGCAACCAGGGGGAAACCAAGGATGACTGGGGACGAAGAAACCGGCAGAACGAGGAATTGCAACTCCTCCCGATGATTTCCAGAAATGATGACAGATACCGGGGCTGTCTGCTGGGAGACTACGGCCATGGGAGCTTTGGACACGGCAATCAGCCGTAGAGGGGATTTCAGTGGGAGACAGGGTAGGCCCAAATGGGTTGCCAGGTCCCGAGAAATAAAACTCTGCTCTGCCCCTTAGTCAATCAAAGCCTATGTGAGAATCTCCTTATGTTTATGTATGAAACGAATGGGGAGAAGAAACCTAGATAGGGGATTTGATTGAGGTGAGTCCGTGAGTCCCCCTGCTGTGACGCACAGACTCCCCCTTTTGGCTGAAGATGACATAATGCTACTTCATGCTCCTCACTCCCGCAATAGAGACACAACCCCAACTCTCGGCAGCGCTGTTTCTCCGCCGGAGACAACCTGGATTGCCCTAGTACCATTGGTTCCAGGCTCTCTGGAGAGTTGGAGGGAGGAAGAGCCAATAGGGACGACTGAGGGATGTGGCGATACTGGGCACCCGAACGACCGGAAGATCTACATTCCGCTGCCCTCTCCCTCAACCTATTGTCTAAGCTGATGGCAAGGGAAATTAGCTTGGATAGCCTACTGTGCTTTTCTTAAGGCGCTAGCTCCTCCCGTAGACTAGGGCTGAGGCTCCTAATGAAAATGTTACATAGGGAAGCGTCCTCCCACCCCTCAGTAGCCACCACCCGGAAGTCGACGGCGTAGTCGGCCACAGCCTGGGAACCCTGCCGCAGGTTTAGCAACCAGGAGGTAAGCACACTGTCACGATCAGAATGATCGAACACTTCCTTAAATTCCTCAATGAACTGGCTGAAAGTCAGGCTGGCATAGTTAGCCCTAGCCATAACCCTTCCAGTAAGTTTATCATATAGCCAATCTTACTATGGTCAGTGGAGAAATCCTCAGGCACCCACTGGAACACAACCTCGCACTGCATAACAAAACCCCGAGCCTCCCCTAACTTACCGTTAAAGCGGCTGGGCGTAGGAACGGGGGTTAGCCGAGCAGGAGGCCCCTGTATGATCTGGTTAGCCGGGTAGCTAGCAGGAGCGGAGGAGCTACTTGAGACAGAAGCTGGGGGAAAAGACTGAGGCCCGGTTAGCTGGTCCAGCCGGTCCGTAACGCGAGCTAATTGGGACAGTATGGATTGTTGCTGATAAACCAGTTGATCTATTCGAATCTCCATATGATTTAACCGGCGCACCAAAGCACTGTCAGCTGGGTTGTTCTGGCTGAGATGTACCGACATGGTTTAGTGACCCAGTGAGAAAACACAGACTCAAGAATAGATTCAGTTAGGTTTATTGGCATGTAAGAGTGTGAATGCGTGTGTGTAAGTGTGGGCAGGAACTGCAGGAGACAGAGCAGGACACCGTACAGCCTGGCAACCTGACTGTATCGATGGTGGATGGCTCAGGTTCAGCTCAGCAGCTATGGCCAGGAAGACAGAGTCCGCAGTTGAGGTTTGCAGCTCCTGCTAGTGTGTAGACTTGGAGGTGGAGGTGTTGTATGCTGAGAGGTGAAGAGGAGTCCGCCGCCACAGAGGAGGAGAGAATCCGCCGCCAAGACGCTCCGCCTGTGCACAGGGGACTAGAGGACAAGGTGAGTAGAACAGTGGGCGCTTACGTGAGCTGTGGAAGAAGTCCCTCAGGCTTTGGGACAGCAGGCTTGGATCAAGGTCGACTGCAGACTTTGTGTCATGGTGTCATGGTGCGACCCTCGCCTGATCTTTTCCCTCCACACTGGTGACCCTGGACGTGTCATGGTGCGCCCCTCGCGTGATCTTATTCCTCCACACTGGTGACCTGATGAGAGAGAATGACCGTCTGCTCCCTCTCACCACGCTGTGGACACAGAGGACCAGAGAACTCCTGCAACCTCTTCATCCTCACCGAAGCGCGCTCTCTGGAGCGCAGTGCTGGGACCAACATGCACCATGAACGGCGACACGAGCGAAATAAAGGAAGCAGCTTGAACGGGGACGATCACCGGTGCCGACTGCATTGATTTCCACCAAGCTCCCCGACCCTGACTCAGCTCGCGACAACGAAGCCCCGAATGCACACCGCAGGATTATGAGGACAGTGCAACTGCCAGCTATGTGGTCACTGCACTAAGCGTGCGCCGCGCACAGGAACAAGCCGGCTCCACAGAGTGATACAGCGTCCTCCGCCGCTGCACATGCCCGAGAACCACGGTCAGAGACTTAATTTTGTTTTTTTTCACAGCCGCTGTGGATCACCGCCAGGTATCGAGAAAGTCCCTCACCATCACAGATCCACACGCAATTTTTGCGCTGCCCAGACACCTTTGACGTCCCGGGCCGGCACTCACTTACTCCCACCCCTCTCCCCCTCCTCCTTCACAGCGCTCTTCCCGCACCTCACTCCCTAAAGCCGGCCGATCGCCGTCTTGTTCCATTATGCACGATGGAAACCGGCCCTGTGCACCCACGATCCACGGACGTTCAACGTGCTGGAACTCGGAGCTGGAGCCCAAACGACCGGGGGGAGGGAGATCACAGCCCCTGCTGAGTGTTCTGGGGGGGAGCTCTGTGGTGACCCACCACAACCTACATGGACATCCAATCCTCACACTCAGCGGGCCTGCAGGAAGCAGAGGACAATTTGCATATGGACAGAGAGCCCCTGGGGGACAACCAGAACAATGGACTATTGTTTATGCATCCCCGGATTAAGGAGAGGACGTCCAGGCTCCAGTTGGTCATGCTAATCATGTGTATTGACTGATATGTATACCAATATGCTAATGTACCATGCATTCTTTCTGTCTGTATAAAAGAGCTTACTATACATGCCTCGAAAACACAGTAGCTCAGAGCTACGATGTGTCTCATTTTGATGGAGGAAATAAAACTCTGCAACCTTCCAGCTCGTCTCATCTCGCCAGATCTTATTCCTCCACACTATATTTGATAAGATAGTTTTATGCCACAGCCACATAGAGCAGAGCACTACTGACCTACTCCCGCAAGGTAAAAGGTGATCTTCATTTCCCTCCTTTTTAGGCTCCTTGGTTCCAGTCTTCAGCTGATCTTCACAAAATATTCTTCACTTTCTGATCGCAAATTAATCCCCATAGTTTTGATGGAAACTCATCAACAGAAAAGTAATTTACGATAAGTGGGTATTGGAAATTAAACAATAAATAAATGATATTGTTTGTAGTTAGTGAAAATAATGTTTCACATACAGAAATAGGACTTTTTAAAGTTTATGATAAATTCAGCAATCAAACAGAGCAAAGAAATTAAGGAAAATAAAATAACTAAACTTAACATTATGGACTAATTAAACACATTAAACATTTATATGATCTGCAGAATATACACAAATTGTACCAATAAGCAACGGTAGTGTCATGACTCGCCACTCATCATTGGCTCCTGCTGCGCGCACACCTGCGCCTCGTCAGCGGCAAGCTATTTAACCCACTCAGCCCTGTGCTTCGGCCTGAAGCCGTCTGTTCCCTTCGGCTCGTCTTCGCTGTTGGAACCCCCATTACCAGCAAGACAACGCTCACTCGTAAGCATCTTACCTTTTCTCCTCAGTCCTCTCCCCTGTGCACAGGTGGATTCCTTGGTGGCGGACTCCTCGTCTCGCCACTCCATCCTCGCTGTCGCCACAGGCTCTGCAGGTCGCTGTCTCCTGGGCTCTCTCCTTGCCGACGCCAGCCACCTGTCATTCCAAGTAAGCAGCAGTCATTCTCACAGTCCTGTATAGGTGTGGTGCCCTTTACCTTGTCCCTCTGCTCTGTCATTATAGGGTTGCCCGGCTGTACGGCGAACTGCTCTGCTGCCTGCGCACTGAAGTTCTCCCACAATACATATACATATGCCACACACGCATTCACTCACACCTGCTCGTTGAATAAAGCTGTTAAATCTATCCTGAGCCTGCGTGTGTGTCTCCTGAGCCGGACATTATGTCAGTACGGCTTCAGCAGAGCGGCTCGGCAGACAGCGGGCTCGCACGCCGTCTTTCCACCCTCGAGGCTCGGGTAGATTTAATAGCCCACCAACAGCAGGTTATTTTGAACCAATTAACCACAATCACTCACCGGTTAGACCGCCTGGACCCCCAGCAGGCGTTCCCCCCGGCTCGTCAGGGGGGATTTGCTCCTGCCGCTCCGGTGGCTGGCCAGTCTGCCTCGGGAACGCCGGCCCGGCTCACACCTATCCCGACCCCTGCCCACTTCAGCGGGAAACTTGGCGGAGCCCGGGGGTTCATTATGCAGTGTGAGTCGGTGTTCCTGCGCGTTCCCGGGAATTTCCCCTCGGACCACAGCCGAATTGGTTACATAGGCAATCTCTTGGAGGGGCGAGCGCTAACTTGGGCTTACGCCGTAATGGCGAAGCCCAGTTACGCGAACCTCTCCTATAACCAATTCGTGCGGAGCTTTCTCGAAGTGTTTGATCACTCCCGGCGCGATAGTGTCCTCACTGACCGTCTCCTTGCTCTCCAGCAGGGAAGCCGGTCAGCGGCGGACCACGCTATCGACTTCCGGGTCGCTGCGGAGGAGGTAGGCTGGGGTGAGGCGTCACTCTGTGGTATCTTCCTCCGCAGTCTCAGCTTGGGTCTGAGGGATGAACTGGCCGGTCGAGATCTCCCGGAGACGCTTTTGGAGCTAATCTCCGTAGCCATTAGCTTGGATAACAGGCTGCGTGAGCATTCCTCCGAGCAGAAGTCAACCAGCCGCTCGCGGGGACTGCTCCGTTCGCACGCCTCAAGCTCGCCCCCTGGTGTTGCCGTCCCCGGAGTCCTCCGAGGAGTCGGAGGCAATGGTGGTTGGCCGGTCAAAGCTTCCTCCAGCGGAGAAACAGCGCCGCCGGGAGTTGGGTCTGTGCATGTATTGCGGAGGCCGCCAACATACCGTGGAGCATTGCCCGGAGAAGCCAAACGGGGAGGTCCACGAGTCACTGTAGGGGGCCTCGCGGACTCTAACCGGACAAATCCCCTCACTAGTCTTTCTTTGCCCATCCGTTTCTGTCACAATGCCATGGAGCACCTTACTCACGCACTGGTGGACTCAGGAGCAGAGCAGAGTTTTATTTCTAAGAGCCTGGCAACCCAATTGGGCATCCCCTGCCACCCTCTGCCAACTCCGCTCAGCCTGATCACCCTCTCTCATGCACCCCTTGGACGAGTGACCCATCGGACCCAACCTATTCCTGTCATCATCTCAGGTAACCATCAGGAGGATCTTGTTCTTTATGTCCTGTCCTCCTCTGTCTCGCCAGTCATCCTAGGCTACCCCTGGCTGCGCCTACACAACCCGGTGCTGGATTGGCAGACTGGAAGGATTGCCGCCTGGAGCTCGTTCTGCATGGGCACCTGCCTTCAGTCCGCAGCCTGCGCCCCGTCCTCACCCCCTCTGGCCAAGGACGCTGCGCCGCCGGATCTCACCCTGGTGCCCCCGGAGTTCCACGATCTGGGCCTCGATTTCAGCAAGTCCAGGGCGATGTCTCTTCCCCCTCATCGGCCCTACGATTGTGCTATAAACATCCGCACGGGGGCTCCCTTACCCTCAGGGCGTCTATACAGCCTGTCAGCGCCGGAGAGGGAAGCGATGGACGCCTACCTGAAGGAGTCGCTCAGCGCGGGAATCATCCGCCCCTCTTCGTCCCCGCTTGGCGCAGGGTTCTTCTTCGTGTCCAAGAAGGACGGTTCTCTCCGCCCCTGCATCGACTATCGGGCCCTCAACGACATCACGGAGAAGGACCGCTACACCCTGCCATTGATGGACACCGCCTTTCACTCCCTCCAGGGGGCGACCTGGTTCACCAAACTGGACCTCCGCAGCGCCTACCACCTCGTCCAGATCCGGGAGGGAGATGAGTGGAAAACAGCCTTCCGAACGCCGACTGGTCACTTCGAATACCTGGTGATGCCGTTCAGATTAACCAACGCCCCCGCTGTTTTTCAGCGCCTCATTAATGATGTCCTTCGTGACTTCCTCGGCCTCTTTATGTTTGTATACCTGGACGACATCCTAATCTTCTCCAGGTCACGGGATGAACACCGGGTCCATGTGAGGCGGGTCTTGCAGCAACTGTTGGAAAACAGGTTGTACGTCAAGGCCGAAAAGTACGAGTTCTACGCTAAGACCACCTCCTTCCTGGGGTTTGTCATTTCACACGACCAAGTCCTTCCCGACCCCACAAAGGTTAAAGCGGTGGTCGACTGGCCCACTCCGACCTCCAGGAAGTAGGTACAACAATTCATAGGATTCGCCAACTTCTACCGCCGCTTTGTCCCTAATTTCGGCGCCATTGTCAGCCCATTGATCCGCCTCACCTCGCCTAAGACCCCCTTCCGGTGGACCGAAGAGGCTGCTGCGGCGTTTCAAGCACTGAAGACGGAGTTCTCTTCCTCCCAGGTCCTGACCCAGGTCGACCCCGCGTTGCAGTGCTTGGTGGAGGTCGACGCGTCTGATACGGGGGTGGGGGCGGTGCTGTCCCAGCGGTCGCCCGCCAACGGGACCAAGCGACCCTCCGCCTTCTTCTCTCGGCGCCTGTCACCGGCCGAGCGCAATTATGATGTCGGGGACAGGGAGCTCCTCGCCATCAAGCTCGCCCTGCAGGAGTGGCGCCATTGGCTGGAGGGGGCTGCTTTGCCGTTCATAGTGCTGACGGACCATAAGAACTTGGAGTACTTGAGATCTGCCAAACATCTGAACGCCCGCCAGGCGCGTTGGTCCCTGTTCTTTGCCCGTTTTCGCTTCACCATCACGTACCGCCCCGGTTTGAAGAACCGAGAGCCTGACGCTCTCTCCAGGCAATTTGCCCCCGAGACGTCCGAGGAGTCGTTGCACACCATCCTACCCAGCTCGTGTGTTGTGGGGGCGATGTCCTGGGCCATTGAGAACAAGATCCGGAAGGCGCAGGAGACCAAACCGGACCCTGGCGGCGGACCAGAGGGGAGGCTATCCGTTCCATCTTCGGTTCGGGGGGAGGTTATCCACTAGATCCACACCTCCAAGTTCGCCTGCCATCCTGGGGTCTCCCGACTGGTCGATCTCCTCCAGCGGTCCTCCTGGTGGCCTGGTCTGCAGAAGGACGCCACCAACTACGTCCGGGCCTGCCCTGTGTGTGCCACCGGCAAGTCAGGTCACGCTCCCCCCGCGGGTCTGCTCCAGCCCCTGCCGATCCCGGGCAGGCCCTGGTCCCACATAGCCCTCGATTTCGTCACCGGTCTCCCAGTCTCCAACACCTATGACGCAGTGCTGACCATCGTCAATCGTTTATCCAAGGCCGCCCACTTCGTGCCACTGCGGGGCCTCCCTACGGCACGGGAGACAGCGGATCTTCTGGTCCAACACGTGGTCAGACTGCATGGGATACCAGTGGACGTCGTCTTGGATCGGGGGCCCCAATTCATCTCTGAGGTGTGGAGGTGTTTCTGCAACGCCCTGGGGGCCACTGTAAGCCTCTCCTCCGGCCATCATCCGCAGTCCAACGGGCAATGCGAACGGGCCAACCAGGAGCTGGAAGCTGCCCTCCGCTGCGTCACCGCCTCCAACCCGGCCTCTTGGAGCACGCACCTGGCCTGGGTGGAATACGCCCACAACTCCACTCGGTCTTCTGCCACTGGAATGTCCCCCTTCAAGGCTTCCCTGGGGTACGACCCACCATTGTTTCAGGTGCAGGAGGGTGAGCTGGCTGTCCCTTCCATCCAGGCGCACCTGAGGCAGTGCCGGAGCCTTTGGTCCAAGACACGCGATGCGCTCTCGCACACGGCGACGCGCAATAGCACCACAGCTAACCGTCACAGGAGACCGGCTCCTGCCTACCAGGTGGTCAGCAAGTTTGAGTATCTGCTCACGACATCAATCTGAAGGGTGAAAAGAAGAAACTGGATCAACGCTTCATTGGACCCTTCACCATCTCCAAAATCATTAACCCGGTGGCTGTGCGCTTGGCCATTCCGCCCCCTCCGTATTTGCCCCACCTTCCACGTGTCCAAGATCAAACCGGTGGTGTCCGATCCCCTCTGCCCCCCGCCCACGGCGCCGCCCGCGCCCCTGATGATCGATGGCCACCCGGCCTGGAGAGTCACTGCCATCTTGGACTCTCGGCGCCGAGGTCGCGGGCTGCAGTACCTGGTGGACTGGGAGGGTTTCGGTCCTGAGTGGAGGCAATGGGTGCGCTCTTCCTTGGTGCTGGACAAGGGTCTCATCACGGAGTTCCATCGAACGTACCCGGATAAACCAGCACCAGGAGGTGCTGCTAGGGGGGGGGTACTGTCATGACTCGCCACTCATCATTGGCTCCTGCTGCACGCACACCTGCGCCTCGTCAGTGGCAAGCTATTTAACCCACTCAGCCCTGTGCTTCGGCCTGAAGCCGTCTGTTCCCTTCGGCTCGTCTTCGCTGTTGGAACCCCCATTACCAGCAAGACAACGCTCACTCGTAAGCATCTTACCTTTTCTCCTCAGTTCTCTCCCCTGTGCACAGGTGGATTCCTTGGCGGCGGACTCCTCGTCTCGCCACTCCATCCTCGCTGTCGCCACAGGCTCTGCAGGTCGTTGTCTCCTGGGCTCTCTCCTTGCCGACGCCAGCCACCTGTCATTCCAAGTAAGCAGCAGTCATTCTCACAGTCCTGTATAGGTGTGGTGCCCTTTACCTTGTCCCTCTGCTCTGTCATTATAGGGTTGCCCGGCTGTACGGCGAACTGCTCTGCTGCCTGCGCACTGAAGTTCTCCCACAGTACATATACATATCCCACACACGCATTCACTCACACCTGCTCGTTGAATAAAGCTGTTAAATCTATCCTGAGCCTGCGTGTGTGTCTCCTGAGCCGGACATTATGTCAGGTAGCAGTTTTTGACAAAGTAGCAGAAATCGATGGACTCTGCTGGCGATCTGCGCTACAGGTAGCATTTTTCAATAAAGCAGCACAAATCGACAGAACACCGGCAGACAAGGATGCGAGTCACATGACCCACACATTATGTAAACACAGTAAACTTCAGCACTGGACAATTTTTAATTTTTTTGTTTGTGAAATCACAATATGCCTGTTCTGTTGTGCTTGTTTACTACGCACTGCAGTGATATGATACCACACTGTTGTGTAATATTGCTTAATAATTATGAACCTTAGGTCAAATAAGTTCATTTTGTCTTCGTTCAATTATTTATCTTTTGTTCTTATAAAAGACAAAAATAAAATAGAAAGGAGATGTCTTTACCTTCTTAACATGTTTCGACTGTACGCTGCAGCATTCGTCAGAAGAGTCAGCTGATTGCTGCCAGGTGACATTTATCAGCTGATTTTCGTAGGCGGGGCCAGCTCAGCAGATCTGTCAGATCCACCGAGCCGGCCCCGCCTCCCGCCGTCAGATGGTCTCTGGAGAATGTGATCCCAGGTGTGGGAAAGCATAAAGGCCCCCTCATCTCGGTTCATGGTGTCTTTTCCCGGCTTCCTGATCTCTATGGCCTCCTTGATCCAGCATTTGTGTCTGTTGCTCTCCGATCCAATAATCTTTGCGTTGTCCCAGTCCATGATGTGGTTATTTCTTTTGCAGTGATCTGATATTGCTGATTTTAATGTTTCTTGTTCTGCCTTTTCTTTTTGTGATCTTGTGAGTCGTCCTTGTGTTTCCTTCTCACATTCCTTCTGGTGTTCTTTTTTTTTTTTTTTTCTTTTCTTGTGATGAATGGTCTTCCAGTTTCTCCAATGTAGATTTTGTTGCATGATCTGCATGATATTTCATATATTACATTGCATTTTTTGTCTTGTTCTATTCTGTCCTTGGGGTGTACTAATAACTGTCTTAATTTTTTGTGTGGTTTGACTGCTGTGTTTATTTTGTATTTTTTCATGATCCTTTGAATTGGTTCCGTGATCCCTCGTATGTATGGTATAGTTATAGTGTCCTTGTTTTTGATTTCGGCTTTTGTTCTGTGTCTTTTTTCCTATTTATTTTCTTTGTTTTTGACTTGCTGTTTCCCTTTGTTTATAGCCCATACTGGATATTGGCAGCATATAAGTGCATGTTTTATGTGGTTTTCCTCCTCCTGTCTGTCTTCTTGGTCTGTGATGATGGTGGCTTGTTCATATAACGTCCTGATAACTGATAGCTTGTGTGCTGTGGGGTCCTTCCTGTGTGCTGTGTGCTATCAGCACACAGCACCGAGCCGGCCCCGCCTCCCCTCCCCCCGGGAGGCGGGGCCGGCTCGGTGGATCTGACAGATCTGCTGAGCTGGCCCCGCCTACGAAAATCAGCTGATAAATGTCACCTGGCAGCAATCAGCTGACTCTTCTGACGAAGGCTGCAGCGTACAGTCGAAACATGTTAAGAAGGTAAAGACATCTCCTTTCTATTTTATTTTTGTCTTTTATAAGAACAAAAGATAAATAATTGAAAGAAGACAAAATGAACTTATTTGACCTATTACGTGGAAGTTATGGAAAAGATTGCATCAAAGACTTCCGTCGGCTGAGAAATTGGAGAAAACACGGGCACGCTACAGAAACCACCTGAGATTTAACCTCCGTTGCAGAGATGAGGATGTCACACCAGCAAGCCTCAACATAAAAAATCCAATCCCGACCAAAAACGCAGAGAAAATTATCAATAAAGCACGGAAAGACCTGATAAAAGAATGTATAAGAATGACGGCAAACAAAGTGGACAAAATCAACAACCAGATCAAAGAGGAAATGGACATTTTCAAGCAACGCTACCCGACCCACCAGGAAACGCAGGAGCAGATTAAAGCACAATTAAAACACGCACACGAACAGGAATTCATTATAACGAAAAACCGCCAATTGAAAAAACTAAAAAAAACTTACAGAAAGGAAGAACGGACGAAGACAAACACACACGGAAATGAACGCTAAGTGGGTCAACAACTTATCACAATGCACACTCACGGACACGGAGGAAACAGTGCTGAGCAGAGGACTGAACTTCGCCATCACACCAGCTAGAATACCTCACAAAGAATACATCCTCGCAACAGAACTGGCATGTGAAAAAATCCAGGACCAAGGAGAAAAAGCAGCACTACGGAACGCATTTGCAGGAATCCTAAAAACGGCCAAATTACCACAAAGCAGCGTTACAAGAGAAGAAGAAAAAGCATTAAACTCACTCAAGACAGATAAAACAGTCACAATCCTCCCAGCAGATAAAGGCAGAACGACAGTAATACTGGACACGGAAACATATGAAAAACAGATGGAAACCATGTTGGCAGATGAAAGCACATACGAAATCATTAAAACAAACCCCACAGAAGAAAAGAAAAAATGCTAAAAGCCCTTCTCAAACGCTATTAGAAAGCAAAAAAATCACAAAGGACGCATATGATCACCTGATCCCCACAGCCAGCATCACCCCCCGGATCTATGGAACCCCAAAAATACGTAAGAAGGATATCCCACTGCGGCCAGTAATAGACAGTATTGGATCAGTTACATACAATTTATCAAAAGCCCTGGTTGAAATCATCAAACCCCTCCATGGACTATCAGATTTCTACTGCAAAAACTCAAAAGAGCTGGCACAAGAACTCAAAGATATGAAAATAGAATCAGACGAGATCCTCATTTCACATGACGTCATTTCATTATTCACAGAGACACCCGTTGACGTCACACTACATATAGTACAAGAACGCCTCAATAATGACAGTACCCTAAAAAGACGCACCAATCTCACAGTTCACGACATATCTGAATTATTACAGTTTGTTGAAAAATCCACTTATTTTCAATTCAGAGGAAAAATTTATAGGCAAAAAGAAGGATTTGCAATGGGAGACCCACTATCAGCCATTATGAGCAGCTTTTTCATGGAGGATCTGGAAAACAAAGCCATCAACACAGCACCTAGACAATGCAAACCCACCCTTTGGAAGAGATACGTGGATGACATTCTGGAAAAAATAACTAAAGGACACACACAAGAACTCACTGACCAGCTGAACAGCACAGACAGCACTGGAAATATAAAATTCACACACGAAGAGGAGGAAAATGGCACCATAGCCTTCCTGGACATGAAAATCCACCACAACAATGATGGCAGCATAAAAATCACAGTCTACAGGAAACCAACCCACACAGATCAATACCTAATTTGGACATCGGAACACCCCACAGCACACAAGCTATCAGTTGTCAGGACGTTATATGAACGAGCCACCATCATCACAGACCAAGAAGACAGACAGGAGGAGGAAAACCACATAAAACATGCACTTATATGCTGCCAATATCCAGTATGGGCTATAAACAAAGGGAAACAGCAAGTCAAAACAAAGAAAATAAACAGGAAATAAGACACAGAACAAAAGCCGAAATCAAAAACAAGGACACTATAACTATACCATACATACGAGGGATCACGGAACCAATTCAAAGGATCATGAAAAAATACAAAATAAACACAGCAGTCAAACCACACAAAAAATTAAGACAGTTATTAGTACACCCCAAGGACAGAATAGAACAAGACAAAAAATGCAATGTAATATATGAAATATCATGCAGATCATGCAACAAAACCTACATTGGAGAAACTGGAAGACCATTCACCACAAGAAAAAAAGAACACCGGAAGGAATGTGAGAAGGAAACACAAGGACGACTCACAAGATCACAAAAAGAAAAGGCAGAACAAGAAACATTGAAATCAGCAATATCAAATCACTGCAAAAGAAATAACCACATCATGGACTGGGACAACGCAAAGATTATTGGATCGGAGAGCAACAGACACAAACGCTGGATCAAGGAGGCCATAGAGATCAGGAAGCGGGGAAAAGACACCATGAACCGAGATGAGGGGGCCTTTATGCTTTCCCACACCTAGGATCACATTCTCCAGAGACCATCTGACGGCGGGAGGCGGGGCCGGCTCGGTGGATCTGACAGATGTGCTGAGCTGGCCCCGCCTATGAAAATCAGCTGATAAATGTCACCTGGCAGCAATCAGCTGACTCTTCTGACAAAGGCTGCAGCTTACAGTCGAAACATGTTAAGAAGGTAAAGACATCTCCTTTCTATTTTATTTTTGTCTTTTATAAGAACAAAAGATAAATAATTATGAACCTTGTCAGTAAACTGTAAGGGAGAAGAGAGGAGTGAAAAAAAAAAAAAAACGAAAACCAGCCTGGAAGATTCAGTAAACCAAGATGCTGATTTAAGGTGGAATTGCCCAGCCCCAATGTATGGTCAGTACAATTATGACAGTCAAGTTATTATAATGTAGTCATGTTGTTTTTGCCGCCATTTCTCTGTCTGTTAGCAGGATCAGGCAAAAACTCCTAGATGGATGTGGATGACATTTTCACCAGAGGTGGCCCTTGGCCCAAAGATGAACTCAGTAGATGTTGGAGGTGATCTGTGAGTGCATACCTCTGCCAAGGCCCTATCTCTCAATGTACAGATGGATGGCGATATGGACGGACAAAGGGAGGGAGGGATGCAGCCTTGGCGGAGGTTTGCACTCTCCGAGTGCCCTCTAGTTTCTCAAGTCATTCATTTAAAAGGTAGAAAAGCACTCGGAGAGCGCAGACCTCCGCCAAGCGCCACAGTTCCCCCCATACAGTGTTTGTGTGTACGTTTTCAGATTCCTTGACCATGAAAACATATGACTAGCAATTGGATTCACAATGATAGGATTAGTGGTTCAGTAGTAAAAGCATTACCTCCTTGGCGGAGGTAATAAGCTGAAGTGTTGGTGTTGTGTCCATCTCCTCCACTGAAAGCAGCACTCAGGGCTTCACTGACGGATGCAAATTGGGTAGACAGGTTGCTGTGGGTTTTATATTGGGGTTGCGCTCCGCAGCAAAAGAGGATTTAGAAGCTTCCGCGGCAGAGAGGTCGTTTTTGCGCAGCCCCTATGGCTGCCCGGGGAATTTCTGCCAAATAATCCGGCGCCGGACAGCTGCCCATCTCAGCTTTTGCAGCGTAGCGCAAACACAGGCACGCTGCCGGGCCCGGCCCACCACTGTTTTCCGCGTGCTTTTGTGCCTAAAACTTTGAAGAACGCGGAGTTTGTGTTGGTCAGACACGACAACCAGCGCCCTCTATTGCCCCTGCACACATGTTGAAAATGGCCGTATCTCACAATGTTAAAGAATCCTTTAAAAAATTCCTGTATCCAGATGGTGATCCGGATCATCCCCAAAATTTAATCAGTTCTTCCTTGTACCATTTCCAACAATGCCTGAAAGTTTCATCGAAATCCGTCAAAAACTTTTTGAGTTATCTTGCTAACCAACAGACAAACAGACAGACAGACAAACGCTGGCAAAAACATAACCTCCTCCTGGCCGCCTCCTCCTGGCCTGCGGCCTGGCGGAGGTAAAAAATTATGTGTACACACACACACACACACAGAGAGTTGTGCTCATAAGTTTACATACCCTTGCAGAATTTGTGATTTATTTTTTTTTTGCCATTTTTCAGAGAATACGAATGATAATACAAAAACTTTTCTTTCACTCATAGTTAGTGGTTGGGTGAAGCCATTTATTATCAAACAATTGTGTTTGCTCTTTTTAAATCATAATGACAATATACAGACGTGGACAAAATTGTTGGTACTCCTCTGTTAATGAAAGAAAAACCCATAATGGTCACAGAAATTCAAATTCAAATTCAAACGTTTATTTCAAACTCAGGGTTCATATTAAGAACAAAACTAAAACAAGTAGAAAATAGATAAATAAATAAATAAAAGTATATACAGATCAGCAGACACTCGGCGCTCTTGTAACAACAATAACATACAATAATGGGCTCAGTATAAAATGGAACGCCACCACTTCCAAATGCTGGAATGAAGTGTGAGTGACGAGTTGACAATTGCTGATATAAGATGATTGTTACATGCCAGCAACCTTCTCAAAAAACTGTAAACATTCTTACATATCAATTCGCCAAAAGACGGAATGTTCACAGACACAAACATCTTGCTTGCACTCGACCTTCGTGGTACATCTAACAACCTTCTTAGGGAGTTATTATATGCAATGCGGATTTTGTTCCTAACAGCAACATTGCTATTAAACCATAAAGGCGAGCAGTACATTGAGGTACAGAAGGTCTTGAACAACATACATTTGACATCAGGAGAACATCTATGGAAATTTCGCAACAGTAAATTTGTTTGAGCGTACAGTTTCCTGAGATGCCTGTTACAATCAACATTGGTCTTATCAGATTCAATCCACACACCTAGGTATTTGACTTTTTCAACAAAGTTCAAGCTATTACCACAAAGTGGCATAACAGGATTCGACGTATTGACACCCTTTGGTTTGAAAGCCATACACATAGATTTAGTACAGTTGAACAGGATGTCATTTTTTTCACCAAATTTTTCACATACCGAAAGGAGATGTTGCATCGCTGCAGTAGACAAACTTAACAAACAGAGGTCATCAGCGTAGAAAATGTGATTTAACAGTGCACCATTAAAGGAGCCGCCCACATTAGTATTGTTCAGCAGTACACTGAGATCATCAACATAGACATTATATAACTATTAAATAACTTGAATCTGACAAAAGTGGTAATAAATAAAAATTCTATGAAAATTAACCAATGAAAATCAGACAATGCTTTTGAATTGTGGTTCAACAGAATTATTTTAAAAAACAAACTCATGAAACAGGCCTGGACAAAAATGATAGTACCCTTAACTTAGTAGTTTGTTGCACAACCTTTTGAGGCAATCACTGCAATCAAACAATTTCTGCAACTGTCAATGAGACTTCTGCACCTCTCAGCAGGTATTTTGGCCCACTCGTCATGAGCAAACTGCTCCAGTTGTCTCAGGCTTGAAGGGTGCCTTCTCCAGACGGCATGTTTCAGCTCCTTCCACAGATGTTCAATAGGATTTAGATCAGGGCTCGTAGAAGGCCACTTTAGAATAGTCCAATGTTTCGCTCTTAGCCATTCTTGGGTGTTTTTAGCTGTGTGTTTTGGGTCATTATCCTGTTGCAAGACCCATGACCTGCGACTGAGACCAAACTGTCTGACACTGGACAGCACATTTCTCTCTAGAATACCTTGATAGTCTTGATATTTCATTGTACCCTGCACAGATTCAAGACACCCTGTGCCAGATGCAACAAATCAGCCCCAGAACATAACAGAACCTCCTCATGTTTCACAGTAGGGACAGTGTTCTTTTCTTGGTATGCTTCATGTTTGCGTCTGTGAACATAGAGCTGATGTGCCTTGCCAAAAAGTTCCAGTTTTGTCTTGTCTGTCCATAGGACATTCTCCCAGAAGCTTTGTGGCTTGTCAACATGCAGTTTGGCAAATTCCAGTCTGGCTTTTTTATGATTTGTTTTCAACAGTGGTGTCCTCCTTGGTCGTCTCCCATGAAGTCCACTTTGGCTCAAACAACGACGGATGGTGCAATTTGATACTGATGTACCTTGACCTTGGAGTTCACCATGAATGTGTTTAGAGGTTGCTCTGGGCTCTTTTGTTACCATTCGTATTATCCGTCTCTTCCATTTTTCATCAAGTTTCCTCCTGCGGCCACGTCCAGGGAGGTTGGCTACAGTCCCGTGGTTCTTAAATTTCTGAATAATATGTGCAACTGTAGTCACAGGAACATCAAGCTGCTTGGAGATGGTCTTATAGCCTCTACCTTTAACATGCTTGTCTATTTTCTTTCTAATCTCCTGAGACAACTCTTTCCTTTGCTTCCTCTGGTCCATGTTTAGTGTGCTACACAACATGCCACCAAACAGCACAGTGACTACTTGTCACCCTTTAAATAGGCCGACTGACTGATTACAAGTTTGTAGACACCTGTGATGTTAATTAGAGGACACATCTTGGTTGAACATGTCCCTATGGTCACATTATTTTCAACCTTTTCTAGGGGTACCATCATTTTTGTCCAGGCCTGTTTCATAAGTTTATTTTTTTAAATAATTCTTTTGAACCACAATTCAAAAGCATTGTCTGATTTTCATTGGTTAATTTTCAAAGAATTTTTATTTAGTACCACTTTTGTCAGATTCAAGTTATTTCTGTGACCATTGTGGGTTTTTCTTTCATTAACAGAGGGGTACCAACAATTCTGTCTACGTCTGTACAGTATATATACAGCAGCTTTGCAGCTTTCCTAGTGGTGACATTTTAATGTATGAGTCTTCTAAGTTTTGCAGTTTTTGGTAGTAAATTTCTGTCTTCTTTTTTTACGCTTGTTAAATTTTTGTTATTTTTTTAAATCAAACCTATAGAGTCACTGGTTATCATTAAAAGAGCTTCATGTGGCTCTGGGGCCACAGGTTGCAGACCCCCAGTTATATTTATACAGGTCCTTAAAGCTGGAGATAATGCTATCTTACTTTATCCTATATCTTATGGCAAGAAAGTCAGTGAGTGTAAATACTGTACATATTGGTAGATTTGTTGTTTTATGAAGCAACAAACTTTACATTACTGAACTTTCTGATTTCTGAGATTTTTACTTCATAGTGAGAAAGATCCAAAGCAGTTTGTTCAAAAAAAGACTTGTCATTTTACAGTTGTTAGCTACATTTTGGACATGCCTCTGTGTATGTGTGTGTGCGTATGCATGTGCGTGCGTGTGTGTCTGTATTCCAGTTCCGTCTTTTGTCTGCTATGTTCGCAGCTTTTTTCTCTCTCCAAAGAACAATAGAGAGAGACATGGCTTCAGCAGTCTAGCTTTACGACCGTTCAGCAGACTGGTGTGTGTGTGTGTGTGTGTGTGTGTGTGTGTGTGCGTGTGTGTGTGTGTGTGTGCGTGCGTGCACTTCATGTACATGAGTGCGTACGTTAAATGATGTCAGGCATTAGTAGTAGTAGGGTGTGGTGAGAGAGTTAGCAAGATTGAGAGGGGAGAGGAAGGTGGGGGGGAGGGAGACAGGGTTAGATTCAGGACCTAAGAGAACATGCAGCACTAGGGAATGAGGAGTGTTGGATTACACTGCAAGCGTTCTGTGCAGATGGGTGTCTGTAGCTGAATTGCTCAATGTAGAAAGTAAAAGTTTAAACAGATATTAATTGTAAGAGATATGCCCTGACATTTGTAACCATTTGTAAGTTCACGAACTTTATGATGGATAAAGATGTGTAGCATATGGGAGAGAGGAAGGGGCAGGGTTTCAGTCTGAGGGGGAAAAAGAGAAATCTTTTTTGAGAAATTATTGCATCACTTGAGAGGAATTCACATCATGCGCAGGCCCAGATTTCCAGGCAAACTTGTGAGGGAAAAAAAAGGATCCCTTTTTCTATCACTTTTCCATGCAGTGAGACAGAGTATTCTTTTTTTCTATGAGGTCCAACAGCTGTGAGTAAGACACACTGTTATATTTACCTCAAAGCATGTCAAGTATTTGCTTTGATTTACTTATCTGCAGGAGGGAGTGTGGATGGGGAGTGACAATAATAAAATTACACAGATATATGGAAACTGACAGAGACAGCTGAGGGTAAAAGACAAGTTAAAGTTTACTGATGTAGCCTCAGAAATGCTATTTTAATTTCTGTTTGGGTGTCAATTATCTTGTTCAAGACTCAGTTTTATGTGTCATAATTAACAGCATTAACATTCAATAAATATATACACATTCAGTAGTTTCAGCGTGTCCAATTCCAGTACAGGCTGATACACTTGAAGATTAGAGCCATTTTCTTCTTATCTTCCACTGTCTTATCTGTATTCCACTCTTGTGCCCAGCTAAATATGACAGGAGAATTATATGCTAGTTGGGATTTTTTCAGTTTGATGTCAAAAAGCCTTGATCGTCTGGCCAGGTGCCATGTAGTCCACTTGGCGAAGATTTGGAAGCAGCTTGTGTGTGACAGAGGAAGTACTCCAGAAGAAGTGGACTGGATGCACCCGTGGGCAGATTTTGGTTTTAGGGTGTCATTTCGTCTCATTAAAAGTGGCACTAATCTCCCCTCAAAGAAAGGATGCTAATTTCTAACTTAGAAGAGCTGGTAAGGTGCAGCGATTTTTGGAGACCGAACATGTTTCTAATGAGTTAATCAAGTGCCCACGGTGAAAGATGCAAGATCAAAGGTTCTCTATAAGATTATTCCAGTGTAGTACACAGGCCCAAAAGTCACCAAAAACACATGGAGATATCAAGACCCACAAGTGTGAAATTAATCTTTTTACCAAACAGGTCAACTTGTTTACCCGTTGATATTCAGTCATGGTTATTAATCAGTTTTGTTCCCTTTCAGTCAAAGGCACTGAGGGAGCGCTGGTTGTTAGATGGAGCGCCAGCAGAAGAGGAGACTCAGAAGCGCTTGCAGGAGGATGAGGTGAAGACCAAACTTCTGGAGCAGGTTATCCTCAGGTGAGGGGATTTTTTTTAAAGCAAACTGTGCATAAATATTATTTTATTAGTGGTGCAAGAACACAAATATATTAAATCATTATAGTCACACTGAAGGCATGTGTAAATACTGTTCTATTTTTGTGCTAGTTGCTAATTAGATGAATATTAGGTACAGTAGTTTCGTGCATTCTACCTACTGGATTGCCACCCAAATTATTTGCATTTTCTAATATGCATTTCTGATAATTCACCAAAAGACATGCCTATTTCCATCAACCACATAAAGTGGCTTTTCCAGGATGGCGACTGTTGTATGTAACATAATCAAATGTCAGCAGGAAAATGCAAGATGGCATGCCTAAATTAAAACATAAATGAAATCCTGGTTGTGGGAAAAATACATTTTTTCACCAATCACCAGTCTGTTCAGTGGCCTTGAGTTTGTGTTTGAGTAGTAACCATGGTAACTTGTCTCATATAGCCATGGTCATCATTTATACCCATCAGCTGTTTCCAGCCACTGTATTTGCTTTGGTATGAAACACTTCAGTAGTTAATCCACCCCTGCTTAGAGCATTTTTAATGCTTATTTAGCAGTTTAATCAGTTATCATCCATCCAGTATTTTGTATACCCATATCCTCAGTTCTTTAAGTTGCATTAATATTGATGATGGAAACACAATATACAGTATGAGTGGAAAGTCTATCCATCCATCTACAGCGTATCTGGGGGTCCAGGTCACATGGGCAGCATTCTAAAGCAGAGAAGCCCAGACTTCCTTCTCACTGGCAGCCTCCTCCAGCTCTACAAGAGAAAACCAAGGCATTCCCAGGCCAGTAGGAGACATCGTCTCTCCAAACTGACCTGGGTCTGCTCTGGGGCCTCCTCCCAGTGGGATGCGGCCAAAGCACCTCACATGGGAGGCATCCAAGATGCATTCTAATCACATCCAAGATGCATTCTAATCAGATACCCACATTACCTCAACTGGTTCTTTTCGATGTGGAGGAGTAGTGGGTCTACTCCGAGCTTCTCCCAGATAACTGAGCTCCTCACACGGTCTCTAAGGGTTACTCCAGTCATACAACAGAGAAAGGTTACTTCAGCTGTATCTGTGACCTCATTCTTTCAGTTATCACCCAAAGTTTGTGACCATAGGTTAGGCTAGTAATGTACATAGTTTGACTAGTAACTTGACAGTCTTGCTTTAGAGCTCAGCTCCTTCTTCCTCACAGCAGACTGGTACAAAGTCCACATCACTGCAGATGCCGCTCCAACCCATCTGTCTATCTCCCGCTTCGTTCTCCTCTTACTCGTGAAAAAGACACCAAGATACTTAAAGTCCTCATCTTGAGGAAGGAGCTCATCCCCAACCCAGAGTTGCAAAACTACAGCAGGGAAAGTACATATTGAACATGTCAGCATTTTTCTTATTAAACATATTTCTGATGGAGCCATTGACCTGAAATTTTCACCAGATATCAGTAATAACCCAAGTAATCCATACATACAAAGAAATCAAGGCAACTGTGTTCACAAAACAAGTTTTATTTAATAAAGTGGAATGACACAGGGAATAAGTATTGAACACGCTTGGTGAAATTCATCACTATAAATTCAAGAAATCTGTGTGTGTGTGTCTGTCTGTGTCTGTCACGATCACAGGACATCATAGGACGGCCTATGACATCATAGGCCATCCTATGATGCGCTTCCTATGACTTTCCTGTGATGTCTGCATCACAGGTCATCATGCCTGCCTCGATGTCTTTATGACGTCATATACAGTGATGCCTGCCTTGATGTCTATATGAAGTCATACAGACCAGATGTCCTATGCCTGCCATGATGTCTTTATGATGTCATATTTCTTGTTCATATTTCTTGCCTTCTGATTGTTGCTCTGAGTGTTGCTATCCCTGTGCTGTTGCAATCCTGGAATTTCCCCATTGTGGGACTAATAAAGGCTTATCTTATCTTATCTTATCTTATATAGACCATCCCTCACCTGTTGGTTTCAACAGATGTCTTTATGATGTCATATAGACCATCCTTCACCTATTGGTTGCAACATCTGTGATTGCTGTCAGTGCTGGATGCACTCTCCTGATTCCACGAATCAAATTCACACCATCTCACAACATGTTTCCATTCACCTTGCGATGTAAACACTTTCCAGTAAGATCCTGCTTTGCTATGACTGTGAATAAGCCACAGGGCCAGTCTTTACAGCGTGTTGGTGTTTTCTGCACAACAGATTTCTTCAGCCATGGCCAATTTGACGTTGCCATGAGCAGAGTTGCCAGATCAAGCAGTCTTCGTATCGTATTCTTGCTCAAGATGAAGAAACTAAGCAAAAGCGTCGCTTGCTGAGCAGTGTTGTTTTTAAAGAGGTGCTGACACAGTAAAAATGTGTAACCTTGAAGAATCCCAGTCTACACTACAAATGTGTAAAATGCCAAGCAAAGCACTGATTTTATCCAGGTGCTCCAGTTTCTTGGTTTCTATGGGTATGCACGGGTCTTCCTGAACAGGGTCGAAAGCCACTTTTTGCTCAGATGTATTTTCATGATCCTGTCCATGAACTTCTTCTTTTAGATTTGATTGGCAATTGTCAACCAGCTTACAGGTGCATTACCGCCACTGACTTGATTCTTCGTATAAGGAGTCCTTATACTCGTTATATGTGGAAAAAAATTATCGGTCCTTGGACTGTGTCCTTGGTGGCGTCAACCAGCTGTCAGTCTACTGCACTGGAATTACGACACACCTATCCCTCAACCAGCGGTCTGAATGAAGAACAAGAAGAAGAAGACCCACCAAAATGAAGTTTGAGAGGCTGGTAGGGAATGGGATTTAACTGGGATTCTGGGAACCGATGGAGATGGAGAGGCAATAAGAATCACGAGAAGGGCTCTTTTCTCTTTTTTAAATAACACAGGATTAAGTCATAGAATTTAGGGGTCGGGCTCAAATGACATAATGTTTGACACTCTTGTACAGTGGGTGGCAGTATGCACCTTTCAGTTGTTTGCTGTCTGCCAGTAACTGAGAGAAGAAGAAGAAGATGGAGAGCAATACAGTGAGTAGAACTGCTGCATGTCAGAAAAGATGCCGTGAACATGAAACACCTCAGGTCCGAGCAGTACGCCGCAGGCATGACTGTGAACAACACAGCCGTCTGAGACAGGAGGAGACCCTTCAGCAACGGGCATGCAGAAATACTTGCTTATACTTGGTTTCTACGGGCATGGACAGGTATGCACAAGTATGTACCAGTATAGACAAAAGGACGATGCCGTCATATACACCATAGGACACAGCACTTTAAAGCACACCCATTAGAAGCAGTAAAGTTGGCGTTGCCAGAAACAGGAAACAGATACTCATCACCTGATTAAGAATCGGACACACTAATTTAAACCAGGTTCAAATGCCGGCATCTTAGGGCTTGGTAAGCCACCTTCAAAGATCATAGGACATAGGACAGCTTCCAAGAACAAACACAGGCATGACTCACGATCATATGACTCCCTATGACATCATCACAGATCATAGGACTCACTATGACACCATCAAAAATCAAAGGCAGGCATCACTGGCGCATGACTGGCGCCTAGCGGCTGCCCCGGCCTTGGATGCGCTCTGCAGAGCGTGCCCAAATGCCAAGTCACGTTTCGTTACCTTGTATTCATACATGTGTAATGACAATAAAGTTGAATCTCATCTCATCTCATCTCACTGAATGAGTGCTGACGTGCTTACTTACACCCTTGCTTACACCTGCTGTCTATCACACTCACACCATCTGACAACACGTTTCCATTCACCTTGCGACGTAAACAGTTTCCAGTAAGACCCTGCTTTGCCATGACTGTGAATAAGTCACAGGGCCAGTCTTTACAGCGCATTGGTGTTTTCTGCACAAGACATTTCTTCAGCCATGGCCAATTCTACATTGCCGCGAGCAGAATTGGCAGATCAAGCAGTCTTTGTATTCTTGCTCAAGATGAAAAAACTAAGCAAAAGCATCGCTTTCTGAGCAATGTTGTTTTTAAAGAGGTGCTGACACAGTTAAAATGTGTAACCTTGAAGAATGGCAGTCTACACTACAAATGTGTAAAATGCCAAGCAAAGCGCTGATTTTCTCCGGGTGCTCCAGTTTCTTGATTTCTACGGGCATGCACGGGTCTTCCTGAACAGGGTCAAAAGCCACTTTTTGCTCAGATCGATTTTCAGGATCCTGTCCATGAACTGGAATTATGACGCACCTATCCCTCAATCAGTGGTCTGAACGAAGAAGAAGAAGAAGAAGACCCACCAGATGGAACTGCTGCATGTCAGAAAAGATGCCGTGAAGATGAAACACCTCAGGTTCGAGCAGTACGCCGCAGGCATGACTGTGAGCAACACAGCCGTCTGAGACAGGAGGAGACCCTTCAGCAACAGGCATGCAGAAATATTTGCTTATACTTGGTTTCTACAGGCATGGATGGATATGCACAGGTATGTACTAGTTTAATATTGAGTAGAAAAGCCTTTGTTTTTTAATAACAGCATCCAGACACCTCCTGTATGGAGAAAGTAGACACAGGCATTGCTCAGGAGTGATTTTAGCCCATTATTCCACACAAACTGTCTTCAGATCTTGAAAGTTCCATGGGTGTCTTCTATGAACTCTGGTCTTCAGTTCGTTCCATAGATTTTTAATTGGATTCAGGTCAGGTGACTGACTGGGCCATTCTAGCAGCTTTATTTTCCTTCCCTGGAGCCACTTGAGAATTTCCTTGGCTGTGTGTTTGGGGTCATCGTCTTCCTGAAATGTCCACTCTTGTTTCATCTTCAATATCTTGGCAGATGGCAACAGGTTCTTATCAAGGATGTCTCTGTACATTTGTCCATTCATCTTTCCTTCAACTATATGAAGTCTACTTGTATCTTGTGCTGAAAAACACCCCCACACCATGATGCTCCCACCTCTAAACTTCACTGTTGGTATGATGTTTTTGAACTGACATATAGTGCGATTTCTCCTATAAACATGCTGTGGGTTGTGGCATCCAAAAAGTTCAATTTTGATCTCTTCTGACCAGACTATATTCTCCCAGTATTTTACCGGCTTCCCCAAATGTTGTGCAGCAAACTTTAAATAAGCTTCAACATGCTTTTTCTTCAGTAATGGAGTCTTGCGAGGTGAGCAGGCATAGAGCCCATGTCAGCTGAGTGCATTACTTATTGTTTTCTTTGAAACAGCAGCACTTGCTAACTCCACGTCTTTCTGGAGCTCTCCACGAGTGGTCTTTGGCTCTTGGATAACTGTTCTGGTAGTTCTTTTGACTCCTCTGCCAGAAATCCTGCAAGAAGCACCTGGTTGTGGCCGATTTATGGTAAAATGATGTTCTTTCCACTTCTGAATGATGGCTCCAACAGTGCTCACTGGAACATTCAGCAGTTTAGAAATGTGGCTGTACCCAATGCCATCATTATATTTTGCAACACTAAGGTTGCAAAGGTCTAGAGAGAGCTCTTTGCTTCTACCCATCATGAGTTCTTTGTGGTGTGACAATCAGATATTCACAGACCTTTTTAAAGGCTATCAGTCAGGACTTAAACAGCTGAAATGAATTTGCACGGATGGGGGATGGGATGGCTTCCTAAATTCTGATGGATTTCAGCTGGTTTCTTGGCTTTCTGTGCCTTTTCGCACCTCTTTTTCTTCATGTGTTCAATACTTAATCCTTGTGTCATTTCACTTTATTAAATATAACTTGTTTTGTGAACACAGTTGTCTTGATTTCTTTGGATGTATGAATTACTTGGGTTGTTACTGATGTCTAGTGAAAATTTCAGGGCAATGGCTCTGTCAGAAATATGTTTAATGAGAAAAATGTTGACGTGTTCAATACTTATTTTCCCCGCTGTAAGTGAGATAAATAGCATATATCTATAGCTATCACTGTGTTATATGTTTGAAATGAAATATAAAAACAGTGACGATCATGGGGAAAATTTTAAAACAACATATTTTTGTGTATGTGTGTGTTGCAGAGATCATACACTCATATTTACCAGATATACTATACTGTAGCTTTTGTGACTTTTAAAGGAGTAATAGATCTATTTTATTGTTTTTGTGTTTCTGAGCCAGGCTTGAGCAAGAGATTGAAGAGCTGGAGACAGGCGTGCCAGCCAATAAGGGTGTAGCCAAAGAAAGTGGTAAGTTCGTGCCCATGGCAACACACCATCATGCAAGGAACCATGACAATGCAGCCCGAACACATGTATCAAAAACTATTAATAGGCTCATTTATCCCATTTAAATGGTCCTCCCTGCCGGAGATCATTAAAACAATATATCCTTTCTTTCTTTGTCTCTCTGACGTACCCTAAGCACCCTCTTTCCTGATGCACTTCACTTATCTCTCAATGGTGTTCTGGTGTCCCCTATAGGTGAAAATGGAGTAGTGCAGGCCTCCGGTCAGACTCCCAAAAGGGAGGTAACGGGGATTGAGGCCAAACTGTTGGGCCCCAGCCCTGACCAAGCTAGCGCAGACAACCCAGTTACGCTTGTGTTCATGGGATACAAGACCGTTGAGGAGGAGCAGGAGACCCGCACGGCACTGGGGATGGACGGGGTGGACGGCAACGTCAAGGCCGAGTTTGTTGTGATTGAGGATGGGGAGGGGAAAGCAGTGGTTGACGCCGCTACGGAGGAGCAGGCTCCCCCCAATGGGAGCATGGCAGAAAACGAGAAGGCCAACGGTGGTGGGGAGGAGGGAGACGAGGAGAAGAAACAGACCTGCAAATGCTGCACAGTCATGTGAGCCAAGCGTGTTGTCTGTGCGTGGATGCGTGCGTGGATGAGTACACACCTGTGTCTGTGCAGGCCTGTGTGCCATTGCATGTGTCTGTATTTGCAGATGTGTGTAATTTTGTGTCTGTGTGGAGGTGTGTGTGTCAGGACTGGAAAAAAAAAAAACCTGAAGTCACACAGCCAATATACCAACAATGAGAGCCAAGCCGAGCTCCCGCGATGACAAAATCCACAAAGACTCATAATTAAGTACACTTTGCTCTATATACTTTCTCTGATATGTATTTGACTTTTGATTTCTATTGATATTTTTCTATTTTTCTGTCTTGACATTTATATTGTATTCAGTATGTATATCTTTATTATGGGATTGTGTACTGTAAGTTCATTGTTATCATTGTTGGATAAAAAAGAAAATGTATTAGCTTTCTGGATTGTACTGCTACCCAGTGGGAAAAATCTGGAAACTTTAAATCATTTAAGTCAAAAGTGCAAACTATGAAGGACACAGATACTTAGATATATATAAATATATATATATATATTTCTCTGTGTAGGCCTACCAACTATTTATCGGTCAATTTCATATTACAATATTGTCTAAGATATTATTTTAAATAGTATTTTAATATATTGATATGAAATTATGTTTTATACAATGTATTTATTGTTTTTGGTTCACTATATCACCTTCAACTGCATGTAAGCTTTTGAGCACTATCAGATTTCACTCATTCCAAGTGTCTGTGCTTTCTTAGACTCAATGTGCTGTTATCTGTAGTCACACGGGTCTCTCTATCAGTGACAGTAAATATAATTGACATTGCTAGAGATACATTATGCATTATGGTAGAAAGATAAGTTTACAGCACGGAGACACAGAGGTGAATAGGGTCTTTTGTTCCAAACCTCGTCAGCTTAATACAAAATATTATATGCGGCACAACAAGATCACACATTTTCTATTTTTTTAAATGCATCACTTCTTCCGAAAATGATGGGACCAAAAAAAATCCAAATATTAACAGAATGCTATGTTTTAGTGAATATACGAGTGGGGACAGAAAAGTTCATAGTGGTCAAATTTGACCAAATTTATTTTTCAACCGCAGGGATCCAAGCGCTGCAACACCAATGGAAGAAGTGTGTGGACTGAAGAGTCTCCCCTTCAGTCCACACACTTCTTCCATTGAAAAATAAACCACATTTGGTCAGATTTGACCACTATGAACTTTTCAGCCACCACCACCCCCCTCGTATAATGCTGTGGAAAAAGTATTTGCCCCTTCCTGATTTCTTGTATTTTTGCATATTTGTCACACTTAGATGTTTCAGATTATCAAACAAATTTTAATATTAGACAAAGGCAACCCTGAATACATATCCCAGTTACATCGTGAATTAGCTGTGATTAACCACATTTTTTTGGAAAACTGATTTCAGTTTCACTAGCCACACCCAGGTCTCATTAATGCCAGAATTGTTGAATCAAGGCATCACTTTAATAGAACCTGTCTAACAAAGTGAAGTAGGCTAAAACATCTCAAAACAGGAACGCACCTGGTCGCAATCTAAATAAATTAAAGAACAGATGAGAAACAAAAACCCACAACTACTGAAGAACTGCAGGCCTCGCTTGTCTCAATTTGGACATTGGGCCATGATTTAACAATAAGAAAGAGACTGGACAAAAATGGCATCCATAAGAGAGTTTCAAGGTGAAAACCACTGCTGACCAAACGGAACACAAAGGCTCATCTCATACTTTCCAAAAAACATCTTGATGATCACCAAGACTTTTGGGAAAATATTCTGTGAGCTGATGAGACAGAAGTTGAACTTTTTGGAAGGTGTGCATCCCATTATATCTGGTGTAAAACTAGCACAGCATTTCATAAAAAGAACATTATACCAGCAGTCAAACATGGTGGTGGTAGTGTGATGGTCAGGGGCTGCTTTGCTGCTTCAGGACCTGGATGACTTGCTGTAATTGATGGAACCGCGAATTCTGCTGTCTACCAGAAAATCTTGAAGGAGAACATCAGTTAGTGACCTCAAGCTCAAGCCCTCCAGTGTGGCTGAATTAAAACAATTCTGGAAAGAGCGGGCCAAAATTCCTCAGCAGAGATGTAAAAAAAAGTCATTGCCAGTTATCGTAAGCACTTGATTGCAGTTGTTGTCACCAAGGGTGGCACAACCAGTTATTATGTTTAGGGGCAATTACTTTTCACATAGGACCAGCTAGATTTGGATTGCTTTTTTGCCTTAATCAATGACATTATCATTTAAAAACTGCATTTTGTGTTTGCTCGGTTTATCTTTGTCTAATATTAAAATTTGTTTTATGATCTGAAACATTTAAGTGTGACAAATAATCAAAAATATAAGAAATCATCCATCCATTTTCTTCATGAAGGGAGTAAATACTTTTTCACAGCACTGTAGTACAACTTTAAAGAAAAAGATGAAACAAGGCGATGGACTAGAAAAGTAAAAAAAAAAAAAAAAAACACCATTTGCAATTCTTCGGAAAAAAAATTAGGATTTGCATTTTTCAAAATACGTGTGCAGATGATTTGCATTTAAGATGATCCCAGAATTTAAAAAAAAAAATAAATGAGTTAATGTAGGTCCATACAAAAAAAAAAAAAACTGATCCAGTCACTGCTTTTTTTCTAGACCAAAACATTTTTCAAGGACTGGGAGTAAATGGTAAAACTAACTTTCTTTAAATACTACATTATCTGGGCTAGAAAACAAGTGGGTCACCTAACTTGTAATAGAGGTGATTATTACACTGGTAAGCATTGCCCTGTTCCAACTTTTTTGAAAGATTACTGGCAGTCAGTTCAAAATGATTGTTTTTAAATGCCCCATATTGTGGAAAAAATTGTGTTTTTGTGGACTTTATTATTGTAAAATACAGTCATGGATCACTTATTAACTGTTTATATATTAAGCAGGAATAAAGATATCCACACTTAGTGGAATTTTCACTTTTAAAAGTAAAAATTGCACTAAGTGTTTGAATATCCTGTTTCTGCTTGAATTTCTTGATTACCCAGTACCAGAACGTTTTGAGCCAAGTGTTGCAGTAGTCCACAAAGAAATACACACTGCCTTTATTTATATAAGTGCATAAAGAAATGAGTTCACTTACTGGGTTTTAGGATGTCAAAAACCAAGCCCCACCTTCAGTTCTCTTTGGGTAGTTTTTCCCTGGGCTGCCACAGCCGGTGACTAGTTGGAGAACAGCATTCATGGGGGACTTTCCAAAACGTCTCTAAACTTTCGCGGGGGTTCACAATTTCTTTTAGTGAGTCGGAGGGCCTTGCTCTCATCTCACAGGAATTTTGAACATGTTCAAAAAATTTGTGTGACAAATTTTGTCCCAAAAAGGTGTTGCAGGTGTCTCAAACCCATCTAGAACCCTTTTTTTAGTTTGTGTGAGTCAGAAAGTGCCAGAAAAGTTAGACAAGTTTGCGAAAGGTTGGGGACCTTTGGAAACTGAACTGTGACTGATTGGAGACAAAAATGACAAAGACATGTGTGAGACAGGCACGAATGGCCAGTCATTTTCTAGCACATGTTGACACAACTGTGACCGACAGTGTCACTCATGGACAAGAAAGGCAAGGCTAGGGATAGGTGGGCTGCTGTCCCTGCTGGCCCCTACAGAGGCAGTGGAGTCGGTCTCAGGGCCTGCTGTGTCTGATGCAAAGGACTTAGAGGCTGCCTCTTCATCCGTCTCTGCACTTCTCTGCAATCAATGTTGCTTGACGTCTGATGATAAAATGACTGCTGGAATGGCGAGATATGGTTCCAATTTTGCAATTGTCACAGGTAACTGTTGTGCAAGTGTTGCACGGGGTTTGCACGGCCATCGCGGGACAGTCGTAAGTGGAAAAAAAAACAACACAATTTTGTTGCAATTGTGTTGCACAAATGTCGTGCAACATGCATGGCATGTATGTGAACTCCTGGCTAATTTCAGGTCAAAATTTGCCAGGAGTTCATGGCATTCATGCAGTATTCATGTGACATATGCAAATGTGCCTATTCAGTTTGATTCCAAGTAAAAATTGTTGATAATTTGCGTATTTGTTGCAAGTTTGTTTTATTTTTATCTCCACCAAGTCAAAAGCTTTTGCAGCCCAGTGAGATACTACCTTTAGTTATCGAAAGCAAACCTGACTGCCTCCCTGCTTGCAATTGGCCCACTCAAAAAGACTTTACCCAATCAGATTGGGGTTCATTAATATGCATGAGCAGGCTGAAAGCCACTGTTTCAGACAGAGCTTTAAAGACAGCTTTTGTGAGAAGCTGTAAAACGACATAAAGGGTTTTGGTCTTTAGATCTTCATGTTCTTATGGATATCAAAACTTAAAATTGATCCCTTGAAAATGTACAATATGAGACCTTTAAATGAAACGCAAATCATTGTATTTTTCCCCTTTAATTACATTTCACACAGTCTCCCAGCTTTTATGAATAAGAGGTTGTAACATGCATAGACTTTATATTGATGAGATTTATGTGTCACACCATCGTACAATGACTACACACGCTTAAGTAACTGTGTTCTGTCAAGAGTAGAATCAATGTAAAACTTAATGAGGTAGCACTGCATGAAGCCTTGCAACTTTTTTAACTTGTCACTTGTTAGGTCTTTATTATACGTTGTCATGTTCACATGAATGTAAATCCAGGGGTTAAATTGGGATTCACCCTACCATAATGAGAAGAGGTGGGCTTGCTCAGCTTGCCGTGCAAAAGCTTTCTGTCTCGTTATGAACCAAATAAAATTTGAAGATACTGTAGTTTCACTGTGTGTTGGTTGGCTGCTGGTTTCTCTCCTGCTCCCTCCCAGTTTAACCCCTGACACTGTGTCTGTAGACCTGGGCCAGCTACTTGAAAAGATCTAGAAAATATGAAAAGGAATTTGTAGCATTTTAACAGGCTTTGCAACAAAAATACAATATAAAATAGTCTCCAGGGACTTCACTCTGCCTAAAATCTTAATCTAATTAATTCAACTGTGCCCAGGTGCTCAAGCTTTTAAGTGCTTTTTAGAAATAGGTAGTAAAATAGTTCATATTATGGAGGACTTAATAGCATTCAATGGTGCAGATAAATAGCATGATATCAGACGCATGCACATTACAGCAGTTCAAAGCCCAGAAAGCCTTCTGAAATACACTTAACCCTTGTCTGTGTTTGGCAGACAGATGATGAAGAAGGTGGTGCCGTATCACCAATGCTTCAGCTCATCCTTGATTCGTCCTCACACCCAATCACTTCTTTTTTGTCTTCTATAAACACCCTGTCTTCCTCAAACCATAGCTCCGTCTTGTTGGAACTACAGTTCAACAGCATCTGAAGTTGGTGCTGATCCCTGGTCCAACCTAAAACTCCTCATCCACCAACCATAGCCCAACTTGTTCCTTCTTTTTACTCCAACTGCTGCATCCTGCATATACTTACTTGCTGATCAAGAGTTCTTTTCCCCCCAGCCTTCAGTGCCAGATGTATAGTCTCAAGTCCTGCCTACATTTACCAACAGAGAAATTTCTTCTTACATTCCAAAGGGAAGACAACAGGCGTGGACCGATAAAATTCAATCTATACGTTCCATGTGTACAGTTTTGCTGTAATAGTAACTACTTTCTTTCCAATTGACTCATGCTTTATTTTCCCTCAGGCCTCATTGTAAGGCAGCATATTGTATTTGATGTGTGTATTTTCACAACGACATCTGTGTATTGGTGCCTTTGTTTGGATGTGTCTGTCTGCCGCCATTTTTTAGGCCGGGGTTTTTCTTGCTGTGCTCCTGGTTACGATGTCCCACTCTAGACACTGCCTTTTACTCTGAAGAGTATTAGACTACTTTTTCATATTACTACAAAATAAGGGAGCTTGGGAGATTGGTGATATATGCAGAATACAGTTGGTGTCTTCAAAAAACTTTGTATTTACTTTTTATTAAAGTGAAATTGACTGTTTTACTGTAACAACTACCAAGAAACCCTTCTCAAAATCCACCCAGTGTTTAGCATTGTATGTGGGGATGCAAACTTTATACAGAAGACTAGCTGACAGCCTGTATATGTCTGTATGCATACATGCTTCTGTATAGAAATGCAAGTACAAACAATGAGCTAAAGCTTTGCTTAATAGTGGGTTCCTGGGACAGCAGCAGAAAAAAACAACCCTGTGTTAAACCAATGCCTGTTCATCTATTCTATGGTCGTCTAAATGTTTAATCTTGAATAAAACTACTGTTTGATTACAGCAAGTCAGATAAGTTTGTATGTATTTCAACAGAATATGCATGTTGTAGATAGACTAGTGCACATTAGCCATAGATAATGTGATTTTGGCTTCTGACAGAGTCCTCACAGATGGGTACATGATACCCTTCTGGGGAGACACACAATCAATCCTACACTAATAAACTGCTCATTTATTACAGGGCTGACATGATGGGTTATTAAAAAGGAAAACCCGCTGCAACTGAACAGCCACTCATATTGAAGAGATGAGGCCAAAAAGTAAGGTCAAAGTGTGATTTGAGAGAGTGGTAGAGGCAGTATGAAGGAGCTGCTTCCCATTTGAAGCATCACTTGGAATTTTACAGAGCACACTTCTCAGATCATACCACTAGAGAGCATACGTCTACCTAAAAGCTGATCCTTCTACTCTGTTATCAAACACACTGAATTGTGCAACAAAGTCTAATTCAATCTGCACTCGCTGTTCAGATCAAATTAGACCTTTTTTAACATTTGAGTGGAGCTAAAACACCCCAAATTAATTTATAGCTTGAAATTTGACGGTTTTTAATGACCAGCCACTGGAGTGGGAGACTAGTGGTAGAACATCTGCCCCCACAGCTGGGAGGTTGTGGGTTCAAGCCTCAGCTGGGTCACACCAAAGACCATATAAAAATGGTGCTTTCTGCCTGCTAGCTTGGTACTCAGCATAACAGAATGGGGGAAGGGAAGTTGGTCATAACTGCGACCACTATAGGAGAAACGATTTCATTCTGCTGTATTTTTTGAAGGACAATAAACTGAGCGTTTCATGCTTGTGACAGCCACTAGAGGGCAATAGAGACAAAATGATCTGAGTGTGGAGGACGTATTTGATTTTTTTTTTTTTTTTTTTTAATTTCTTATACTTCATTAACCCCAGAGAGAAACTCACGGCCAGGGCATCCACGATGCTGTGCCAATCCCTCCACCATTCACAACTAAGGCCACTTTAGAGTCTCCAGTTCACCGAACTTGTATGTTTAGGGAATGTGGGAAGAAACTGGACTACCCAGAGTAAAGCCACGCAAGCATCTGGAGAACATACAAACTCCACACAGACAGGCCCTGCTGGTTGGTGGATTTGAACCCACAGCCTTCTTACTGTGAGGCAATAGTGCTAACCACTTTTTAAAAAAAAAAAAAGGAGTCAAGAATATGTCTTAACAGTTTGTTTGGGTTGAAAGGCTGTTTAAAAGATTAATCAAAATATGCCCCTGTGCATGAGTTATTCAAACCATTAAATTTGTGTCTAGTAACATGTTGCGTTGAAATACATTTTTGATACTTCAGACATAGACAGGTTTCTCAAGTTATCTAAAATATTCACCTTTTTACCCCAAACATTAAAGACATCAACATCTGCATGATCAATTCTGTCATTTCTCGTTCACTTTAGTAAGCAGCTTCCAATCTTTTACTTTAAACATCATTCATATTTAACTTGTCTACTTTTGCTCTCAAAGAAAATATGATGAAATTGTGGCCGACACACATTGTGGGCTCACGCTGCCACAGAGACAGGACTGAATGTGTATTGCGGGGTGTCACGTCTGCAAGGACTAAGGACTCGAATCTACAGGAGGTAACAAGGAAGTGTGAGATTTGTCTCTTTGTCCCACAGAAGACGCCCCGGAGGGTATTCCGGTTCATCAAGAAATGAGAGACAATGGTGAAGCTTCAAAGGGATGCTTTGTAACTGTATGTTGACTGAAGACACCATGTGGCTTGAATTCTGATGCTGGAAATGTATAAAAGGGGGTTGAAGTATGATTCTTTCTCTTTCCTGCTTTGAGAATGTTAGAAGCTGCGTTCTGTCAAATAAAGCTGGTTTTATGACTGAAACTCAGCCTCATTATTTGAGCATGCTTCTACACTGGTGACCTACGACGGAGAATGAGCAGACAGAATTCTCCCGAGCGGGGCTCTGTGGAAGCCAGCCTGATGGCCGCCTCCACGATCCGGCTGCCCGATTTCTGGCAGCACAGCCCGCGCTCATGGTTTAGCGCAATCGAGGCGCAGTTCAACCTCCGGAGAATCTCCAACGATGACACAAGATTCTACCACGTGGTAGCGAAGCTGGACAGCAACACGGTCCAGAGAGTGGAAGATCTGGTTAATCATCCACCAGACAGCGACAAGTACAGCGCATTGAAGGACGCGCTGATCAGCCATTTCACCCCCTCAGTCCAACAACGAGCAGAGGGGCTCCTGGCGCTGACGGAGGCCGAAAACGATAGACCTGTGGACCTGATGGTGAAGATGCTGCAGCTCAAAGCCTCTGAGGATGGCGAATTCATTTTCGCCCACCTTTTCCTTCGAACCCTACCACCAGCAGTGAGAGTGGCCCTGGCAGAGTCACCCCGATTGGCCAAGCGAGACTACCATGGGTTGAGCAAGGAGGCGCAGAGGTTGGTCGACGCCCACAAGCGGAACGCGGTCTCGGCCGCGGCGGCCAGTCCAGGAACGGCGTCCGGACACAGTGCGGGTACAGCGGCCGCGGCGCCAGACGCACCAACGACGGCGGCGACAGGAGCCAGACGACGCGGAGCGGAGAACGGCTCGTGCTTCTACCACCGCCGTTTTGCAGAGAGAGCGCACAGGTGCGTCCCACCGTGCAATTTTAAGCGCCAGGGAAACGCCAAGGCCGAGGGCCGGTAGCAGCTGCGACCCTCGGCAACGAGAACAGGCTGCTTTACCTGACGGATGCACGCTCGGGGAAACAGTTCCTCGTGGACACGGGCTCTCAGCTGAGTTTCGTCACACCCACCTACGCGGAACGGCTGTCGCCTTCTAAAGCCCCCTGGGTGTCAGTGTCAGCAGCGAACGGCTCCACTATTAAAACGTTTGGTGAGAGGACCATGCTTCTGTCCTTACAGGGCCGTTCATTTGAGTGGACATTTATTGTAGCAGCAGTCAGTTTCAACATGTTAGGGGCTGATTTTTTGTGCTCACATGGTTTATTGGTTGACCTTGCTAATAGACGTCTGATTAATGCACTGTCCTTTCATTCTATTCCCTGCACAGCTCGGGTGGCCCCGCCAACTGCACATGCCAGCGTCTCAGCTGCGGGTGGTAAGTTTCACACTCTGCTTGCTCAGTTTCCAGCACTCACAGTCCCCACGTTTTCAGCAACGGTGGCCAAACATGGGGTAGAACATTTCATAACGACCACAGGCCCTCCCGTGTTTGCAAAGGCTCGGCGCTTGGACCCAGCTAAACTGGCCATCGCGCGCGAGGAGTTCACTAATCTGGAAAAACTGGGCATTGTTAGACGTTCCAAGAGCTCTTGGGCTTCGCCGTTACACATGGTCCCAAAAGCTGACGGCTCGTGGCGACCTTGCGGTGATTTCCGCAGGTTGAACAACGTTTCAGCTCATGACCGCTACCCGATTCCGCACATTCAGGATTTTTCTGTCCATTTGGCGGGGGCGCGCATTTTTTCTAAAATAGACTTGGTGCGCGGCTATCACCAGGTGCCAGTGCGCGCGCAGGATGTACCCAAAACAGCGGTCATAACGCCTTTCGGCCTTTTTGAGTTCTTGCGCATGCCTTTTGGCCTCAAAGGGGCCGCGCAGACTTTCCAACGCATGATGGATGCAGTTTTACGCGACCTGCCTTTCGTGTTCGTTTATTTGGACGATATTTTGGGAGCCAGCGCGTCCGAAGGCGAACATGAAAAACACCTCACAGCAGTTTTCCAGAGGTTGGCAGAGCACGGGTTAATAGTTAACCCAGCAAAGTGTCAGTTTGGGGTGGCGCAGATTGATTTTTTGGGACATCGCGTTTCGGCAGAGGGAGCAGTTCCCCTTCCAAATAAAGTGCGTGCCATAACGGATTTTCCGCAACCTCAAACGGTCAAGGCGCTTCAGGAGTTTCTAGGGATGGTTAATTTTTACAACCGTTTCCTCCCAAGCGCAGCACGACTCATGCAGCCATTGTACACCGCGTTAAAAAAACAAAAGCCCGCAAATAAAGTTGAATGGTCTCCGGAGCGGGAGCGCGCTTTTGCCCAGGTCAAATCAGCCCTGGCAAACGCAGTTTTGTTAGCGCACCCAGTTCCAACGGCCCGCATGGCGCTCACCACTGACGCTTCCGATGTAGCGGTGGGGGCGGTAGTTGAACAGTTTGTGGCAGGTACCTGGCAACCCCTCGCGTTTTTCAGCAGGACCTTGCGCGATAGTGAACGGAAATACAGCGCGTTTGACAGGGAGCTTTTGGCCCTACACTTGGCCATCCGTCATTTTCAGTTCTGGTTAGAGGGGCGACGTTTCACCGCTTTTGTGGATCATAAACCGCTAACGTTTGCGATGGCCAAAATTTCAGAACCCTGGTCAGGCCGGCAACAAAGGCAACTAGCCGCAATATCGGAGTTCACTACTGATATTCAGCATGTCGCGGGTAAACACAATGTTGTGGCAGACTGCCTCTCGCGTGCAGTAGCACCGCCAAGCCCCATAGGGGCAGACTCTGTAGCCATGGCCGCGGGCCCGGGCAGCAACGCGGGAGCGCGCGCAGCCCCAGTCTGTGTTGGGTTAGATTATGCAGCTATGGCTGCGGAGCAGGTTAACGACGCGGACGTGCGCGCGCTCCAGTCTGGACCAACAGGGTTAAGGCTGGAGCACAGGGTGCAACAAAACAGTATGCCCCCGCTAATCTGCGATGTCTCCACGGGACGGCCCCGCCCTGTGGTGCCAACCGCGTGGCGTCGCCGTGTTTTTGACTTGGTCCATTCTCTCGCGCACCCGGGGGTGCGCGCATCGATTAAGTTGGTGGGGGAGAAATTTGTTTGGCCCGGGTTGCGCAAACAGGTCAAGGAATGGGCAGCAGCCTGCGTAGCGTGTCAGCGAGCTAAAATACACAGACACACTAAGGCCCCGTTAGAACCTTTCCACATCCCCGCTAAGCGTTTTGATCACGTGCATATTGACCTGGTCGGGCCGCTTCCGTTATCACACGGGCACACACACCTTTTGACGATGGTAGACCGCACCACGCGCTGGCCAGAGGCGGTTCCTCTGGCATCAACCACAGCGGAAGAAGTTGCGCGAGCATTTTTAGCAGCATGGGTTGCGCGTTTTGGTGTACCGTCGGACATAACGTCCGACAGAGGTCCCCAATTTATTTCCGAGCTGTGGTCATCGACGGCCCGCAGCTTGGGGGTGAAGATTCATCGCACCACCGCGTATAACCCCCAGGCTAATGGTTTATGCGAACGCTTTCACAGGTCATTGAAAGCAGCCCTCAGAGCGTCGCTAACGGATACAAATTGGGTAGACAAACTTCCATGGGTGTTATTAGGGTTGCGTTCTGCACCTAAGGAAGATTTGCACGCTTCCCCGGCTGAATTAGTTTTCGCCCAACCGCTTCGTTTGCCCGGGGAATTTCTTCCTGATAATCCCGCACCTAGTGGCCCCCCCGCTCAGCCGTGGCAGAGCGGCTCAGGAGCAAACACACTTCCTGGCCCAATCCATCACAGTTTCCCACACGTTTTTGTGCCCAAAGCTTTAAAAAATGCAGAGTTTGTTTTTGTTAAACATGACGCCCAGCGTCCAAGTTTGCGGCCGTTTTACGACGGACCGTTTCGAGTGCTGGAGACCGGGCAGAAGCATTTTCTGCTAGATTTAGGGGGCAGACGGGAGCTGATTTGCATTAACAGACTCAAACCCGCTTTTGTTCTGGCTGACGAGGAGGTGCAGCTCGCGAGGCCCCCCCGCCGGGGCAGGCCGCCGAGGGGACATTCTCCAAAGTCTTCACAGAGAGGTGCTAACGGCTTTAATCCACAGGTGCAGAGAGATGTTGCAGGTGCAGCCAAGCCAGGTTGCAGCAGATTCGGCAGAAGATTAAAACCTAGGCAGTTGGTGGATTGATTAGCGATGTATGGAGTGCTTTGTGTTTTTCTTTTTGTTATGCCATTTAGATTTTGCCTTACTAGACGTGTGGGGGGGGGGTAGTGTGGCCGACACACATTGTGGGCTCACGCTGCCACAGAGACAGGACTGAATGTGTATTGCGGGGTGTCACGTCTGCAAGGACTAAGGACTCGAATCTACAGGAGGTAACAAGGAAGTGTGAGATTTGTCTCTTTGTCCCACAGAAGACGCCCCGGAGGGTATTCCGGTTCATCAAGAAATGAGAGACAATGGTGAAGCTTCAAAGGGATGCTTTGTAACTGTATGTTGACTGAAGACACCATGTGGCTTGAATTCTGATGCTGGAAATGTATAAAAGGGGGTTGAAGTATGATTCTTTCTCTTTCCTGCTTTGAGAATGTTAGAAGCTGCGTTCTGTCAAATAAAGCTGGTTTTATGACTGAAACTCAGCCTCATTATTTGAGCATGCTTCTACAAAATAAACATTTGTTCTTCAAAACCTGAAATAGCAAATGGTAATAAATTATGGAAAAAAAACTATACACCTACTTCTAGGGTAAGTAAAAGTACACAGAGAGAATGATGACCACAGAATTACAGCTATGACTTTCAGAGTTCGTGTTTGCTCACCATCAGACTTTTTTATTGATCCTCCAATGTGAGTTGTTACATTATCAAGCTAAATACATACTGTATGGTATTAAAGTTTCTACACTCACTGGCACATTTCATGAGGACCCCCTTCTTACATTTTGGAGAAAAAATGCCTTTTCCTCCTGATTGCATTTGTAACAGATAGTTACATGCTTTGCATTATATGAGGGCTGTTCATTAACGATTTCCATTGATTCATTTCACAAAGACTGAGAGGAACCAAATTTGGCAGTTATTCTTTCTCTACATAGGGACCACCAAGGGTCACACATTTCTCCAATCACTTTATGCAGCTGTGGAGAGCTCGCCTGTAGAAGTCTGCAGGTTGCATCAGAGGCCATGAGTTTCATCATCTTGGAAGTGCTTGCCCTTCAAAAATGATTTCACGGTTGGAAAGAGGTGGAAGTGAGATGGTGTGAGGTTGGGACGTGAGGAAGGATTTCATTGCCTCAGGACAGTGCTTCCATATGGACAACATACAAGCTGTGAACCGGAGCGTTGTCTTACAGAAGGTGGACAACTTTGGTCAGCATGCCACGCCTCTCGGTTTTGATGGCCTTCCACAACTTCTGCAGCTATGAAACAGTAAGTACCAGTAATTGTGGTACCCTTTGCCAGGAACTCCATCATGGATAATCCATGCTGGTCCCAAAAGACCATGAGCATGACCTGGCCCACCTGTAGTAGTCTGGACAGGGTCGGACCCTGTCCACGCTTTATACTCTTTGTTGGACTGATCATTATCCTTACTAGTGCATACCTGTGCCTGCCCGTGCATACCCGTGCATGCCGACAGAAAGCAAGTGTAAGCAAACATTACTGCATGCCCGTCGAAAGTTACTGTTACCATGGCAACAGCAACCATGGTGAAACCTGCCTTGGATCTTTGACGTTACCACTCGTTCGCTGATGTGTGCCTTTGATCTGTGATGCCTGCCTTTGATTTTTGATGATGTCATAGCAAGTCCTATGATCGTGAGTGAAGCCTGGCTTTGATGTCATAGCAAGTCCTACGATCTTTTAGCGAGTCCTATGATCGTGACATCGTGACAGACAGAGATTTGTTGAATTATATATAGAGTGATATTCCTTGTCTCCAGGGCATGGGTCCCAGCCCACATCCTCGCTTTAAGTTGGAATTTTCTGTATTTCACCTTATTCTTATTATCCTGGGTTATTGTTATTGTTATTATTATTATTCTGTCTTGCATATTTATTTCTTCATTGGTCTTCCTCTTAGTTTAAATTTATCAGCATTATTATTAATCTTATCGTCATTATCATTATCATTATTGCCTTGGTCTTGTCTCCCCTCTGGTCCTCTGTGTGTGTGATTATCTGTGCAGCACCGGCCATGCTGTTTTCTGTAACCATGCCCTGCCATCTGTGTTTGCCCCTGCTTGTTGCTTCTTCTCCTGCTGGTTATGGTTCTGGGTTATGTTCTTCTTCTTCTCTCGGTTACTGGCGGATAGCAAACAACTGAAAGGTGCATACCGCCACCTACTGTACATGAGCGTGTAACATTATATCATCTGAGCCCGACCCCTAAATTCTATGACTTAATCCTGTGTTATTTAAAAAAGAGAAAAGAGCCCTCCTTGTGATTCTTAGTGCCTCTCCATCTCCATCTGTTCCCAGAATCCCAGTTAAATCCCATTCCCTACCGGCTTCTTGAACTTCATTTTCCATTATCTGTCTTTCATTTCCGTATTTGTGACAGTGTAATAAGATGTGCTCAACATTTTCTTTTACTCCACATTCTCTACATTTGTCACTTTCGCTTTTCCCCATGGTGAATAAAGTGCCGTTTAAACCTGTGTGATCCAGTCTGAGTCTTGCCATAATGATGTCTTCCCTCCTTTTGGTTGTTATGAAATTCTTTATTGCAATAGATTTTTGTATTTTGTAATACGATCTACCTTTATGATCTTCATCCCATCTTTTTTGCCATAGCGCAGTTCCTTTTTTCTTGATTACTGCTTTCCTTTCACCTTTTCCAAGAGACAATGGTATAGTTAACTCTTTTCCAAGAGCACTTTTTGCTAATTTGTCTGCACAGTCATTCCCTTTCAACTCTTCATGTGCAGGAACCCAACAAAACTGAACTTCTCCACCACTCCTGTGTACCCTAAATAAACTGTGATATAGCTCAATCACCAGGTCTTCCCTTGTAGATTTTAGTGTCTGTATGGTTTTTAGTGCTGCAAGTGAGTCCGTGCACACCACCACCCGGTCTGGTCTGACCTCCTCCACCCACTGCAAAGCAATAGTTATTGCCACCATCTCTGCTGTAAACACGGATGTATTGTTGGAGAGTCTTTTTGCGATGGTCGCTTTAAATTCTGGGATGTATACTCCAACTCCAACAGAGCCCTCTTTATTCTTTGAACCGTCAGTATAGAGCTGCAAGAAGTTATAGTAATTGTTCCTGAGGTAAATGCTTGTTTTAACACTAACTTTACTCATATGCCAATCCTTTTTCCTCATTAGCAGACTAGTGTCTACTTCTATTCCTGGAAACATCCAAGGGGGAACATTACTCACTAGACTGGTGTTAGCTATATCAATAGTGTGCAGCCCATACATTCTGGTCCTTCTTTCAATTGTCCACCCAAACCCATGTCCCTGGAAATTAGAGTATTCCCAGCAGTCTTGTAGTGTTGTTTTTGAAATATTTGCTTCGTCACTTCCTTTCAGCTTGATAATGCAAGTTTATCTCTTCTCAAATCCATCGGCATTTCTCCTGCTTCGATTAAAACTGCATTGTTTGGTGTTGTTTTGACAGCTCCAATGCACAGGCGAAGCACTCTATGCTGCATTCTATTTTTTCCAGAGTCGTCTTTGCCGCTGCTCCATAAATCATGCATCCATAGTCTATTGTCAATCGCATTAGTGCTCTGTAAATGTCAATCAATGCCTGTTTATCTGCACCCCATTCGTGTCCAGCTACAGCTTTTATGAGATTAATGACTTTTTTGCATTTTGTCTCCAAATTTTCAACATGAACTCTCCATGTGTATGCACTATCAAACCACAATCCTAGATATTTGAACTCACTGACTTTCTCTATTGGTTGATTATAAAATGATAATGGTTCTGTACTAGTTCTGCGTTTTTTTGTGAGAGTCATATAGCAGGTTTTGCTGTTTGAAAATTTAAATCCCCAGTCATATGACCACTTTTCCACTTTCTCCATTGCTTTCCTGATGTTTTTGAACACAAATTTCTCATTTCTTTCCCTCGTCCATATGGCTTCATCATCTGCATATAGTGTTGTTTTGATGGATCCCTCTTGATCCTCAAACATGTCATTAATCATTATATTGAATAAAACAGGGCCTGTGTTATGTTGCTTACCTGTGTTTATATATATGTATTTTCGCGAGTCCTGCGGTCTGTATGACGTCATCTAGACATCCTTCCAACATCATAGGCACACCAGCCTTATGGTTTATCTGACATTATATAGACTGTCTTTTAGCGAGTCCTGCGGTCTGTATGACGTCATATGGACATCCTTCAGAGATCATAGCAACATCAGCCTTACGGTTTATCTGATGTCATATAGATATGTCGATGGTCCTATGAATGCCGACATCATAGAAAAATCATAAGACAGCATGCAGACATGATAGGAACATCATAGGCGGCCTATGATCGTGACAGACACACATACTGACAAACTGACAAGAGATTTCTTGAATTTATAGAGTGATTATCATGTGTGGTGTGTATCCCCTGTGTGGTTGTCCAGCCCTGCCTGTCCTGTGCTGTCTGTCTGCCCATGATGGGTGCTCACCTGTCCCGTGTTGTCGTGATTGCTCCACTGTCTATATACTGTATGTGCGTTTTCAGTCTGTGTTCTTTGCTGTGTTCTTACGTTAACCTCACCTTCATTATCACCACACTGTTTGGATTTATTGTTGCCATTTCACTCCACGCAGTCTGGTTTGATGCTGTATTTAATTTCTGCCCTCATGCAGTGTTTATTTTCCGTTTTCTGTGTCTTAATTAATAATGGTTTACCAGATTCGCCTAGCGATTGGGTCCCTTCCTTCTTTGCCCCAGCGGGGCTGTATCGTAGCGTGAGCGAGAGCCTAGGCATACCAGACCAGAAATGGAGGCTTCTAGACAATTTGCAATCAGCAATTTTCATTTATTCCAAAGTCTTCACAGGCAACAACTTCAACAAAACACCCGACACCTTCACACCGACACGACTCTCAAGAACTTACTTTTCATCAACATAAACCAAATAACCAACACCTGTTATATACCGTGTGATAATTAGGGTCAATTAGAACATACCATAACTCCAGGTAAGACAATAAACATTTTCATCTTTCCACACATACCCAATAACATCTAAAAAGTCATAAATAATTAAATAATTCTCCCACCTATTTACAGAATAAATAACACACCATAAATAATACAATAAATAATCTAAACCCCTATTTACATATTACATTACCCCTAAACTCACCATCACATGCTTCCTTCCTGCTGGTATCCTTTAAAAAGGCATTCAACCCCTAAAGAGTCTTTTGCCTGGACACCATCGGGAAGCATGTTGGCAAAGGTATGTAGATTTAATAATCACCAATTGCCTCACCAAATCAACACAATTAACATAAGAATTATCTCACAAAGGGAATTCAGAATTAGTCAAAAACAGATCCTAAAATTATATGTGCATTTAACAATCATATTAACATTCACAAATACTACACAAATAATATAATCACAAATACAGGAAAACATGGCAGTGGCGACACTCCGTCGTCACAGGGGCAAACACCCTCATGACAGAAGAACGCAGCCAGTAATGGTCCCAGCGGGCGTGTCTGGTAGGAGCAGGATGCCAGCAGGCAGAAGAAGGTTGACAGCCAGTGGTCTCAGTGTAGATGAGCTTTGGGCAGCCCAGTTTTATCCAGTACTTTGTCTCGGAAGCCCGCACCTTCCGCACTCCGAAGGAAGCCCTGGAGACGCAACGACTGGAATAGTGGAGGCACATCCCGGTCTGCGGAACTACCCTGAGCTGGCAGGACTACTGGCCACTGTCTCCAACTTCCGTAGGACATATTGTGGGCTGGTGAGGAACTTAATTAAAACACAGGAGTTTGTGCCGACGATGCAGAATCCCCTGACTCTGGCCTCCTTCCCTCCTTGCTCTGCTGCAGCCCCGCGGAGCTCAGTTATGCCGGCCCCCAGGACTGTTGTTACGCCGGTTCCCACGGCAGCTGTAGCGCCGGCTTCCACATCTGCTGCACAGGGGCCAACGCCCACTTCCTCATCTGCATTTACAACAACTCCAGTGCCTGCTCCATGACGCCACCCAGCTCCAGTGCCTGCTCCACAGTGCCACCCAGCTCTAGTACCAGCTCCAGCTGCTCGCGGTATGCGTATAACAGCTCCAGCCATCCCTGAGGTGCACACAACAACTTAAGCCATCCCCGAAGTGTGCATAACAGCTTTTGCTGTCCCCGAGGTGCACACAGTGGCTTCCACTGTCCCCAAGGTGCACACAATGGCTCCCGCTGTCCCTGAAGCACATGCCACAGCTCCAGCTGTTCCTGTTCTGCCCAAGGTGCATGCTACGGTTCCTGCGGCTTATCCAGAGGTGGTCACCCTAGCAGCAGTGGACCAGGAGCTCAGGAAAGTACTTTACTTTTTTAACATCAATATTAGTTAAGTCTTGTCTAGCTCCTGGTGATTGTGGTGACACCTCACTCATCCCCTGCACTTTCTTCCTCATCTGAGGTGGCTGTGTCAGGGAAGGAGTCACAGGAGGACCACGCTCCAACCGTCATCTCAGAAGTCGGTGGACCTCCACCCATCACCCCAGAGGTCGGGAGTGTCATGAATGGCCGCTTGGGGCAGAGAGACAGACCAATGCGCTGAACTGTGAGTTGTGAGATTTATTGAAAATAACATCCATCCATCCATCTTCTTCCGCTCAATCCTTTTTGGGTCACGGGGGGGCTGAAGCCTATCCTAGCATCTTCAGGCGAGGCAGGGTACACCCTGGACAGATCGCCAGTCCATCAAATCCAAAACGGTGCTCAAACACAAAATTCCAACAAGAAAGAAAGTAACTTACAAATTACGCACCAGAGCGAGGATAAGGCTCTGGTGGAGACGAGGAGAAACTCGGCTCAGACTTGTTCAAGACAGCGGCGAAATGAAATGAAATTTCAGTCCTTAAATAGGGTCAGAACAAATAACACAAGTAATGCCAGGTGCGGGGTCACATGAGCAGGCAGAAGGAAACAATGAATAATTTGGATCAGCTGGAAGTGATGAGAGGAGAGCGACCGGCTGACAGCTGACAGGGCTACACCCACACGGAGCACCAACCAGGAAATGCCCTGACAGCTGTCAACCACAAAAATAAGGAATTAGAAGAATAAAATATAAACAAGTACAAACTGAGAAATAGATACCAATTGATACAGAATCAGAACATAGTAAAACTAAGACATAAACAGAAAAATAAAAAACATTGCAGGGATAACAAAAACTAAAAGGCACAAAAATACCACAAATATATAAATACAGAGAAAAAGCCGCGAGACTGAGCATGGCAGAACCTCCTGTGCTCAGCTCATGACAGGGAGCCCTCCAGCCGTAGCTTTGGAGGTCAGTGCGTCCCAATCGTCTCAGCTAGAGGTTGGCGCGCTTCAGTCATCTATTTTTGAGCAAGAGACTCTAATGTCACTTCCTGAGGGTAAAGGGTCCATGATGATTTCTCATGAGTTTGAAAGTTCCATGTTGTCGTTTTCTGAGTGTAAGGGTTCAATGTCATCATCTCCTGGATACAGAATTTCCATGTTATCATCTCTTGAATGCAAGACTTCCATGTTGTCATCTCCAGAGCTTGGAGGTTCTTTATCTTCTCCAGAGGTTAAGGTTTCTGAGGGTAAAATTTCCATGTCATCTCCTGAGTTTAAAACCTCTATATTATTTTCTTTTGAGCAAGAGAATCCTGTATTGTTTTTCCTAGCGTTAAGGGCCTTTGCGTTATTTTCTGTGCAAAGGGTCTGTGTGTTAATTTCTGAGCATGAGGCTTGTGTGTTTTCTCCTGTCTGGTGGCCCATGGTCTTTGGTGGGCCGCCTGTCGCCTCTTGTTCACCCTCCCAGTGGCCTTTGGACTTTGGGAGGCCACCAGACCCATCATGTACTCCAGTTTGTAGACCCATGGACTTGAGTAGGCCCCCTGACCCGCCTGGCTCTCCAGTCAGGTGGTCCTGGGACTCTGGAAGACCACCTGACCCGTTTTGTGTTTGGTTTGGACTTTGCTGGGGGGGGGGGGTAATTTGTTTTGGCCTGCCTGGTCTTTTCCCCACCACCCACCCTGTGAGGGTTTTTGGGTGTTCTTTTTTTTCTTCTCCTGTGGGGGTTACCCTCGGGTTGTCTGGGCTCCGACCCTTGAAGGAGAGGTACTGTAGTGGTCTGAACAGGATCGGACCCTGTCCACGCTTTATGTTCTTTGCTGGACTGATTATAATCAGTCCAACAAACGTCTAAGTTTTGGTGATGTCTAAGTTTTTTGTTTTTTTTTGCTGATTTAGGACAATTTTGATGTGCTGAATCCAAAAATCACATTGGTTTTGCTCAATCAGGTCAACTTTTTGAAGTATGGCCACATGTTGTTTTTTACGTTTTTGTTTACATGTACGGGTATTTTCGCTTTATATGATGCAAAATTCTTTTTTATTTCTTGAAATTTTTCAAACTCTGAAGAGTTTGCATGCGCCAATTTATGACATGATGTCATAAATTGTCATGATGGCTGATTACTGTTGGATTGTGAAGAGACATCCCTGCCGCTGAGCATTCTAGAGGTTCAAATAAATGGAAGTTGAAGCTCGGAATTTTGAACAATGATGATGTAACATTCAATTTACATGTACTTACCTTTATCAATGTCTACTATTCAATTTACAGTAATCAAAGTTCGTAACATTTAATCAATAAATTGTGTTAGAAAATGATTTTTTCTCTTAAAAACCTGACCTGATCGAGAGAAAAGGATGTCATTTTCGAATTCAGCGGTGCAGAATTGTCTTAAATCAGTTGAAAAAACACAGACATCTTATAAAAAATTATTTTTGTAACCCTGTGTTATTATCATTATTATCATATGTGGTGTGTATCCCCGCTGTGATTGTCCAGCCCCGCCACTCCTGTGCTGTCTGTCTGCCCTTGATGGGTGTTCACCTGTCCCATGTTGTTGTGATTGCTCGGCTGCACGGTGGCGCAGTGGTTTAGCACTGTGGCAGCACAGTTTTACCCTCGGCCGGGGGACCGCGGGGATCATGAGATCGTGGGTTCGATCCCAGCCCCCGACCAACAGTGAGCTGTGTGGAGTTTGCATGTTCTCCCCGTGTTGCGCGGGTTTACTCCGGGATTTCTCCGGTTTCCTCCCGCACACCAAAAACATGTAGGTTTAGGGCGCTCGCGCACGCAGCGACCAGCAGCCGGTGGCTTGTCACCAGACTGCAAACCAAGTCTACCTACGGGTACAAATAAGTAACAAAAAAAAAAAAAAAAAAAAAAAAAAAAAAAAAATTGCTCCACTGTCTATATATGTGCCTTTTCAGTCTGTGTCCTTAGCTGCGTTCTTATCTAACTAACTAACTAACCTGCACTTATATAGCGCTTTTCTAGTCACAAAGACCACTCAAAGCGCTTTCACTAATACTAACCCTCTATTCTAAGGGCCTATAGGAAACAGATATCTAGGGACAATTTAGAACAGCCAATTAACCTAACATGCATGTCTTTGGATTGTGGGAGGAAACCGGAGCCCCCGGAGTAAACCCACACAGCACAGGGAGAACATGCAAACTCCACACAGAAAGGTTCCAACCCCTGCCAACCTGGGGATTCGAACCAGGAACCTTCTAGCTGTAAGGCAACAGTGCTAACCACTGCACCACCGTGCTTATGTTAACCTCACCTTCGTTATCACCACGCTGTTTTGATTTATTGTTGCCATTTCACTCCATGCAGTCTGGTTTGATGCTGTATTTAATTTCTGTCCTCATGCAGTGTTTATTTTCCATTTTCTGTGTCTTAATAAATAATGGTTTACTAGATTCGCCTGGTGATTGGGTCCCCTCCTTCTTTGCTCCAGAGGGGTAAATGCTCTCATGACACCGCCAAGTGTTGGACATGTGCCTTCTTTGGAGTCATTGTTCTGTGACTGGGCTTTAGTGTCTGGATCATAGTGATGGGCCCCTTGTTTCATCCTGCATGATTAGTTTGTCAAAGAAATTCTTCTGGTTTTCTTGGCACATGGGCCAAAAGAGCCATGACAATAATAATAACTGGGTGTCAAAATTGCACAACACTGTTGTGCAGAAAGTCACTGAAAATGAAATCCAAATGTAAGAAAGCCCCAACACAGTTATCTCTTGGATACTCTGATAAATGGTGCTAATGCTACTATCATCATTAATCTCTCTCTCTCTCTCTGAGTGGGCGTGGTCGTGAGTGCGATCTGGGAGTGTGTGACAGCGTGAGTGAGTTGTCTCAAACCTTTTTCTATCTTTTTGTGTTTAAGGTGTTTTTTTTTTGTTAAATAATCTTAAGTTTTGTTGTTTTTTGTAGCTGGGTGGGGTAGGTGTTCTGGGAGGGGGGTTTCTGCTGCCAGCCTTGCTGGTCAGCATGGTTTTGGAGCGAGGCTCTGGGTTCAAGAAGCTGACACACTGGCATGCTATCAAACTGGCTCCGGCTGTCAGCTGCTCAGTGGAAGAATGTAGTCTGGCTGAGGGGGAGTTGGTCGGTTATGAAAGCGTTAGGTCTGCTTCTAGAATCAGAATCAGAATCAGATTTATTGCCATTGTTCATGTAGTACACAAACTAGGAATTTGTCTCGGTGCAATGCTGCAACATTAAAACATGATAAGATAAAGAGATAAACTAAAAAACTTAAAGACTAAAAACATGCAATAAGTGTAGAATAATAAGTAATAATAATAATAATAATAATAATAATAATAATAATAATAATAATAATGAGTAATACTAGTCACAGCAGTTTTAAATAAATTAGCAAGTAGCAGATGATGTGGAGTACCACATAGTGCAGTCGATAATGCAACAGAAAAACAGTGATGAATGACATGAGTCTGGTTGAGCTGCTGTACATAGTGCACGAGAGACAATAAGTCACTTAATGTTCAGCAGTCTGATGGCAGAGGGGAAAAAGCTGTTCATGTGCCGGGAGGTTTTAGTCTGAATGGACCGAAGTCTTCTACCTGAGGGGAGGGTGGCAAACAGTACGTGACCAGGGTGTGAAGGATCGGCTATGATCCGGCCTGCACGCCTCCGGGTACTGGAGATGTACAGGTCCTGGAGAGATGGGAGCTTGCAGCCGATCACCTTCTCAGCAGTGTGCACGACGCGCTGCAGCCTTAGTCTGTCCCTGGCAGTGGCTCCTGCGTACCACACGGTTATGGAGGAGGTGAGGATGGACTCGATGATGGCCGTGTAGAACTGCACTAACATCTTGGTGGGTAGCTTGAGCTTCCTCAGCTGCCGCAGAAAGAACATCCTTTGCTGGGCCTTTTTGATGAGGGAGCTGATGGTTGCCTCCCATTTGAGGTCCCGGGTGATGGTGGTGCCCAAGAAGCAGAAGGAATCTGCAATGGTGATGGGAGAACCTGTGATGGTGAGGGGGGGGGCAGGGGGGTTGTGACTTTCCTGAAGTCCACAATCATCTCCGCTGTCTTCAGAGTGTTCAGCTGCAGGTTGTTGTGGCTGCACCAGGACACCAGCTGGGCCACCTCTCTCCTGTAGGCGGACTCGTCGCCGTTGGAGATGAGCCTGATGAGGGTGGTGTCGTCCGCAAACTTGATCAGCTTAACAGACTGGTGGGTGGAGGTGCAGGAGTTGGTATAAAGGGAGAAGAGTAGGGGGGAAAGTACACAGCCCTGGGGTGATCCGATGCTGATGCTAACAGAGTCTGAGACAGACTTCCCCAGCCGCACATGCTGCCTCCGGTCCGTCAGGAAGTCGGTGATCCACCTGCAGAGGGAGTCAGGCACGCCGAGCAGGGACAGCTTGTCCTGGAGCAGAGCGGGGCGGATGGTGTTGAATGCAGAGCTGAAGTCCACAAACAGGATCCTGGCGTAGGTTCCCGGGGAGTCCAGGTGCTGCAGGATGGAGTGGAGGGCCAGGTTGACTGCATCGTCCACAGACCTGTTGGCACGGTAGGCAGACTGCAGCGGGTCCAGGAGGGGAGTGGTAATGGACTTGAGGTGGGACAGGACCAGGCGCTCAAAGGACTTCATGACTACAGAGGTGAGTGCTACAGGTCTGTAGTCATTAAGTCCAGTAATCTGTGGCTTCTTGGGGACAGGGATGATGATGGAGGATTTGAGGCAGGTCGGCACGTGGCATTGCTTAAGGGAGGTGTTAAAAATGTCTGTGAAGACAGGAGCCAGCTCTTTCGCACAGTGTCTCAGGGTGGAGGGAGACACGCCGTCCGGACCGGGGGCCTTGCGCGGGTTCAGTCTGGAGAACTGTCTGTGCACGTCCTGCTCACTGATGACAAGGGCAGGGGGGGAGGAGGAGGAGGGGGGACCGCTTTTGATGAATTAGCGGCCGAGGAGGCAGTGGAGCTGGGTGGAGGGGGGGAGTTGGACACAGCTGACGAGGTGTCAAAACGGGCGTAATGTTGGGACAGTTTTTGACAAAGGGCTTTGTCATCCTGACCTTTAGAAGCCTGAGGCCGAGAGTTGGTGATTTGTCTCAATCCTCTCCACACAGAAGAAGAGTCGTTAGCAGTGAACTGCTGCTGGAGTCTCTCAGAATACACAGATTTAGCTCTCTTCAGCTCTCTGTTAAACCGATATTTAACCTCCCTGTAGTAGTCCCTGTCTCCACTTTTCAACGCTGCTTCCTTCTCCTTCCTGATCTGTCTGAGCTTGGCAGTGAACCAGGGCTTATCATTAGAGTACCTCACCCTGGTGCGCGATGGGAGAATGCTCTCCTCACAAAAGTTGATGTATGAGTTCACAGTGTCTGTGTACTCATTAAGATCATGTGTGGCTCCTTTAAACATGAATGTAGCATCATCTCACTTTGGCTCAGCAACAATTATTTTTCTGCTTAAAGACATTTTTCACCCAGGAGTAAGACAATCAAAAAAATGGATTTTCTTCCTCCAGGCCACAGCTGAAATCCCATTCCTTTGTTAAAACCAGCCTAAGGAATTTCCCCAATGTCTGGCTTCACTTTTATTGCCCCCATAAACATGCAACAGACCTGGCCACACAGACCCACAAATTTCCTTAAATTCTGGGAAACGCTGGATTTAACCAGTGAACCTTAAAAGTACATTATTACAAACTCAATTCTAAACCTTCATTCTTTTCAGAACTATGAAAATGCAGATGGACTCTGATGTTTTTGATGTGGAAAATCAATGTGTGAAATGCATTAATCTGTGATTTTATATATATTCATGCTAATGTTTTAAATGAATGTTTATTCCTGCATGTTGATTTAGAAGCACTGCTTATAAGATTCACTAAGGTTAGTTTAGTTATACATAAGTGTGTAACAGTACATTCCAATGTATTTAAAACTGTGTATTCCTGTGGACTGATATCACGTGTCACCAGTCTTCATAGAACCCCAGCTTCTTCATCCTATTGGTCTCTCACAGACAAGGCCTGTTATTGGACTAAAGGTTCATCGAGCCCGCCCACGAAGGACTCTCATTGGCTGAGATCCCGGAAGCCCGCGGAACATAAATAGCAGAGAGATCCCGGCTTCAGTCTCTTTTCGCCTGCTCTTTTTCGTCAGACTCTGCTTCACCCCTTTTCGTCAACTCTTTTTGCTCCGCACACAGCAAGGAAGAACAAAGGACTTCGACCACATGTCGCTTTTCTGAACACAGAGCAGATAACTCGTAATTTATGTCACTTTGTATTTTCTTTTCCTCTTAAATACCTAAGAATTCCTATTTCTTTGAGCTCAATTCTTAATCGGAGTCAAACTCCAATTTTTATTCATCACTTTTTCTTTGTTAAACTTTCTGTAAAACCACCGTTTGTTTGATTTTAATGTAAACTTAATCTTGACTTTATTTTTATATTTTTCTTGACCAAGCACCCACCAGAAGCTATTTTTATCTAAAGTCCGAAAGTTTTTTTTTTTTAATTTGAGATCGGATTGGATATCTTTTAATTATTATCTTGAAGAAAGATGCAGCCTTCCACGTCACGTGCAGCTGAGGAATCAAGGCTGTTTATCAAACGCTGAAGAAAAGTCGTCTAACCCAGTTACAACTCTGGGTCATACAGCCCAGAATCCAGCCTCCTTCGACCGCTTGAATCTAAAGGTTGAACTGTGGACCCTGAAATATCTGCGGGCAGATATTTCCTCTAACATCCACGAAATCTTGGGCTGAAAACGGACGACAGAACTATCATCACCGAGGAGCACGTGAGCTGCAAAAACTTTAATTCCACTGCTGAATTAACTTCTGAGGTTCGGTAATAATTTGTATATCTAATCAGATGCAAATTAAGAAGCCCTTAACATAACTCTTCTTTTCATTAAAATTCCGTTTTTATTTTCTTAAGATTAATTTAGGACTTTTTCATAATCAGTAAACTTTCTCCATAAATTTGCGTTGTTTTTAATAATCTGTTAACTCAAACTGATAGAAATTCGTTTCTCAGTTTAACCCTGGTTCCAAAAATATTGACATTGTTAATCTATCATTTACAAGATTGATTTTATAATTATTAATGAAATTACTACAATGTCTGTTAATCATTTCGTTTAATAAATATTTAAAAATGAGAAGTTGTTGGGAATTTATTTCATTCTGAGTCTGTTTCAAGCCCAGGTATCGAATTCACGGAAAATTTTTGAGACTGATTATTGATTAATTTATTGAGTGATCAAACAGGTATAAAGTGAAATTAAAGATCAAATTGCTTCTTAAAGATAGAAGCTGGTGCCCCTTACGAGTGTTATTAACTTTTCTGATGTATATGACATGAGATTTGAGCTCAGATTCCAATACATCAATATAAATTAAATAATTCATACCTGATCATATTTATTATTTATTAATATTCCATATTTCCGTTACAGGAATGAATGAATAATGCCGTGGTAATTTTCCTAGATAGTGTTGAAAAAGTTAATCAGGTGGTGGAGAGCGGGGTTGTAATTAAAGACACATTGGTTCCTGTTCTGTCTCTGGTAAATCCTGCAAAGAGAATTACAATATCCAATGTCCCACCGTTTTTAAAGAATGAGCTGTTGGAGAAGGAGCTGTCGAGATACGGGCAGCTTTTGTCCCCCATTAAACACATCCCTCTTGGTTGTAAGTCCCCGCATTTAAAACATGTCATGTCTTTTAGACGATAGGTGCTCATGATTTTAAAGAACAGCGAGGAAAGCCTCAACCTCATATTTAAGTACCGGATTGACAGCTTTGATTATACCATCCACGTCACCTCTGATAATATGAAGTGTATCGTCTGCTGAATGGAGGGACATTTGATTCGATCATGCCCTCAGGGAGTGGGGGGTGATCACCTGGGGGAGGCCGCCGCGGGGCCGTCCTCCGAGGCTGCTGGCACGTCTGTACCATCGGGCACTTCACCCGAGGCCGCGGGGCCGTCTGGCGGCGGAGCAGCTTCGCTGTCCTCTGAGGCTGCTGGCGCGGCTGCGCCATTGGGCGCTTTGGCCGAGGCCGTGGGGCCATCTGGCGGCGGGCCGCCTTCGCCGCCTTCCGCAACCAGCCTGTCGATCATAAATCGAACAACAACAAAAGTTACATCGTAGGGCTAATGCACAGACTAACATTGTGGACAAGGGTGAGATTACCGAGAGGGATCATGCTCAGGACCAGACAGATGAGCCAAATGAGGCACAGGTAGATGGTGGGACTGTAAAGACGAATATAAAATCACAGCACAGGGTGAGTGAAAAGCAAGAAGAGACAGCTACCAGGGTGGCTGAGTCAGTGCTGGAGGATGAGGATGACATTGAGATGAAGAGTTATCTAAAGTTTCAGTCGAGCGGAAGAATTTGGAAAACAAACAGCAGAGGAGTAAAGTAAAAAGGGTTGTCAAAGAAATTTCTGAGGTTTCTCTATCTCAACCAGATTCTTATGCTGGGTCTGAGATAGAGAGTGATGGTGAAAGCAGTGATGATGTGGCCAGTGGAGGTGGTTACCCCTTCACAAAAATACAGAAGTTTTTGCAGGACACTAAGGGATCTAGAATGGTTAGAGTTGAAAACTTTTTCCCTGATCTAAAACGTTTTGTTGACTCTGCTTGGGCCTACATGAAAAATAGGGGAGAGCTTGAGCAGGAAAGTTTCACTGATCAGGAGATCTACAGACTAAAAAAGCTTGTGCTAAAAGTTAAGAACCAAATTGCCCAGGATGATTAGTTTTTTATCACTCATTCTTTCTTTTCTGTTTTTGTATTGGCTTTGCCCTCTCATACGCATGTGCAGTTTTAATTTTGGCACACTCAATATCAATGGAGCAAGAGAAATGTCCAAGCGAGCGTGTGTTTTTACTCTTGCAGAATGTAAGAAAATTAATATTCTGTTTGTTCAGGAAACTCATAGTTCTGAGAACAATGCTGCTGACTGGAGGAGGGAATTTCAAGGGGAAATTATTCTCATTCACAAAAATAGCAGCAGTGGTGGAGTGGGTATTTTATTTTCTCGAGATTTTATTCCACTTTCTTATGGCATTGATGAGATAATTGCAGGCCACATTTTAAAAGTTCAAGCTGTTTTTGAGAATGTGAAAGATGTTTTAATAAATGTGTATGCTCCAACCGTAGGCACAGAAAGATTGGCCTTTTTAAATATTTTAAATGACACGATCAAAAATTGCAGTAATGATGACTTTTTATTTGTGGGAGGTGATTTTAATTGTACAGAAAATCCTTTTATGGACAGGAATCACCCAGAGCCACATGCTGCATCCAAGGGAAGTCTAAAGGGTCTCATAGAAGCTCATGATGAATGAATGAATGAATCTTTATTTCGGATAGATTAAAAGTAAAGATTAAAAAGAAACAGAATAATATAACAAATGGGAAAAAAATCCAACAAGGTCAAATTAGAGAATAACTCCTCTGATTATACAGTTCAAAATAAGTTATCCGAAATGGGTGATGGCTGAAGCCGCAGCTTATATTGCCCACCCATATTCCATCCAAGAATTCAAAAGAAAAACAAAACAAGAGCGATTACAATTCGGAACAAAGCTAAGACAAAATGTGACAAAAAAAACTAAGCAACAACACAACACAGACTGGATATGACAATCCTTATGTGATTTTACATGTCATCTTGTATATATGTTTGGAGTATTTATGGCAAGGCTAGACAGTACACGTGGAGCCATAGCAAAGACAACATTCTGTCCTTAGCTAGACTAGATAGCTATAGAGAGAGATAACTTCAATCCAAGATGGCAGCATGTGTATTGTCTGCTCAGTGTCTCTCTGGATTAAGTTGTTTTTAATGGATTTTATTGCATTTAAATCTCTTTTTATAAGTTGCAGGTGATATTTTTATTGAAATCCCTTTATATGTTTTAAGTAATTGTGGACTTTTAATGAGTTTAATGACTTTTAACAAGTTTAAAGAATACTGCTATCACCCTTGAGTGCGGCTAACAGGTCTGGGCCTGTGCCCAGGACGAGTTGGTTGGCTGGGCTTGTGGCATTCCCCTGGAGAGGTGGCTGGGAGGCTTGTGCTCCTCCTGGGGGCTGAACTGGCTAGCTTAGGACTGCAACACCTCCCTGGAGACTGGGCTGGGAGGCTGATACTTCTCCTGGAGCTGAGCTAACTAGCTTGGGCCCACAACATCCCCCTGGAGATTGGGCTGGGAGGCCTATACTCCTCCTGGAGCTGAGCTTACTAGCTTGAGCCTGCAACATCCCCCTGGAGACTGGACTGGGTGGCCGATACCCCTCCTGGAGCTGAGCTAACTAGCTTGGGTCTGCATCATCCCCCTGGATACTGGGTTGAAAAGCCTGTATTCCTCCTGGAGCTGAGCTAGCCAGCTTGGGTCTGCAACATCCCCCTGGATACTGGGCTGGAAGGCTTATATTCCTCCTGGAGTTGAGTTAACTAGCTTGGGCTTGCAACATCCCCCTGGAGACTGGGCTGGGAGGCCTACATCTCTCCTGGAGCTGAGCTTACTAGCTTGGGCCTGTAATATTTTCTTGGATATTGGGTTGGAAGACCTATATTACTCCTGGAGCTGAGATATCTAGCTTGGGCCTGCAACATCTCCTTGCAGTATTTATTTCTTTTAGTATAAGAACTTTTAAGCTGCTGATGTGCAGAAAGTGGAGGACAATGGCATTTTTTATTACTTTAATATGCTTGTTGGCAGCCTGGAACACAAGATCAAATAATGTTCCCTGGGTGAGTACCCATGCCAATGTGTTGTGTTTTTGGGACACTTACTATAGTGGCACTGATTTTAATGTTGTTTATGAGCAATCGCAGACTCATTTGGTCTGGGTCATAGATTCCTGGACAGAGGTACCAAGGGAATTACTTAAACTTCAAAATGTTCTTACTTTATATGACCTCACATTTTTGCTCAATGAAAAGAATCGCCTGGCTTCAATATACAAAAATTCTGCTTCAAAATGTGATGTGAAGCAAAGATTGGTGATTGTCCTACTTTTATTATTATCTGGAAATGTGCAACCAAACCCTGGACCTGATCTGCAATGTATCCAGACTCCTGCTGATTTTAAATCAATGTCTGGTCTCAAAATTATTCATCTTAATGTGCGCAGTTTACTTCCTAAAATGGACTTGGTCAAAATTTGGATTAGATCTACTGATCCGGATGTTGTGATCATCTCTGAAACGTGGCTGACAAAAGCTGTCACAGATGATGATATTAATATAAATGGATACAATGTCTTCCGTACTGACAGGCCTAAAACAGGTGGTGGTGTAGCCGCCTATGTTAAATCAAGATTTGATGCTTCAATTGTCTTGTCTAAGTCCATTTCTAAGCAGATGGAGTTTCTGGCCTTGAATATGGAAATAGCCCAATCCCTTTCCATAACTGTTGTTGGTTGTTATAGACCTCCATCTGCCGCCAAGGAAGCATTATCATCCTTAAAGCATCTTTTGTCCAAATTAAACTACAGTGAGCTTTTAATAGCAGGAGACTTCAATTGGGATTGGTTAAACGTAGCTTCTGAAGAATTTAAATCTTTCTGTGACTCTGTAAATTTTAGCCAGTTGATTAACTATCCAACTAGGCCAAATACTAAAAGTCCTGAAAAGTCCACTTTGACTTAATTTTAACAAATGCTCCACATAAATTTTCATCTGTGGGTGTTTTCTGCAATGATTTGAGTGATCATTGTGTTGTTGCAGTGTGCAGAGATACAAAAATCCCCAAATGTAAACCGCGCATTATTTTCAAGCGGAATTTGAAGAAATTTAATGAACAAGCTTATCATCATGATTTGTCCTTGGTTAATTGGGAACATATAGACCTGTTGCCAGACGTTGAGTTAGCGTGGACTTTCTTTAAAGAAAACTTTGAGAAATTGTAAATAAACATGCTCCTAGAGGGAAATTCAGAGTAAAGGGGCGTGAAAACCCCTGGTTCTCTCCAGAACTGTCTGATGCCATTTATCAGCGTAATGTGGCTTGGGCCAAAGCCAGGAAAACTGATACTGCCAGTGATTGGTCCATTTTTAGACAACTGAGAAATAAATGCACTTTTTTTTTATTAAAAAGGCTAAATCTGAATATTATTTATCTGTCATAACTGAGAGTCTTAATAATCCACAGAAATTTTGGAAAGTGATCAAAGGTTTATCTGTGAACAAAAGCTCTCAGGTTCTTCCTACTTTTGTTTTAAATGGCTCAGTCCCAGTTTATGATAGAACTGAGGTTTTAAATTGCTTCAATAAGCATTTTGTGTCATCTGGTTTTCTGTTTAACTCTACAGGAGCTACATCTGTGCCTCACTGTACTAATTCCCAAATGTTTTTTGGAGAACCTTTTAGACTTGTACCTTTTAGTGTACAGCAAGTTCATAAGGCTCTCAAAACTTTGAATCACAGAAAACCTCCTGGACCAGACTTGATAGAGCCTTACTTTTTAAAAATGGCTGCCGATTTTATTGCACAGCCTCTTACAGTACTTTTTAATTTATCAATTGAAAACAAAGACATTCCTGTAGTATGGAAGTCAGCTTTTGTGGTTCCTCTCTTAAAAGGAGGTGACCCAGCAATTTTAACTAACTACAGACCAATATCAAATTTGTGTGTCTTGTCCAAGATTCTTGAATCTCTCGTGTGTGATCAACTTAAAGGGTTTTTATACTCAAATGAACTTCTTTCAAAACTGCAATCGGGCTTTAGAAAAAAGCACAGCACTATTACTGCTGCTACAAAAGTGGTCAATGATATACTTGTTGCTCTTGATAAAAAGCAGCACTGTGCTGCACTTTTCATTGATCCGTCAAAGGCTTTTGACACTGTGGACCACACAGTTTTAAAGCAAAGACTCATCAGTTTTGGACTGTCGGAACATGTAGTCTCCTGGTTCGCAAATTATTTGAGTGACAGGACCCAATGTATTAAATATGATGGTTTGTGTTCTGAAATTGTCAGTGTCCACAAGGGGGTGCCACAGGGTTCTGTATTAGGACCCCTCCTATTCATTATGTACATTAATGATCTAGGACAAAATGTGTCTGATGCTAGTTTGCATTTTTATGCTGATGACACAATTATTTACCGCTTTGGCTCTTCCCCTGCTAATGCTGTTGCTTCTCTGCAGAAAGCTTTTAATGTGGTGCAGCACACACTTCTGCAGCTAAAACTAGTCCTTAATGCTGACAAAACTAAACTGATGTGGTTTTCAAATTTTAGGAAGAGTCCACAAATTTTTCCCACAAGTGTCCACTTTTGAGGGAAATGAAATTGAGGTGGTTCACTCGTACAAGTATCTTGGTATCTTGCTTGATGACGCTCTGACTTTTAAGCCCCATGTTGAAAATCTTGTGAAGAAACTTAAACTGAAACTGGGTTTTTTATTTCGAAATAAATGTTTTTCTTTTGAGGTTAAAAAGCGTCTTATTACTGCAACTTTTTTATCTATTTTACATTATGGAGACCTCTTGTATATGAACGCTTCAGCTCAGTGTCTGAGTAAGATTGACTCTGTATATCATGCTGTTTTGAGGTTTGTTACAAACTGTAGAGCCTTGACCCATCACTGTGAACTGTATTCTAGAGTGGGATGGCCCTCTTTGTCCACCAGGAGGTTGACTCACTGGTACATTTTTATTTACAAGGCCATGCTTGGACTGTTGCCCCCTTACATTTGTAATTTGATCACACTGAGAAGTGTTGATTCTTATGGTTTGCGTTCTAATGATCATTTGTTGCTTTCTGTTCCATTTGCCCGTACTGAGCTGGGAAAAAGAGCTTTCATGTTCTCAGCCCCCTCTACATGGAACATGTTGCAAAAAGACTGGAAACTAACGGAACTTGTTTCATTGAACGACTTTAAATCCAGATTGAGAACACTTGAGATGGCCTCACTAATTTGTAACTGTTTTATATGATTTGTATGTCATTGTAAGTGTATTTGTGATTTTTTTTGCTGCCTCTTGGCCAGGACTCCCTTGAAAAAGAGGTTTTTAATCTCAACGGGTTTTTTTCCTGGTTAAATAAAGGTAAATAAATAAATAAATAAATAGGGTTTAAGATAAGAGATAAGATAAGATAAGCCTTTATTAGTCCCACAATGGGGAAATTCCAGGATTGCAACAGCACAGGGATAGCAACTCTCAGAGCAACAATCAAGAAGACAAGAAAAAAAACAAGAGCAGCGAATATGTACATATAAATATATAAACACACAGTGCGGAGCATTGTAGCTAGATGGAATACATATATAAATATATAAACACACACAGTGCGGAGCATTGTAGCTAGATGGAATGAACAGCATAACCGTCTACTTAGTTATCCTACATGGTATGATTATGTACCCATACATATTGTCACCCTCCGTAGCGACCGGTATTGTCCTAGTTGTATACCGGAGGGGACCATTGTGTAAGTCTATTGTGTCTTTTGCATTCAATACTATTAGGTTGTCACGTTTTTTTGCTATCTCTGCAAGCAGCCCTGCTTCGGTTATACAGTCTGACAGCCGTAGGTAGGAAGGACCTGCGAAACCTCTCGGTTGCGCACCTAGGATCATGTAGTCTACTGCTAAATGAGCTCCTCAGTGCGTTCAGTATGTCCTGCATAGGGTGGGACTCGGACTCCAGCAGAGATAACAGTTTAGCCACCATCCTTCTCTCTCCCATCTCCTCCACTGAGTCAAGGCGTTGCCCCAGGACAGAGCTAGCTTTCTTGATCAGTTTGTTCAGTCTCTTCCTATCGGTTGCTGTAACGCCACTGCCCCAGCAGACCACTCCAAAAGTGATGGCTGATGCCACCACCGTGTCGTAGAATGTCTTCAGCAGAGCCCCTTGTACACCAAAAGACCTGAGTCTCCTCAGTAGGAACAGTCTGCGCTGTCCCTTCTTGTAGAGTGCGTCAGTATTGTGTGACCAGTCTAGTTTATTGTTCAGATGAACACCCAGGTACTTGTAGGATGTCACCATCTCGATGTCTGTTCCCTGTATGTTTACTGGTGCTGTGAGGGGTTGTCCTTGCCTGCGGCAGTCCACCACCAGCTCCTTAGTTTTCCTCGTGTTGATCTGGAGGCAGTTCCAATGGCACCAGTCCACGAAGTCCTGGATAAGTCCTCTGTACTCAGCTTCATCTTCGTTGGAGATGAGGCCAACGATCGCAGAGTCGTCAGAGAACTTCTGTAGATGGCAGTGTGTTGTGTTGTGTGAGAAGTCCGCAGTATAAAGGGTGAACAGGAAGGGAGCCAAAAACCGTTCCCTGGGGGGCCCCCGTGCTACCGATGATCGTGTCGGACACACAGTCCCGGGTTCTCACAAACAGCAGCCGGTTAGTGAGGTAGTCCAGGATCCATGATGACAGGTGCTGGTCCACCCCTGCGCACAGCAGCTTGTCCTTCAGGATCATCGGTTGGATGGTGTTGAAAGCACTGGTGAAGTCAAAGAACATGATCCTCACTGCATTTCCGGGCTTCTCCAGGTGGGACAGAGAACGGTGAAGGAGGAAGATCACTGCATCCTCCACCCCAATGCCATGCTGGTAGGTGAACTGGAGTGAATCCATCGCTGGTCCCACCAGGGGGCGGAGGTGAGCAAGGAGCAGTCTCTCCAGGGTCTTCATCATGTGGGACGTCAGGGCCACTGGTCTGTAGCTGTTCAGATCTTTGGAGTGGGAAGTCTTTGGTACAGGTACCACACAAGATGTTTTCCACAACTGTGGTACCCTCCCCAGCTTCAGGCTCAGGTTGAAGATGTGCTCCACAATCCCACACAGCTGGTCTGCACAGGACTTGAGGAGCTTTGCGCTGATGCTGTCCGGTCCCGACGCCTTCCTCGCCTTGAACTTCCTCAGCTCCGTCCTCACCTGGGTCTTAGTGAGGGTCATGTTGGGGGGCTGTGTGTTGGGAGTGGGGGGGTGTTGGTGGAGTGGGGTGTGGACAGCAGGACTCGATGTCTTCAGAGGCAGGAGTGGTTGTTGTGCAGTCGGGGGGAGGGCGGTTGGTCAAACCTATTAAAAAACAGGTTCAGATTGTTCGCCCACTCCCTGCCCCCCGTGGCCTGGGGGGAGGTATTCTGGAGCCCAGAGATGGTTTTAAGGTTTCTCCAGACCCCACCGATGTCACTCTGTTGTAGCTTGTCCTCCATCTTCTTCCTGAAGCTGTACTTGCCTTCTCTGATCTTCCTCCTCAGCTCCCTCTGTACGGACTTCAGCATTTCCCTGTTCCCCGACCTGAAGATCCTCTTCTTCTCTCTCAGAAGTGTTTTAATCTCAGGGTTGAACCAGGGTTTGTTGTTCAAGCAACACCGTATGATCTTGGTGGGTATGGTGTTGTCCACACAGAAGCTGATGTAGTCCGTGATGGTGAGTGAGGCCATCGATGTCCTCACCATGTGGATCGCAGAGCTGCTCCCAGGCAGTGGTTTCAAAACAGTCCTTTTGAGTGTCCATTGCCTCCTCAGACCATAACTTCACGTGCGCATGACCAGAGGTTGTCTGTGTACTAGGGGTTTGTACACCGGCAGGAGATGAACCAAGTTGTGATCCGATCTCCCGAGTGGGGGGAGTGCTGATGAGGTGTATGCCTCCTTAGTGTTTGCGTAGAATAAGTCCAGTGTTTTGTCTCTAGTGTGGCATGTGACATACTGGGTGAACGTGGGTAGAATGGGAGACAGTGAAACATGGTTGAAATCGCCTGAGATGAGGAGAAGAGCATCTGGGTGTTCTGTCAGCAGCCTGCCAGTTACTGAGTGGATAACGTCACGCGCTGTCCCAGCGTTCGCCGTCGGATTTGCATAAATAACAATGCAGATCACGTGTGAGTATTCCCTCGGGAGATATGTAGGCCGCATGCTAACAGCTAGCAACTCCATGTCTTTGTTGCAGTGTTGTTGTTTAACCCCTTGCACTCCGGTCAGTTTCCCTAAAAACGCCAAAAAATAACATGCCCAAATTAAATCCAAAGCTGTTCTTCAACCCTTTGCAGCATCTTCCTGGGGTTGGTCTCATTTAAAAGAAAACACTTTGAATTTTTTGGCAAAACAGTCATAATCTCTCTAAGTGTTCCGGCCACTGAGTTACAGTCATCTAAACATAGTGAACTTGAAGAAAATAAATTTGGCCTGGGTGTTTTTTTGGATACAAATGCTTGCAAATAACACACAGCTTCAGATCCGGGCTGGAAAATGCAACAGAAATGTAGAACCAAGTGCTATCCAGCTGAGGTCCAAATTTTGTAACAATACCACAAAAAATGAATATATTACACAGCTTTTTCCTCAGGTAGTTCCCAGGCATTTTGGAACTGTGCCAAATTGTGCCAAATGGCACAGTTTGGAAAAACGTCTGTAACTTTTGAATGCTTCAATGTAGAAGCTTCATTTTGGGCTCTAATGAAAGGTCACACTCAGGGCTGTGTCTGTGTGTGGGGGGGGAACCCCCCCCCCTCGCTACAGAGGATGGACATCGGCCATTGCTACATGACGGATTAGCCTCATGTGGCGATGTGGGACAGCAGCTCAGTCACCGCGGCTTCCCCCCCCCCCGCTACAGAAGAATAGCGGGGGGGGGGCGGCGTTCACGGTCTGGATGCGGCGAACGACCCCTTGTACCGCGGCACACGAACTTCAGACTTCGTGCGCCGCACAGTTGTAATTTACCGATCGGTCAAAAGTCATTTTAAATTACAATTTTCAGGGATAAAGAATAATTTAGCTTATAACACCTTACCTCTTCACAGCAGTGTCCTGGCGAACTTCTCTTCCTCACTGTCAGATGAACGCGACGCTGGTCCGCTCGTGGTTCTGGTCTCGCGACCTGATCAAAACATAATTCCATTATTGCAGTTTTGTGCTTCCATGATTGCGGTTTTTGGCGAACGATTTTTCAAAACAAATAACAGTAGTAATTAAAAAAAGACTGGCGAAGGCGTGTGTGTCACTCAGCCTTCGTCGTCAGCCGCCGTCGGTCTATGATGACCATGGAAGAAATCATAACGTCTACTCTGCTGGAACAAAAACAAAATAAGCACCACCTGTGGCCGAACATGCACGAATGGCAGTCGCTGTCACACAGGTTGCATTTCTGGGTGGTCTCCGTGCTGCTGGGTCTGTGACGGTTCTTCCTGCGGGTCCTTTTTTGATCCGCTGCAGCAGTCAGTCTTCACCCAGCCTTAAAAAAAAACAGCTCGCGAACTTCTCTGCTTCAATTGGCTCACTGCATTCACAGCGTTGGTAGGCGGGTCCTTCTTGCTAGGTTTTCAGTCATTGGTTCTTCAAGGTTTCAGAAACCCAATTCAAGGCTCTTATTAGTCGAATGAGAGGTCAATCAGATGAACTAATCTGTTCGCGGCTGTGTTTGCAGATTTTATTTTCAGTGCGTACTTGGACGCCATCACCATCTCCATCTCCATCTCCATCATGCGTCCTAGAGCGCACGAGGGCGCACAAGAGCGCCCTCGTGCACTCTGGGATGCAGAGACTTGCCCGCCTGCGGTACAATGGAGTGCAAGAGGTTAACCGTGATATGTCCCAGTCTGCACCAGTTGTTATTAACATACATCATCACTCCACCGCCCCTTGCCTTCCCACTGTCTGGTGTTCGGTCTGCCCGTATTGCGTGGTGGGCGCAATGGTGGGTGGTGGGCATCGTGTCTGACGATCGCGAACTCCGCGTTCTTCAAAGTTTTCGCACAAAAGCATGTGGTTTACAGTTTTAAGCACCATTTTAGCATTTTTAAAAGTGCTTTTATAGTCCCTGTTGGCTTTACAGATCACTCTCTGGTTCAGTGTTGTGTTTTTATCAAGAATATAAAGTGCAGTAGTGCATACTGGCATTTTAACACATCATTTTTATCGGATAACAGTTTTAAAACTGCTTTTATGTTTTTTGGAGTAATTTTAAATTAACAAAATCAAATTTTAGTTCTTTGCAGCAGTGGTGGGATGTAGGGAAGAGCCAAATAAAGAATCTGTGCCTACAGTATACTCGCAATGTCTCTGGATACTTGGACAGGTCTGTCAGGGACCTGGAGAGAGAAGTAGGGGAGCTGCAGTCTTTGGCAGGCTCCACAGGAGAAAGAGGACATTTTGAGGCCCTCAATGGCAAAAAGTCTGTTTTAACTGACTTACTGGGCGTGGCCGCTAGGGGCGCTGTGGTACGCAGTAGGTTCCAGAACATCGCACTAATGGACGCTCCATCTCATTTTTTCTTTGGTTTGGAGAGGAAGAATGGTCAGAGGAGGATGATCCACTCTCTCAGCTCCAAAGACGGGCGGCTGATCCATGAGTCTGCAGAGATCCGTCGCTTTGCAGTTGCTTTCCATAAAGATCTCTTTAAGAAAGAATTTGTTGAGAAACTGCATGTGCTGAGTCATTTTTTGACGGACTTCCCGAAGGTGATGGCTAGCATGAATGCAGAGCTGGAGAGTGGGATCACTCTGCAAGAACTAGCAGTGGCTGTCCAATCTCTTCAGTGTGGAAAAGCCCCAGGGAGAGACAGTCTACCATCGGAGTTCTACAGGGCGTTTTGGTCTGAGATCTGTGAGGACTTGCTGGAAGTACTGTCTGACAGTCTGCGGAAGGGTCACCTGCCCCTAAGTTGTAGGAGAGCAGTCCTCACCCTCCTTCCCAAGAACGGCGACTTGAAAGACATTAAAAACTGGCGTCCGGTGGCCCTCCTCTGTACTGACTACAAAATTCTCTCCAAAGTGTTGGCTACCAGACTGAAGAAGGTGATGGAGCAGGTCATACATGTAGACCAGACCTACTGTGTACCTGGTAGGTTGGTTACAGACAACATTTTTTTAATTCGTGATGTTTTGGATCTCTCCAGCTCATTGGTCAAGGAACTTGGTCTCATGTCAATAGACCAAGAAAAGGCGTTTGACCGAGTTAACATCCATACCTTTGGCAGACACTAGAAGCCTTCGGTTTCAGCTCAGGGTTCATCGCCAAGATCCAGGCCTTGTATAGAGACACTGAGAGTATTCTTAAGATTAATGGTGGTTTGAGTGCTCCTTTCAAAGTTGAGAGGGGTGTCCGACAGGGCTGCCCCCTCTCAGGTATGCTGTACTCTCTTGCCATCGAGCCCCTCCTTTGTAAACTAAGGCAAGGCCTCACTGGTTTTAAAGTCCCCAACTCTGACTCTGTTTTTAAAGTGTCTGCATATGCTGATGATGTTGTTGTTTTTACAAGAAATCAAAATGATGTAGACTACCTTTTAAGAACTGTTAATTTTTTTGGTGAGTGCTTCTCAGCGAGAGTGAATTGGGGTAAGAGTGAAGCTGTTGTGGTGGGAAGGAGACTACAAAAAATTGCCTAACCTAGTGGCCTTTCGTGGACACAAGGTGGTTTTAAATATCTTGGTGTGTTTTTAGGAAATCAGACTTTTACTGGGAAAAATTGGGAGTGTTTTTTGGAAAAAGTCGAAAGATTAAAAAAATGGAAATGGATTTTGCCAAACTTGTCCCTCAGAGGTCGTGTTTTAATCATCAGCAACTTGATTGCTTCAATACTGTGGTATTGACTGTCTTGTCTGGACCCTCCAACCAATTTGCTGGCCAGAATGCAATCTATAGTCGTGGACTTTTTCTGGGACTGTCTTCACTGGGTTCCACAGAGCATCCTGTTTTTACCAAGGGAAGAAGGTGGTCAAGGGCTCATCCATCTGGCCAGCAGGGGGGCCCTCTTTTCACCTGCAGTTCATTCAGCGACTGCTGAGTGGCCCTCTCAACCTTGTGTGGAGACCTATTGCCAGAGCTGTCCTGGCTCGCTGTGGAGGGCTGGGACTAGAGGAGTCATTGTTTTTAATGGACTTAAAGAGCCAAAAACTCCGAGAACTTCCCCAGTTTTATCAAAGTGCTTTTAAAATCTGGGGACTTTTTAAAAAGAACTCTCCCCAGGCTTCCTTGTCACCTTTTTGGCTTTTAAAGGAACCACTTGTGTTCGGGACCCGTTTTGATGTGTGCAATGTTTTAGGACCTTCTGTTTTAAAAAAAAGTTCCTTTCTGCAAAGGTTACAACGCTGGGACACTTGGTGAACTTATGTGGTCCTAACCTGGACAATGCTGTTGCCCTGTGCTCGGCTCTTGGGATTTCTTCAGTCAGAGTTATAATGAACTTGCTGAAAGATTGGAGAGACTGCCTCTCCGTAGAACACAGGTGTCAAACTCATTCCATGGAGTGCCAAGACCCTGCATGTTTTACTTCCACCCAGTATCTTCAGCAGGTGTTTTCACTGATCAGCAATCAGTGGGAAGACATTCAGTGAAATCACCTGTTCAAGGCACTGGGTGGAAGTAAAACCTGCAGGGTCTTGGCCCTCCATGGAATGAGTTTGACACCCCTGCCGTAGAAGAACTCTCTGGTATTGTTTTACACTGCAAAAACTCTGTGCGAACTGCTGATGAGCCTTTTCCTTTTAGTGTTTTATCTCCTGATTTTAAAGATGGCACTGGTGTGTTTTTAAACTCTGAACACATTAACATTTGTGACTCTCCTGGTAAAAAAAATGTATGGACTTTTGGTGAAAGTTCTAAATGTGAATAAGTTAAAAGGTCAAGCTGATACACCATGGAGGAAACACTTGGGTTTGGGTTCAGAGGTGAGGCCTGCCTGGAGAGCACTCTATAAACCACCATTAACTAAGAAGGTTGGAGACCTGCAATGGCGAGTTTTACATGGTGCTGTGGCTGTAAATGCTTTTATCTCTATTTTTTTTTTTTATTTAAGTTTTTGTAAAGGGTATACAGGTCATTACAGCATTGCATTGTTTACATTTTCATCACATGTTCCCTTATTTTTTGCTATTTGACAACATTGGTAGGATAGTTATTACAACACCCCCCCTTTTTTTTTTTAAAGTGAAAGAAAAAGTGAAATTAAGGAGAATTAAATAAAAAAAAAACAAACAAACAAACAGAACAGCAAAAAACAAACAAACAGAAAATTAAGTAATTAAAAGTAAAAGAGCAACTGAGTAGCATTGGAACAAAGAGCGGAACCATTATTGAAATGGTATTTGTCAAAGATTAGATCTAATGGAAGACACATATGCGATCCAGGGTTGCCAAAAGTTCATGAACCCATCCATGTCCTGTCTCAGTGCGAATGTCAACTTTTCCATCAAGTAAATGTCTTGAATCACGTTAATCCAATCTTCAGGTGTAGGACAGTCCTTCAGCATCCATTTTTTAGTTAGGGCTTTTTTACTTGCCAATATTAAAACATTGAATAAGTATTTATCTCCTCGTCTTTCCAGTGAGTCCGGAAGTAAACCCAAATACAAAGTTACAAAAGAAAAGGGAACTGTTATTTTGAATATTTTCCCCAATATTGTCTGTACGTTGGTCCAATATTGGTGGATAACTGGGCATTACCAAAAACACATGAAAATGATTTGCAGTCTTTTCACCACACAAGCGCCAACAGTTCAACCCCTTATGGGTAAATTTGTTTTGTGCAGGTGTTCTGAAAAATCTTACCAAGTTTTTCCATCCAAATTCTCTCCACTGCAGGGATGAGGTACTTTTCCATTGCTGTTTAGCTTTTCCCATATTTCCAATTGTAAAGTGAAATTCCCCTCTTTTTCCCATCTCTCTTTTATATATGATGTGTTGTCTCCTTTTAAGTCTTGAAGACCTTGGTATATTTTAGAAATGTATCTGATCCCTGGGATCCCTTTATATGCCATTAAGAAGACCTTCAGAACACCTGACTGGGCCCTTTCCAAATCCTCCTTTTTAAGTATATTGTTTATGTGGTGTCTAAGCTGAAAGAACCTGTAAAGATCTTGATTTATTAGACCTTGTTTTTTCAAATCTTCAAAACTTCTTAAAGTTTGCCCCTTAAAAAAATCGTAATATTTTATCAGCCCTTTCTCTTTCCACTCTTTAAATCTAGTGTCTGTTTTATTGGGGGTAAAGTCTTGATCATAGGCAATCCATTGCAGAAGTCGATAGGGCTCTTTAGCTTGATTCTCTCTGACTATCTTAAACCATATTTTTTAGCGGGGTCTCTATCCACGGGTTAGTGTTATTCAAGAGTTTAGTTAAGGCATTGTTCCCTATTATCGCCTGTAGGGGGATGTCACTTGTTATTTGGCATTCCATCTCCTTCCATTGTGCAGTGTAGACTGGGTTACATATCTCTACTAAAGTTTTAATTTGTGCAGCTATAAAATAGTCCCTGATATTTGGCAGCGCGAGCCCACCTTTGTCTTTGTTTAGCTGTAGGGTTCTATATCTGATTCTAGGTCTCTTACCCTGCCATATGAATCTTGAGATCCTTCTGTCCAGCTCCTGCCATGTTTTTTTGGGAGGTTCTACCGGTATTGTTTGGAAAAGGTATAGAAGACGTGGAAGTATATTCATTTTGACTGCTTCAATTCTTTGTGCAGTACCTAAGAATGGTATCATATTCCATCTTGCTAGGTCAGATTTTATTTTTGTCACCAGTGGATCATAGTTTAGTGTTATAATTTTGTCGAGTTGTTTCGGGATATTGACCCCCAGATATTTCATAGATTCCAACTCCCAGTTAGTTTTGAGTTCATTTAGTGAAAAATGATTTGGGTCATAGTTGAATGTTAAAACTTGGGTTTTATGCATGTTTAATTTGTACCCCGATAAATCTCCATAGTCTGAAAAAACTGAGATTAGTTCTGGTAGAGAAGTGTCTGGCTGCCCTAGGTATATTAAAATGTCATCAGCAAAGAGTGCTATTTTATGTTCCTTCTGACCAAGTGTAATACCTTGAATTTCTTGATTTTGTCTTATCCATTGGCTCAGAGGTTCTATGAAGATTGCAAAGAGCAGTGGAGACAGGGGGCAGCCTTGACGACGTCCTCTTTCCAGCTCAAAAGATGATGATAAATTACCGTTAATCCTTATTTTAGCTGTTGGTTTTTTAATATAATGCCTGTATAGTTCTAATGAAGTTGTTATGAAAATTGAAACTGGATAAGATTCTATATAGGAAAGACCAGTCAACCGAATCGAATGCTTTTTCAGCATCTAATCCCAATATGACTGCATTTAAGTTATATTTTTTTATATGATGAATTATGTGTAAAGTGCATCGAATGTTGTCTTGTGTCTGTCTTTGTCTTATAAAACCTGTTTGGTCTAAGTGAATTAAGTCTGTCAGTATGTTTTCTAACCTTTTGGCAAGGATAGTGGTAAAAAGCTTATAGTCCTGATTTAATACACTGATTGGTCTGTAGTTGGAGCATTCTAGTTTATCCTTTTCAGGTTTAGGTATAACTGCAATGACCCCTTCTCTCCAGGAGGGGGGGATTTCCCCTGTGTGGAGGACGTAGTTAAATGTTTTCAGGAGGAGAGGAGATAGTTGCTGTTTAAAGGTTTTGTACCATTCTGCTGTATAGCCATCTGCTCCTGGGGATTTGTTAGCTTTAAGTTTCATAATTGCTTTTTCCAATTCTTTAGGTTGTATTTCTGACAGTAGGGTTTTATTTTGTGATTCCGTAAGTTGGGGAAGGTTTAATGTGTTTAGTAATGTCTCGGATGCGTTTTTATGTTTTTTGTGGGAGTATAAGTTCTTGTAGTAATTCTCGAAGCTTTTAAGAATATCCTGAATTCTGAATTTTATTTCCTTTGATACTGGGTCTCTGATTTTGTAGATTGCTCTTTCCGTTTGTTGTTTCCTCAATTTATAGGCTAGTAATTTTGCCGATTTACTGCCTGCTTCATAGTGTTTTTGTTTCAGAAATGTAAGTTTCTTCTGGATTTCTATTGTGTAGATCTCATTTATTTGATTTTTAATTTCTTTAATCTTGAGCGAGCCATTAGAATGAGTGTTGTCTTTGTGTTCTTTTTCTAGGTTCTTGAGTTCTGACTCTAGTGTGATTAGTTTTTCTTGTCTCAGTTTCTTTTGGGTTGCCAGTTTTGCAATAATTTTTCCCCTTATTACAGCTTTGCACGCATCCCACAGTATTAAAGGGGATACTTCTCCATTATCGTTTTCTTCCAAATATCTGAGAATATCTGATTCCAATTCATCTTTCAGTGGTCCTTTCAGGACACTTGAATTCAACCTCCAGGAAAATGTATTATTTGTGTATTTTTGGATGTTTAAGTCCATATAGATCGGATTGTGGTCGGAGAGATCCATCAGTCCTATTTTACATGTTTTTACTCTTCCAATGTCTCTATTAAACATAAAAAAGTAATCAATCCTTGAGTAAGATGAATGTGGCGTTGAATAAAAAGTATAATCTTTTACATTGGGGTTGAATTCCCTCCATACGTCACAGATTCCCATTTCTTTTAGTAGCATCCGAGTATTCCTATTTTGGGTGTTATTTTGATGTGAAGAATTACCTGTTGCATCCCAGTATGGATTCAGTCTTAGATTGAAGTCTCCACCACATATCACTAAACCTTGGGCTTTAGTTATCATTAGGTCGAATACATTTTTATAAAATTTCCATTTAGCCCCTGGTGGTGCATATACATTCAGCAGGGTGATATCTTCTCCCTCTAGCCGCCCAGTTACCAAACTGTACCTCCCTTCTTTATCTTTGTGTTCTGATTTTTTTTTCAAATGTAATTTTGGTTGATATCAATGTCGCTACTCCCCTCCTCCTCCCTGATTTATATGAAGATGAAGAGATCATTTTAAACCCTTGTCTATTGAGTTTAGTGTGTTCCACGTCTGTTAGGTGGGTTTCTTGTAAAAATATTATTTCTGCTTTGTCTTTTTTCATTTTGCGTAGAATCTTGGATCTTTTAACTGGATTCAGGATCCCTTTTACATTATATGAGGCTATTTTGGTTACACCCTGTTTCTCCATTGTATTTTCTTATTTAGTATAACAGTGTGGTGGCCCTCTTTTTTGCTACTCAGAAACTGAAAGAACATTAAGAACATAAAAAACATTAAGAACATAGTGTACGAAACTTTAAAACAAAAAACTGTCAAAAAAACTTCCTGAGCTGGGGTCTCTTTAAAGACCCTGTAAGAGACCTGATGGAGTGTAGGCTCTGAGGGAAATTCCTCAAACTCTGTTACATGTTGAGGGCCCTCTCTTACCCCTGTAAGTTGTCCCATGTTTTTAACGTGAATTTCAGATCCCAATCCGAATTTGTAATGATTTTATTTATTTATTTATTTTTTTTATGCCTATACCCTATGAGATTGTGTGCACCCTCCCACCCCCATCACAGCAAACATTCACTCTAATACAGTATTTGTTAGTGTGGAGAGAACATGTGGATCCTTGTCACATTTCTATTTTAACAAGATTTTTTTTTTTCCTTTAAATTAAGAAGACATTTGTTTCTAATGCTGTAACTGCTCCATGAAAGGTTTTACCACATGCTGATTCTGCATCTCCTTTAATGTTTGTTACCTTGTAGGAGGGGGGGGGGGGGGTGGAAGTGCAGAGTGACTGAAAAGAAAAAAAATAAACAAAAAGGTCGCTATTCCTTCCTGGAACTGGAAAGCTTATCTTTGTAGCTCTGGGGCTGGGTTTCCCGCTGCTGGCCCGTGGATTTTGAAGGTCTCTGAGTGGACCACATTTGAGCTCTGATTTTCTTGCTCAGATCCGCTGCGGGTTTAAACACCGTTACCGGGAGTCCTCTTCTTGCCATGTCAGTTGTTGCTTCTTCCGCTGAATTATAGAGACATGACTCTTCCCCGTAAAAGACCCTTAGCTTCGCCGGAAATGGCGTCTGAAAGTGTAGATTCTGTTCCCGTAGAACCTTTTTGGCGTCGTTATATTCCCGTCGCTTTTTAAGAACCTCAGGGGCGTAATCGTGCTCCACGAAGACTTTTCTCTCATGATGCATAAATCCTTTTTTCTGCCAAGCCCATCTTACAACCTCTTGTTTTATTTTGAAATTGGCGAATCTCACCACCACAGAACGTGGGGGCGCTTCCGGGGCTGGCTTTGCGGCTAATGTACGATGGGCTTTTTCTATCTTCAAATCGGTGGTTTGTGGAATATCCAACTTCTCTCTCAATAAGGATTCCACGCATTCCGCCACTGTGTTGAAACTATCTTCAGCTCCTTCTTTCAGACCGTGAATTCTGATGTTATCTCGTCTCTGTCTTCCTTCTTGGTCGGTTAGCTTAGCCTCCAGCCTTGACTGTTTTCTGTGTAAATCCAGCACAGAATCTTCAAGCACTTTTACTCTTTCTTCAGCTTCCAAGATTCGGTTTTCGGCCTGGTCCATTCTGCTGTTCGCCCTTTTTAGATCCTCTCTGAATTCAAGAAATTCGGCCCGAAATCGTCGTATTTCGTCAAATAGCGGTTTCAAGCTAATCCTTTTGTTAGCTAGGCCCAGGTCCTCGTCTTCTGAACGGAGGTCGTCCGGTTCAGATTCTGCGGCCACTGCGCGTCCTGACCTGGGGAATGTCAGTTTCTTCTGCTTGTGTTTAGGCATGGTGTTATTGTCTTTTGATTTTTAATCTTCCAAAAATCCGTTAGGTCTGATTTTGAGAATGTTTTCCTTGGATTGAGTCTGGGAGTTTCAGCGTTAGGTTGCTATCACCATGGCGTCCAGACCGGAAGTCCACTTTTATCTCTATTTTAAACCCAAATGTTGTTGAGGTTTGTCCATTTTGTCCTCAGAAAGAGACTGTGTTCCATTGTTTTCTGGACTGTAACAGACTGCAATTGTTGTTTGTTTTTTTGGGGAAGCTGTTTTTGTCATGGTTCGAGCGCCGATCTCGTCCGCGCTCGAGCCATGCACTATTTTCGCCCATCTGATGGCTGTGTGCCCCTTTTGGCTCTCCGAGCTTTTATTGTGACCGCACTCGGAGGGGCTTTTGGCTGTCAGAGCTGTCAGCTGTGCCACATTTCGCCTCATCAGCTGCTCCCTGCTTAAGAGGGCAGCTGGGAACGAAATATGCAGCAGTCTCATCAAAAACCTTCCGATGGTCAGATGTTATTCGAGCATCCCGCTGTTCAGACGTAGACTATCCCTTGTCTTTATTCGCAAGTGTGTTTCCTTATGTTTCCATTCTCCCGTCATTGACTGTATTCATTGTAGTGTGTTTTAGCCCCCCGTGGCTTGTTATTTTGTTCCTTTTCTGTTCCGTTAATAAACTGTGCAAACTCACTGGTGATTTGTGGCGTCTTATGATGGCTCGTGAGGGCCATCCATGACATTTTTATCTGTTTGGAGAAGTCTTTTCCCTGCAGATTTTTATCTTGGGTTTTCCATATAGACAGAGAAGCAAGAAAAAAGGGAACTTTTAAATTTCATCCTGGGTCAGGCTAAAATTGCTATCAATGTTAGTAGGAAAAGAAAAATTGAACAAATGCTGGATTGTAATGTAAAAGACATGCTGGTAGGCATGATCAAGACTCGAATAATGATTGATTACAGTTACTATCATCTGATGCAAAATGTTGGAACTTTTGAGGCTATGTGGTGCTTTCAGTCAGAAAGCAACTCATATCGGCTCGGACGTTGCCCAGGTTTGCAGGGTCAGGAGCTCCTGGCAGCGGAGGGCGGGGGACAGAGCTGTGTAGAGGAATCTGATCAGACCTAAATGAAACAGTCATTGTCGCCTGCGACAGACTGCTATGATGATGATGTGTTGTGTTAAGGAGGGGAAAATCAGAATCAGAATCAGAATGAGATTTATTGCCATTGTTCATGTAGTACACAAACTAGGAATTTGTCTCGGTGCAATGCTGCAACAAAATTTACCTATGGTGTGGTTCTGATGTAAGAAGCAAGTTTTTGTTTTAGTTTTCTTGGTTTAGTTGCTTGTGTCTTTGATTTCTTTTCAGTGAATTATTTTACTTTTCATTGCTTCTTTTAGGTGGAGTGTTCTTCTGTTGAACTTGTGACAATAAAGGTGTGTTGAAAAATCAAAATCTCTCTCTCTCTCTCTCCTGCTGCTCCTGCTGTGTGTGGGTTGCAACTGCAGCGTCGTCTGCAAACAGCATGTCTCTGATTAGAGCCTCGCGTACTTTGGTTCTGGCTTTCAGGCGGGCGAGGTTGAAAAGCCTGCCGTCAGATCTTGTGTGCAGGTAGATTCCCTCTGTTGCTGTGCTAAAGGCATGCCTCAGGAGCATAGCAAAGAAAATCCCAAAGAGGGTTGGCGCAAGTACACAGCCCTGTTTCACTCCGCTGCGTATGTTGAATGGCTCTGAGATGTTGCCGTCGTGCTGCACTATCCCCTGCATGTTGGTGTGAAACGATTCGATGAGGCTTTGCAACTTTGGTGGGCATCCTATCTTTGGCAGGATCTTGAAAAGGCCCTCTCTGCTGACCAGATCGAACACTTTGGTGAGGTCGATGAAGGCGATGTACAGGGGCATGTTCTGTTCTCTGCATTTCTCCTGGAGTTGGTGGATGGAGAATAGCATGCCTACCGTTGATCGCTCAGCGCGGAAGCCACACTGAGACTCGGGGTAGACACGTTCAGCAAGCTTCTGTAGACAAACGAGAACAACTCGTGCGTAGACTTTGCCAACAACGCTGAGGAGGGAGATGCCCCTGTAGTTGTTGCAGTCGCTTCTCTCCCCTTTGTTTTTGTAGAGGGTGATGATCTTGGCGTCCCTCGTGTCCTGTGGTACGGCACCTTCCTTCCAGCACTGGCAGAGGACATCATGCAATGGCAGCAGTAGGGCGGTCTTGCGGTGCTTGATCAGGTCGGGGGGTATGCCGTCGTTGCCGGGTGCCTTGCCAGCGGCCAAGCTATCAATGGCCTTGCTGAGTTCGTCGATGGTTGGCTCGGCGTCAAGTTCATCCATGGATGGCAGGCAGTCGATGGCATCAAGGGCTGACGGTGTCACGGTGTTCTGTCTGGAATAGAGGTCGGAGTAGTGTTCCACCCATCTCTCCATCTGCTTGTTACCTCCGCCAGGCCGAAAAGGTCAGGAGGAGGTTATGTTTTTGCCGGGGTTTGTCTGTGTGTCTGTCTGTCTGTCTGTCTGTCTGTCTGTCTGTTTGTCTGTTGGTTAGCAAGATAACTCAAAAAGTCTTGGACGGATTTCCATGAAACTTTCAGGCGTTGTTGGAAATGGTACAAGGAAGAACTGATTAAATTTTGGGGATGATCCGGTTCACCGTCTGGATACAGGAATTTTTTAAAGCATTTTTCAACACTGTGACATACAGCCATTTTCAACATGTGTGCAGGCGCAATGGAGGGCGCTGGTCGTCGTGTCTGGAACACAAACTCCGCGTTCTTCAACGTTTTAGGCACAAAAGCACGCGGAAAACACTGCTGGCCTGGGCCCGCCAGCGTGCCTGTGTTTGCGCGCAACTGCAAAACCTCACACGGCCAGCTGTCCGCCGACGGATTCTTTGGCAGAAATTCCCCGGCCAGCCATAGGAGCTGCGCATTTGGCAGAAATTCACCGGCCAGCCATAGGCGCTGCGCAAAAACGAGCTCTCTGCCGGCGAAGCTTCTAAATTCTCGTTTGCCGCGGAGCGCAACCCCAAAATAATATAATATAAAACCCACGGCAACCTGTCTACCCAATTTGCATCCGTCAGTGGAGGAGATGGACACAACAGCAACACATCAGTTTATTACCTCCGCCAAGGAGGCAATGCTTTTACTACTGAACCACTAATCCTATCACTATCAGATTGATTGTCATTGATTAATTGTGTGTTTATTGCACTGTCCCTGTCAAATAAACAAATAATCATTGTGAATCCAATTGCTAGTCATATGTTTACATGCTCAAGGAATCTGAAAACGTACACACAAACACTGTATGGGGGGAATTGTGGTGCTTGGCGGAGGTCTGCGCTCTCCGAGTGCTTTTCTAGTTCTTTTCTGTGATCATCTCCCAGTGGAGGATTTGAGAGGGGCCGTCTTGCTCTGAGCCGGACCAAGTGCTTTCTTGATGCCATCGTACATACCACAGATGTCCCCTGTTATGGCAGCGGTTTGAATGTCTTGGCTGAGCTGAGTCCAGTACTCGTTGGCACAGCGCCGAGCAGTCTGCTGAACTTTGTTTCTTGCAGCCCTGAGAATCTGGAGATTCTTCTCGTTTGGGTACTTCTTGTAATCAGCAAGTGCTGAGCGCTTGGCTTCAATGACGGGGGTCATCTCGGTCAACTTGGCATCAAACCAGTCCTGTGACTTCGAGGTCTTCCTCCCAAAGGTAGCCAAGGCTGTGCAGTGGATGGTGTTTCGCAGCTCTTCCCACTTCTGCTTTGCAGATTCTCGTTCTTGTGGTACACCAAGTTCCTTCTCAAAGGTGGAGGCAAACTGCTCAACAAGTTCTGGTTGGGCCATCTTGCTGGTGTCAATCCGTGCCTTTCCAGGCTGTCTAGCACGATGGAATTTCTTCAGCTGCAGCTTGACCTTGCAACACACCAATGAATGGTCTGTGTCGCAATCTGCACTCTGGAATGAACGGGTGATTACCACGTTCTTCAGTGAGGTGCGCCTGGTCAGGATCAAGTCCAGCTGGTGCCAGTGCTTTGAGCGCGGATGTCGCCAGGAAACCTTGTGTTGGGGCTTGGTCTTGAAGAACGAGTTTGTGATGCACAGATCGTGATATGTGCAGAACTCGAGCAGCCGCTGTCCGTTGTCGTTCATTCTGCCCACGCCAAATGGTCCAAGACAGGAGGGCCAGGAGTCGTGGTCAGCACCCACTCTGGCATTGAAGTCTCCAAGGAGAATGAGTTGTTCAGAGTTGGGGATGATCCTGACAGTTGTTGCGAGATTCTCGTAGAACTCGTCTTTTGCCTCTGGTGTGGCTGTCAGTGTTGGGGCATACACACTGACAAGGGTGACTGGGCCTTGAGTGGTGCTGAGGCGGAGGGTGAGGAGTCGTGCAGAGCCATTACTGCCCGGTTCCACCATCTTCAGCAAGGTGTTCTTCACTGCGAAGCCCACTCCGTGTTCCCTGTGTTCGTCACTGCCCTTTCCTGCCAGTAGAACGTGTAATCCTTTTCTCTCAGTGTGCCTGCGTCAGCCAACCGTGTTTCCTGGAGAGTGGCGATATCCACTCCCAGTCTCTTCAGCTCATTATTGATGATGGCAGTCTTCCTGGTGTCGTTGATGTCCTTGAGGTTAGCAGCGAGTCCTGTCATCATAGTGCAGACGTTCCAAGTTCCCAGTTTTAGAGTTGGTCTCTTTTGGTTTTTTGTCTTGCCTGGTGCGAAGGTTCTCAGCCTGCTGTTCGGACTTCTCCTCATCCCCATGCACCCAATGAGGAAAGCAAGCTGTGGCGGGACAACACCTTATTGGCTGGGGGCTGCCCAGCTTGAGGCGGGCGGTAGCCGTCCAGTGAGATCCGATGATCCCTCCCACCGTCGGGAACAACCCCTGGCGCCGCGCTCTACACCAATTGAGTGGTGGCTTATAACCGGTAACTGTCATTCCCCGTGTTTTGTCTACGCCAAAGGCGAAGCTGGAGTGTCCTCTCCAGTGATCTGGTGTTCTACCTTCCAGCGTTGGGCGTTGGTAGGATTCAAGCCTGGGCAGGAAGATATGGAGGACAAGATGTTGCCCATGCAGCATGTCCCCCCTCTCCACGTCACTGATGAATCCAAAGGAACAGCAAGGCTGCTACAGTTTGGCACCAGTGCTGTCGCAGGAGCTGCCAGAACGATGTTGAGCACAACAGAGAACTGCCTTAGGGGCTCCGACTCCGGATTTTTCCTCAGGGTTGACTCCCGAAGCCTTTCCCGTGACCGGGTGTGCCGCAAGGCAGCGGAGGTTTGAAATCAGGGTTTACCTTCCCCTAGATGGGCTACCTTCCCAGGTTGACGAGCCACCATCTACCCGAAGCATCTGGTTTTAAGGCGCCAGAGATCCGCCCTCACCCCTTCTCCTATTAGTAAAAGCAGTTCCGCCGGGCTTAGAGACTAAACCACACGGGCAGGCTAGGAGTTGGACTTAGTTGTCAGAGGCTTTTCGAGATGCACGCCGTAAGGAGCATTTTATGAGCACTGGGAGCTTAACCCCAGTGCCGCTCCTGGCTATGACAACCTTGGAACCAGTCAGTTGTAGTGCAGTCTACACTACAAATGTGTAAAATGCCAAGCAAAGCGCTGATTTTCTCCAGGTGCTTTGGTTTCTTGGTTTCTATGGGCATGCACGGGCCTTCCTGAATAGGGTCAAAAGCCACTTTTTGCTCAGATCTATTTTCATGATCCTGCCCATGAACTGGAACTATGACACACCTATCCCTCAACCAGTGGTCTGAACGAAGAAGAAGACCCACCAGATGGAGAGCAATAGAATGAGGAGAACTGCTGCATGTCAGAAAAGATGCCGTGAACATGAAACACCTCAGGTTCCAGCAGTACGCCACAGGCACGACTGTGAACAACACAGCCGTCTGAGACAGGAGGAGACCCTTCAGCAACAGGCGTGCAGAAATACTTGCTTATACTTGGTTTCTACGGGCATGGACAGGTCGCCTGAAGTCCTATGATGATCCTATGATCTCTTGCTACATAGGACTCATGATGCCATCATATAGACAATAGGACTGGCTACCTATGATGTAGTGTCCTGTGATGCCTGCCTTGATGTCTTTATGATGTCATATAGGCCTGATATGTATGAGATATGGGTGTCTGAGATGCCGTGCCCACCCACAGGGTGACATCAGGCAGGCACTGTCCACTCTGTATATAGTTGAGTAGTAGTAGTAGATTAGTTTATTTGACAGTATTGGATGTCCCTCAAGAAGCTCTCCGTGCTGTGTCATTTTACGATATAAAATTTGGCAACAAGGAGACTAATGGGAACATGTGGGCTGCCTCTGCCACTGGCACGGTTCCTGGAGCGCGCAGAAGAGCCGGTGGTCCTCTGGAGGAGTGGAGAGCCTCATTCGAAGAGTACATCAGAGCACTGGGCCTACACAGGCTAGACGGGAGACGACGGCAGGCACTCCTGGCCCACAATCTCGGCACGGAGGGCTGGAGAATCCTCGAAACGCTGGGCGCAGCAGAAGGTTATGAGGATGCCGTTGAGTGGCTGGCCGTGCACTTTGCTGAGTGCATGTGGGCCACGAGGCTGCGGGCGTTGGAGCTGTTGGGGCCGGGAACGGCAGAGCTGGTTAGCTTCGGGAGGCTAACAGCCCATTCCGCGCAGATGGACGGGCTAGCTGAGGAGCAAACTTCGTGCCAAAAGCAGTTGAGTAAGTCAGGCAGGCTGATGGCCCTGAGGAGGAGCAGCAGCCGCAGGACACAGTGACAGTGCAGCAGAGCACCAACACAGGGAGCACTGAATGCAGCGGTGAGGAGCCCGGGTCGGTGAGCGGGCCCAACGAGGGTGATGGTGCGTGTCCCAGAGGTGATCAGCAGCCGAATACAGAGGCTACGCAGCAAGACATGTGGAGCGAGGGGGCCAAGAATGTGCCCAATGTGCCCGGGTCAGGAGACGGAGCCGACGGGAGTGTCACAGAGAGCCCCGAGGGACAGCAGCTACAGCCAGACATGGTTGACAGTGCGGTTCGGGACACAAGCTGGTCTGGCGAGCTGGGAGATAATTGTGGCTGGTGTGACAATAACCCAGCGAGGGTTTACCCCGGTGCCGGTGGCCGTGTTGCCCTTGGTGTGGCAACCGGACGGCGCTGTGGGGTCCCCATGAAGAGGGCTGCTGAGGCTGGAGGACAAGAGAGTGGAGCGGGAAAAATTGGCACGGTTCTGCAGAGTGCCAAACGCCATCGTCGGGGTAGGAGTTTGAACCTGGTCAGCGGGACAGCACGATGCAGGGAGGAGGTCCAGCGACGACGTGGCGGGCACGGGAGACCGGGTCGGCGGTGGGGCTCGGCCCAGAGAAGAAAAACAAGTTTTGGTGGTTAGAGACATTTTGGCCAGGGAGGGGTGCTTCGACCCTGGGGGGAGGCAGCGGCCGAACTTAATGATGCCGTGGGGATGCCCAGGCCCTCCGTGGCTGTATTGAAGATTTTGGCGGCAAAAGGACATGTTCGCCAGGGAGGGGGTTTCAACCCTGGAGGTGGACAGAGGCCAGGGGCGCATATGCTGTGGGGGTGCCCGGGGCCTCCGAGGCAGTTTTGTGGATGGTGGCTACCCAGAGACATTGGGGTTACCTGAAATTTTATTTTTCCTTGTGTAAATACCTGTATATATATATATATATATATATATATATATATGTGTGTGTGTGTGTGTGTTGTTTGTATATTTTTGTTGCGGGTGTGCATGTGAGTGAATGTGTGTAATATGGGATTATTTTATGGATTTTAAAGAGACGTGGTCCATTTTGGTTATTTTGGTGTGAATGTGATAGGTTGTTTTATTGCAGTGTATTATTCTCCCTGTTCTTAGTGTGTGATTCAGGTTTCTAAATTTGGGAGGTTCAATTGTATGTGTGGTTTCCCAGTTTTGTAAAGGGGGAAGAATGTTAGTATGAGATATGGGTGTCTGGGATGCCGTGCCCACCCACAGGGTGACGTCAGGCGGGCACGGCCCACTCTGTATATAGCTGAGTGTTCGGTCTAATAAAGAGGAGTTGGATGTCCCTCAAGAAGCTCTCTGTGCTGTGTCATTTTACAATATCACAAGACCATCACTCACGATGCCTTTCTACCTATGACGTAGTGTCCTATGATGTCTGCCACAGGAGGAGACCCTTCTGCCACAAGGAGGAGACCCTGCCACTGCCACAAGGGTCCTTGTGGCAGTGGCAGGGTCTCCTTGTAGCAGTGGCATGCGGCACTGTGTGGCAGTGCGCCACGCATGTGCTGAGTCACTTGAAGCCCGAAATGCCCACAAAGCAAGCAATGCTGCACGCCAGGCAAGGCACAGACAAGCTGAGACCCAGGACATGTGGAATAGTCAGCTGGCCGCCAACGCTGCACACCAGGCAAGGCACAGAAAAGCTTAGACCGAATAGGACACACTACTTTAAACTACACCCATTCAAAGCAGTAAATCTGGAAATCTCACTCAGTAAGGCAGAAGGCACTCTATAAATTCAAGAAATCTCTGTCAGTGTGTCAGTCTGTTACCCGATTAAGGACACCCTACTTTAAACCACATCCATTTGAAGCAGTACCCATGAAGAATGGCAGTCTACACTATAAATGTGTAAAATGCCAAGCAAAGCACTGATTTTCTCCGGGTGCTCTGATTTCTGGGTTTTGATGGACATGCCCGGGTCTTCCTGAATAGGGTCGAAAGCCTCTTTTTGCTCAGATCTATTTGCATGATCCTGTCCATGAACTGGAATTACAACGCACCTATCCCTCAACCAGTCATCTGAATGAAGAAAAACAAGAAGACCCACCAGATGGAGAGCAGTAGAATGATAGCGTTGACTGCCGACCTAGCTGCACCTAGGACACAGTCCAAGGACGGATAATTTTTTCACACACAAGGAGTTGTTCAGAACCCCTTATACAAAGATATAGAGTGATAATAATCAAGTCAGTAGCAGTAATGCACCTGTATGCTGGTTGCCAACTGCCAATCAAATCTAGAAGAAGAAGAGCAATAGAGCGACGAGAACTGCTGCACGTCAGAAAAGATGCCGTGAAGATGATTCATCTCAGGTTCGAGCAGTACGCCGCAGGTATGACTGTGAACAACACAGCCGTCTCAGACAGGAGGAGACCCTTCAGCAACGGGCATGATGTGTCTTGTGTTTCTGTGTGTCTGTCACGTTTATAGGACTTCATAGGATGGCCTATGATCTCTGCCTGATCATCATAGGACGTCCTATGAACTCAGGCATCATAGGACTTGCTATGCCGTCATAAAGATATTCGCGATGCCGTCATAAAGATATGTCTATATGATGGCACATAGACAAATGTGTCTTTATGATGTAATTTAGACCATCACTCATGATGCCTAGACTAATTATGATGGCACATAGACTAATGCGTCTTTATGATGTCATATGGCTCAAAGTTGGCAAGGTGAATAAGTCACAGGGCCAGTCTTTACAGCGCGTTCGTGTTTTCTGCACAACAGATTTCTGCAGCCATGGCCAATTCTAGGTTGCCGTGAGCAGAGTTGCCAGATCAAGCAGTCTTCGTATTGTTGCTCAAGATGAAGAAACTAAGAAAAAGCGTTGCTTTCTCAGCAATGTCGTTTTTAAAAAGTTGCTGACACTGTAAAAATGTATAACCTTGAAGAATGCCAGTCTACACTACAAATGTGTAAAATGCCAAGCAAAGCGCTAATTTTCTCCGGGTGCTCCAGTTTCTTGGTTTCTACGGGCATGCACGGGCCTTCCTGAACAGGGTCGAAAGCCACTTTTTGCTCGGATCTATTTTCATGATCCTGCCCATGAACTGGAATTATGATGCACCTATCCCTCAACCAGTGGTCTGAACAAAGCAGAAGATCCACCAGATGGAGAGCAATAGAATTGCTACAACTACTGCACATCAGAAAAGATGCCATGAACATGAAACACCTCAGGTTCCAGCAGTACGCCGCAGGCATGACTGTGAACAACACAGCCGTCTGAGACAGGAGGAGACCCTTCAGCAACGGGCATGCAGAAATATTTGCTTATACTTGGTTTCTACGGGCATGGACAGGTATGATGAACGAGTATGTACTAGTCACTATAAATTCAAGAAATCTGTCTGTGTGTCATGATCATAGGGCATCATGGGACAGCCTATGATGTTCCTATGATTTCTGCATGATAGGACAGCCTATGATATGCCTGCCTTGATGTCTGTCATATAGACCGATGCCTGCCTTGAGGTCTATATGAATTCATACAGACCATGCTGTCCTGATGTTCCTATGTCAGAGATGCCTGCCTTGCTGTCTGTATGTTGGGCATCATAGGACAGCCTATGATGTACCCATGTTCCTGTGATTTCTGAATGATAGGACAGCCTATGTCTGCCTTGATGTCTATATGAAGTCATACAGACCATGCTGGTCTGTGTGTCATGATCATAGGGCATCATAGCATAGCCCATGATGTGCCTATGAGGTTCCTATGATTTCAGTATGATAGGAGAGCCTATGATATGATGCCTGCCTTGATGTCTTTATGATGTCATATAGACTGATGCCTGCCTTGATGTCTATATGAAGTCATACAGACCATGCTGTCCTGATGTTCCTATGTCAGTGATGCCTGCCTTGCTGTCTATATGATCGGCTCAGATGACATAATGTTACACACTCTTGTACAGTAGGTGGTGGTATGCACCTTTCAGTTGCTATCCGCCAGTAACCGAGAGAAGAAGAATCACCTTCATAGCACTTGCTATGGAGGTCCTACACAGTGACATCATGTGAAGCAGTAAATCTGCAAATCTCACTCAACATTCATGTCAAGCAGTAAATCTGGAAAT